>OZ035828.1:21794378-22496878 GCA_964034765.1 Knipowitschia caucasica
GGTTGAATACTGAAGCTTTGATTTTTATTCATTTTTTATTAGTGGCAATTATTTATTATGTAAATAAACGAGAGTTTAAATCAGGGTTGTCAAACTAATTTTGGTCACAGGTTTAAAAAAAATAAGATTTAAAATAAGATTTTATTTGAGATGAAGTTTGGAACTATTTTCTTATAGGTCCGGATTCACAACTGGGCCAAATCTCACAAAAAATATGTCATTAAAGATTCATAGTTAAATATAAAAAACTTTACTTGTACATGTTAGTTAAGTGAGATTAACATTTTTGAACATATTCAATAATATGATTGTTTTCCAGAGCAAAAAAAAAGTAGCGTTAGAATGAAGTACAACATGCCATAGTATCCCATTACCATCAATGTTGCAAGTTACTGTAATAATATATCCATGGGGGGGGGGGGGGGGGGGGTCTGAGCTGCTGATAATTGAAATCATTTCAGGGGCCACTAAAAAGCTCAGAGTTTGACATCCCTGGTTTGGATCTTTTGAACACTTAAAAAGCAACTATGGCTAAAGCTGAACCAGTCACTTTGCCAGTATGCTGGACTCAGCGGTGTATGAAGATCTGAAGGCCAAAGCTCTCATATCTCTTGGCGCCGTCACGAGGAGGAGGACCTTGATTCCTCCATGGTTTAAAATCACATGCATTTTGCAAAATTCTGTTCATGTCTTCTGCCTGTGACACTTCACTGGTTTAAATGAAAGCAGTAAGGGGTGGAGCTACATGTGCCAGTGGCAGGAAGATTCTGGCAACCAAAGTTGAAATCTAATTGTATTAACTTTATTATCTATGCAAGAGTATGGACTACATCACTGTCCCTTTCACTTAAAAAGGTGAAAGGGACAGATGTTGTTCCAGAAATGGTTCAGTGTTCTATCAGTTGCATTTAGAAATGTACAGTAGTCATGTCCTGTCTGATTCCCAGTTTATTACTTTTGAACTGTTCAGTATTCTGTGAGTTAGTAAGTAAGTAAGTAATGTTTATGTATATAGCGCATTTTTACAGACCAAGGTCACCCAAAGCGTTTCACAATGTTCAGAGTTCAGATATTGTTCCAATCCTTCCACACACGGCGATGACGGAAGCGAGTCCCGGAACACACTGACGCGTCAAAGCCTCCGATCAACACCATCCATTCACTCACTCATTTACATTCATATTGTGCATGTTTTTAGTGGTAGGGGAAACCGGAGCACCCGGAGGAAACCTACGCAGACACGGGGAGAACATGCAAACTCCACTCAGAAAGGCCCTGTTGGGATTTGAACCCAGGACCTTCTTGCTGAGAAGCGTGAGTGCACTCCACTCAGCCACCGTGCCGCCTTCTGTTGTGTGTTGGAGCTGCATGTGTGAGCATTGTTGTGTAAACAGGTCCCTTTGATGACCATATCTCTATATTGTCACAACATACAAACAGTATTTGTCGTGCGAAACATGAAAGTAATGAGTTCCGATACGGGCAGTGCGTACGGCTCGGGGGATTGAAGCATCCGCAGGAAAAGAGGGAAAGTGCAGAGGGTTTTGTGCATGGCCAATAACAACAGTGGAAACTAGAGGTAAGGGAAAGGCTTGTCTAAGTGTGAGAAGTTTGCAGGTCCATTACGGCCTCGTCCTCTTCAAACTCATTTGTCCGTGCTTGTTTAGCTGATGCACTTCCTCACTCGCCACCTGCCAACACTACGGAGACTTCTGCTGTCATCTCAATATGCCACTTTTCTTTTCTCGTTTAAATGCTAATAACTTTGAGGATATTTTCCACAGAAACATGCCCAGAGGAAAGCTTTCTCCTATCTGCCCACAACACAAGGTGAACAGGCACCTACTCAGAAAATTAACAAGTCATGTTGTTGCAGCTTTAAGCCACCTGACTTTGGCTTTGAGCATAAACGTTTGTACCACAATTATATTTGAGAGTGAGTTGGGATTTAGTCAACACATTATTGCAATATTCCTCTAATTGAGAATAGCGCCGTAATTTATTTATGATCAAATTGTAATAATGTTGAGTGCCTGGTCGTATAAGATAAAGCTGTGTTTCACTATTTGAAAAATGACTGATAATAATTCAGAATTATACTATAAAGGGGCAGGAACATCTACACCCTCAGATCATGGGTAAATATAATTATTATAATAGATTTTTTATTTAAAAAATTCACAAATAAAATAGCTAAACACAGGTGAAACCAGGTGAACCAGGTGTCTGTGTTTAGAAGCTAAATATGTCACAAGTAGAACAATTCTGTTATAGATAAGATAGTGCTTTATTTGTCCTTCAGTGGGGAAATGTTAATGTCATTGTTGTGCACGTTACAGCAGAAAATTAGTAAATAAGAGCAATTGCAGAGGGGGCACGAGACGAATGAATGAACAAAGATACAGTAAATAAAAAAAATACAGTAGGCTAAATATCACTGCAGGCATGAACACACTTTTGACACGTCACAATCTGCAGTTAGGGCTGAGGTTATGTTTGTTTGTATGACAATGTGTGACATCAACTGCAATGGGCTCTGAAAACAAAATGTGTATGTACTGTATGTCCAGAAGGAAAAGTTTGGGAATCACTGCTCTAGCGGGTGGTTCTGGTCCAGGTGAGCCATAGTCTTCTGCCTGAGGGGAGTGGTTGGAATAGTCCATGTACAGGTGAGAGGGGTCAGTAGTGGCACGACCAGAAATGGTGATGGTGATGATTCAAAAAGACTCCTCAAAGACGACGGGGGTATCCATCAGGCGGGGTGTACCCTCCAGTGAGCAATGAGTCCATTGAGGGTGGTGTCGTCCACAAACGTGATTGGCCTCCCAGAGTTATGGTTGGGATGCAGTGGTTGGTGTACAGGGAGACGAGCATGGGGGAATGAACCCTTGCAGAGTGCTGATAGCACCTCGAAGAGCTTCATGCCCCACAGCCACATCTGAAAAGCAGAGTCCACGTCACATACCTCCAGAGCTTCATTCAAACGGCTGCATACATCACTTACGTATTTGTCATCAGCCGCTCACCACCCAAGCACTCAGGAGATGTTATCACTAAACTAACTATTCAGGACCACATACTGTACAAATAGCAACTAGAGATACACCACTCTATATCTTCTTCTGTGAATCTTTCACGGTGAGTGAGTTTGATTCACCTTTGACCTGTGCCAAAATTCTCTCACTGACAAACAGATGTTTTGTCAGACAGCTGTGAGCCATAATGATCAACATAATGACAAATAAATGCTTGATATATCTCGCTTTGCGCGTAATGAGTCTATGTATTGCTTTCACATTGTAAGTTAAATCACACAAATCTCTCAGCTTCTGCAGGTGTGTGGCAGGGGGCGTGGCTGGCTTCACCTGTGCTGCTGACCTCATCACCCTCGCGCCCCTCATTTGCGTGTTCCTGATAAAGGGTGCGAGTGCGTAGGGTGTCCCAATTCTCCAGGGAGGTCTTTGGCCCCGCCCCCTTTGCGCCCCTGATCCACACTTCGCCGTAGCCTGCATCTATGCGCACTCTGGCGAAGGATATTGCCCATAATTATTTGCGGTACACACCAAAACGTCGGGAAAATGCATTTAAATATAAATTTTGAAATATATATGCTGTATGTGTGTAAATAAGTTTTGCTATGTTACTTGGAAAGAAGCATAAACGTCTGATGAAGAATTACGGACATTGTGTTTTAACAATTTAATAACTTTTTAAAGCAAGCGTTCATATAACATTCAATTTAAACTTTACACTTAGTGCAATAATCTTAGAATGTATAAAAACTGACCAGATAACAATACACAATACAATACAATTTATTCTTGTATAGCCCTAGGTCACAACAGAAGTCATCTCAGAGGACTTAACAAAACCATTGAAATCACCAACACAGGTCAGAGAATCAACAGTTAAAACACATGAAGAATACAGTATAAAGCACACACAGAAGAAAATGTCCATACATGTTGTAGAATGCTAAAGTGTCCTGATCATCACCAATCCTTTCTGTTGGACACTAACTGTCCAACAAGACCCTCCTGCATCGACAAGGAAAAACTCTTAAAAAACCCAGTGGGAAAAAGTGAGAAACCTTGGAGGAGAACTAGGGAAACCCACAGGGAGGGAGACCCATATGAGAAAGGGATCCGCTCCTCCGGACGGACAGACTAATGATCTAGGACCTAAGCTAGCTACAGATAGATAGATAACAGATAGATAATAGATAGATAGATAACAGTTAGATACACACATTTAACTTAAAATTATACAGCTATCTCTAATTAAAAACAACTAGTATACATGTATTTTAACGTGTGTGGACCAACTCACTTTTTTTCCCACAGGGCCAGACAAGATTACCTTTAATTTTTATAAAGTTTAGGTCTGAAAATGACCATCTCTTGACGAGTCGGTGACGTAACCTGCACTCAGTGTGCACTGTCCCACTTCCGCCTTTTGTGCACACTGGTAACCTGCGCACTCCAACCCTTGCGCGCACTTCAAACATGTGCACACTTCATAGGAGGGCGTAGGGTGCAGTGTGGGTATTGGGACTGGGCCTCTGTCTCAGTTGGTTTTGTGTTATTAGATCTTACCTGTGTTACTTACCGGCTGCTCCTCATCTTTACCTCTCGCTCTCCTTTCTGCGTTCATGCTCTGGGGTTCTATTTGCAAAACATAGCACTTTTTTTGCTAACACCATTTTATTTTTTCCATTTCTATTCACCTTTAGATTCGCCTCTGAAGGAAGTCAAGGTCTGACTGATCAAACATAGCTGTAATTTTGACAGCAATAAACACACAGTGTTTTGTACATGTAGTCCATTATAATGTACGCAGGACCCAAGGGACTTTTGGACACTTTTTTGAAAAACGGGAAGTTTGCTCCCAGGAAAAGTCTATAAAATGGTGTCAACAATTGAGTACAAAATTGACATAACCCAATTATATTCTTTATAATATGACAATCTATTTCCCCTTGTGACATATAATATGTTTGGAATATTTTAAAGCCAATTCAATGTATTTAGAAAAAAGCTGTTTGAACACTTGTGCAGGCCCAACTTTCTACTTTTCTATTTTTGAAATAATAACAGAATCATCTATCATTTTACTTTCACTTTACAGTTTGTTACTTGTTTGTGAAAAAATATTTTTCACAGATGGAACAAACAGAGGGTGTAGCTTCAGCCATCTTCTACCAGAAAGGGAAAAAACCCGGCGGCTACTACTGGTTTGGTTTTTTTTCTCCTACAGTACCTTGCGAAAGTATTCGGCCCCCTTGAACCTTTCAACATTTCGCCACATTTCAGGCTTCAAACATAAAGATATAAAAATTTATTTTTTTGTCAAGAATCAACAACAAGTGGGACACAATCGTGAAGTGGAACGAAATTTATTGGATTATTTAAACTTTTTTAACAAACTTTTTTAAAAATGAAAAGTGGGACGTGCAATATTATTCGGCCCCCTTGCGCTAATACTTTGTAGCGCCACCTTTTGCTGCAATTACAGCTGCAAGTCGCTTGGGGTATGTCTCTATCAGTTTTGCACATCGAGAGACTGGAATTCTTTCCCATTCTTCCTTGCAAAACAGCTCAAGCTCAGTGAGGTTGGATGGAGAGCTTTTGTGAACAGCAGTCTTCAGCTCTTTCCACAGATTCTCGATTGGATTCAGGTCTGGACTTTGACTTGGCCATTCTAACACCTGGATACGTCTATTTGTGCAGTGTTGTACCAGTTCACAGCTTTTCTGAACTAGTTCAAGTTCAGTTCATACATGCTCAAAGTGAACAGAACACGTTCAAAGTTCACATTTTTAATTCTGAACTAGTTCAAAGTTCAGTTCATTTTACTTTTTTCGTGAGATACTTAAATACATATTTTTTTCACACTACGAGCTATATATATATATATATATATATATATATATATATATATATATATCTCCTTTACACCCACAGGAGAGAGCCTTTTGACTACAAAACAGACTAGATTTATATGGTTTTCAATGGGAGCCAAACGGAGTTGCTCCATCTCTGCTCATAAACTACAGACAGTAATGCGCTGCAGTGCGTGTGTCTATACTTTATGTCAAATGTAAACGGTGTAAACTTTGTCGCTAACTCACCCTGTGTTTTCATCACGACTCGGGCACATGTGAAAAGCACCAGCTCACAGCGCCACACCGCAACACGGAGTCGGGGTGCGTTCACAGACGGTGGAAACCGTAGGAATTTTTAGATTTCGGCGGAAAAAGTGCGAGAATACAGGAGGGAGGAACTTTCTCTCGTTGCGTTTCAAAAGAGAAAACAGATTCCAACGTTCATAGTGATGTCTGCCGTTCATGACACATAAAATGAACTAATTCACGTTCAAGTTCTTTTTTTAAAAATGTGTTGCGTTCAGTTCAACGTTCACAAAAAAATTAGCGTGTTCAATGAACGCGTTCTCTTGAACTCGTTCACGCACAACACTGTATTTGTGAACCATTCCATTGTAGATTTGGCTTTATGTTTTGGATCATTGTCCTGTTGGAAGATAAATCTCCGTCCCAGTCTCAGGTCTTTTGCAGACTCCAACAGGTTTTCTTCCAGAATGGTCCTGTATTTGGCTCCAACCATCTTCCCATCAATTTTAGCCATCTTCCCTGTCCCTGCTGAAGAAAAGCAGGCCCAAACCATGATGCTGCCACCACCATGTTTGACAGTGGGGATGGTGTGTTCAGGGTGATGAGCTGTGTTGCTTTTACGCCAAACATATCGTTTTGCATTGTGGCCAAAAAGTTTGATTTTGGTTTCATCTGACCAGAGCACCTTCTTCCACATGTTTGGTGTGTCTCCCAGGTGGCTTGTGGCAAACTTTAAACGAGACTTTTTATGGATATCTTTGAGAAATGGCTTTCTTCTTGCCACTCTTCCATAAAGGCCAGATTTGTGCAGTGCACGACTGATTGTTGTCCTATGGACAGACTCTCCCACCTCAGCTGTAGTTATCTGCAGTTCATCCAGAGTGATCATGGGCCTCTTGTCTGCCTCTCTGATCAGTCTTCTCCTTGTTTGAGATGAAAGTTTGGAGGGACGGCCGGGTCTTGGTAGATTTGCAGTGGTCTGATACTCCTTCCATTTCAATATAATTGCTTGCACATTGCTCCTTGAGATGTTTAAAGCTTGGGAAATCTTTTTGTATCCAAATCCGGCTTTAAACTTCTCCACAACAGTATCTCGGACCTGCCTGGTTTGTTCCTTTGTCTTCATGGTTCTCTCTGCGCTTTAAACAGAACCCTGAGACTATCAAAGAGCAGGTGCATTTATACGGAGACTTGATTACACACAGGTGCATTCTATTTATCATCATCAGTCATTTAGGACAACATTGGATCATTCAAAGATCCTCTCTGAACTTCTGGAGTGAGTTTGCTGCACTGAAAGTAAAGGGGCCGAATAATATTGCACGCCCCACTTTTCAGTTTTTTATTTGTTAAAACAGTTTAAGTTATCCAATAAATTTCGTTCTACTTCACGATTGTGTCCCACTTGTTGATTCATGACAAAAAATTAAAATTGTATATCTTTATGTTTGAAGCCTGAAATGTGGCAAAATATTGAAAGGTTCAAGGGGGCCGAATACTTTCGCAAGGCACTGTATCTTGCGGTGGCAATGTAAGAAAATGAAACACAATATATTTTTCTGGTTAAAATGCTATGTAACACACATTACTGACCTTTGTACCTAGTACATTATTATCCAGGGTTTTTTGGAATGCCTTACATTACCGTGTTACAGCATTAGCAATACAGTAATTACATTATTATTGTAACGCGTTACTCACAACACTTTCCGTTTAAGTTTAGCTTAACATTTATTGCAACTAAACTTCTAATTGGCAGTAAATGTTTTATTCAGCTATTTTAAATGGTGGTTGTTATTATCTTAATGTTACACAAAATTAGAACAGGTCAAAATAGCTCCAGACAATGGTCCTTTGGCAGAAAAAGATGCAAAACGGCTTTTTTTTATAACAAAGGTTGCAGATCCCTGATTCACCTGGGCTAGGTGAATCATAAAACAATAATGGATTCAGAGACAAAAGGGAGTGGGGTTTGGTTCCGGTCAGAGGACTGAGGGGAGAGCAATGGTGTCCTGTGAACATATGGACATAAATAACTCTGGGCTAAAAATAGCTTTGTGTGTGTTAACAACAATGGGGAAACGACATGGCCAGAAGCTGTGATTAGTCAAATTTTAGGTAATTTCAACTTTAAATCCCACTCCAAACTAACTCTAAGCCAACTTTGTCCTGAATCAAATGCAAATGTAGTGTGGAAATGAAGCCTGATAAGACAGGTGTGGGGACGGTGAATGGACTTTGATTATGAAGGCCTGCAGGCGTTACAACTCTGTGAATACTCCTCAAAACGAAACAGTTTAATTGGCTTTTTTCTTGCTAAATAATTTATTCCACCTCTTTTCAGAAATACAGGCTGTGATAAGAGTTGTAATTTCCGATAGCTTTGCCTGACTAATCATGACATTGTCTGAATTGATTGGCCCTAAATGGACTTGGCAAGTGCTGAATGGACAGCACAGATAAACTTCAACTTTGTGAATAGAAAAGTACTTTCATCTCATGTTGCACAACCCGCTCAAGAGGTCAAACTTTTTACTATACGGACTAAATTACAATACTTAAACACAAATTAAATGCCCATAGGCATGCACATTCTGTAGTATCATTTTAATCTCCTCTAAAAGAAAGCATTTAGCATTTCTTGAAGCACATTTAACTCTGATTTAAAATGTGTATCTGTGTCTAACTTATTTTTATCATCATGCGTGTTGGAATTGTTGGGTTTTTAGCTGTAATCTTCCACGACAGGACATATAACCTCTATATGTCCATTGTTGATAGTTTTCACGTCATCAATAGTTTTACATTTCCTTGTTCTTAGCATTCTTTGTAATCCTAATAATGGTGAGTAGATAAAGGCCCACAACAGTTCCTGTGTGAATAAAATGCAGTAAGTGATCTCGTAATGACATCCAGAGCTGGTTTTTTTTACCCTATTTCCTCTGTAATATACTCGCCAACGTGGAAAACAAAACAGCCTGCAGTTTCTTCAGAAAGGGTGAAAGAGTATAATAAAAAGGATTAGCAGACAACAAGGTTGATGTAACAAAAATGTCTAAATCTGTTGTAGTCCATTATTCTTTTATTGATTAAATTAAATTAAATTTGATTTATTCTTGTATAGCCCTAAATCACAACAGTAGTCATTTCAGAGGACTTAACAAAACGGTTGAAATTGCCAACAGAGATCAGAGAATCAAACAGTTCAAACTCAAGAGTCTACATTTCTCTAAGGGTCTTTTCTCTTAATTGTAACCATTGCTTAGAGTCAAGAGAGAGGACAGAATTCTAAAAGTTCATGCATGTGTACTTTTACAGTAGATGGTTGGTTTCATGGTTGACCCACAGGTGAACATCTTCCTCCGAGTGAGTTGGGCAGAGCACGGACATAAAACACTCAGCTGCGCCTCAGCAGCAGCACTGTGGCTGACACAGGCCCGCCCCGTGGGTGTGTTTAAGCGCATCCACCTGCTCTGGTTCCCCGCCCCCTCCCCTCCCGGCCCCGCAGAGAGGAGCAGTGAGGAGCGCACAAGTTTAGCCGAGAGCCGCCTGCACGCTGCGCGCCTGGACGCTCCGCTCTGCTCTACTCTGCTCTACTCTGCTCTCACAGGGACTTACAGCGCGGCACATGTGCCAGGAGATGCTGATCTGTTCCGTGCCGGAGTGTGCCATCTCACTGCGGACAGAGTTGTATGAAAAGGACAGTTTTGCTTAGTCTCTGGAGGACGCGTGGGGAATCATCCAAGAGCGCGCAGCAGCACAGTCTGCGCGGTGCTCAGTGGATTCTCTGTGGAGAGGACTGTTTTGGGATTGTTTTCATGTCTTGTAAGAAAGGACTCTACTTTCTCACAAACCACTACTGACTATAGGTAAGTAATGAAATGCTGTGAAGAGTCATTTCATCTGCTTTTGTTCCAGGGCTGGATTGTAACCTCCATTACACTTTTAAATTAAGAAGTAAAGCTAAATGTGAATGTGAGTGAATGTAAAGATGGATATTGTTCCTGCTCCTCATTAGTGCCTCTGTTTGCACTGGAGTGGCTCTAATTCCACACCAGACTGTTTACAGTTCTGTCCGCGGCCAACCCTGCACGCCTGGTGTGCACACATCACCGCACACAAGTATAATAGCCAACATTTCAAACATCCCTCACACCGAACAAGATCATTATTTAGTTGTTACTTGTTAAAAGCAGTATTGTGACATCTCTACCCTGGAATCTCTGGCAGAATGCACTGTGCAGAGGAAACAAACAATGTATACATTGACAGTCGCGGTAGGTGCGACATTCCTCTTCACAGAAGGTGCAAAACAATTTCCACACGTTTTGCGGAATTAAAAGGCAATTTCTTTGTTATGGCTCTTCCTGCGTGCACTTGCAGATGCGTATTGCCTTTATGCACACTTAAACAGCACCCGTTTGTGGCTCCTGTGGTTGGATCCATGTCTGAATGGTCTCCTTCAGAATAAACAGCTGCCTCAGTTATAAGAAGTCAATATTCATGATTTGAACAGGTGTTTAGTGCTACAATTGACTCTGGAGAAGATCTAAGATCAAGCCATTTAGACACAATCATTGTTTTATTTAATAATTTCTTATCCATGCTCTGAATGGTCTCACCTGAGAGAGAGTGACATGTGTTCCAATTATGTACATATCCTGAACAAGGGATAATGTGGCATTAATTATGCATTGGGTACAAGTTTACTTATGGGAACCCCACTGCTTCAGCCTGACTCAGAGACAAATGCAAGGTTTTTAGGTTTTAAGGTTTTAGAACAACTGGGCTAGCCATCGACATAGTTATACTTAAAAAACTAGTGCTAAATTAGAGGTGTTTTAAACATAAATTGCAGAGCTGTTTCGAGAACTGCAATAAGATGGAATTAAGATTTTTAGAATCATTCTGTGCCTTCTATGCTTTCATTTTATGTTGCTGCAATCTGTATTTTTGTAGATACCTTTTCTCTGGACTGCCTCAATGTATATTATATTCTTAGCATAAAGTCACAATGCTAATATTGTATTAGCCTTGGAAGCAGCTAAAGCACTACGCTTTAATATTTATAGAAGCACGTGCATTTGACGAATTCACATTTCTACATGGACATGAGGCAACATGTCAGACATAACCTTTTGCTGAGCTGTGATATAAGTTCTTTCTGTTCTCACGATTCAATGGGGTTTCCTACGTAGTCATTCAAAATCAAACTGTTGTGTCATTAGTTTGTAAAAATCCCCCATAATACCACAGAGGGTTAAACAATTGGTCATGTCGTTGTGTTTGGTCATAAACACGAGGCTACAGCAAGAGCTGGTATTAGGTGAAGCCGTAATTACAAAGCAACCTCCAGTGTCATGGGTCGGGAATGTTTGGAGCAACTCCCGCATGGCACAATATCACTGTATAATGCAGATTTGTCAAATGCAAAAGGCTTGGAGAAGCAGAAACTGCTCCAGACTTGGCACAAATCCAGTAAAACTTGATGAAGGGAAACTGCTGGTGGGAAGGAGGACTTTTCATACAAAGTGATTAACCAGGAATTAACGACATGAATGACCTACAATGCTGCAATTTTTTCAAACCCATTAATATTATTGTTTATTTTAACAAACTCAGACAACAAACAAATTGTATAATTTAAAAAAATGTGCACAACAGAATCAGAATCATTTTTACTGCCATTTAAGCAACAGGAAGTTACAAACCAGGAAATCGCTTTGGAAAAAATAATAATGTGCGAGTAACTAAAATGGATAATGAAAATAACGGACCACTCCTGTCCCAGTCTACAACAGACAACAAAAGTGTCTGTAGCTTTGGCCTGTAAACTTAACACAAACAGAACCCTTTTTTCCACAATCTTTCTTTCTTTTTTGTCATTGTATTTCCACAGTGCGATATAATTGACCATGTTTAACAAGTTTTGCTTTTATGAAGTGTGTGTACTTCATACGATGGTCAAAATGAGTTTTTTATCCAAATATTTCTAATCTTAGCACTTTTACCCGTGCTCTCACTATGTTGCTAAGTACATGTATAATTGATGAAGTTTGACTCCTGGCATCAAAGAAGAGTGTTTCTTTCTGCTATAAAGACATCAGTGGCTCGCTGTTGTATATTTACTGTAGTGTATTTTAGCTAAAAGAACAAGACACTTTTGTATTCTTTCCCATCAGATAGCTCGATCTCCTTTTTACTGGACAGGTCACTGCTCAGTTCAATCAATCAATCACATTTTATTCATAAAACGCTCTTCATACAAGAATTGCAACACAAAGTGCGTCAAGTTCAAGGTAGATTGTTCTTTCAGCAAAAAAACGCCTGTGCAAAGCTCGTGACTCCTCTTCATGTCAAATTCAGAAAAAAGAGAGTCAGTACCGTGCCGTCAGTGGTGGTGATTGGACAGATGGCAACTCGAGAATATATATAGCGCTTAAATGACTTGCATGAATTGTGCTTCATAAATAAACTTGATTGAACTTGATCGCTGTACTCCCCCTTTAAAACCCTTCTCATGGAAACATCTTCTTTCCCCAGACTTTCCCCCCAAACCCTGAGTGACCCCGCCCTGTGCCCCACCATGTATGTGAGCAGCCTGTGGATAGTGCATACCTTCCTGGCCCTGTCCCACTTGGCAGCAGGGAACATCATCGCCCCCCCAGCAGTGGCCCACGACCCGCTGGCTGCTCCCCGAGTCTTCATCACATTCAAAGGTACGCTCCCGTAAGCTCCCGTAAAGCTCCTCTCTCCGTGTTTGCTCATGGTACCTTTAATAACTGCTGTTTGCACTGAAGGTTTGCTGTTTGATATGTGGCTGGGCTGGTGCTATGGATTGGAATGTTTTGCAAAACTGGGCAATATCTGCGAGAGAAGAACGCTATTGTCTTGATATTGAGATATGAATGTTCATGGTATTTATATGAAATAAGCCATGGAATAAACTGCATAGATTTAATAATGATAATAATAATGCATTGGTTTTATATAGTGCTTTTTTGGACACTCAAAGACGCTTTACATGACATTATTCATTCACTCCATACACAGTGGTGATAAACTACTACTAGTATAGCCACAGCTGCCCTGGGGCACACTGACAGAAGAGAGGCAACCAGTATGTGCCATCCGATCACCACCAATCATTCACACACCAGACTCATTCTAGGCAATGTGGGTGAAGTGTCTTGCCTAAGGACACAACGGCAGTTTGGCACTTTACAGCCGCAGCCGCCCCACTGTGGCTGGTGTTCTCAGAGGTTAAGTGTCTTGCCAAGGACACAACGACAGCAGACATCAGTGAGAGTCGATTGTGAAAGTCTTGAGGTGGGCTCGAACCCACGACCTTCAGTCTCAAAGGCTCTATGAACTGAGCTACTGTCGCTCTAATTATTGATTAGATATTTATTTCACCAATAAATCGATATCAATATTTCTGGTAGGAATATAGTTTAGTATTAGTTTATTTATTTAAAGTGACAGAGACCGCGTACAATAAACATTAACCTCATAGGTAGAGATGCATTGTACCAGTTTATAGCTCAAGAGATCATTTCCATCTGTAGTCCCTGAGCAGGCTGACGTTGGCCATAATCCATCGAAGATCAAGGCTTCACGTGCACAATTTGCACATTGAGATATGAAATGTTGTTTCTTTTGTTCTGCTGGTGTTTTAAAAAAGCAAAATATTATTCCTTGTTTTATTCATGCACTTGTCTTGTGCACACCGGGGACTTTTGCAAATGTATTCCAATGTGGTTTTACTGCAAATGGCAAAAAAATTAAACTGAATCTGAATCTTTTAATGCATTGGATTTATATGTGATTTTTACACAAGTCCGGCATTGGTACCCCAGCTTTGAAACCTCTCCATCCCTTTTCCATATTCATTTTCCAGCTATAACATGTGTACTGTTATATGTCAAAGAAATGTCCTGCTCCACTCCAAGTAAAGTGGAGATAACGAACAGGATTTACATTCACAGCTTTAGTCCGTACAGTAGAGATGGATTAAGTAAGTAAGTAAGTTAAGTAAGTTTTTATTTATATACCGCCTTTTCACTGCAGATCTGAGTCTCAAAGCGGTTTACAAATTGTTAATTTTTGGGCATTTGTCTCTCACTCCACACAGAGATGGGAGCGGGGTCGCCAGTACAGGAGGCGCATGCCAGAACTATTGGACATATTTTTAGTGGTAGGGGAAACCGGAGTACCCGGAGGAAACCTACGCAGACACGGGGAGAACATGCAAACTCCACTCAGAAAGGCCCTGGTCCGACCGGGATTCGAACCCAGGACCTTCTTGCTGAGAGGCGAGAGTGCTATCCACTCAGTGCTATCCAACTCAGGATTGAGTTGCTTGCTTGTTTTGTTGGGTGAGTTTTGCTAATACGATGTTGTCTATATATATATATTACATTTCTACTGTTTGCTCAATGCTGTTTCCATCCTTTGCCCCTTCCACTGACCCACAGTCCATATAATCCTCACCAGATGCTCTCGCTGGACCGCACTGTACAAACAATTAACAAGTCAAACATGCAGTGAGCAGCGGCACGCTCGGCAGATACTGTGTTTTTTTAAGCTATAATCAAATGCATTGTTGATTCCTTACGCGATCCTAACTTCCACAATGCCTGAGCTCGAAATGACAATAAGAAGCTTGTAATAACTGCAGATAGTATGTGATTACTCCCTGGAGAGGAGGCTCCGCTGGATTCTCAGGGTGTTTGGGGAAAGGTGGGACAGGTTGCCAGACGGGTTGCCAGCTTGGCTTGTAGAATCAATGAGTGATTACTAAGCAAGAGTGGAAACCGAATTCTCCGCATTTTCCAGTTGAATTCGATTGATAAAGACCCATGTATACCTGTCCGCGCTATATAGAAGTGTGAAACTGAAGTCTTTTTCAAGGTAGTAGTGAGCAGTCGGTAATGTTTATTTATATAGCACATTTTACAGACCAAGGTCACTCAAAGTGCTGCACAATATTCAGAGTTTACATATTGTTCAATTCACACACTTGCGCATCAAAGCCTCAAACCAACATCCATTCACTCACTCATTCAATTCAGACCTATTGTTCATGGCTTTAGTGGTAGGGGAAACCGGAGCACCTGGAGGAAACCTATGCAGGCACAGGGAGAACACGCAAACTCCACTCCACTAATTCACAACTGGACTTAACACAATTGTCAATTCATAAGGAGACTTTACAAATTCTCAGATTAGAAAATCAAACTATACTAAAAGTAAAAAAAAAAATTCATAAATGTACAATAATATCTTAGAACTCACACTGTAGAACATGAATTGTAAATAAAATCGCTATCATTTATAAATGTAATTGCACGTCTTGCTTAGGGATGCATCAATAGAGAGGTATCAGCCTTTTCAAGTCTGATACCTCTCCCGATACTTTGGCTTCAATATCTGCCGACACACGAGATGAACGGACACCAGTGAAGGTATTGTCAACTGTGTGACATTCTGTGCTAATATCACTCAGTAAACAGAATTATTACACCAAAAGATACATCAAGATAGATAGATAGATACTTTAATGATCCCTGTTGGAGAAATGCCTCTGGGTGGAGCAGGACCGGTCACAAGGTGGAGTAGCCACTTGGTTCGGACCATTTTCACGGCTCTAGTCCAAAGTAAAATGCTAAATGCTGCATTAGCATTTTTCAAAAAGTTAGCATTCCTCCAGTGGATTTTCACCTGATCCACTTGGTTCGGACCATGAATCCTCTCTGCTCTGGTCTGGACCAGTGCAAAACCATGAACGCTGTAAAAACTGTAAAATAAAAACTGTAGAGCACACTCAGAGCTACTTAGGACTTGCTGTCAGAGACCGACTGAATCAATACTTGATCCAACAATATTTCCAAAATTGGCAGCCTAACCCTAATTTTTCACACATCATGCAGTGGGTTTACTTCCTCAATGGAATTGTGTTGGACTTGGCGAGTTTTCCATTTTTTGCTCGTGCTTCATAATCATTCTCTCTGCAGTAAATGGCCGTGTATAGAATCTGTCCTGGAGGCTTGTCCTGCTGAGGTGGAGGTTTGATGAGGACCATGGGAGTGGGAAGGGGGCGTGGAGCAGAGCGGCGTTCCTGTTTGCTTTTGCCTTTCATTTCCCCCAGCTCCCTTCTACAACTTGACTTCATTAAGTGGCATTTCCCAGTTTTAATCAAGAAGGATTTAACACGTCACTGAGCACACATTTCAGCGCTCAGCAATTCTTTTCAGGAATATCTGGGGCGTTCCGTCTCACAAACTGGTTTGTGTTTGCTTTCTTTTCTTTTTTTTTTGCATCTGGGTTGGAGAGAGCTGCTTGTTTTACTCTTGAAAGAACAAATATTGAGCTTTTTGTGTTCACTTGGCCCTTTAACACAATCGTCACAGTATTTAGAATATGAAATCGTTGCATAAGTAGAACATTTAAAACTCTTGGTCCTATAATTTTATTTTATCTTGTGATTTTATTTTGTTTTTGTTTTTATTGTTATTTTTAGATTTTATACATATGTTTGTTTGTGTGTTGGACTCATAAATAACTTATTTGATTTTACATGATTTTACTGTTTAACTATGGATTTGTTTTAATTAGTCTTTTATTGTGCAGCACTTTGGAAACTGTGTTCATGAAATGTGCTTCATAAATAATGTGGATCAGAGACAGTGTTTATAGTGGATCAGTTGGTTTTGGTCCAATTTGAATTTTTTTTGGAAGAGATGGCCGTTTTTTTGCCTGATTATGTATTTTTAAAAATATGAATAGACTTTTTTACCTTCCATAAATGATTTATATAAATTATCATCGTTCGTCACTCTTAGCTCTAAACCGTGTGCTGATTGCTGTACAACCCGCTTTGACCACAGCTAAGATAAAATAATATTAGAGAACTCTAATTCATCACAAAGTGGGGAAATGTTGATGTTGCAGTGCACATTGAGGGCAGTAGAAAAAGCACACAGGGAACACACACAATATACAATTACCTGCTAGGCTTCTAAGCTAGCTGTAAATTGTCACGTTTCAAAAAGGAGGACGGACCCGAAATACAACACTGCAAAACTAATAGTTTAATAATAAACGATAATCCAAAAACAAAACTCAACTGAATGTAAAAAAGGAGCTGGGGACAAAGGGAGGGAAAGAGCACAGGGGATTTAACCGGGAGACACATCGGGGCGAGGCAGGCCATCCACAGAACAGGAAGTAGAACTCAAAAAGACACAGGAGAAGAGAATATACAAAATAAAACTAGACCATGACAGTAAATACTTCTTTAGAGGAGCAGCATTTCATCACATCTGTCTTCAGTGTCTGTGTCCTGACATTTATCCACACATCTGTCTGCAGCACTCTCACGGGTATTCGAGATGTGTCCCGTTCACTACGTTCCCGCTGATTACAGATGTCCCCCCAAACCCGCTGGGCCCCACTCTGTCTCTTTTAGTTGGCACAGTTTTTGTCGTCCCCCCACAAGAAAGTGTCGTTGGTGAATAGTTGTTCCTTGTGAAATGTACAAGAACTGCAACAACACTGCCTCTTTATGCGTCCATGTTATTGATTTGATTTGATTTTGGAAAAGCCCGTTGAGATGTAGCATTTCATATTAAAGAGGGTGCCATAACATAAAACAAACACACACACACACACACACACACACAGTCCCCCTCCCCATTCATCTTCTACCCACAATGCTACTGTGCAGGAATTTGTATAATCTGCTGTATGGAACTGTATATGTACTCTCCTATCACTGGGTGTTAAAAATTCCAAAAAAGTAAAAAAAAATACAAAAACAAACACAATACATATAATGCAATACAAACAATTCACATTTACACATTTCTAACACACACTGGACAGGTTTGCGTCCTCAGGTCCCATTCCACCCCCTGCGATAATACATATTATTATATGACTTGGACCGTACGCGCGCTCTGATTGGCTGATTACCGGTCTGATATTTTCCCATCTCGGACCGTTACCATGACAATTGGTCCGAACAGCGCGTATCACATTTGATATCTTTCCACGGACCGTTACCATGACAATCTGTCCACAGCCCGTATCACACAAAACCAAGTCGGGCATGAACATACTTCACAAATATCTCAAAAGCATTGGTAAAGACACAGACGAGAGTCATATAATAAAACAACTATTGACCTCGCTTGCTCGGTGTGTACAGAGAAATATCAGACCGCGGCCTGCATACAGACCTCGCGCTCGGTTAATAAGCCGTTTTTTATTATATGACTCTGATTTTTATTATATGACTCTGACTCTGACTCTGTACACGCCCTCTGATTGGCTGATTTGCGGTCTGATATTTTCCCATCTCGGACCGTTACATGACAATTGGACCGCAGCGTGTATCAGATTTTATATCTTTCCTCTGTAAAAAAGAAATTATAAGTCTGGGATTATTCTCCAGTGAATTCTATCATCCGGACGAGTTCGAAGAGCCAGAGGAAGTTATAACAGCAAATAACGACGAAAACACAACTCCTAACAGTCAAGAAGAGATTGACAACTTTTTTACAGACCAGAAAGGTAAAAACACAATTAAGAAAACCAAGTCGGACACGAACATACTTCACAAATATCTAAAAAGCATTGGTAAAGACACAGACGAGATTGAGAACTCACCAGCGGGGCGACCTCAATCATCTGATTTCTCCATGTCACGATTTGACAGTTTGGTTGCATGCGTTTTTGCTATAGTCAAAACCGATCGATATTTGCATAAATTAAAAATAGTTATATAATAAAACATTTATTAACCGAGCTGTGTCGAGGTCTGTGCAAAAAGACCAAGGTCTGATATTTCTCTGTACAGACCTTGCAATCATTTAATAAGCCGTTTATACATAACCAGATACAGTCTATACAGCAGCAGGTAGAATAATGCATTTTAAAGTATTACAACATTAATAATACCTGTGTCTACAATTGATGAAAAAAGATGTCTGCGCATAGATCAACTGCAAATGACTTCTGATTTTGCTTTTGCTTTTTTAGTTTGTGATTTAGAATGAGTATTACACGTTGGGAGCTGGATGTTTGCGTGGCTTTTCCTGCGGAGGTGAAATTCGCTGTTCGGTGCCTTGACAAGCCGACTGGAAAGAGCCAGCTTCACCTGTGTGTGTTTTTGCCTCTCCAGTCAATATGCATTTCACAGTCTGCTGCCGCTGCTGCCTCTCACACTGGAATGCACCCCGTTTTTGTTCAATATTAGGACTTTCTGCACCTTAATTGCTTTCTTTAAGAGCGGTTTTTCCCCCCGCCCAGTTTACCGCTCAAATGTTGACGGCCTGGTTGTGACAGACGCTGTGATTTTTGAGAATGCTTTGTGCAACTTTTCTATAATGAGATCTGCTACCTTCCCCCTCGTTGCCATGGAGTGGTTTTTACTGTACTTTTCTTGGAGTATACCCCAGTATGATATAAAAAGTGTGCAGTGTTAAATCACAGATGCTTTTACTGCACCGGAATGGCATTTTAAGCAGTCGCAATAGTCGCAATTACAAAAAAAGTCTCATAGTTCTCATACAGTGTAGTTTATATTTTTTTCGTTCTTTTAAATAAAAGACAAAAGCTCTTTGCATAAAACATACACAGAATCGCATAATTGTCGGTGCCAAAAGCCTTTCTGTACGAAATCGTCTGTTTTCAACTACAGAATGTGGCTAAAAACAGGGGTTAAAAAAGATACAAATTCAGCAAGATCAAGTCACAATTTTTTCTCGGGTTGAAATGAAAATGAAAATAATTATATTGGTTAATTGTGTTTTGCTTTTGTATCTCACCTTTCTTTGACTGCTTTTAGTTCCGCATTTTCTCACAGCTCGTGCACATGTTTAAAATGGGCTCTTTGGACGTGATTCACAAATCTACTGAAAGGTTTACCACAAGAACAACAGCAACATTTCCGTGGACCCGAGCACTGGAAACTTCCCTATAGTGTCCGTATATTGTCTAAAAGGAAATGATGTAACAAATGAGATTAAGTAAAAGTTGGCTCTGGCTCTGGCTGAGGTTAAATGGTGACCCCAGTTCAGGAGGCCTTCTCGCCCCCATTAAACGGAGCAGAGTCAATCATGAGGCTTAATGACTTGTTTCTGCAAGTGTTTCCACCACTGTGCTAATGAAACAGCTTTTAAACGGGTCAAGTCTCAGGTCCAGCACCGCACAGACCCCACTGGAACTGTTTGGGGGTTGGCTTTAATGACTTTAGGGTTGTTGGATTAGACATCTAGAAGATAGATCTATCCAAACTAATTTATTATCTTTATTATTTTATATTGTGGCTGTCCCTCCACCGGATGGACTTAGCAAAGTATTAGCAAGTAATTAATGTGTCATTTTTTGCTAGAGGTCAATCAACTTGATATTTCTCTGGCTGTGAAACATCATATTGCACATTTTATTAGTATTGCCACACATTTACAGTTGGTGCTAATAAAATTGCAGGTTTTTTTCACTTTTTAGGCTGCGCTAAGCTACAATCAGAACTACACTCACGCGACCAACTAGAGTAAACTCATGGCCAAACGGCTCGTCCTGCTTCATTCCCGGAGGCTGTGCTCTCTGCTCTGGCTCTAAATAACCTGACCCTGGTCCAGACGAGTTGGTCGCATTTCAGCATCAAGGCTCATCACCCGTGTGCTGAAGGTTTGCTCCTGGTTCTGTCGCCCGTGGGTTCTTTCTCGCCTGTGCAGTGGTTCTGTCCCACGTGTGCACTGCCCTCTTATGCCCAGAATGCCGTAAAGCCTGGATGTTCATGCTATACAAAGGGCACTACGACACTGAACTATAGTATTATTTAGGGCTCTATACAAATGATGCATGTTGTTTTTTTCTCTATTGCAGTCTGTCATGGAGTTTAACGCCCTTGTTTTTTGTTAAATTTTTGTCAGAAATGCTTGAGGCCCAGAATCTGCGTCATATTTAGGTGCAGAGCTGCATGTGTAGGACCCTCCAGTCAGGCTTCTGCAGATAATAAATACATTCACAAACAATACATTGATAAATACAAAAAAAATTATTCTTTTGAAAATATATGTACCTTTTATGTATTTTGTCCAGGTTAAAAGAGCCATTGCAAAGAGCTGAAAGAGCCGTACGTTGCAACCCCTGATACAAACCGATGAAGTACAATGAATGGGTATCGGACGTGAAGCCCCGGTTTAGTCTGTGTGTTGGACTCACACAGAACATCTGGCTTTAGGTTTGTGTTTAAACCTGGAGTAGACTTTGTTCTTTCTTATCATGGCTCCAGCCCCATAAGCTGCGCAAGAAACAGCACACAGTTTGCAATAATTCTCCCTCCAAGACAGCAGTTGTAATCAGTGACAGATGAGACGTGTTTTCAATCCATTCTACTGGAGACGAAGGCTTTGACTAGTAGAGTTTTCTTGGGGTGAGGCTGTTGGTTGTTCATAAATGTGTCTGCGTCAGTTTTAAAGGAGACATATCATGGAGCCTGTCGAGCTTTTACCATGTCACACATTTTTTTACTCATCTTAAACAGACCTGGAGTTGTTTTTAGAGCCATCCACGGCACAAACATGTAACTTTGTCCCTTCAGTCTTCACGCTTCTTACTCTAAAACATATGTGTTGGATTTAATTGACTATGTGAAGCAACCTCAAAACTCTGTCATGTTGGATTTAATTGATGAATTGATAATTAAGTTCAAAAAATATTGTTCCATTTGATTGACTTTCTTACCTGAAGCCAAAATGATAGTTATGTGGAAAAGGTTGCTTATCTCTATCATTAAAATACCAACACTTCATATTTTAGAGTGCTGTCTCAGTCCTGTAATAATACTGTATGCCCATATATTACTTTTTAATTAATGAATTCTTTACAAACACATCATTAAAGCGAGTCTCAGTTACTTTTTTTGATTGTGGATAGAGATCTGTTTTTTTCAAAGTCCCGCCCACTCTCATCCTTACTGCTTCCTCATTGGACGGAATTTATTTAAATCCCTGATAGACTGCCATTGGCTCAAGTATTCTCCTCCAGTAAATCTTACGGGCGCTGTTATGTCAAGGAGTGGAACTGTATTAAAATATACTTAATTTACATGATTAATTCATGGTCGTATGGTCAAAAGTAAATAATAATATTTTAAAAAGCAATACAATGACATCACCTTTAAAGTCACCAGCAAAATGCATTTCTGTTGGAAATAAATGCGTGAATAAGAGGTGATCCAGTAATATAAAACACTAAAATAATAATTCCAATTTCACAAATGAGAAATAATAATGAAGAGCGTATTAGTGATTCAAGTGAACTACAGAGATGTCCCACTGCTCCTTTACTACTCCTCACATTTGTTTTTATGAATGAACCCGTGCTTGTTCTGTACAGTGCAGTGTTTCCCTCAACAGCCCACATTTCCTTCCACATATTTGCGTTCATGCATAGGGCCGATCCAAATCTACGTCAGGCTCTCCCCGGATCATCTCCACAAATGATTTTAAGAGTTTGAAATGAAACAACAAGAAAAAAGGTCTGAAAAAGATAATGGCTGAAAGATGAAAGGTGATGTGTGACTTCTGCTTTTGAAATCTTGCATGCATAATATATTATCACAGGAGACGCAGGAAAGAGCAGCATGAAGACAATTAGCACCTCTCTCCTCTGCTGCCTGGTGACGATGACGAGACTTGCTCTGTGGATCCGAGTAGCAAGCCCTTACGCTTCTCAGCAAGATTGTGATTCCTTTCTGAGTTGAGTTGAGTTTTCTCCCTGTGTCTGCGTAGGTTTTCTCCATGGTACTCTGGTTTCTCCTACCACTTAAAAATAAGATTGCGGAAATAAGAGCAAATCTATAGCCGCAAATGTGTTACAGAAATATTGTCGAGAAATAATTTGGAAATTGGCAAATTGGGAAAAGGACAAAAACGTGTGCTTCGTGAGGTCAGATTGAACAGATTGGATTGAATCAAGGCTCATTTTTTTTTGCATTCTATATGATTTATTTTTAGTGCAAATAAAAAAAAAAGCTTTTCTTTACTGTTGGGAAGTAGCCGTGCACATGGACCTGTATAATGCCCTTAAACACTTGGTTAGATTATAAAGTTAACAAATGATTCATAACTTTAATAATACTGTTACTTATCAACAATTAATTGCATGTTTGGACCTCACTGAGTCCAAATGAATTTCGGGGACTACACAAGGACACAGTTGGTACATGGTGCGTTGTATTATGATATTCTCCTGTTAAAATTACGGATTGATTATTTGACCTAAAAAATGCACCGAAAATTCTGGAGAAGTGTGTTCTCGTTATTGTGTTATTGTATTGTGTTATCAGTGCGACTCTGGGTTTGCCTCTTTACAGCCTCAGGAGGTCAATGTGTAACCCTGTGCTACAGCTGTGTGCTCTCTCCTTTCTCCCTGAGCTCTGCAGATTCATATGAGAGAAACTGTTATCAGCAACAAGCTCAGCACACAGGAGGAAGTGTCATTCTGCTGCCCTTTTATGGGCAGAAGGACGTGTCCTCTGGTTGGCCACCAGGAGTTTTTCCCGCTCTTTGATTCTTAATTTATTTCTTAATTAAATAAACAACAAAAGCATATGCAAAATATCCAGGTCCAAGATAATAACAACAATTGTAAGTAAGTAAGTAAGTAAGTTTTTATTTATATACCGCCTTTTCACTGCAGATCTGAGTCTCAAAGCGGTTTACAGTACAATTGTTAATTATGGGCATTTGTCTCTCACTCCACACAGAGATGGGAGCGGGGTCGCCAGTACAGGAGGCGCATGCCAGAACTATTGGACATATTTTTAGTGGTAGGGGAAACCGGAGTACCCGGAGGAAACCTACGCAGACACGGGGAGAACATGCAAACTCCACTCAGAAAGGCCCTGGTCCGACCGGGATTCGAACCCAGGACCTTCTTGCTGAGAGGCGAGAGTGCTATCCACTCAGCCACCGTGCCGCCCAAAATTGTATTTTGAACAATAAAAAACAAGAAACAAAACAAATAAAAAAACAGTGAATAGTGAAAACACAATCACATCTATATTTGCCTGATTAGGGATGTCACCCTTCCCTATTTTAGAGTATATTGAGTATATTTGGACAGTCTTAGAATAACTGGCAAATGTTAAATTTTGAAAATGAAAGCAATGTTTACTCTCATCGTGATGACTTTTTGATTTATTTTTCCTGGTGTTATTTTGACAATATACTATGAAATATCCATGTAACTAGTTTCTTGCTCTCAAAATAGTTTGTGTATATTTCCCTTGCATGTATTCTTGGTCTATGTCACTTGGATCAGCTTTTTCAGACAGAAAAGTAAACTTTTCTGGCTGGGACTCACAGGGCTCTTTCTTGTAAGTTTGCAAAATGTAACGTTCTAATATGTTTAGGACAAAATGTGGCCTAATCTGTTTTACTATTTTACAAATATTTGATAAGGCTCTTTCTCCTGGGCCAAACATTAGAGAGTTAGCCCAGCTTTAACCTCAGACTGTAGACTGCGGTCTCGCTGCGGTCAGTGTGTTGTCCTCTTGTGGGACACCTTCACATTATGGCAGCTCCATCCAACCTCATGACACAACCATAAAACCACACACCTCAGAGCTGACGTGAGCTCTAATTAGTGTTTGTGTACACTGCTGTGGTGGAGTCTGCACCAAACCAGAAAACCACCGGTGCCTCGCCTGGACCCCAGACCCAGACCCAGACTCAGACTCAGACCCAGACACAGACCCAGACCCAGACACAGACACAGACCTTAACCCAGAGACAGTAGAGGAGTGGACTGCCCTAGTGCAAATGTCACCCATATTTTTGCCTTCTATGCGTAAGAAACGTGCCTCGCCTGGCCCCAGACCCAGACCCAGACCCAGACCCAGACCCAGACCCAGACCCAGACACAGACACAGACCCAGACCCTGAGACGGTAGAGGAGTGGACAGACCAAGTGCTAATGTCACCCATATTTTTTACTTAATCTATTAGAGATAGTTGGAACAGGCAACATTAAAAGACATCAATATTCAATAGCAGCAGAACTAACCAGACCTCTGCCTTCTGCTCTGCGGTCAGCCTCTGGTGGAAACAGTCACTTATACAGCTGTGGTTAACCGTTGAACCTCCTCGTGGTCAAGCTGCTGGTGCTAATGTCAGTTCAAACATGACAGGGATGTGGCTGTCAACACGACTTGAAAGTCAGAGTCGGGGCCACTTGCATTCTCCAAACACAGTTGCATTTACATGAAGCTAATAAATTGCTCTTTGAAGTGAATGAGACAGGATTCCCAAGTCTGCGCTTTTGCATGAACCGTCTGCTTCTGATGTTTGCTTTACAAGAAAATAAGTCTTTTGTATTCGTTGTTTTTTGCTGTTTGGTACTAACAGACATCAAAATGAAGTTCTAGACAGTTTATAGCTATGTTTTGTATTGTGCCAAGTTCAAGTGTTTGTGGATGAATCTGACTCCGCTTTGACAAGGACTGAACATTCAAACTTTGAGATTATATACAACTGCGTTAGTTATTTTTCTCCGTGATTTCTAACCTGTTTTTTTCATTTATTAATTTGTTTATTTATCTGGTCAGATATACAAATAACTATTCACAGAAAAAAATATAATTAGAGTAAACATGAAAACCTGTGCATGGTTTGAAAAGGGATTGGTCGAAGTAAAAAAGCATATTTTAATCCATTTCCCCTCAGCAGCATTTTAGAATACAAGAAACATATTCTTCCAGACGATACAAAAACATGACTATTCGCCGCATGAAACAAACACTGCACTTCTGAAACGTGGACTTCGGGACAGACGAGAGAATCAGACCCAGAGATAGTCTATGGAAAACATGAAACTCACTCTGCAGAGAACAAATAGGATCCTTAAATTGCCGGTGAAGAGTTGTCATTTACACCTGATGGGATTAAATGTATTTTATCCTTCAAAGGAAAGACAGTTCTATAAATTTAGATTTATTTGTTTTTTGTTTGATACATAAATATAAATTCATTTGGGGAAAAGAAACGATCACAATGTATATTATTCTTGCAGCCCTACCCTTGACACGACTATTGCCTAGCTTGCCGCTGTACTTCCTCGTGTGCTTCCATGTGGGTCAGGTGAATAAGGTGAACAAGGTTATAAAACTAAACACATGTACGCATACAGACGCAATACTTACTTTGAGTGTGCAAACAGAAAGACAAAAAAACCATGGTCAAAAGTCATGGTAGGTCCCCTTTAAATGAATCAATTCTGCCTCTAATGTAACACAACCAGTTTACCAGTACTTTATTATCGCACCTGTTCTGGTCCAATAGTTCTCCCAGCAGCAACGAAATGGGCAGTGGGTCATGTGACCTCAGCGCGGCAGGTCGAGGATCAGGAATTGATTATCTGTCTGTGAGGTCTGTTCATTTAACTGGGGGCCTGGGGTTTGTTAGTCACACTAATTGGAATTTATGTCCGCTCCAACTACTACCACTATTTCATTACAAAAGCGTTGGGAGATTTCTGTTTTCGCACTCTTCGCAATACGTGAGATATCAAAGACGCAGTAATGAGAAAGAGGTCGTTTCTTTCATTTTTTTTGATTTATTCCTTCCGCACATTACCCCGGATAACGAGGCTATCTGATCAGCACGTGCCAGCCGTCCACGCCATTCTCACCGCCCTGCCCCCAAAACCTAACATTGTGGAAGCGATCGTGAATATGGCGTCTTCTGTTCCAACTGTTGTGAGAAGAAGACAAGACTTTCTTTATTGAGCTCATGAATTGGTTCATTGTGTTGGACTTTGGAATATAGCGGCCTGGCACCTCACTAAACGTGGATCCAGCGACATGTGGCCACAAGGTTGTAAAACGGATTTCTGGCTTCGTGGGTGGCCCCGAATGTGAGGATCAGAGCTTTCGATCGACATCTGCTCGATATTTGTTCTATGTGTGCAGACAGGTGGGGGCAGGTGACATTAGGAGGGAGGCATTCTGATGGCTCTGAAATAATGGCATAGGTTTTACAGAGGCAATGTTGGACAATCTACTATAGTGCAGCAGTTGTTTTAAAGGGAGAGTTAATAGGAAGGCAAGTTTATCTGTATAGCACGAGTCATACACAAGGCAACTCAAAGTGCTGAACAAAAAAAGATAGACAGATGTTGTTATTATTAATCTTCAGTAAGGACACAATATAATACCAGTGTACCATCTGAAGATATTACTTCACATTCTAAAACATGAAATAATAATTGTAATGGCTAAAACTAATGTGTGAGATTTATTCTTTAAAGTAAAAGATTGTGAATATAAAGTACAAGACTCTTTCTGTCCCAATAGTTCACGATCAGTGTTGGGTGTAACGCGTTACTAAGTAACGCGTTACTGTAACGAAATTACAATTTGAGTAACGTAGTAGTGTAACGCGTTATTATGAAAATACGTTTCATTATATTACAGTTACTACCTAAATACTTCGTTACCGGCGGCACCGGCCTCGGGAAAGCAGGGGAGAACTGCACTACCGCTCCATGCGTGCCTGCGTGCTTACGTCACGCTGCGCACATGAGCGAGATTGTTTGTAAAGCAACATGGCAGAGTCAGAGGAGAAGAGTTCTTTTTACCGGTGGAGATATGCACACTATTTCAACTACATCAGTCAAAAAGATAAAAACGTTGTCGTGGAGTGCAAGCTTTGAGCGGGCAGCAAGCGATTGTCCACCGCAGCCAACTCATCCTCGAACCTTTTAAAACACTTGCAGCGTCAACACTCAACTGTTAAGCTAGTCGCTAAAGAGCGTCGCAGCGAAGCCGCCGCCGCCTCCTCCTCCTCCTCCTCCGACAGCACAACACCAACACGATATAATAAGCAAGCTCGACTTGAATTACGCTGTCAGGTAACCTCAAAGACTGAAATAAATAGACTTGTAGCGGCGTACGTTGTAGAAGAGATGCTGCCCATTTCTACTGTAGAGTCGCCGTCTTTCAGAAACTCCAAGAAGGAATAGGTTGTCAGCTAAACGATTTGAGAAACTATTGCTACTCAGGTACAACCATTACTTTGAAAAACAACAACATTAGAGTTAGTTGTTAAACAGTTAAACTGTTACTTTCTGCACTTTTGATATGTTAAAATGAAACTCAGGTTGTTGTTGTTTAAATAGTTTTATTTTATTATTTAAAAATGTTTTTTTTGCACTACCAGCCAGTAGTCTTGATGACTAAACTGCCTTAATTTAATTGTCCTGGCTGCTATAGTAATTTACTTTCGTTAATGTTATGCCATTTGAGCCAGTTTTGATTTGTTGTTGACCTTTATTTAAATGGCTTTAATAAAGCAAACATACAAACTTGATTCTGTTCTCTTTTTTGTGACACGAAGTAATCCAAAAGTAATGTAACTTAGTTACTTTCTTGGGGCTGTAACTAAGTAATGTAACTAATTACTTTTTTTAGAAGTAACTAGTAATTTGTAACTAATTACATTTTCAAAGTAACTTACCCAACACTGTTCACGATACAGAAAATTGAACAAATCATGTCTTCCATTGAGTTGTTTGCAAGAGCCCTTTGAGTGAGGCTGGTTCTCTTTTTAATTTTTCTGTCAAATGTAACAGAATATTTCTTTTGTGTTCAATATTAATCATCTGTGCACTATCTTTGCAAAAGATTTTTGCAATTGTCTGTGTAATGTGAGAAAATCAACAGATTTGTTTTAAAAAATGTTGCAGGTTTTTTTCCTGCTGAGATTTGTAACTGCACCAGTGGCGCAAAGTCGGTTCAATATAATCGTTAAAAATAAAATTATCATAAATGATTTGATCGTGACAGGCCTGCCCACGAACATACAGTATATTAAATAAACGTTGTCCAAAGTGAAGGTGACCGAGGGCTGATCTTGTTCCTCATTGTGCTGTCTGACTTCATGTACACCTCCGCTCAGCAACAGCTCTGAGGGAGAGGGAAAGGCTGGTTGGGATTCTTGGCATGGTGTTTCATGGGGTGGAGGGAGGTGGAGGGAGGTGGAGGGAGGTGGAGGGAGGTGGAGGGGGGTGGAGGGAGGTGGAGGGAGGTGGACGGAGGTGGAGGGGGATATGCCCTCTTCACTCGGGGCTTCACCTCCGAGCTTTCCCCTGGGTCAGCTTACACGGCCTGTCACTTAAATCCACATGGCTCACTTTCAAAGAGGCAGTGTTGTCTGCTCCTCCACACTCGGGGACACGATGGCCCAACGCTTCCAGAGACTTAGCCTGCGCCGGTGTTTCAAGTTTACAGGATTTGCCCCATGTGAAACAAGTTTGGAGAGAGGGTTTTTAGACTGAAGGGATGGGGCTTTTTGAACAATATTTTTGTTTGTAAGGGGCCGATACAGAGGCCGATAATTACTGATAATTAGAGCAGGAATTCCTTTGCTGTGAAAATTAATGCTCTTGACTTTCTTGACAGTTTGAACCATTTGTTTATTTATCAAAACAGAGAAAATATCTTCCTTTGTACGGAATGGTTGTTTGCCCTGGTAACTTTGATTTGATATGAGCAGACAGTTAGCATGAGTGCTCTGTGCAGTAGAGTAAAACATGTCTGTGTTTAGATGAGTTGTATTATTGTTTTTTTTGACCAGTAGCCTGAACTAGACTATGTGACACAAAAAAAGAATGTTCTGATAATAATAATAATAATAATAATAATAATGCATTGGTTTTATATAATGCTTTCAGGACACTCAAAGACGCTTCACATGTCATTATTCTTTCACTCCATACACGGTGGTGATAAACTACAACTGTAGCCACAGCTGCCCTGGGGCACACTGATGTTGATATTGCTCGTATAATAATAAATGTATAATAAACAATGCTGTTAAAAGGTTAAAAGTTCTCAAGATATTACATATGGTGATTGTACTGGTGTTTTAATGACAAGGGGAGGCTAAATACAGTAATTGTACCTTTATGATTGTTCTGCAGTTCATGGGAGATTGTCAAACATGATCCTACTTATTGTAACATTTCAGTCAAGTGAAGAACCTGTCTGACTCAACTCTTTACTATTTCCATCTTTGCTCTTTTTATAGAATCCATTATACAAGAGATCTTCCGCATTGAAAGTATCTGTCATAACGTCCGACTTCCACTGCGCTCCTTTGGCCCCAGTGAGACTTCCTGTGGGATTTGGTGGCTTTTCTCACCTGTAAAAACAAAGTATTAATGTGGACTGGATAAACAGGTTGAGGACTCAGACTGGCTTTGTCTCCCCCTGTGCCGCTGGGCCTGAACGCTCGGCGCTTAGTGCTACTGTTTTTGTGGAGGCGATTAAGGTGTCACCTGCAATAATGTCCCAGGAGGATTAGACCAGTGACTGAAGCTGATTTTTTTTTTTTAAATACACTGACAAGTAATACGATACTCAATGCACAACTCAACTTCTAAGTCTCGTCTTTTAAGGTACATTATGTCATTTCTTTTACTGGAATAAACTTCATTTAAAAAAAAAAAAAAAAAGGTTTTTGACCAGTGCTGACTGATTGAATTATTTCAAACCATGGACAACACATTCTTCACATGTTTTTGCAGACACAAATATGTACATGGTTTGAAACGTGGAGGGATGAAGCGGACGATTATATTATTCCAATCCGCTCTCAAATGTCAAATCCACCCGGGACAACAATGGCAAAGATTGGCGTGTTGTTTGGACCCATGTCAGCTTTCAACCACAGGGAAGACGGGCACCAGGAAATCACATCATAATGACTTTGGCAAGCTTTTCATACACATGTAGTAATATAAAATGATTCTTTATAAGAAAAGAAGAGTGGGAAAAGGTCTTTTTTAAACGTTTGAAGAAAATGACCTGAGATGCAGAAGTTTTGATGGTTGTTACACAGCATGGTACGCAAAGTACTGTCACTCGTGTGAATTGTGTAGCTTTAACCCTCTTCACCTGTAAACAACGGGCTATGAAACAGTTTGGTCTTATCTATATGGCCGATGTATTTGGCAAAAAGACGACCTTGAAGGCGGCTGCACTGCCGCTTTGACACCACAGCCTGTGTCGCTCAGTGTGTAAGTCAAGTGTTTTTTTTTCTCATTGGGAATGCGCCGCTTGGATCAGCTCCCTTCTTTGCAGATGTGGCTCCTAATTTAGCCTAAAAACTAAGCCTAAAAGCAAAACTATATGTGCCAGTTCCCGGACTGTCAGACATGAGAAGAATATAGTGGGTTTGTGAATCTATCAACTATATACATCTTGGACATATTCTTCTTCCACATTTATCTGAAAATGGCATATTTCCCTTGGCCCCTGCCCTCTATTTGAAATACAGTTCTTCAACATTAGCTTCAGCGTTGTCTGACTGGTTTGCACGTTAGTCAGAATGAAAGCTTTCAGTAGTTCACAACAGAAAGATCAGAGTCCGCAGTCATTACTTGTCTGTCTGTGTCACAGCCCTAAAGTCACTTGTCAAAATTCTGCCTTGGGCCTCGGCACAACTCATCCAGCAAGCTCCAAACGGCCCTGTCTTTTAATCTTTGCAAATTATCCTCCCTCGCCCCTCCTTCTGCGCTCCACACCCCCTTCCCCGACGCCTCGTATCACATTTAAAGCGCCGACATACCGTCTTTGAACACGTCCACTCCCCTGTGCTCCTCGCTCTGCGGCTCCAAACGCAAGCTCATCACTTGTTCACACTTGTTGCCACCAATACCTGCTCCCAAAGGCTAAGACCATCTCGTATTGTCTGAAAATAACTTGGGATTTTTTTACAATTTCCATGTTTCAACTACTAATAGATAAATAGATAGATAGATATAGATAGTTTATTGATCCCGTGTAGGAGAAATGCAGGTGTCCAGTAGCAGCAAAAATGAAAAATTAAATTGATCATTCTAAAAAGCTAACAAGAGAAATAATCAGCGACAGCCCTTCAGGTCTCAGCAACAGGGACGGAACATAAATGAATACGTTTTTTTCAATAAGTAAAATTAAAATATACAAAGCAGTCCCTCCCCTCGGCCTAACCACCACAGATAATATTAACACCAGGAGAATAGTTAGACCAGGGGTGTCCAACTGGTTCCAGAAAGGGCCTGTGCGGCTGCAGGTTTCAGTACCAACCGGAGCAGGAGCAACACCAAACTCCATTTCCTCTTGTTTTCAGGTTAGGATTAATATAATTGATCTATGGTTAAACTGGACTCGCTTGAGGGTTGTAAAAGTAACATTTTTGGAACAAATCAGACCCCTACAGGCCGTCTTCATGTCATGCTGCGAGCTGATTGGCTGAGTAAGGGTCTTATCTGCTACATGGATTTTATGTAGTTCATTTTTTGTGCGTTGAAAGTGCGGTACCCCAGCTTTGCTTTTGTGGCCGACACACGTTAGAAATGGTCAGAACATAAGTGTAATCTATTGTGAGAGTTTTATATCGGTTATACTGTATGTCTGAATATACAGTAATGGGTGATGATGAAACCTCTTGTGTGGATAGTCGTGTAGGACGGCAAGTGTAAGTGTGAAACCCCTCGTTCATTCTCACTATTTGTCAGTGGAGTATCTGGTTGCAGCATTGACTGATGGCATGTGGGTATAAAGTGACGGAGACTGGACCCTCTGTCTATTTACCTGCACATGTGCCAGACTGTAGCCCAGCTCAGTCTGCGCTTGTCAAAGTGAAATAAGAAGTGGGATAAGATAAGATTAGATAGACTTTATTGATCTCACACTGGAGCAATGTACTTGTCACATTTGTCACAGAGTGAATCATAAACGGAAGTGCGCAAACATGTTGAAGGTTAAGAATATAGTCTGTGCAGGAAGTAATTATGTACAGTCGAAAAGTGGCAATGAAAGAAAGATTTTTAGGATTATCTCCAAAGGTCCCCATTTGCAAAATAAAATGGCCTTCTGAGTACTGACTGTTCAAAATCAAAGTAAGAGCAAAAGCAGCTGTAAAAAAAGAAAAGAAAAAAGATCAACATTATTTTCATAGTAGTTTTTAACTCAAAACAAGAGGATTTCAAAGCAGAAACATATGAATACTCAAAATGAATTGGAATGTGCCATGACCACCAGAATGGAATACCCCAGTTAGAGAAAAACTTCTATTTGATATGAAGAAGTTCCTCAGTAAAGTAAATGCACCTGCGTTTTTGATAACTTTTAAAACATTAAGGCAAGGCAAGTTTATTTGTATAGCACAATTCATGAAAAAAGATAGAAATAATCACACAACATATTAAAATCATCAATAATCACAGTTCATTAAAAAGAGTAAGTTGTACGCACAGCTAAACCGAACTGTTTTTAACCTGGATTTAAACATTGTCAGAGATGAGGCCTGTCTCACATTTTCAGGAAGACAATGTCAAATTTTAGCTGCATAAATTTGAAATGCTGCCTCCCCTTGTGCTCCTCAGAGTCCAAGTTGGTTCATATGACACTAACATTAGGGAAAGACTGTTTTTTGTTAATTTGATGGAGCTCATTTTCTGCTGATTTATTTGAACCAGATTCCTATTGGCCTAAACTGCAACTTGTTTTTTTCCCATGAAAGCTCAGTTCTTCTGGATAAGCTAAAGATGGATTTAACTTTTCTGGAATTGTGGTCCCTTGCGTTGTCAGTATACACTGGTTTTACATCGACAAAACACCGTGATACAATGGAGTAGTCGTCTAAAGAGGGATGGAGGGACTTCTTCACGTCCTTCTTGTTGGCGCTTGTTGATCGCGTAGGTGTTAAATTGCTCTGTATAAGAATGGACTCATCTGGCCCCATTGACTCGTCTCTTTTATTCGCTGACCCCCCCATGAGAAGCTCTCGTTTTGCCCCCACGCCACCGCATACAATCAGGCCCCATCTTTACACTCAGGGACGCTTTTGATTGGCTGAAAGTGTGAAGAGAGGTCGAATCGTGGAAAAGCACATCTCCTTGTTGACGGTGATGTCGCCCACACTGGAGAACCTCCTATAGGGAGTAGGTTTTCTCATTCACAGAAGTTAATTCACTTTCTTGGGAGAGCCGGGGGTGGGCGGCAAACTGGCTTTGGAGGCTCGTTCCTGCCGGTGAATGGCGGACAGCGTCCTGTGGGCTCTTCTGTGAGCGGCCTATAGATTCCTGCTCTGTGGAGGTTTGAGGGGGCACTGCTGGTCGTGCAAAGGCAGGGGCTGAGCTTTAGAACGGGTGACTAATGACAAATCTTCAATGGTGCTATTACACACTGACATAGAAAAAGTCAGTGTGTAGTAGCCAAAGGAAGATGCTATTTGTAGATTTTACCGTCCACCATTAAAGACACACCTTGTAAACTCCTAAGATAATGTGCAGCACTTAAAGCAGACATGACAAACTCAGGCCCATGGGCCAAATCTGGCCCCTGAAATGTTAAGTTGCAGCATTGACGGTAATAGGGTTTGATGGCATGTTGTACCTTTTTTTTTTTAATCTAATTTTCTCAAGAAAACAACCATATTATTACTTTTATTCAGAAATGTTAAGCCAACATGTAATTAGAAGTTGAATTGTTAAACATATTTTAAAAATGACCAGAAAGTCATAACTCTTCTTAATATTTGGTCCAGTTTTGTTTCAGTCCACAGTAACTGAACTCATTTTGTTCTGAAAAATGTATCAGAAAAGAGTATCTAATCTAACTCTAAGTAATTTATCATAATACCTTCATATTGTGAAAAGATATTCATAATAAAACCAGCCCATACATTTTTCAACCAAAAAGAGTTTGAGATCTTTGACTTCGAAAGCTTAGATTCTTAGATTAGTTTCTATTTGCACATATTATAAAGTTGTATATCATTGAATCCCTAATCGTGTTTATTGACCCAAAAAAGACACAATTCCTTTCTGCCGTTTCAGCTAAAATCCCGGCCCGCCATTGTTTTTCTAATCTGATAATGAGTAGGAGTGGTGTTTTGTCCCGTTTGCCTTTTTAAGACCTTTGCTTGTTTTGCCGCTAAGCTCCTCGTCGGGGGGACTTAATGAATACTTTATTGGTACTTTTGGACCTGAGTGGCTGTATTTAATTTTACCCCGGGGGGACATCCTGTGGCGTTTCCCAGCACTTTGGAGAGGACTACTTTGCATTTCCTTTTTGTGGGAGACAAACACAGGATCAAGGCACTCGGCTCATGGAAGAGGATGGGGTTACAAGTCTTTCTCTCGCCATTACAGACCTCACCTCGCAACGTTCACAAGTAGAGTTTCAGCGAAAAATGAAGAAGTTCTCCAGGGGCATCGCTTGATTTTTGTTTCACGGTGTGGATTTTTATTATATTTTTTTATTTATTTTTTTGTAAATATTTAAAGTTTTCCTTCATGTTCTGTTTCAGTGGCCCCTCTCCTCTGATGGAAACGCTCCATGAGGTGTTTACTATAATATTTCCTAAGACATCAATACCCATCTCGATATCTGTGCCGGTACCCGGTATGAAACGATACCAGTAAAGGAAACAGCAGAACAACTTGGTAATTAAGAGATAAGATAAGATAAGTAAGTAAGTAAATGCCTGAATTGGTTCTGTGATCTTGATGCGCAACAGTTTCACAAAGTGCTGGCAGCCATTATATGCATTTATTGATTAATTGAGCCAACAACATTATTCTAGAAGCTTTTGTTTAATTGATTCACTTGATTAGCTACATGTACTTTTAGTTCTGGCGTGGACCTCCTCTGGCTAACCCTGTGAGGAGGGAGAGGAACACCGTAAAGCACTTTCTGTGAACGACGTTATTTTAACAAAGATGACTAACTTACTTACTATTCACTGATTAACGTTATTAATCGTTAGGGGCTAATCAAAATACAGATGCAACTACATTTCCAATATTTAAGCACAAGCGGCTTCTGAAAAGTCGCTTGTGCTTAAATTCTTGGTTGTCCTCCTTTTGCATCCCTACATCCTGGCATTTCTGCTGATCTTTGAGGCCGTTTAAACCTATCTTGATCTAGCTTGAAAATCTTGATCCATTCATGAGTACATTTTCCATGTAAGTAAGTAAGTAAGCTTTTATTTATATACCGCCTTTTCACTGCACATCGGAGTCATATTTTTAGTGGTAGGGGAAACCGGAGCACCCGGAGGAAACCTACGCAGACACGGGGAGAACATGCAAACTCCACTCAGAAAGGCCCTGGTCCAACCGGGATTCGAACCCAGGACCTTCTTGCTGAGAGGCGAGAGTGCTATCCACTCACCCACCGTGCCACCGTGTTTGTTATTGTTACAGTAGACCACATTATTAAAACGCAGAAGGCTTTTTGCTGTAAAACGAAGCCACTTCCTGATACCCCTCAGGTGCTCCGCCTCTGATTTCATTCCTCAAACCAGGCGCCAACTCAACTGTAACCGACTTTATTATTTTAGCTGTGGATACGGACTCATTATTAATGCTGTATTCTTCTCCGTCATGAGGCGTGACTAAAAGCAGGTTTCACAGGGGGTCCTTAAGCCCACTTGTCATAGGGTGGGCTTTCCTCTCTGAGCGATGGCTTTATAATGTTCAGTCGGTGCAGAAAAGCGAGTGTGGAACGAAGTGGAAGTGGCCCAGGGGGAGGTTTTTAAAGAGCAGCCCAAAGAGTGGCACTTCCCCTTTCCCTAATTGTGTGGGCAGCATTGAGTGGAGGTAATTGATTAGAACTAATTAGCTGTAGAGATAAATGATGGTTAGATGAGCTGCCTTTACTGATCTCTGTGTGGAATGCCCTGACTCCTAAGTCAATGTCCATCTACTCAAAGTTTTCTGTTCAATTATTGACCAATGCAGGCATGGCAAACTCGGGCGCCTGGGTCAAATCCGGCCTGCAAGATTATTATTATTATCAACTTGCAGCATTGATGGTAATGGGCTGCCATGGCATGTTATACATCATCTATATTCTCAGGAAAAAAACAAAATTGTATTCATTATAAAATTGAAATTATTAGAAGTTTAAAAAGTGAAATATAAAACAATTTGATTATTTTTTTGCTTGGTCCAGTTTGGTTAAATTTAAACATTAAACACATTTTGTTTTCAGAAAAATCAACCAGAAAATTGTAGTGTAACTCATGTCACATTCATAATGTAAAGACCTATCATAAGAAAGGGTAATATATTATGATTTTTTTCTGGATAAGTGGCTTGTTTAAATATGTTTTTTCGTGGTAAATTTAGTTTTATCAATATTTGAATAGCAGGACAATGCCTTCATCTAAATAGAAAATATTGTAGCTAATGCAAACTGTGGAGTAAAGTATTTTTACACTGCAGACCTGTGATTAAGTCCTGGGACCAGACTGGACGACAGCAAGTTTATCCACATCCACACGGAGCATTAAAAACACGTTCGAACACATGTTTTACAGAGACAGCTTTATAAAGGAAAGAACAGTGTGAGAAAAGCACACACTTTTGTTACAAGTCTCGTTATGCAGATATTGTGCAAAATATTGTCCACTGTGTGACTTGTGTGCATAGTTTTATAACCATCCTCACCTGACCCACGTGTTACGGCTTATAAAACAGTTTGGCCGTTTTACTGCCTAGATTTTGGCTTCGAAGGGAATGTAGTTTAAAATGTGCGTTAAAGATATTCTGACTCATGAATTTTGGTGGAAAGGTCCTGGTTTGTTCAGTGTTCACAGTCACTCATTCACATGCTGAAAAGGTGTTCAGTTTATCAAGTCAAATCTACTCATATCAAGAAAAGGGATCACTGACAGGACTAAATTTGAACGTAGATATCGATGTTTGCAGTTTCTTTTCATTTCGAGCATCCACAAATGAAAGCAATGTCAGCACATGCCAATAACTACCTCAACATTTCTCCACAATAATAGCCTTGAACCCCAAAGGACTGAAATACGTGACGTAATGTGCAGCAATGATTCGACACGATGGAGAAGTCTGGACACGTTCTGAAAATCTCTGTCATTCCTGTGTCTTCAACTGTCGAGCTGTTTCCTCTTTATTTGATTTCCACCTTTTGAAATGAGTCTTTCATGGCCCGATAAATGTCTGTCTGTTGACGTGGCTCTCTGGCCTGTTACATAAGTGAAAATATCCACTTTTCTTTCTCAAAGCGCCACACTTAAATGCACCGGTCCTCCGCTTCTATTCCACAGACTCTTATTAGGAGGCGAACACGGCCTTGAGTCTGACTGTGATAAATATCATGGAGAAACAGCCTCCTCACTGTCAATATATCATAGTTAACCTCGCTGAGCTTATGCCAGACTGGTCATGTATATTACTCATCTCTCCTACGCTGCACATGCAATCTGGCTACTATAAAGCTCCATCATGTCTTATCATATCTTCAATCTATGGAAGAATCTATATATGAATACGAATTTTTGATTTTTACAATAAGTTAAGTTACTCTGTATTTTCTCTGCATCCTTTAACTCTGTCAGGAGCAGTGGTCGCCGTATACAGCACCCGAGGGATCCATGTCCAGATGTTGGTGCTCGGCTTGGTCAGGAACACCGGAGCCTCTTGTAGCTCGTGTTTTTAGTGGTAGGGGCCAGAGCTCCCAGAAATTCAATTAAATAATGCGTATAGTCTATTTCTATATAAACATCATACACAGGGTAGGGGTGGGCAAAATATATTGTAGACAATAATATCGTGAAAGTCAATTTGAAGACATGCTTTTTTGTATTATCGTCCTTTTTCTTTTTTACAATGAGAGAAGGACAGATGCCCATTTGGTCTAATGTGTACCTAAAAAGCCAATCACTGCTTTATTTGTACATTTCAGTAAATATTGAGCCTATTTGGATGTGTTCTTTCTGTGTTACTTGAATATATGTTTGTGCATGTTTTGCAAAGAAGTGTGAAGCTTCTATTTAGATCTACACTATAGATGCCCTGGCAGCAAAACATTACAGATCATTTTGTGTGAAAATGATTGATTTTAAAGATATCAGATTCAGATTCAGATTCAGTTTATTTGCCATTTGCGGTAAAAAAAAACTCCACATTGGAATACATTAGCAAAAAGTCTCCAGTTTGCACAGACAAATACAGACCTAAAACAACATTAAAAGACAGAAATAAAACAAATAAAACAGTAAACAAATGTCACTGTGAAATCGATCGACTAAAACAGTTTCAAAACAAGTGCAAATCATTAAAGTGCTCTGTTCACACTGATAAAAGCTTGTGGATAAAAACTGTTAGCGTAACGAGATGTCCTGCATCTCAGAGAGCGATATCTTCTGCCAGAGGGAAGAAGCTGGAACACGGCTTTCCCAGGGTGGCCAGAAGAGTCATTGACAATCCTAAGAGCTTTGTTTAAAAGTCTGGATTTATAAAGAACCTCCAGAACAGGAAGCTCACAGCCCACGGTCCTCTTTGCAGAGCGGATATCGTGACAATATTGTTATCGGGAGTTGGAAAAAACATATAGAGATATTTATTTTTGTCCATATCGCCCACCCCTAACACAGGGCAACACAAAACGCTTCACAGTCACATTAAAAAAAACATCAACATTTAAAACGCAACTAAAAATCACGCATGTAAAAAAACCTTAAAATATTAAAATCAAAAGGTAATTCAAAAAAATAGAACATTAAAATCACACAAGGGATTAAACCAAAAAATAACCACAGTGCATTAAAAACAGGGGTAAAATCTGAGAAGAACTGCAGTGTTCATTGTTGCTCGATTATTTTAACTAAGACGGGTGCACTTGAACTGTATCAAAAGACTTACATTTCACGCATAAACTAAATAACAATCCTAATTATGATGAAATGCATTTGTGACTCCCTGGTGCTGTGCTGGTCCCCCACAGTTTGATCAATGAGTTGTCCTGCAGTGTCAGTCACACGGCTCAATGGGAGGCGCTCTGTTCTCATCCCCGTTGCACTATTTCACATTGATGATCTCAACAGCAAACAAGTTGTATGCAGACAACAAAGCGTGTGTTTAAACGTCCCAGAGAGAAGCCGAAAAACAGACTTGTTGGTAGTTAGCGCAGTGATTACTTTTATTATTGCTCAATGCATGTTTGTTCTCTGACCACCGTCACTGCAGCATGACCACTGTTTATACTTCATTTGTTCACCAAGATTGTGTAAGCATGTTTGTTCTGATGATCGCTAACTTCTTCGTCTGAGCGGAACTTGTAGAGTTTTTGATGCAACTCCACTGGACTCAGAATACGGTGGACTGATATATTACATCATTTTAGATCAGGCATGTCCAACGTCCGGCCCACGGGTCGATCGCGGTCCTTGTTGCCATTGTATGTGACCCTCTGTCTTGTAAACCTAAAAAATCCATTGAGTTGTCTTCCAGCCAACTTCCGCTCTGCCGATATAGACCCCGTGGTAAAGCTCAGATCCACTTATTGACTTTGTTTGACTGTGGTTAATGTTGCAAGAAAATATTGTAAACATTTGTCATTCAGTCAACTTCAGCTCCATCAAATGTGAATCAATAGGGTAGTGATGCTGTATGTACCTCATTTCTCATTTTAAAACTCAGAACAAAGTAATTTACAATCCGGGTCTTATCAGCCCTGGATATATCTGCTCAACTAGAGTGGCCCTCTCACTCCCTCTAATTCAAGTTATCTAGAAAATCCTTTTCTATATTGATGAGATCAATTATTGAGCTGGATTTGGTTGGCAAGTTTAGTAACCTTACATCGACTTTAACACTCTGAGAAAAGGTTTATAGACTCAAATTATTCTATAATGATAGCAGAAGTATCATCTCTATAAAGATGTTCTAAAGTTTGTAAAAATATATTTATATTTTTACTGACCTTTTGGCATCCAAACAACTAATTGATAATCAAACTAATGAATGACCTCCCTATAGTAAACATGTAAGAATAAGCCACAGGTGTCATAGATCCTCTCTTTCCAGCAAACAAAAGCATTTTTCTCAAGTATGAAATTACTGCTTAAACTGAGTCAAAATCACCTCTGATCCCATAATTTCCCATAGGTGGCTAATCCTACAACATTCCAAAAAATAATGTCTTTGTCTTGGGCCGACTGCCTTAAGCTGTGACATAGTCCAATGCAACACGGTCACGGGGCCCGTATGTTAACGGCTGAGAGCCTCTCGCCCTCTTGAGGCACACAACAGATTTTTTTCATCCATCAACAGACTTGATGGATGATGCTCAGGGACGGCTGTGATTGTCCTGGAAAGAGAAGTGGAGCTCGTTGAGGGTGCATGCCCCAAAACCCGCTTTGTCAGATAAAAGTCCTGGATGAGGCCAACATTACAGTCTGCAGACTCCTGCAGCCAGAGACAGCCTTTGTTTCTCCCCACGCTACAGCTGTGTTATATAAGGCTGTGTCTAATAAGGCTATACCTGTGTTATTATAAAACTGTACATCCACTGGGCCAGTCATGCATGTGAGCGTCTCCTGCTGATCATGTGTGAGGAGTGTGCTGGTCCCAAGGCGCTCCGAGCCTCAGACACAGTTGGAGGCTTTGGGGAAGTATGCGGAGGCCTTTAGCCCGACACTGCAGAGCACAGCCTGAGGAGGGAGTTCACTGTGTTGGGACTTGTCAGCCTTAATTGTGGCTTCAATTAAGATGTTTGGTTCCAGTATATGGGAAACACTTGAGCGATGCCAAAAGGCTTGTTCCGAGTTGTGCTTGGCCCGGAGTGCCGCAGTCGTGTTGTTTGCTCACCGATGTGGCGTGCTGCCAAACATAAATACTCACTGTGTCCAAGTCAGTGCTGGAGGCCACATCAGATTAGAGTATTTGACAGGAGATAAGGGCTTTTTAAGATGAACATGAGAGAAAGATAAGATAAATATATATTTTGTTATGGGGAGAGTCAGTTCTGGTTTGTAATGGGACTGTGACCGCCAGAGAGTGTCGGTAAGAACGTGTCCACTTTCCCAGTGATTTTCACATTTATTCCATTTGAATGCTGAATGTACGTCTCTTCCAGTTGTTGAGTGCAGGGGGTCATTAGACCGCAGGACCACAAGTATGATCTTCTCTGTCTCTAGACAAGTCTTTGGCAAATAATACCGGAATATTTTGCCAATTTCTTTGCTAATACATGTCAAGAAATGAGACAATTTGCTACATTGTCAGAAGAACATGTGCGTGTCTCACAAGTTGTCTCGTGATAACTTTTTACTGTTCTCTGTGCATCAGATCTCCATGTGGCCCCTGCAGCGTCTGCCGTTCCCTAATGGGGCCAATCACAACATGTTAAGTAGAGCTCTGTATTATGATCTATTCGACAAAACAGGCCCATTAGAGTTGGTCCTTTCAATTGAGCAGAGCAACCCACCCATGCTGCCGTTCATGCCAAACTGACACATAATGCACTGCGCTGGAGGCCGTGAGAGGAGGGAGGGGCTAAGGAGAGGGGTTTAACAAATCCTGCTTTACAGTTCAAATGTTGAAAAGTATATGTTTATCATCCTCCGAATAAAAGTTATAACAGGACAAACTGTAGCGAAGGAACTTCATACAGTGTTCTCCCAGAATGCACCAGCCAAGGTAATGTTACTCATTAGCCCGATGAATAAAAACCTGCTAAATGTAGGAATTTTGTCCAAAATAATCAGGGAATAACTGTCATGCCTGTCATGGTGTGGATTTTTTGTTATTTTGCAGTTGGTTTTATTTTGACGTTAGTTCTCTGTTCTCTGGTTTTAGTTTTACTTCCTATCTTGATTGTGCGCCCTTCCCTGATGTGTCTCTCTTTGTGTCTCAAGGATAACCATCGGTTATCCTTGTTCCTACGTTTTTGTTTGGATTTGGAGTTTGTTTTTATCTTGGATATTTATTTTATCATCGTTATTAAATTTTTGTTGTTGCATTCTCGCATCTTGAGTCTTCTTCTGCGTTTTTTGTTAAGTCCTCTGAGATGACTTCTGTTGTGACTTAGGGCTATATGTATGTATCAGCCATGACTAATGTTGGAGAAAGAGTTCCATTTATACAAGCGGTGCATGTAATGTTGGCGTCCTGCAGACTGGAAACGCACTAAGAAAGTGTTCGGTTCACACCACAGCAGAACTTGCCTATATTTGGGCATCGTCTGGTCCTCCCGGTTCTGCGCAGTGGACGAGCTCCCATGATGCGTTGCGCCAAATACGCGTGTGTGGCTCTCATGCACGTGCACAGAGGGGCTCGGCCACGCTCTGACCAATCAGAGCTGCTGGATTGGTCAGAGCGGAGTCAGAGCGGGAAGGAAACAAGCAAAGTTTGTGACAGTAAAATGTGGATTTAAAGAAAACCAAAGGATTTAAGAAGGAAAAAAGTTCAGGATGACAAGGGGCACTAAAATCCCCACAAAAAACAATCTTTCTCTGTCAGCTGAGGTTGAGCTGTTTTAATTCACATTGAGTTCTATGGGACTTTTATCTGAGTAGCCCACGTGAATTTAGTCTGCAGTACCACGGGCGCCCCCTGTGCCTGTGGGTGGGACAGCTGTGAGCTAGTAATACCCTGTCCAGTTATTATTATAGATCCATGCCTCAACCTCATTCCCCCTGCAAACAAACCCTGGCTCACCCTTTCCTTACCCCCAATTTACACCAAACGACATGTAAGAGGCTCTCATTCTCTGATGACGGTTATATTCCTCATTCTATCCATCCTAATAAACTCATACATAAACTACATCAGTAAATCAGGTCGAAGAGGACTTTATTCAAAATGTTGAGTTTATACATCAATGCAGCAGTGAGTTGTTGCCAAAGCTTTTAATTGGATATTTACAGTATACACATCTTCGTTCGGATTTACAGAAATTCTCTTTGGTCTTATTTGTAATGTTGATAAAAGTATGTTTTCCAGATCAGATCTCATACTGACTGTGTTATGTTTCCCAAAGGACCCCCCGTTGAGACGCATGTACAAGCAAAGTGAAGTTGTTTGCTCCATGTTAGCCCTTCATACACGCCCTCCCCGTGGCGTTGCTGCTTTCATGGCTCCACTCTCCAAACGTTATAAATGGTTGTTCACTTGGGAGCCTTTCAAGACTTTGTGCAGGGAGTCCTCTTGTAGCCTTCAAATGTTCAAGGTCAAGAACGGGGAGAGTTATGGTTGTGTGAATATAGGGCTTGTGTTTCACTGTGCTTTGACATTGTGGAATGTTTGATTGTGTACTTCTTAAAGGGGACATGACCTAAAAATCCACCTTTCCTCAACTTTGGCAGCTCTCAGCGAACGGACTTTTAACAGACGATACTATTTAGACAATGTAGAGATTTTTGCACTTTATTAGGAACTTCCTATAGCTTCAACTTTTGACTTATTTTCTTTTTCCTCTGCAGCGAGATCAAAATTGACATATTTGATTGATAACTTCCTTGACACATAATTCAATTCAAATTATTTTTGTATAGCCATAAATCACAACAGTAGTTATGGACTTTACAAACTAACATTTGCCAACACAGATCAGAGAATCAAACATTTCAAACACAGGAAATACAATGATAAAAACAAAAAGAGCCATTGGTCCATTAGGGGCAGATGACCAAGGTCCATAAATGTTGATGAAGTCTATAAATGTTATAGAACAGGGGTCGGGAACCCAAAATGTTCAAAGAGCCATAATTGACAAAAAAACTAAAAACAACATCTGTCTGGAGCCGCAAAAAAGTAACAGCCTTGTATAAGGATTTTATGAAGTTAACACAGGCTGCAAGATGTATTAGCTATATTAGCCTAATATCTAAATGACAAAGTAAAGGCTACAAATACATAATAATCATTCATGATTATAAAATGTGTATTTTCACTGCAGCGTGTCACCACGCGTGTAGTGAATGACGCAACACGGGACAACTCTGCTTTAGTTTAACTTCCATTTTTTTTGCCTTCATGCAATTATAGAAATACAGTTAATCAATCTGCTTTGGGCTCAGAGGTCACATACCTGCATCACTGTCTGCTCATATCCATCACGTCACAGGCTGAAGTTTGCTGGAGCTGAATTAAAATCCTTAATGGCCTTTTCTTTCACCGTCTTTGAGAAGGTTTTGAAGTCTGAAAATAGGTGCTCTGAATTTTTGATGAATGAATCCTTCACGTAATCACCGTGTACGGTGTTTTGCGCATCATCGTTCCTCGTGTTGCAACAAAACTTTTCATTACAAACATGAAGCAGTCCTTCCTCATTGACTGAAAGAAAATGTTCATTCTCATTCTTAGTCCAGTCTTGTTATCGACTCTTTCTCGTTTTAGCTTTGGGATCCATGTGCACTTACAGTCTATGATGCACACACGCCGGTTTGTTTACAGCAGCGGCCGCATGGGGCGGGGCCGCGTGACCGCGCGTCATAGGATATGACTCACTACGTTGACAGAAATGTTGAAATTAGATATTACTTATACATATTTTTACAGCATTTAAAAACGTAAAGATTGTTTTTCCTTCTACAGAAACCACAGTCAAACTAGAAATAAAATATAGCCCTCACACTCCATTTTCAGACATTTTTGAAAAGGCTCCAGGAGCCACTCCAGGAGCACTCAAGAGCCGCATGCGGCTCCGGAGCGGCGGGTTGCCGACCCCTGTTATAGAATGTTGAGTGTCCTGCATCATCACCACTGTCCTCAGACCCTCAGAGGAAAAATTCTGAAAATCCAGTGGGAAAAAATCAGAAACCTCTTGGAGGCCCACATTGAGGGAGGGATCCGCTCCCATGGACGGACGGGGCATAGATCCAGGACTCAGGCTGTAGAATGAGGACTGAGGCCACGCGATGCATTGCTTAATTATTTAAGTCTTGTTTTATCTTCAACACCACCAGCGTTGGAATCAGAGACTAGTCCCCCAGCATAAAGCAAATGTTGTTATCAAGTCACAAAATTCTAAAATGTTGTCCCAAAGATTTTTCACATGAAGTTCTATGAGATTTTGTAATCATTTTACTACCAGAAATTGGATAAAAAAAAAAAAAAAAACTGGAATAATGATAGTCAAAACTTGATATATTATTGCCTTAACTGCAATTTATAAAATAACTGTATACTTTTGTATCGCTTCTAAATGTCATCCTAACTACGTTTTTTATGTAAAAATGATAGAAACCTTGTTTCAGAAAGATTTTAAACATGTTTGTAATAACTTTGCTAAATGCATCCAATCACAGTCAGAGGTTTTGGCTTTCTGACTTGATTGGTGGGTTTGGTGCATGTGTGGTGCTTGTGGTCTGGGATAATGGTCACTACTGTATGACCTTGGCTCGCACTGGGAGAGTGTGACACTGATGATGTACCATTAGCTTGGACTGAGAAGGCAGGGACTGTGGGGCTCAGATCAATGAATCATTATGAGAAATGTGATGGTGCGCATGTGGGACGTAGCTGCCAGTGCTCTAACCAGGCTGCTCTTGGCGACGGTTGGATTTTCTGCGGATTAAGTAGTGATTCCATGTCAAGTGTGCCGTCCAGGAATAATGAGGCAAGACCTTTTCACCTCCATTCCCTTTTCTGGTGCTTTTATTTTTCTCTGCTTTACCCTATTTATCCATCCATCCATTTTCTTCCACTTCATCCGTTGCCAGATCGCGGGGGCAACAGTCTAAGCAGAGCACACACACCTCCTCCAGCTCATCCGGGGGGGCCCAAGGCCAGCTGAGAGTCAAAGTCCCTCCAGTGGATCCTGGGTCCTCCCCCACGAACATGCATTCAGCAGTACAGTATTGTGTGATTTCCTATGAAAGCTGTGGCACTGACAGCTGTGGTTTGTCCTGATGGTCTGCACATTTATCTCACACACAAACTGGACGAGAGCGTCTGTTTTACTTCTCTTTATACTGATACATCCTGCTTCCCCTCAGGCGGTGTGCGAGGTACAGCTTTGAGGCTAAGCAGCATTTGGCTGATATTGATCTTCCATTCACAGAGAAGCTTTAAGTGAATGTGTTAAAAGCGTGGCTAATCAATGATTGACAGGTGGTGCTCACTCGACCAAGGTCACTTTGCCAGTTTGAGTTCAGAGGCGAGCTGCAGGGGCCGGACATGACAGGACAGAGGGGGCTTGTGCTGCCTCTGGACCTTTGACTGTGGGGTAGGACAGTGGACATAAAGACTGTTTGGATTTTAATCTGAATAAAGCTGAGCTCATTTGAAGCCGGCGTGAAGGAGATGGTATCATTTCACATTTTTTTGTATGGTTCACTTTAACATGATGTGGATACGAGCACTAGTCCCATAAGTCTGTGAACCAGACTCCGATATTGATCAGTTCGGATCAAACTTCGGGTTCGGCAAACACGTGATCTGCAGATTTATGGAATAAAATAGTTGTGTCCATGTTCAGTCCACACAGTGTGGTCATGGCGAGCGGAGGAACGGAGGAGCTGGAGCGCTACATGTCATTTAAATCCCTTGTATGGGAGAATTTTGGCAAACCTCAAATGGGCCGGCCCCTGATCAATAGAATTCCGCCTGGATTCCAGAATCCAAACATTTAGAAAATGGACTGTACCCCATAATTCAATAATAATCACAAAATGTAATAAAAAAAAGCTGAATTACTGACAAATTATATTTTGAACAATATCAACATTTTCAGAGTTTCACTTCTAAGTCCACTATTTTCTTTTCCCACAAATGCACTCTAAGTAACACACATATTATTTTAAGATTATTACAAGGATTCTAAACCCAACAAAAGCAACCCTTGTCTACAGCGTTGTCTTTATTGATGCAGTTCACAGTTTTCTGGCGACACAAAGTTCACTGTCACGAGGCCCTACGCCTAAACTGTGTCAAATTCCATTCTTTTAGATTAATACCACGTAGACACGATGTTGAAAGCCAGATTTATTGCAGTAAGTGGTTGTGGAGCAAGACTTTAACCCGCACCACATTACCACATGTCATGGTTTAACCTGCCTGTCGTTCTCTCTGACTGGCAGTTAGCTTCTGAAGCCTCACAGGGTCCTGCTGAGTGTGGGCTGAAGGTAAGAGCGCTCAAGCTGTTCGCAGTGACCTCCTCGTTCAGACGACATGTCACATACCAGCGGCTCAGATGGCCACAAACTGGGTAATTCACTTTGGCTGCTAACATGTGAAATGAGTAGGAAGCCATGGCTGATGTGAAAAGCATATTCTGGCTTTGGAAAGTGTCTAAAGAGGGGCGTGGGGGTAGAGGGGTGGGGGGGGGGGGGGGGGGGGGGGTGGGGGGGTTCTTTGGCAGACTTACTTTCTCTTTCACTTGAAGCGTTGAAGTTGTGCTGAACTGTGCCAAAGCTAACATTGTGTGTTCCACCTTAAAGAGATGGTAATAAAAGGTTCACACGTGCCTCACTTTTCTTCTTTTGTGTGGCTTATACTCACGAGTCCAGAGGTTGACTTTCGCAAACTTTGTAGAGAAAAGAAACAAAAACAAACTTTGTAGAGAAAAGAAACAAAAACAAAAACTACAGAGACAGATAAGAAACTTCTCTCCTCTTTCAATCTTCTGTTTGTTCCAATATGTTTTTGACCAGCATCTTTTTGAAATATCATCTATCGGTTGTATTTATAGGGAGACATATATATTATTTTCTTAAAGGCATCAAAACTTGTTTTTTATTATATTTGTTTATTTCTTTTTTTTTCTTTTTTCTTTTCTGTTTCTTCTTCTTAACTTTATATATATTTTTTCTTATTTTCTCCTCTCATGGCATCATACTGGATGTAAAACGCTTATTAATTAATGTATGACTGCAAAAAAAAACCAATAAAATATAACCTACAAAATAAATAAATAAAGGAAACAAAACAGACAAACACATAAACATTCAAAAAGAAAACAACATAAAACATAGAGTAGAAAGAAAAACAAATTTGGGAGATGTTTGTACAAATTAAAAGTTTATTGTGCTCAACAATAATCACACGTTCCCTTTTACCGTGCACGGTCGGCCCAATATTGGTAATACATTTTAATATTGTAATGATATAAAATAATATATTATTATTGTATTTATTTACTTAACCATTAATTAACCAGATGAATATACATTGAGATCGAAATATTTTTTTTCTAGGATGGCCCAAGACATTCGCTCACGTCAAAGGCAACACATCAACGCCACAAAACAAAATGTAACCACAATAAAATAAGATCCATATGTGCCCTTTAAAAGCTGAGCATGAACATTGACACATTTAAAAGCCTAAACATGAGTGAGAATAAACAGTACAATTGGTTTCCAATAAACCATTAAATGCCACTGTTGAGATCATTTTTGACATTCCCCGTCATGAAAACCAGAGTGAGATGGAATCTCAGACATGGATGAAACTGTTACATGTGGTTTTATTATAAGATTAATTATTCATAAAAATAGACTCCAATAAATACTCCCTGTACTTTCATTAGAAGCAGCTCAGTGAAGTTAGTGTCCATCCAACCCACACCATCTGCTGCATTATCAGGCAGCACCAGAGGACACAGGTACCAGAGGACACAGGTACCAGAGGACACAGGTACCAGAGGACACAGGTACCAGAGGACACAGGTACCAGAGAACACAGGTACCAGAGGACACAGGTACCAGAGGACACATGTACCAGAGGACACAGGTACCAGAGGACACAGGTACCAGAGGACACAGGTACCAGAGGACACAGGTACCAGAGGACACAGGTACCAGAGAACACAGGTACCAGAGAACACAGGTACCAGAGGACACAGGTACCAGAGGACACAGGTACCAGAGGACACAGGTACCAGAGGACACAGGTACCAGAGGACACATGTACCAGAGGACACATGTACCAGAGGACACAGGTACCAGAGGACACAGGTACCAGAGGACACAGGTACCAGAGGACACAGGTACCAGAGGACACATGTACCAGAGGACACAGGTACCAGAGGACACAGGTACCAGAGGACACCTGTACCAGAGGACACAGGTACCAGAGGACACATGTACCAGAGGACACAGGTGCCAGAGGACACAGGTGCCAGAGGACACAGGTACCAGAGGACACATGTACCAGAGGACACATGTACCAGAGGACACATGTACCAGAGGACACAGGTACCAGAGGACACAGGTACCAGAGGACATAAGCACCAGAGGACACATGTACCAGAGGACACAGGTACCAGAGGACACAGGTACCAGAGGACACAGGTACCAGAGGACACATGTACCAGAGGACACAGGTACCAGAGGACACAGGTACCAGAGGACACATGTACCAGAGGACACATGTACCAGAGGACACAGGTGCCAGAGGACACAGGTACCAGAGGACACATGTACCAGAGGACACATGTACCAGAGGACACATGTACCAGAGGACACAGGTACCAGAGGACACAGGTACCAGAGGACACAGGTACCAGAGGACATAAGCACCAGAGGACACAGGTACCAGAGGACACATGTACCAGAGGACACAGGTACCAGAGGACACAGGTACCAGAGGACACCTGTACCAGAGGACACAGGTACCAGAGGACACATGTACCAGAGGACACAGGTGCCAGAGGACACAGGTGCCAGAGGACACAGGTACCAGAGGACACATGTACCAGAGGACACATGTACCAGAGGACACATGTACCAGAGGACACAGGTACCAGAGGACACAGGTACCAGAGGACACAGGTACCAGAGGACATAAGCACCAGAGGACACAGGTACCAGCAATTGGTCTATACATATACAAATATGAAGACAAGAACTTTTCATGATTTGTGCAATATAAGTGCTATGAACAATAACTGAAGGAGTGACAATCACGCTGCAGCAGAAAGGTTGCAGGTTTGATCCAAGGCCTGGGTCTTTAAGAAAGCTGTTCATTCAACCGCCATCTTGAAAGTTGGGTGGATTATCAAAAGGTACAGTCGTGAATTGTTTTATCTCAAAGTAGATTTAGTGCAAGTCTTACCATAAAACCATACAAATGCGAGGGTTCTGCTGAAGTGCAAGAATAAGAAGAAGACCCAGACTCATCCATTGGTCAAAGAAATACCTGTTCTGGGGTCTAAGGGGAACCTTTTATCTGCCAGTGTCAGAAAAGAGGATGAAAGAGCAGTGAGGTTTAGGTCAAGCAGGCATCAAAGATCACTGGTAACCTCTGAGCAGCACAAGGTTAACCAGGTCAGTGCTGTTCGTACGGTGCACACAGGGATGTAGAGCACACTGCTGTGGGGGGGGTTGACAGTGTTATGATTTCGGATGAGCGCCGTTCTACACGGCTGGAGGGTCTGACGTGGTCACTGTGCTGACATATGCAGGGGATTTGTGATCTAATCCAGTTTCCTGCCCCTGAGGCCTGGGAATCAAAGAAGTCTGAGTCGGTTCATCTGCTCCGTAACAATATCTCTGTATCATTTGTGTAGAGTCCAATCTCAGCCTGGTCCCTGGTTCCATCACCTTGACTTCAGACGGCTCTGATTGAGGAGGAAGTGGATTATAGGGCTGTAATTAGATCGCTTGGATAATCGATCAGTTGGCCAATTATTCTTTCAATAAAAATAAAATAAAAAATAAATTCAAGTGAGAATATTTGCATAGAGATGACTTGTTACACATTGGGTGGATTGATTAAACATATTTTGTAAATACATTTTATCTGCAGCTATTATGGAATTAGGTTGAAGTCTATGTAAGGTTCAACAAACTATGAATCAATTAATGAATTTGTTTTTGATAAATCACGATTTATTTAATAAATTTGTTATGGCCCTCGTGAATGAGTCAATCAAGAACGTACATGGTCCTTTAACAAACATAGACAGAGAGAAGGAGAGCAATGATTGGGGATATTTGAAGATGATTGATGAGCAAATGCGAGTTTATATTTTGTCATGAACCTTACAGCGCGTTAACCGTGTATTGTTGTCTTGCTGCGGTCACCTGTTTGTGCGGGCGCCCCTTCAGGTTGTTATTGTCATGACATTTCCTCTGTTTTTATGCCCTATGCTGCTCAAATGAATTACGCCTGTTAGGACAAATAGAGTAGTCTGGATTTGAATTTGTTGTAAGTTAGGATCTGAATACATCCATTTGACTTTGCATTTGAGACGATTGTCGTTCCTTTCCCTTGTGGTGCTCAATTGTGAAGTGTATGAGAGATTTAGGGTTTAGGTTTAGGGAGAAAGGCACAACAACAATATATCCGGACGTTTGAAAGGTTGACTTAGTGACTTAATACAACTGTAACTTGGTACGTGGTTTTGTTTGTGTCTTCATATTTGTGCCAATGCAGTCTCTTCCGTTTGTAAGCGTTGTTTTTTGTTTTTTTCGGCAGTGAATATTTCAAAGCAAGGAATGTGTTTATAAAGTGAGCAATAATATGCAAATAAAAATGTTATCATTTGATATTTTTATGTTTTAACCAAACCCCGGCGATCCAAGATGGCGACCTATTCAAATGAATGGCTTGTGCTCAGTAGCGCATGGGACTTCATGGAGACCGGGAGATTAGCAGAACTCACTTATATTTGGGCATCGTCTGGTCCTCCCGGTTATGCGCAGTGGATTGACGCGTGCGTGTGTGGCTTTTATGCACGCGCACAGAGGGGCTCGGCCGCGCTCTGACCAATCAGAGCTGCTCATGAGAGCAGCAGCAGAGCGGAGTCAGAGCGGGAAGGCAGGGAGCAGAGTTTGCGGCAGTAAAGTGTGGATTTAAAGAAAACCAAAGGATTTAAGAAGAAAAAAAGTTCAGGATGACAAGGGACACTAAAATCCCACAAAATCCGATCTTTATGAAAGGTTCTCTGTCAGCTGATGTCGAGCTGTTTTAATATGCATTGAGTTCTATGGGAATTTTTTCTGGGTAGCCCACATGAATTTAGTCTGTCCTTGTGCCCATACTGTAGGTGGGACAGCTATAAGCTAGTAATATCCTATCCAGTTATTATTATAGATCCATGGTTTTAACGTGAATATAATGCAATGTAATAATGCAATGTAATAAAAGTTAAAAGGCTTGAATCAAGTATATACAAAAGTACAAAGAATTTTAAAGATGTTTCTAATGACATGCATTTTGGTTTTTCAAGGGTGGTTACGATTTTCCAAGTGAGTTTTGTCTTTGTCAAAACAAGTCATTTTTTCCCACTGAAAATATCAAGAATATACAAATTCTTATTTTTTCTTTTCATTTTTTACAGTGTGTTTTGCTTGTGCTTTTTCTCAGGCTGTTGTTCTGTGAGAAATGTCCAGAGACACACACTGACATCCATCTCCTTTCAAAGCAGGTCCCTCTGAGCAGAGGTTCACCTGGAGAATGTGGATTACTGCTGACACCGTCTGAAACAGACCAGGGCTAGATAAACCCACAGCACCGAGCTTTAGCTCCAGAGCTGCTCACTGAGTTAAAGCTGCAATACGGCGATAATGAATATATTATCTAAATAATAATTTATGTCATTTAGAATATTATCCATACATTACATAGCAGTAAATACTTTACATTTGCATAAAATATAAATATGATTTTTTGTGGTTCCGTTTTCTTAATGTATGACCATTGACTAAAACAGAACTTGAGGATCACACTTTTTTTGTCATTATGATAGCCCCAAAAATCTTGTAGAAATCCACATGTATTGGCTGAAATAACGTGTTGTGTGCACAAAAACACAGAAACCTGTGCAGTGTCCGTGGATTCATTAAGAGTCGGTTGTGGTTCAGTCATGAACTCTGAGAAAACATGAAGGATCAGCGGCACACGAGCAGAGAAACAGATCTGGGGCACAGCGAACACAAGGCTTTTTAAACACTGCACACTATTGAAACTATTGTTAAAAGCAAAATATCAAGGCACTGGAGGGAAAATAAATACATTTGTATATTGATCATTTATGGATTTATTTTTTATTTTAAATCAAACTTGCTCGCGATGCATGTGGCTTGCGTGCCCCAGGTTTGGAACCGCTGCTCTACACCTTCATGTATAAAATCCTGTCTCCGTTTACTTGACGTGTCTTGGAAGTTTTAAAAAAATAACATAACGCTGCTGTAAGAGCCATTGAACACGAGAAGTGAAGAGAAGAGAATGAAGTTGAATATGTGAGGTTTCACAGACTATTAAAAGCATCGTCCTCAAATAGATGCTGAGTGATCTCTGGTGTTATCTGCTGTGTTGTCCTGACTCCCAACAGTCCAGTCCCTCCGTGTCAGCGCTGAATGGACACAGCCGCTGCGGACAGGCGTTCTCTAATGCCACTTTAGCTCAGGCAATCCCTGTTTCCTGATTCCACTCAGCCGGAGGAGAGATAACCCTGCACCAGTTAATCCCAGATTAAAGCAGAGCAGAGAGCATCGCCACTACAGCACTGACCTCTGTCCTCTGCATGTCTTCCAGCTCATGCTGACTCGCACATGTACAAACAGTTGTAATCCAGGCCACGCTAGGTTAGGCCTGTGGGCTTTACTCATGACCAGTCCATTAAGGCTGTTCTGAGAACAAGCAACATTCACCAGAGTCCAGTCAGATGTGTTCACCAAACAATGGAGTCAATGGAAACTGCCAGACGGGACGCTTCCTGACTCCTGAAGAGTCTGGGCTCTAACTATTGCCTTTTCCAGCCAAAGTTTGGCTCTAGCAAAGCCTTCGTACTAAGTCAACAATAGTATTGTAACTTTATCATTCATAGCTTTAAACAGGGGTAATGGAACTGATTTAGTGGTTCAAACGATACAAACCAGGTTTTTTGAAAGAGCTAAACCTAATCCTACCTGTGATGTTTACAATGCTGTGACAATGACAGAGCAATATAGTCATGAGAGAGCACTTCATTCTGATTCTAATGATCATCTCATGTGTGTTTATTCTAATGAAGTCAGATATTGTGATGATTACACTCCCCCTGGACTCTCAACTCAAGCAAGTACAGCCATCAAAGTGAGATCCAGGCCACAATCACACACATGATCATGTGGATGATTGTGGCTTACATAAAGGCTTAAAGGTTTGATATATCTCACTCTGCATGTAATGAATCTGTCATATATTGGTTTAACATAGTTATTATAGAAGGAAATGGACAATAGTCTCCACCTGTATAACCTTAATACAATTCCATTTCTTCCTGTGTCAAGCTTTGAGTGACATGACAGCCACATGAGGCGAGCACATGAAAATGGAGATAAAGGCCTCCCCCTGACCCCCCGCGTGCCTGTCACTGGCCTGGGCTCCAGCAGCCCGGGTTTAGGCGACAGGCCTGTGATAAGACCATCTCGCTGCATGAGAGCTCATCAGCTCTGACAGTGAATACAAATTAGTGCCATTAGTGCAGAGGGGTGCAGGGGTGAATGGGGGCTAGCTCGGGCCCCTAATTATAGATCTGGCCGGGCCCCTCCCGTCAGAGGCTGGTGCAGGACCCAGCGGTGGTAACGAGGTGTTGACGGCGGTAAATAGTAAAGTGACAGAGAGAGAATGTCATTGTGCTTTTAAAAGTGTCTGGAGTCAGAAGTGCTGCTTAATGACGTGTGATACAAGCGTTTAGAGCACGGCCATTACTGAGGATCACATTTACAGTCAGGGTGTGTGGGTAAAAGATCGTCAACGGCAACGCAACACAAACAACATGCCATTAAGAACAACGATTAGAGGCTGTGACACCTGGGGCCGCTGCATCAACACATGCACTTGTGTATAATCACGCTGAGGCATCCATGTCTGACACACACACACACACACACACACACACACACACACACACACACACTGTAGGAATCACTCTGAGGTCAGTTTGGTGTCAGCACATGTTCTGTTTGTTATGTTACACACTAATGGCACTTTTTACTTTGTCATTTCATGTTTTAGAATGTGAAATTATATCTTTATTCAATATCCACCAGAGGGAGGAATTTAATTCAAAATGTTATCTTACGGGCCGCACACAAATACATGCAGTTGTAAATTGACAACATTCATTTGTGGAAAACTGCTCAGTCTGATGTCATAGTCATCTGTCCAGAGACTACAGGTGAAGTAATATGTTGGTACATTAACATTTACAGACACGTGGATTAAAGTACACTTTACTAAATAAAATTCAATGTCGTACATGTTTGATAGCTCAAATTCGTGTTAGCCAAATATGTCTCCTTTAAAACTAAACTCTTTGATTCTGTATGTCTCTATTACAGCTTTATCAAACAGAAAGATCAAATAGGGATAAGCACTATTTCTCAGCCAATCAACAGCTCAATGTTGAGAGTTGATTGTAAATCCTTATTTCTCCGGCACAAAAACAAGTATTTCAACCCAAAACACCCAGCGATCACAATGAGCGACATTTGACCAGCCTTGTAACCTCGTGTTTTTCCTGAGGCATGGTCATTGTTAACCCTCTGACCAATATAGTGGTTATTTAGACAGCGAACCCAAACGGTTTTATAAGTTGCTGCATACATGTGGGTCTCAGTATATTTTGTTTGTGCTGCTCCTTCTTTTTAAGTTGTCCTTGTTAAAACATTGTGTTCACATGGATGATAAGATGTATGTATTAAAATGTAAATCCCTCTGGTCCTGGGCAGTGTTGGTGTAACGCCTTACACAGGAACACGTTACAACCAAAGTAAAGTAACGCGTTCGCTCTCAACAATTTAGTAAAGTAAAGCTGTTTCTTATTCAATCCGCCAATACTTTTTATTAACCGTGGGCAGTTGCTGGTGCTTTCACATCAGTTGTGACTCGTGCTCAGTTCTCCTTCCACAGTGAGTGAAGCGGCCTGTGACTTTAGAAAACGTATTTTGTAAGTTGTAAATTGTTTAAGCATTTTATTCTGAGACGCTTATCTTCCCCAAGGTGAAAAGCTGACGACACAACATCCTTCCCACTGTTGTCCGAGTGCAAGTGTCAAAAAACGTACGATATATAATGAATACGTTTGTAACATTTCAAAGACGTAAATGACAGTCGTACTTTACTCTTTCTGTAAAACAAAATAAAAATAAACATTTATTTATTTATTTTTTAACTACCCCACCATCCTCCAAAGTGTCCTGGGTCTTCCCCTGGCCCCCCCATGGGACATGCCCAGAACACCTCCCCAGGGAACTGTCCAAAGGCATCCAAACATATGCCAGAGCCTCCTCAACTGGCTCCTCTACTTGTTGAGAAGCAGCGGCTCTACTTTGAGCTCCTTCCATATGACTGAGCTCCTTCCCCTATCTCTGAGGGAGCGCCCAGCCACTCTGCGGAGGAAGCTTATTTTGACCACTCGTTTTTGCAATCTTGTCATTTCGGTTATTACTTTCTCAATTTTGGGGCAACAGTGGCTCAGTTGGTAGAGCATTGGCCTTTGAGCCTGAAGGTCGTGGGTTCGAGCCCACCATAAGACCTACTTCACGACGGGCAAGACACTTAACCCCACTTTGCCTGAAGCCCCCACTGAAAGATATCAGCTCCTGTGGACTCACCACCTGCAGGAGGATCAGTCAGGGGCTGGTGCTCTGTGTACTGGGTGCAGCTCTGACTGCCACCCCCCCGACCCAGAAATGGATTAAGGGGAAGAAAATGGATGGATGGATGGACTTTCTCAATTTTGTCTCGTGTAAGTAATGTTTATTGATGTAGCGCATTTTACAGGTTTTAAAGGTCACCAGAAGCACCTTACAATGTTCAGAGTTCAGATATTTGTCCATTCTCTCCACACAGTGATGACAGAAGAACACACTGGTGCATCAAACCCCAAACAACACCATCCACTCACTCATTACACTCAGACCTATTGTTCATGTTTTTAGTGGTAGGGGAAACCGAAGCACCTGGAGGAAACCTACGCAGGCACAGGGCGAACATGCAGAATCGAACCCAGGACCTTCTTGCAGTAAAACACAAGTCATGGTTTAGGTTTACTTCCTGTATTTTTTACTCCCTGTGTCTTTAGTCGTACTTCCTGTTTCCTGATGCCCCGCCCTCATGTGTATCACCCGTGCCTTCTTGTTCCGTCATTGTCGTTCCCTGTCTTTTTCAGTTCTTGTCCTCGTTCCCTGTCTTTTCTATGCATTTGGATTTAAATTACTTTTCATGAAATCCATTGTTTTGCGTTTTTGGGCTCATTTAATTTTACCCACGTGACAGATCTCACATTTCTGAATTTGACTTAACAAAGCGCTGCTAGCATGACGTTCGTGAAGTGTGAGAGAAGGATTGCTGTGTAAGTGTTGTTGTGATGTTTTGTCTTATCTAATAGCACTTGCATTTCTCATGACTAATATGGCAGGACACCAGATTAGAATTCCTTTTTATAGGCCGAGCTCTTGAGCGTTACAGGCAGGTCAGCGTCTATCTGTGCTGTGTCCACGTGTTATCAGCCCGGCTCCTATCTGATGTGGCAGCTTTGGCCTGTGACCGTTTCACTCTTACCCCAGAGCGACCGAGGGCGAGCGGCGAGCGACTGACCCCACGTCCTGCAGCGGCCTCTCCTTCCATCTCAGAGGCTTTCTTTCACAGCACTGTCTGAAGTGTGAAGACAAAATGAATGCCAATAAAATAAGCTGTATGTGCTAAACTGTTATAGGTGGAAAACTGTGGAATGCTCGGGAAAGTGAATCAAAACGATCAAATAGAAGAGTTGTCTATAGCAAAACATATTTCATTATAAAAACTTCATGAGTGATTAGATGTATGGTATAAATGTACACCAATGTTTTTGTTTTCCCACTGCTGGACGCGGTGGTGGACTATGGTGGTTATGTCGGCAGTATTTTTGAGACTTGCAGATCTACATTATAGATTTGCGATTAGGTCAGTGCTTCCCAAACTGGGGTCCACAGGCTTTACAGGCACTTGACAAAATAAGGAAATGTATACCTTTATTCTCCAGTTGCGCAGAACAAATTCAACACACAATAGCATTTGATTTCAAAACAATACATATAAAAATACCACTCAAAGAATAATATTATGTTTATGATGTTTGACTTAATACAAAAAGGATTATTATTGGGGGCTTCACTTTTGGGCTGGAGCTATACTGTAGATATATTTTAATTCTGTAAATAATGACTTAAATGCGGTCAAATAATCAAATTGAATGTATATCGATTCAGCAAAGGTTTTTAGGTGGGACCTTCAAAGCTAAGATGTAATGTTTCATTTTTATCTTCATAATAGATTTGTTTTATATTTGTCCTTTGTCTTTTGTGTTTGTTCTATTGAAGCAAAGCATGAGAAAAATCACTCTTTTACACTGTTAACTTTAGCCTGTAATAAGCTCTAATACCCTCAAATCACCGCCTTTATACCAATAAATCACAACCAAAACAAGAATAAGATAAAAAATCCATTCTCTCGCCCACTCCCCATCGTGCCCCGCCCCCTTTTGTCTGAATAAACCGTGGCTTAACTGGGGTTTGCCTCCATTAAACTTACAAGCTTCCAAATATTTGCCGGCGTTTGATGTGGCACAGCCTGACGCCACTCCTCCTGTAAATGCCCTAATTATGAGCCGAGCACACACACGCACGCACACACGCACACATGCACGCGCACAAACCTCGCCCTGACAAGCAGCCCAATGCGCCCCAGGCCTCTGTGAGACGGTGCTTCGGGCTAACCAGGTATTTCTGTCACATTATTATGCACAGCCCACTCCCCATTGGCAGCGGCTGACGTACATGCCACGTTTTTAATTAAGCGCGCTCAAATATAGCTGCAGCGGCGTTGGAAGGCATCGGATTTGGCATGTGATGGAACAATGGGTAATGGCACCTACAATCGGGTGTAGATGGGAACATGTCAGGCTGATCCCCACTCGCTTCATGCATAATGTAGTAAAAATGGAGGGAGTTTTTTTTTTTTTTTTTTGACATGTGTAGATTATAATGCGTTGGATCTAGATGGTGCGCAGTTAATGCAAAAATGAGCAGGATTTAATTGGCAAATGCAAACTGTATGAGTAGGTCCATGTTGTTGCTTTGTTGGCATTTTCACTGCACCCTAACACCAGCAATGGGAATACTTTAAGGAAAAATGTTGATTAATCTAAATGAATTCATCAACCATAAAAAGCTAAGATTAAAATGATCATTGCCTTGATTAATCAGTTAATTTGTGTAATCAATCTACAACTTGTGAATCTGCACTTTTCACACAGAGCCGTTTACTTTTCCCTGTTTCCTACTGAACAGTAATTAATGTTAAATTATTCGAGATTTAGCACAAATAACTGAAAGAGATAATTGAGCTGCTCTTTTATTTTAACTTTAAATCATAGTTTTTTTGAAAATGTAAGGATTCTAAGATTAACTTCGCTCTCATTCAATAATCAGCGCTGGTCACATGATCTGAGAGGCGTCTGGCTGCAAATGCAATGCTATTGTTAGCATATACAGATGATTATTTTTAACATATGTAACCCTTTTACCACCCGGCTCGTTGTATTACTTAAAATGGTAAAAGAGACATTCCAATGTATAAAACCAATAGTCTAGGTTAGAAGTATGATCCTCACAATTTAAATTATCAAAATGAGGCTTCCCAGAATTAACATATCGAACAACTCAAAACGTGTATCTTTACCTATATTACCTTGCACTATTAATGAGAAACACACACAGCAAATGAGTTCAAAAGGAATTATGTATTGAACAAATAATTATTGCATAGAAAATGAAAAAACAAATAAAATAATCCCCCTCAAAGAAAGTTTATACCAGTCTTTACCACGAGTGCACTCGATTTAGAAGCAAGCTTGCATTTATGTTGGCGCGCGTTGGAGCTCAGTTTGGAAAAGTTTTGGTTCAATCCTACCGTTATTCTTCACGGTCCATACGGTCAAGAAAAAGCAGAACAAAATGTGTACACGGAATCCACTCTGACTGTCGTCCTCAACGCAGGTGAGTGCCGATCTCCGATGACCACACCGTCTCTCCCCCGTCTGGGTCTAAGCAGACACGGTGATAGCAACATTTAGCTTAGTTTAGCTTTACTGCTAGCTCCCCCAACCACGGGCTGGGAAAATTGTTCAAACTCACCCCCTTGATCGTCCACGAGTCCTCCACGGTCCTTCGGAACAAGGGGAATTATCCAGTCCAACGGTAGCACAGCTCTACAGTCTTTTTAGTCTGTTTTTCGCAAGAGCAAATCTTCTGCGAGCGTCGCCATTGCAGTTCATTGCTTCGTGCTCCTCGTCTCTTTTTTTCCTCTCTCTCTCTCTCTCTCTCTCGCTCACTCACCTTACGCAGTGCGTAGCTACGTATGTGATTGACACCAGCAAAGTCAAAAACAACTAAATAAAATATCCCGGGGTTTTAACTTGTGCACCATAAATGAAATGACCTGTATTCATGAACAGTTTTAAATGTAATGCAAATGGCATATTTTAACCTTTTTTATAACAAACTATGAAATGTATAATGACATGAAATAAATGACTCTTATGACTAATGACTTACAAATAAAAATATCCTGATACAAAATAATCAGGTTATTACACTCTCCCTCCACCAAAAAAAAGGCATGCCCTCATGACTTATGGCATATAATCAAGTAAGGTAAACTCAAGTTACAAAAGGGGAGGTGATCCACTTATACACACATGAAACATATTTAACCGTTGGAGAAACAACACTAGGACTTCCTGGTGAGTCGTAAGTAAGTCTCGAAGGAGCTTTTCTGAGTCTTTCAGGTCTTCTGGTTTCATGATCGGTCTGCATGTCACATGAGTCAGGTTTTGCAGTCTGAGTCTCTTTTTTCTGAGAAGTATTTGTCTCTTGCAGGTCAGAGTTTTTAAGTATGTCTGGTCCAGTCTCCACATTGTCACTTGCTTGTTCTTCTGAAACATCTTTCAAAAGTTCTTCTTGAACGTCGAGATCTAGACAAAATGGCTCAGACGTTTCATCGTTTTCTATTGTATTTTCATAACAGGGCAACTCATACCACATTCCAAGGTCTTCATCCTCTGAATCATCGGATTCATCTATGTTGTCTTGTTCAGACATTTCAGGTTGTACGAATGAATCTTTGTCATTGTCTTTGCTTTCTTTATGTCTCTTTTTCCTTGTGACTTTCCTCTTTCGAGCAGGGTCTGAGTTTTGATTTGTTGTCAAACATACTCTCTGTCCAAGAGGTAAAATGTGGTTGCGATGGAGGATTTTGATAGGTCCATTTCCATCTTCTGGTTTCAGCCGAAACACAGGTAAAGGTGACATTTGACCTTCCACAACATAAGGTGTTGAACCCCAGCGGTCTGCCAGCTTATGTTTTCCTTGTAATCCAAGATTGCGTATGAGAACACGATCTCCAGGTAACAGTTGTGTGAACTTTATCGTTTGATCATATCTTTGTTTGTTTCCTTTGTTTTGTCTTGCAGCAGCTGACTCTGCAAGTTCGTATGCAGCTTTGAGTTCTTTTCTCATGTCCATTACGTATTTGAGGTAGTTCTCTTTGCATGCGTTGTCGCTTGATGTTCCAAAACAAAGGTCCACAGGCATCCTTGCCTCACGCCCGAACATTAGATAGTAAGGCGAGAAACCAGTAGCTTCGTTTGGCGTGCAGTTGTACGCATGGACTAAGTGTGCGACGTGTTGACTCCATTTTCTTTTCTTATCCAGCTCCAGGGTTCCAAGCATATTTAACAAGGTCCTATTAAACCTCTCGGGCTGGGGATCCCCGTGTGGATGATATGGGGTCGTTCTTGATTTTTCGACACCAAGGGAACTCAACACCTGATGAATGAGACGACTCTCAAAATCTCGTCCTTGGTCGCTATGCATGCGTTTTGGCAAACCGTAGTGAACAAAGTATTTCTCCAAAAGAACTTTGGCTACGGTTGCAGCTTTCTGGTCTTTCGTGGGGAAAGCTTGGGCATAACGGGTGTAGTGATCAGTAACGACCAAGACATTCTCCGTGTTGCTGGAGTCTGGTTCGATGGACAAGAAATCCATGCACACAAGATCCATTGGGCCCTCACTTCGCATGTGAAAAAGTGGGGCTACTTTCTTTGGAAGTGTCTTTCTTTTAATGCATCTTGCACAAAGTTGACAGTGTTCTTCGACGTCGGATTTCATTCTGGGCCAGTAAAAGCGCTCTTTCACGAGTCCAAAGGTTTTATCAATGCCCAGATGACCAGAATCATCGTGAAGTGCTTTCATGACTGTTTTTCTGAACTTTTCTGGCAAAACGAGTTGTGAACGTTGTTGTTTCGGCCAGGCGGAACAGTGTATCGATATATAACATCTTCTTTCAACTTTAAACGATTCCACTCTCTTAATAGTAGCGAGACAGTTGGATTCTTTGATTTGACTTGGTTTGAATTTCCGTCTTTCAGAGCTGTCCATAGTTCACTTATGTTAGAGTCTTCTTTTTGAGCTTTTGAGATCTCAGAGGGACTTAGAATTGGCATCCCCTTGAGACTGAGAGTGGAAAGATCACAGTAGGCTGTGGGTATGGCGCATACTGACGAGCCCAAGTGATCAACTGCTCTTTCAGGAAAGATGTTTTTCTTGGTTGCAGTTGACGTTTGACACATGGCTCTGACGCCATCTGTAGAGATTTCCGTCCATTGCTTTTCAGGATCTTTATTGGGGTGCGGGCGCCTTGACAAAGCGTCAGCGTCGATATTTTGAACTCCTGCTCTGTATCGAAGGCTGAACTCATATGTTGACAGAGCCGCAAGCCAACGGTGACCCGTTGCGTCTAACTTGGCAGACGTCAACACATAAGTCAATGGGTTATTGTCGGTTCGGACTTCAAACTTGACGCCATACAGGTAATCATGCAGCTTATCAACAACAGCCCACTTCAACGCAAGATACTCCAATTTGTGAGCAGGATAATGACGTTCGGATGGAGTTAGACTTCGACTGATGAAAGCGACTGGTCTTAGTCCCTCACCTTGGTCTTGATATAAAACTCCTCCAAGTCCTTCTCGACTTGCGTCAACGTGAAGCACATATGGTAACTGCGAGTTTGCAAAGGCTAAGACTGGGGCTTCTGTGAGTCTGTGTTTCAACTCATTGAAAGCAGCTTCGCATTTGTCGTCCCACCGACATCCAAATGGCTCTGACGGGTTGAGATAGGTTTGATCCTGCTTTTTCTTGGATCTCTTCGTGTGGGGTGGGTATCCAGACAGAAGATTATTCAGCGGAAATGCAACTTTTGAGTAGTCTTGCACAAAACGTCTGTAATATCCGCAGAATCCAAGGAATGATCGTAAAGCAGTTACAGTGGTTGGTCTTGGCCAGGTGGTGACTGCTTCCGTCTTCTGAGGATCTGTAGATACACCTTCTTGAGATACAATGTGACCGACATAGGACACGGATGGTTGACAAAACTGGCATTTATCCAACGACAATTTGAGTCCCTCTTCTTTAAGGCGGTCGAGCACTTTTAAAAGTCTTTGTTCGTGCTCTGCAAGTGTTGTGCCGAACACTATGAGGTCATCCAGATAGACCAAAACCTCCAGCAGATTCATGTCACCCACAGTTCTTTCCATGATTCGCTGAAATGTTGCAGGAGCTCCCGAAACTCCTTGTGGCATTCTTTCAAATTGGTAAAAACCAAGCGGACAGATGAAAGCAGTTTTTTCTTTGTCTGTTTCACTCATAGGCACTTGGTAATAGCCACTTCTGAGATCTAAGACACTGAACCATTTGCTTCCATTCAAACAAGTCAGTGCGTCTTCGATCTTAGGCACCGTGTACTGATCAGGGAGAGTACGCCTGTTTAGAGTACGATAATCCACACACATACGAATTTTGCCGGTTTTCTTTCGTACAACCACTATAGGTGACGCGTATGGGCTACGTGACTCACTGATTATGCCAGCTTCTTTTAGATCTGACAAATGTTGTCGAAGCGCTTCAAGATCAGCAGGCGGAAGGCGACGGGATCTTTCCCTGAAAGGTTTGTTCTCGGTGGTTCTGATAGTGTGTTGCGTACTTTTACTACAACCAACATCAAATTCGTGAGTTGAGAAGACATCGCTACGTTCCAACATTTTGTTCACAAGTCTTTGTTTCCATTTCTTGGGAACAGGCGAAGTTCCAAAGTCAAAAGACAATTCAGTGACTTCCTTTGAAGTCTTGAGATCGGTCTCTTTATTGACTGTGGGTGTCGGCAACACATCAACAGGGAACAGGTGAGCAACTAACGTGCCTCTGGTCAATGTTACTTCTTTAGATGAGTTGTTACTGACCAGCACAGTGACTCTTCTGGAACTTAAAATAGTGACTGGCTGCAGCTCGGGTCTCACTAAGAGCTGATCTGGGAACCTTGGTTGTTCTGCAAGATCATCGGGTGAGTCCACCAAAATGGCTTGGGTACTGGGAATCCCTTGAAATTTGGGCACACCTTTGATCCTTGCTACACCACCTGGGCGTATTATTACTGGCTTTGGTTGTGCAAACCACACAGATCCTCTTTGGTTGCTTTCAGTTTCAGTTGGGGACTTTGACATTTCCTCCATAGCCTTTTTGAATGCGGGGTGAATGTGTTTTACTGCTGTAAAGTTTCCTCCTTTCTCTTTGTAATTCCTTAGAAGCCTGCTCAGTGTGGGGGTGTTTGTGCCAACAAGGATAGAGGCATTATCTTTCACAACGGGATCAGGACAGACTAGCACAAGTGCATCAATGGCCTCGGTCACACCTACATCTGATTCTCTGAACTGTAGCTTGAGTGACAAGTAACCATCATATGGATAATTAGCAGGACTGAGACCCCAGATCTGCAGAGCACTGATGGATATCAATGGTAAATGTTTCAAGTACTTATCATAGAAGGATCGATAGAGCAGCGTGACTTGAGAACCGGTGTCGAGAATGGCTTTAGCGTAAATGCCTTCAATCTGTACAGGTACAGTAGAACTTGGGCCAACTAAGCCTTCAGGGATAGTGTCTTCCACTTGTTTCTCTGTTTTGATGCTCTTGGAACGTGTCTTTACATCAGGGACGCCAAAACGTTCCACTACTGGGCCCCGTGATAGTTTCCCGATTTCTTTGTGAGTTTGATAAGGCGCTTGTTTACTTTTAGAAGGTTTTCTTCTCCATTGCATTCTCTCATGTAGTGTCCATCCTCTCCACATCGATAACAAAATATTCCTGGTTGGTCCAAATTAGTCTTTTTGTCTCGTGGAGGCGTCTCTCTTCTGAATTTGCTTTTGGTGGTGTGTTCAGCTTTGAGATTTTTTGTATCCGTCTGAGCTGATGCTGCTGCAACGGTTGCAATTTTGAGATTGCTCATTTCAGCTTTCATTGCACTCAATTCAGTTCTGAGTTTTTCCACTTCAGAATCAATCTTGGATTCAGGTGCAGTCTTAGGGACTGAATACACTGCTTTTGACATTACAGCACTTTTGGTATCATTCCTGCTTTGCAACATGTCCTCTTCCTCTCTAACTTCTTTCAAAAGTTCATTGAAGGAAGGAGCAGGCCTTAGTTTGTGCGTCATGCGGATACGCATTGCCATCATGTCATGTGGAAGTGCACCTCGCACAACTTGTTCAATGCGAAGACGATCCATATCAGCTAGTTGTACACCTCCTTTTCTGAAAATGCAGTGCAGCAGTTTGTCGAGTCTGAGCAGATACAGAGACAGTTTTTCACCTTCACTTTGAAATGTTTGTCTGAACTTCACAATGAGATCAGATGAATTTTCTGTGGTCCCAAAAGCTGTTTCCAGTGCTTGCATGTAGCCATTTGCAGTTGCATTTGGGTTTTGTGCTCTTAGAAATCGTATTATATCAGCCGCCGGACCTTTGAGACTCTCCACAATCCTTTGTTTCTTTATTGCATCACCACATTGCCACTCTTCCAGCATATGTGTAGTTTGTTCTGCCCAGGCGTCATACTCCTCTTCACCATTAGGGATCGGGCGCATTCCAGAAAACATCCGTAGCTTCCTATAACTCTGCGTATCGGTAGATGGTGCAGCATTGCATTTGTCCACAAGAGAGCTGATCGCAGAAATGAGAGCGGTATTGATATTAACGGGTGAAGTGTTTAACAGTCCTTTCACATCATCGATACTTTTGCCCTCATTCTGGAGGAATGACAGTAACTTTGTTTGAAAATCTTCATTTTCTTCAACCGCTGTTGGTATCACATGAATTGACCAAGGACCAAATTCATCAGGTACACCAATCTGGTCAGGTATAGTCTGGGTGGTCACGTCACACACGGTCTGTACCAGCACATAGTCAGTTTTAGAGGTTGTGTCAGTATATTTGTCTACTATCTTGGTCTTTCCAAATGCTTTGACTGAGCCAAGAACTTCAATTAGTACCTCATCAGTAACTGTATGAACACCACCTAAAACTATTGCATGAGCATGGTCTAAGTGAAACCTGTCACACCACACTTTAATCTGTGCTGCCCTCATTTTGAATGATTTAAACATAAAATCACAGCAAAGTTCAAATTACACAAAAACACAATGCTGGGAAAAAAAAAAACAGCCCGGACGAGCCCCCAAAAATGTAACCCTTTTACCACCCGGCTCGTTGTATTACTTAAAATGGTAAAAGAGACATTCCAATGTATAAAACCAATAGTCTAGGTTAGAAGTATGATCCTCACAATTTAAATTATCAAAATGAGGCTTCCCAGAATTAACATATCGAACAACTCAAAACGTGTATCTTTACCTATATTACCTTGCACTATTAATGAGAAACACACACAGCAAATGAGTTCAAAAGGAATTATGTATTGAACAAATAATTATTGCATAGAAAATGAAAAAACAAATAAAATAATCCCCCTCAAAGAAAGTTTATACCAGTCTTTACCACGAGTGCACTCGATTTAGAAGCAAGCTTGCATTTATGTTGGCGCGCGTTGGAGCTCAGTTTGGAAAAGTTTTGGTTCAATCCTACCGTTATTCTTCACGGTCCATACGGTCAAGAAAAAGCAGAACAAAATGTGTACACGGAATCCACTCTGACTGTCGTCCTCAACGCAGGTGAGTGCCGATCTCCGATGACCACACCGTCTCTCCCCCGTCTGGGTCTAAGCAGACACGGTGATAGCAACATTTAGCTTAGTTTAGCTTTACTGCTAGCTCCCCCAACCACGGGCTGGGAAAATTGTTCAAACTCACCCCCTTGATCGTCCACGAGTCCTCCACGGTCCTCCGGAACAAGGGGAATTATCCAGTCCAACGGTAGCACAGCTCTACAGTCTTTTTAGTCTGTTTTTCGCAAGAGCAAATCTTCTGCGAGCGTCGCCATTGCAGTTCATTGCTTCGTGCTCCTCGTCTCTTTTTTTCCTCTCTCTCTCTCTCTCTCTCTCGCTCACTCACCTTACGCAGTGCGTAGCTACGTATGTGATTGACACCAGCAAAGTCAAAAACAACTAAATAAAATATCCCGGGGTTTTAACTTGTGCACCATAAATGAAATGACCTGTATTCATGAACAGTTTTAAATGTAATGCAAATGGCATATTTTAACCTTTTTTATAACAAACTATGAAATGTATAATGACATGAAATAAATGACTCTTATGACTAATGACTTACAAATAAAAATATCCTGATACAAAATAATCAGGTTATTACACATATTTATATTGTTCTGAATGCCTGTTCTTTATGTTCCCCTCTGCGTAATCAATAAAGCTTATCCTATCTTGAATACTTTGAGAACTTTTATCAAAGAAGATAATAAATGATAAAGTTGGGCGGAGTTCTGATTAGTCATGTGTGTAACGTGTCGCAGTCGAGGCACCTTTACTTTTGGATTCAGCAAAACACTATAAAGAAAGATCAATGAAAATAGAAGATTTATTTTAATTATGTTGCAACATTTTTCAAATTTAATTGAACTCTTGGATTCTGGAATTCTTTTACTCCTCATGTGCTTTTTTACAGAGGAATGGTGTAAAGCTGGGGTTCCTTTTTTTTTCCATATATATTTTTAGTTTGTCTGCACAGAAAGAGTAAAACTATGTGAATAAATCAGACCACCTGCTGGTTTATTATAAAACATATTTTCTTTGACCCCTTTGAGTCTCTATTTTACTCTTTGGACTGAGAGCTGATTGGCTGAGAGAGGGAGGTCCTCTTTTTTTCACTTTTCTGACGAAGCAAAAAAAACATGTATCTGAAAACTCGTGATAAAACGAAGCCTTTTTCGAGCCAGGCGTTTTGTGGTTTAAATATTAGGTACCCAAGCTTTAAATGCCAAAATCCTGTTCTAGGCCTGAAACCATATGTACGTTTATTCCCGAGTCAGTTTCTCGTGGACTTTCTGTCATGGGTTCACTCTGGCATCCGCACAGCATGTTCTTTGTACTTGAAACAGTGCACTTCCCCTCAGAGGAACTCCAATAGCTCTATTAGAGACGAGAAGGTATATAGCAGCGAGGAAACCTGATCCGGCCCTCCACATTTACACTGGCACTTACAAATCAGCCCAGGGCCCCAGTGAGAGCTCCAATGTTCTGCTGCTTTGTGTCCTCCTGGTGTCTGTGTCCACGGCTGCCGCTGATACAGGAGCAGATCTGGTCCCCTCCTCAGTCCGATGGACACAGACAATCTCCTCTTCTCAGCGTTTCTAACCCGACGCTGGTTCTCACGACTCCAGGCTCAGTATAAACTAGTGTTCGTGACAAAGTAGGAGGCCATCAGGAATTGACTATATATTTTTGATTTGAGAATGAGATATATATAACGGCTGTTTTGTTAGTTTTTGTTTGCCTGCTCATTAAAGCGGAGGTCCCTAACTTTTTATGGATGTAACGCTGGGATAAACAAAACACTCAGTCTCTAGATGTGCAAAGACTTGCTTCTGTGTTTGCTGCACAAGAGGAACTCCTTAGAATATGAACTCATGCTGTATGAATAATCTGTTATTGTTCTAACATGTAGAACCTAATAAAACAACACGGATTCCAAGGTTTATTTCAAAAATATATATATGTATTATTTGGGACTGAGAATATTGTCCCCGTTTTTGGTTCTATCACTAGTTTTCCCAAGTACAGTGCCTTGCGAAAGTATTCGGCCCCCTTGAACCTTTCAACATTTCGCCACATTTCAGGCTTCAGACATAAAGATATAAAAATTAATTTTTTTGTCAAGAATCAACAACAAGTGGGACACAATCGTGAAGTGGAACGAAATTTATTGGATAATTTAAACTTTTTTAACAAATAAAAAACTGAAAAGTGGGGCGTGCAATATTATTCGGCCCCCTTGCGCTAATACTTTGTAGCGCCACCTTTTGCTGCAATTACAGCTGCAAGTCGCTTGGGGTATGTCCCTATCAGTTTTGCACATCGAGAGACTGGAATTATTGCCCATTCTTCCTTGCAAAACAGCTCGAGCTCAGTGAGGTTGGATGGAGAGCGTTTGTGAACAGCAGTCTTCAGCTCTTTCCACAGATTCTCGATTGGATTCAGGTCTGGACTTTGACTTGGCCATTCTAACACCTGGATACGTCTATTTGTGAACCATTCCATTGTAGATTTGGCTTTATGTTTTGGATCATTGTCCTGTTGGAAGATAAATCTCCGTCCCAGTCTCAGGTCTTTTGCAGACTCCAACAGGTTTTCTTCCAGAATGGTCCTGTATTTGGCTCCATCCATCTTCCCATCAATTTTAGCCATCTTCCCTGTCCCTGCTGAAGAAAAGCAGGCCCAAACCATGATGCTGCCACCACCATGTTTGACAGTGGGGATGGTGTGTTCAAGGTGATGAGCTGTGTTGCTTTTACGCCAAACATATCGTTTTGATTTGTGGCCAAAACGTTCGATTTTGGTTTCATCTGACCAGAGCACCTTCTTCCACATGTTTGGTGTGTCTCCCAGGTGGCTTGTGGCAAACTTTAAACAAGACTTTTTATGGATATCTTTGAGAAATGGCTTTCTTCTTGCCACTCTTCCATAAAGGCCAGATTTTTGCAGTGCACGACTGATTGTTGTCCTATGGACAGACTCTCCCACCTCAGCTGTAGTTATCTGCAGTTCATCCAGAGTGATCATGGGCCTCTTGTCTGCATCTCTGATCAGTCTTCTCCTTGTTTGAGATGAAAGTTTGGAGGGACGGCCGGGTCTTGGTAGATTTGCAGTGGTCTGATACTCCTTCCATTTCAATATAATTGCTTACACAGTGCTCCTTGAGATGTTTAAAGCTTGGGAAATTTTTTGTATCCAAATCCGGCTTTAAACTTCTCCACAACAGTATCTCGGACCTGCCTGGTGTGTTCCTTTGTCTTCATGGTTCTCTCTGCACTTTAAACAGAACCCTGAGACTATCAAAGAGCAGGTGCATTTATACGGAGACTTGATTACACACAGGAGCATTCTATTTATCATCATCAGTCTTTTAGGACAACATTGGATCATTCAAAGATCCTCACTGAACTTCTGGAGTGAGTTTGCTGCACTGAAAGTAAAGGGGCCGAATTATATTGCACGCCCCACTTTTCAGTTTTTTATTTGTTAAAAAAGTTTAAATTATCCAATACATTTTGTTCCACTTCACGATTGTGTTCCACTTGTTGTTGATTCATGACAAAAAAAAATAATTTTATATCTTTATGTTTGAAACCTGAAATGTGGCAAAATGTTGAAAGGTTCAAGGGGGCCGAATACTAATCACTGTATGTATTTTTTGGCCTTCGTCACGTCTTTAATCAAAAAAGAGAAAAAGAGAGCACCACCCTTTCAGCCCAAAGGGTCCAATAGCGACTCAAAAGACTATTTCTTAAGTCTGCAAAAGTAATAAAGTATAAGTCATTTTATATTCCACAGTCACAGACCAAGGTCCCTCAAAGCTCTTTACTATTATGATGATGTTGTCTTTTTAGAGGTTGGGGAAACTGGAGCACCAGGAGGAAACCTACGTACGTTTTACGTTTTACGTTTTTTTTTTTGCAAAAAAAAAAAAAAACCTACGTAGAACATGTAAACTCAACAGAGACAGGCCAAAGCACTAACTACTGTGTCAGCCACCGTGTTGCAAAGATCAAATGTTTTCTCATTGAAGAACAGCATGACACTGATGCCAAATAAAAGTTTAATCAAAAGCTTCAATAAATACCAGAAATATTGTGATGTAAATGGTCTCTTCAAGAATGAGTCTGTCTGATGCCTCTATAGCTTTCAGCCTGTCGTCCCTGTGCTCAGTAAGTTCATAGTCAACATTTCCTTTAGCGGCGCCACCTGCAGTGAGCCTTTGGGAGTGGGCTGGAGACGGCTCAGAAAAGGGAGTGGAGCTGGAATGCTTTCACAAACGTGTTCTTGGTCCTTTGTCTGATGAAGCACTGAGGCAAACGCACTTTTAGCCTTTAACATTTACCAAACTGCAATCGCACTCTTGGTTTGGGGTCGATGGGGTAAACAGGTAAATATCGAATCGTATCGAACCATCTAAGGCTGCATTGTGTGTCAATAGGTTATGTAAACTAAGCTGCCTTTAATTCTTGCTCTGAACCAAAGGATATTAGGATTAGATTTCTTCATTATCGTCATATTAGAGCCATAAGTCTAAACCTGCTTGTGTTGACATTAGAATTAGAATTACTGAATAAACCATTGCCAACATAGACTCTACTGAACTCTACTGAAGTGTCCATTTTGTACACTATACAAAATACTTTACAATATATTGGACTGTATTTTATGATTTTCTTACCGATATTGATCAATATTGATAAATCAGTATCAGTTGATTTTTAGGTTTGCTTTATTTTAGTCAAATATTTAGTCTAGCACAACCTACTGGTCAAAACAACAATGATACAACTCAACTTTATATTAGTTTTCTGTGCAACACAGAAGCTTACTGTACGAGCTCCTGAACACACCACTGCCTGATCAGTTCACTTTACTTTGGCCATAATTTACTCAAATAACAGGAAATCACTTCAAAGACAAATCAGCATCTGGTGTCAGATAAGATAAGATATGCTTTATTTATCTCATAAAGGAGAAATTTACATGTCACATTTGGCATGGATAGGAAAAAGAGAGGAAATGTGCAAACATGTTAAATGCCGGGAGATCTGTCTGAATCTGTCTAATTCTGCAGTCACTCTGCATCACATCCAGTCAAGAGGGAGCTGTTTTATTTTCTTCTCGTTATTATTTGTTTTGTTGAACAGACACATTTTTCAGGCATTTAAACAAAGTTAAGTGTTGCACCTTTGAATAATATTTGAATTACGGCAATATTTTCACTTTTACTGGAAATTAGCACCTGCACTATGTTTCGTTCGTACCTTGAATACTAAGTATGGCTATTGTATTTACTATGAAAGAAGTAGATTACAGATAATCTGGGGTAACATTTAAGACCAGGATGAACTTGTTTGAGTTTCTTGCTACACACATAACATTCTGACTCGTGCGACACCACAAACACATACAGTAGATGTTTCTGAAAACTTGAGGAGGTGATCTCTCCTCATCAGTGCGGCGCCGTCACAAACGTCCCCTTTGTAGCCGTTGCGTACAATAAAAAAAGCAGTACATGGGGCTCATCACTCAACTGCAGCTTCCAATAAAAACAATCATGGGAACGGACCACATGTTGCAACACCAGAGTGGAAAAGTGACAGCTGTCCGTCACAGAGCCGGCCCAGAGTTAATACGTGAAATTGGATAAATATAGCGTATCTAATGCTATTAATGCAGGCTTATTGATGTAACCTCCATGTTAAATTTAGCTGCGGCTGGAAGGAAGGCCAGTATCAGGTTCCATAGGGGAGTGTTTCAAAACGGCCGGGGATGGTGTTTATTTTGAGAGCCAATGGCGGACATGATTGTGGCGATGCATGTTTTGGTGTCCGGCCCTCTTCCTCGCCAGCCCCTCTGGAATGTTTGGGTCTTTTCCATTTAAAAAACAAAACAAAGGTCCCGTACGTGTAGCCAGATTAGATGATCTGTCATTGAGAATCTTTCAACACATTACATCGTTCAACAGTTTAGACTGTTTTACACATCTGCCTGTTGCAAGAAGCCGGTTTGCTTTTATATGATGTATGTTTAGGTTTAAAAAGCTTTCTGTTTCTGAAGAGTGTACTTTCTGACGTTACTCTGCTCTGGACTGGTAAGGTCTGATACTTAATCATAATAATAATAATACATAGGTTTTATATAACGCTTTTCAAAAACTCAAAGACGCTTCACAATCCAGGACACAAAACTAAAAAACTAGAAGCCGAAAAGAAGAGTAAAAAGTTGAAGCTAAGAGTCGTATGCTTGGAGGAAGAGGTGAGTTTTTAACTGTTTTTTGAAGGAGTTTAGTGAGTCCGAGTTTCTGAGGTGAGGGGGGAGAGTTCCAGAGAGTGGGAGCAGAGATGGCGAAAGCTCGGTCCCCCAAGGTGCGGTTCTTACGCTGCTGTAATCGCCTCCACCTGAGAGTAGCCTGACTCCTTTTGGCTTTGCCCTGCCCGATTTCTGAACAGTGATATCCAGCCTTCAGCAGACATGAATCTAAACTTATTTGGTTTGGATTTCATTGTATTTAGTAACTCTAAAGTTACTTCACAACGAGTTTGATCAATCAGATTCAAGCAACAGGCCTCAAGATGTGAATCCACCAAACTATAAATATATGAACGTTAATCATTGCCACAGGCCGTACATTGATTTGTGATGTTTGAGTGAAACTTAGCAAAGTTCCTTAAAAGTGTCAATAAATTCTTGATCTGACCGTAGATAATCAAACTGCACCCGCAAGAATATAATAGTATTGCTGTTTAACCAATGTCTGACCAATCTGACAAATATACAGTATATTGGCCAATCACTGTTTATCTAACCAATATCTGTTTAACAATTAGATTGGTGGTTTTTCAAGATAATTTGACTTAAAAAAAACTTTAAAAATCCAAATAAACTCTACATGCTTGGAAGATATTTATTGTTGGTGTAAAAAATGCAGAACCCAATGAGAATACTCCTAAAGAAATTGCGGCTTTTTAGATCTTTATATAAATAAATGAACACAGTAACTGCTTTGCCAGCCGAGAGATTTCACCGATGCTTTTCATGCATTTTACTTATTTATGTTGAACCTATATCTGCACGTTCGCCAGCGGTCCGGGTTTTCCGTGGCCGTCTGCTGCAGCGTGTAGCGGTCTGCCTGACAGCTCAGTGTTTGTGCAATAACAGCAGTGCCACCCTCCGCTGCCTCTGGCCTATAGATAGCGCAGGAGTGTGTTTGCCTATGGTGCGGTGTGGGGCCTCCTGTTGAACCCCACTGAACATATCAAACAAACACTCCAGCGGGAGATTGAGTTACTCTCGACATGAGGAGACGTGCCCGCAGCTTTGTGTTTGGAGAGGTGCGCACTCCGATGACCTTCTGACGGCTCTGGAAAGACGCACGAGGTGTTTGAGGCCCGGCCGCTCAGTCAGGACTCCTGTACGGAGCTGGAGGCCCACTGTCACTATTATGGAGGCATGGGACGAACGCGTTGTCAATTTAAACATAACATTAAGGATCAACTTATTTGGAGGATTTTCAATTCAATCCCCTCCTAGCAGCTATTCAAAAACATGGAACAAATGAAGTTATTTGCCAAATATTGTTGACACAACATCAGTGTCTCATTGTGCTCAGTCGTAGTGTTACTGATCCATCATTCCCATCTTCACCTCACTGTCTGCACAGAATCAGCAGAAGATTAAAGTCACACACACATTATTGGTGATACTGAAATAGCGACGGCATTTGTCTGTGTGGCCTTCAAGGAGCTCTATTCTCTTTTGTTGCATGTTCTGCTGCTGTCTCTGAGGAGGTATTAAGCCGTCAACACACATGACAGACGCTCAGTGGCACTTGACTCTGATGTGAGGCTTGAGTTTCAGCTCTGTTTGTGCTAAACCATCAGCAGTTCTTCCCAATGCTCTGTCTGCAGGGCTCAAAGACTTTGCAACAATCTTTGCAATTCATTTCATTTCCCTTTCATGTACTTGTTTATTAACAAATGTTATTTTAATATTATGTGCATAAACACACCCTCTTCTTATATACAAGTACATATTATGTAACTTTATACACATTTTTAATGTGTTTGTTATTTGATTGTCACAGATGAATGGATTGACTTGTTAAACACTTTTACAAAGACAAAAATATTATTTATCAGTTGTTAAAGTAATATACTGTTTTGTGTGTGTGTGTGTGTGTGTGTGTGTGCGTGTGTGTGTGTGTGTGCAGAGCTGCGGTCCACTGGCACTGCCCATCACTTCGCTTTCATCCTCAACACCACGGACTACCGCATCCTGAGGATGGACGAGGACCACGACCGTATGTACGTGGGCAGCAAGGACCACATCCTGTCCCTGGACCTGCACGACGTCAACAGGGAGCCGCACATTGTAAGAAGGCGTTTTATTTTCACTTCTTTAAAATACTTTTGTTATGGAATGAGGTTAACACTAACTATTTGCAAAACATTAACCAAATGAACTGTTCCTTAACCTTAATTAAAATCAATAAGAAAATGGCACACACAAAAATATATTGATTTATTTCAGCCAAGTGAGAGAGTTTAGAATAAACTAAAGATAATCTATATTTTGCCAATATTGTAATCTAACAAGTTTATATAATTATATAGATTTGATTTGATCAAAACAGAGCATACTTTAATTATCCATCCCCTTTCTCTCATCTCTTTAAGAAAAAGCCCAAACTATAAACCTTTTTGTCACACAATGGTTTTATTTATTTATACGTATGAACAGAGCAAATGTAACTTTCTAACCATAACTATGAAACCAAACCAAACCATTTGTTGTTAAATAAATCGCAGTAATCTCTATAGTTGTGTACACAAGATCATTACTAGATTCTAACTCAAATCTAATTTAAATGAGCTAAGTTCAGAATCAGAATAATTTTTATTGCCACATAAGTAACAGGAAGTCACAGACTTGGAAATTGCTTTGGCTCAGTGCAACAGTTAAAGAAGAGAGTTAAAGAATAGAGAATAGAGGTTCTAATCCTGATGGACCGCAGTCTCCTGCCTGAGGGGAGTGGTTGGAATAGTCCATGTGCAGGGTGAGAGGGGTCGGCTGTGATACGACCAGCCCGGCCTCGAGCTCGGGCGACGTACAGGTCCTGCAGCGATGGAAGGTTGTTACCACTGCACCAGGACACCAGCCGGTCCACCTCCCTCCTGTAGGCGGACTCATCGTTGTTGGAGATGAGTCCAATGAGGGTGGTGTCGTCCGTGAACTTGATCAGCTTCACGGAGTCGTGCCTGGAGGTGCAGTGGATGGTGTGGTGGCGTACAGACAGAAGAGCAGGGGAGAAAGAACACAGCCCTGTGGGACTCCTGTATTCTTCCCCAGACGCACTCGCTGCTTCCTGTCCGTCAGGAAGTCAGTGATCCACCTGCAAGTTGATCATACTACAGTATGTTCTCATGACACAAACATTACTCTTGAGTCAAATATTCATTAAATGCATTCCACCAGCAGCAGATATTTCTTGTTAAACAAACAACGTAAGTTTAAGTTGGAACTCTCCTTTTCTCACATGTTGTTAAAATTGTAATGAAGTTATGACAATTCCTCTAGGACTAATATTGGTCTGGCTGGATTTCCCTTCTGCATTCTTATTCTCTGTATCCAATAAATAGTAATGATGTGTGGCAAGTTCGGCTGAAAACTCAAATTGTGCCCTGTTGCAGATCCACTGGCCGGTGTCGGAGCGCCGCAGGATGGAGTGCCTTGTGACTGGGAAAGAAGCCAATGTAAGTAACTGCTTATAGTCGTTACATGAAATACAACTGCATGTTTTAAAGGGTTGAATGTTATTGTTAAATGTGTTTTCCTGCACATGGTGCTGTAGAAACTGTGTTTACCAAGTGTCTTATGAGGAAGTCTGCAATGATCTGGTCCAGGGCAGGAACATTTTTTATAATGATCAAAAGAGCCATTTAGCGCCCTCTTCTGCCAAAGAACAAAGCCTGGGCCACAAAGTATAACGGCGCATAAATATTTATTTCAACTGTTACAGCTTTGTGTAATATAAGGCAAGGCAAGTTTATTTTTATAGCACAATTCATACACAACGCAATTCAAAGTGCTGAACAAAACAAGAAAGCATTAAAATCATAAATTATCACAGAACATTAAAAAGAAAGATAAAAATATAAAATCCCTCAGTTGTATGCACAGTTAAACAGAACTGTCTTTAACCTGGTTTTAAACATTGTCAGAGAGGAGGCCTGTCTCACATCTTCAGGAAGACTGTTCCAGATTTTAGCAGCATGAATCTGAAAAGCAGCCTCCCCATGTTTAGTTCTGACTCTGGGCACTAACAGGAGTCCAGTCCCTGTGCTCCTCAGAGTCCGGGCTGGTTCGTATGGTACTAACATGTCACTAATATATTTTGGTGCGAGGCCATGGAGAGATTTGTGCACAAGCAGAGCTGTTTTAAAGTCTATTCTCTGAGCCACAGGAAGCCAGTGCAGAGACCTGAGAACTGGACTAATGTGGTCGTACTTCCTGGTTCTAGTCAGGACTCGAGCTGCTGCATTTTGAATGTACTGCAGCTGTTTTACAGCCTGTTTGGACAGACCTGTGAGCAGGCCATTGCAGTAGTCTAACCTACTGGAGACAAATGCATGGATAAGAATCTCCAAGTCTGCTTTAGACACTATGTTTTTGATCCTGGAAATGTTTTTTAGTTGGTAAAAAGCTGCTGATGTTACTGATTTGATGTGGCTATTAAAATTTAAGTCTGAGTCCAGTATTACCCCTAGATTTCTGACCTTGTTTGAAGGTTTTAGGGAGAGAGACTGTAGATGACAGATGACGCTCTCTTTTTGTTTCTGGGGACCAAAGACAATCATTTCAGTTTTGTCTGCGTTTAGCTGAAGGAAGTTGTTTTGCATCCACTCACTGATCTGTTGGATACAGTGAAGGAGTGAGTCCACTGGTCCATGCTCTCCTGCAGTCAGTAAGACATAGATCTGAGTGTCGTCTGCATAGTTATGATAGGAAACTTCGTTTCTGCGTATTAACTGACCTAACGGCAGCATGTAGAGCTTGAACAGAAGAGGTCCCAGGATCGACCCCTGTGGTACTCCACAGGTCAGGGCCATATGATCTGAGACACAGTTTCCAATCTCCACAAAGTACTTCCTGTCTTCAAGGTAAGACCTAAACCAACTTAGGGCGGTGCCAGCGACGCCAACCCAGTCCTCTAGTCTCTGTAAGAGGATCTCATGGTCGACAGTGTCAAAGGCAGCACTCAGATCTAACAAGATTAAGATTGAGACTTTGCCTGCGTCAGTGTTCAGCCGGATATCGTTTGTAACCTTAACGAGAGCAGTCTCAGTGCTGTGGTGGGGTCTAAAGCCGGACTGAAACATATCAAATGAGTTGTTGATTATAAGAAATCTAGTAAGCTGTAGGTAGACAACTTTCTCAAGGACTTTCCCCATAAATGGCAGATTTGAGATGGGACGATAGTTGTTAAGTACCGTAGCATCGAGACTGCGCTTTTTTAGCAGGGGCCTGATGACTGCCGTTTTCAGGGCCTTTGGGAATATTCCAAAATGAAGGGACATGTTTACTATCTGTGTGAGTGAAGGTAACAGACTGCTCAGAACAGACTGATGTTGTGGAGGAGCTCAAACTGGAGATTATCTCTTGGACAGTTTTAGCATTTACAGGTGCAAAGTGAGTTAGCTCAGAGAGCCTTTCTGGCTGTTGGATTGTTATCTGTGGATTGGAGACAATGGCGTTTTTGATGCCTTGAACCTTGTCATTGAAAAAATTAGCAAACTCATTGCATTTATGTTTGGAAGTAAGCTCTAATGGCATTTGAACAGGGGGGTTTGTTAATCTATTAACTGTTGAAAACAGAACACGCAGATTGTTGCTGCAGCCTTCAATCATTTCAGAAAAATACCTTTCTCTCGTACTACGTAGCACCCGGTTAAACTCACACAACTTATCTTTGAAGATCTCGTAATCAACCTGGAGATTGGACTTGCGCCACTTCCGCTCGGCCCTCCGGCACTTTCTCTTTCTCTTTTTAAACATAAAGCTAATGCTGTCTTTGAAAAATATTACACTCTATAACAAATCCTTGTCCTGCGCTCTCTTCTTTCTCAGAAACTATCAGTCACAGTTACCTTTACTCTTGGTTTTCATCTGTCTTTGTATTAAACGCCAAAAAACCCCTCAAGCAGGGGCTTGTTCCACTGTGAGAGACGGGCTCACACTGGGACTGTGTTTCCACCGCTTCCATCCGCGAAACCACAAGACCCCGATCCACGGTGACAGTGTGAGCCACAGAGAGCCTGGGGGCCCCGGGGCCGCAGATAAACATAGTAGTAACTAGTGACTCCCTTCTCTAAAGGTTGAGCTTTCAACTGTATGTTACAAAAGATGTACTTTTAGAAACAGACCAGAAGTTTTTTGTAGCTCCAGCACCGCCAATATAACTTCTTACACAAATTTACAGCTCATCCCTTCTTTAAAGAGATCTGTTTTCAAACCTGTTACGCTGTGAGGAAGTTTAGCCTCCAATTCATGTTGGTAATTTCTCCAGGTGAATTGCCTCCTACACACCTGCCTGTCTACAGTTAGAGTGCAGTGTTTCATGGTATAACCAGACTATAACTCATCCTGACCAGTTCCTCATCATTGTCCATGATTGTCCGTATAAAAAAGTTACCTATTCTGAAGATCATGTTTATGGGTTTTGTAATTGTTCTTGGAAGTATTACTATTGTGCTTCATACAATTGTAAATATACTCTAATCTTAAACTAACCCTTATCCATTATTTGTTTGTGGGAACAGGAAGAATGTGCAAACTTCATCCGTCTGATCGAGCCGTGGAACAGGACGCAGCTGTACGTGTGTGGGACTGGAGCGTTCAACCCAGTCTGCACCTTTGTGAACCGCGGACGCAAGCCGCAGGTCAGACATCGTCATGACTTTACCATGTTTTATCTTTTAACCACGCTACATTTGTCAACATCGAACACAGACCTGGAATTGTATTTAACTCCATCCTCGCTATTATCCAGATCTGTAAACCTCCGCCCCTATTTGTCATTTATCCAAGTATCCACTGAGATCATAAACACACGTTCACAGTGTCATCCAGCCAACTTAATTCGGTTGTTGACTTTGACTTTACAGATTTTTTGTGAGATTATGGCACACAATTCCATTCAACAGCTCTGTCAAATGTGAATCAAGAGGTAAATGTCATACCGCATTTTAAAGCTCAAAACAGCCCAAATCCAGACACAAAGGATTTACAAAGTGGGGTGTCGGCCCCTGGACAAGAACTTAAGTGTCCCTCTTACTAAAAATGTCTAAAAAGTTTTCAATCTGGCTCCATGTTCAATAATAACAGTAACAGTCGACGAGAGAGATTAGCTCATTCTGATTATCTCCTGTTGAAATGTTTTTATTTTTTCCAATTTTTTCTACTTATTACTAAACTTTCCAAAAGCGGAAATGGACAAAATGTGCTTACAGTATTTGTTTCACTGGAAAGGACACAAACAACTTATAATGTGTTCTTTAAAGCTTGGGTGCCTACTCTTTTTTTTTTTTTTTAAAGGTAACTCATTAATAACCGCAACATACTGTCGATATCTTTCTTTGCACATTTGAACAGAACCTTGAAAGAGCCCTGGTAGTCACTATTTGACACTTTGGGCCGACAGCTCTTTGTGAAATTTTTCTGTCTGAAAAAGCTTATGTAAAAATTTGACGAAGGAAAAAAGCTAGAACCAAACTCTTGTGAAGTTCAATTTTTTGTCATTTGGAAGTTTTGTATCTCAGCTTTAACTCAGAATAATGGTCCATTGTATTTATTGTTTTAAAAAATACATAAATTTCACCTTACACCAGCAGGACTTAACAAGACCCCTTCCCCATCATTAGTTGCCCACGTGTGAATATCGCAGAGCCAAAGTACCACACAGCTGTTGTCCCCAGTGCACATTTAAGGCCAGAGTCTGTTTAGTCTCGCAGCGTTTTACCAGGAGCACGAGGATTACTTCAACAGGACAAGCCATTACTGCAATACTGCTTTTTCATGCTCCCCTTAAACACCTCTCTGACTTAAATGTCCTACTTGTTCTTTAATCCTGACCTGGGGAACTCTGGACTAAAACCTGTTCTTTCTAACTTCTCACAGCAGCAGCATTGAGTTTATCTCAATTAGAATATTGTTCTAAAGTCCATTTCTTCCGTAGATAAATTGATGTGACACTGATTAATGACACGCAGAGTTAGATCTATCACGTCTTTATTTGTTTTAATGTTTGTAATTAGCTGACAGCTTGTAATAGTTAAAATCCTTTAAAAAACAAAAGATTGGCAGATGCCTCGAGTACGGCTCGCACCACTCACCCATTAGGGGTGGGAACCTAAAGGTACCTCACGATACAATACGATACGCGATACAAAGTTCACGATAACGATTATATCACGATATCACGATTATCAATATATTGGTCATCTTATGCCAATATATGGCATACATAAAATAGAATAATATTAAGTGAAAAAATACACTTTACTTTATGATAAATGGAATGGAGATGTGTAATGTAGCCATATATTAAGTATTGATACTAATAAAAAAAAATACTAATAAAAAAAAAAAATATATATATATATATATATATATATATATATTATTATAAAACAAAATTTCAATATCGATACTTGGCAAATACATATCAATAATCGATCGCGGGAGAAAGTATCGCGATATATCAAAAACTCGATATATCGTCACACTCCTATCACCCATGGAGACAGGAAGGTCTGGTTAGAAGCTTGCTTTCATTGTCGGCGTAAGCTGCAGTCCTTGTTGTACAGTCTGACAGCAGTAGGAAGGAAAGACCTGCGAACCTCTCCTTCAAACAGCGAGTGTGAATAAGTCTGACACTGAAACCCCTCTCCAGAGCGGACAGAGTGTCCTGCAGGGGGCAACATATTTGGTATTATTACGAATTTCGCTCAAGGAAACATTCACTACTATGCACCGCCCTCTGACGGTCGGGAAGGATGAAAGAGAAGTGGAAGTCCGTGCTACTGTTTTTTTACTCTGTTACTCTCTATCACTCCTGTTTTTTGCTCTCTCACACACACACACACACACACACCACACACACACACACACTGGGCGGCACGGTGGCTGAGTGGATAGCACTCTTGCCTCTCAGCAAGAAGGTCCTGGGTTTGAATCCCGGTTGGACCAGGGCCTTTCTGAGTGGAGTTTGCATGTTCTCCCCGCGTCTGCGTAGGTTTCCTCCGGGTGCTCCGGTTTCCCCTACCACTAAAAATATGTACAATAGGTCTGACATGTGACTCCTGTCAAACAACAATTGTAAACCGCTTTGAGACTCCGATGTGCAGTGAAAAGGCGATATATAAATAAAGATTACTTACACACACACACACACACACACACACACACACACACACACACACACACACACACACACACACACTGATTTCTTTCTGGGGGGTAACTGGTGTTGCTGTGTCCTGTTCTAGAACTCCATGTATCTGCAGATGGCCCAGGCTCGGGGACGAGCCAGTCGCGCCGCCGAGCCCAGCGCAGTGCACGACACTCTGGGAATCAAGGTGCTTCCGCTTCCGGACCTCGTCTCCATTTCTCCATCAGCTTGATGTTAACAAGCATGTCCCCCTTTAACCACAACATTCATCTCATATTCAGCTAACCTCTCTCAGTCTCATTTCACTAATATTCTTGTTATACTTAAAGGTGCATTCCACAGCTGTCTTAAATTGTGTTATGCTTGTAATTGTCTACAGTATGTTACTAAACGTTGTATATACATTGGAAACTAGCTTGAGACTTCTCTAAGGCGAGAGTTGTATCTGCGGAGAGGCAGTCATCCATTATTCAAAAAGTTTTACACCAAAGTCGAGTGACATTTTTAGCAAAGCAGTAACATACAGTATCTATGACAACAAGTCAGGTTAAAAAAAGCGTTTACATGCAGTGATGCGATTGCTCTGTCTGTTGTGGTGAAAAGGTAGTTTATTTGAAGGCGTCCCACCCTTACATACGGTCATGAGCTTCCTCCGCTGAGAGGTGGGCACTCCTTTAGAGATTTACTTAGGAGCTCGGAGTAGAGGCGCTGCTCCTCTATGTCGAGAGGAAACAGTTGAAATGGCTCGGGCGTCTGTCTCGGACGCCTGCAGAGGTGTTCCGGGCATGTCCCACAGGGCAGAAACCAGGGAAACCCCGGACTCATTGAAGTTTCAAGACGCCTCTGCTCAATGGCTTTACCGGAGTGGTCAGACCAGTTTGGGATTAACGCCAAGTAGAATTCCTTTTTTTTTGTTTTTTTTTTCTGTATTCTTGTGCTTTGTACTCTTGTTGCTTCTGTCTATTGGATCAGTTAACTAATCCCACTGGGTTTTCATTATATATTTTATGACAACATTAGGTGTTATTATTTTTATTTATTATTTTTATTGAATCATTGAACACATCCAACAGTTTACAGACAAAAACATTTAGACACAAATTCTATAATACTTGAGTGTCCATAACAATACCCAACCAGACCCACTATTGCTATATTTGAACATGCCTCTTCTGCACCTGATCATTTGGCCCCTGCTGAGAGAAACGCAGAGAGGGGCCCCGCTGTTCCCCGGAAGCGCTGCATGTATGCATCGTTTCTGAGGGTGAATGGTCAGTCACGGTAGTTAACCTCGGGACCAAATGGCCTGTGGACCCAGGACAAACAGTGTCATAATGTTTTGGTGGAAATTCCAGTGTTTTTTGTTAGTGTGAAACCTCCTCTACACTGAGAAAGATTTATATAAACATGACAGATCAAGAAAAGTGAATATTGTATAAATCAGGGCTGGGTTTCTTTGTGATAATCCCAGCTGTTGTTGAATCCACTTTACCGTATTACACTACGGTCAGGAGTGTCCCAACAGCTATAGGTTTACTGGAAAACTGGAAATGCATTTTATTATGACACGCTGTCACGGTAGAGAGCCATGGCATGTATTAGATATTCCTCCTTTTCCCTGCATGTATTTTTCTCTATGAACACTCTCTCATTATTGAAATAGCTCTCTCCCGTCAGCTCCCACAGGGGTTAGAAGGCTGCTCTGCTCTAACTTCTCCGGGGAATCTCTGTGACAAGATAAAGACCACTGAATTTATTGCCATCTCGGTATGATTTTCCCGTTTCAGGAGGAGATCTTCCACTTGGAGCCCGGCAGAGTGGAGTCCGGAAAGGGGAAATGCTCGTACGATCCGAAACTCAACAGTGTCTCCGCCTTGATCAGTGAGTCTCTTAACCTGGTTTTGATGAAGCGCAATAATTGGTGGAATGACATAATTACAAGGTGAAAAAAGACACCTCAGACATCCGTGTTCTTATGCAGTGAGCTGGTTGTAACTAAAGCCTCAGAAATGTGTTCAATATGAAAGTGAGAGGTGGATGTGTTCTTTCATTTAAATGATGTGCTAATTCAGTGCAGGTGCCTGGAGTTAAGCAGGGCCTGGTTGGTAATGCTGTACTGCTACCTACTACTATAATAATGATATCAATGTAATAGTAATAATGCTTTGGTTTTTACTGAGAAACTCAAAGACGCTTTACAAATGTATGAAATCTAAACAAAGATGAAATACAGCAAGTTGTTTTGACGCTTTTAATGGTTTCCTCATCCATTTGAGTCACTATATCTATTTTAAGGTTGGAACTGAAATCTACCTCTTTGGGGAATCTCACTTGGTTTTAGCCACTTTTACGATCAATCTGCATCTCAGCCATTTGGTAAAGGCCAATAATGAATAAATAAAAAACTAGGGGTTAAAAAAAAAAATCCATCCATCCATTTTCTTCCCCTTAATCCATTTCTGGGTCGGGGGGGGGGGCAGCAATCAGAGCTGCACCCAGTACACTTAGCACCAGCCCCTCACAGATCCTCCTGCAGGTGGTGAGTCCACAGGAGCTGAGATTTTTCAGCAGGGGCTTCGGGCAAAGTGGGGTTAAGTGTCTTGCCCAAGGACACAACGACAGCAGACATCAGTAGGAGTTGGTGGAGAAGGTGTCGAGGTGGGAATGCTCTACCAACTGAGCTACTGTCACCCCCCCAAATAAAATCATACAACATAATTATTAAAATCCCCCAAATAATACACATTGCTTTCTTCAAGCATGGAACATTAAAGGGTTAAACATACATGTGGTGTACATTGTGTTAAATCAACCAAAATCATGATGTTTTAATTGGCTCACAGTCAACTCACTATACTCACATTCCTCCATCGTTCCAACTTTTCTGCAATTTTATGAACTTGCTTTTTTGTTATAAATGACCAACTTTAATTGCCTACACTGCACTCTGTATCCCAGTCCGTCAAAACAATATCGGCCCACATAAATCTCCTCAGGAAGTTATAAGAAAGCTGCAGGCGGCCCATATGAAACAATGTTTTCCCAGCCCAAATTTGCAAACATCCTCTCACAGGCTCCGTAAGGACATAAATTACGAGGCTTGTGCACGCGGCTGCTTCGTTAAGCCGCGGGAAGGCAAGGTGTTGGGATCCAGCTGCTGCGAGGGAGCTCTGAGCAGGTGTGACTGTCATAGCTGAAAAATGGTCCTTAAAAAGTGTCCTCAAACCCATTCTGCTCAATGTCACGGTGGTCAGGGGAGATTAATGGCGCGTTGTTAAAGATTGTGTTGAATAAAAGCCGCTGTTATGCTCTTAGTATACGAGCTATGTGTAGGTTAAAAACAGTTCTGTAGACTCTTTATGCTCATGTCATTCAGATGCAACTGGAAATTTGATTTGTATCTGTTACGGAAAGAGTGTGTGTGCGTACGCCAGAGGGGGCCACTGTGTGGGACACTGAGACTGGCTTGTGGTTATTAAAACTGAAGAATCCTCAATTTGGTGGAAAGGTCATTGGATTCCACTATTTAAGACGCAACAGGTGAACTTAAGTTGAGAGGGAGAGTGAGCGCTGCTTTGGGTGGGGAATCCATACACACACACACACACACACACACACACACACACACACACACACACACACACACACACACACTTAATTAGCTTGTGATGTGGAATTCGTCAGCGTAGATCTATGGAGAAAATCCTACTTACTGAAAGCATGGTAGTTAAGATTTCATAGACACATCCAATTACAGCCAGAGACCTCAGTTTCACAGTTTACACAAACAACGGACCAAAAGTAAGTGAGGATAAGTAAAAATAAGTATAACTCTCCAACCTCAAAAGACTCCTGAACATGAATCACTGTTGGCGACAGAAAAACTGTAACCAACAGGTGAACGTAAGTTATTGAGGTAGAAGCCGTCTGGAAAACGCACCTCGATTTTGGGTTGTGATTGCTTCAATCATAATAATTATAATGTAGTGGATTTGTTAAGTAACTCAACGATGCTTCTCAACACTATTCTCTCATCTATTTAGGAAGCATGGGTCAAAAACAGTCTGTTGTCACCCGGGAGGACCCATAGAAAGCAGTGGAGGGCCTAAATGTTTGTGCAAATAAATATGGCTCTTATAAATATCAATTTTAATCATGAGAATACTAGCTGAGCCTACTGTGGTTTTCTTCATCTGTATCTGCGGTAACAACTGTGTGCCTTATGCAGCCGGGAGGTAGAATCTTCTGGGCCTGACACTCTGCTAATGTGGGGAATGTGTGATTTACTCCCAGCTCACAGATCACCTACAGGGGGTCGACTGTGAGAACAAGGGCCCTGATGGAGGCCCTGATGGAGGCCCTGATGGAGGCCTTACCGTGGCTGAAGGGAGGGACAGCAGCAGATGAAGAATAACTGACATAGAATATGACAGTGGCTCTTATTGGTGACTGTTAAAACAATCTCTAAAATGTTTAATTGTTAAAGCATTTTCTTATTGTTGAAATAAGAAATAAAACATCTTAAACTTGACAATAAACTAGTTATTATAGTTGGATTGAACTATAACTGGACCAAAGGTATAAGGAGGGATTGTCTGAAAAGAAAAATACATTTAAAACAGCTGTCATTCCACCAAATAATGTCAACATGAGGAAATCATGAAAACCTGACTTTTCATGTTCACAAACACCACATGCCGTTTGTCTCTATAGAAAGAATCTAGTGAACAATTCAGACCATAATGTGCTGTCTTCATCTTTTCAGAACACATGAGCTTTTGCATAGAAAGATCCCTGTGTACATTTTGCAACATGAAGTGAGTCAAAGTGTGGCTCTTTCAACTATGTGTTGATTGGAAATGACATTGCCTCCTCAACAGAACAGCTGATGATGACTTTTCCGCGCTGCAGCCTGGAGTCTGCAGATGCACATGTTGAAGTATATTAAGAAACAAAAGCTGGGCTGTTTTGTGCCAAGGGCGGCTCTGGACCCATGTCAGAGCAGAGGAATGTAACCAAGTGTTTTCTCTTCTCCTCAGATGGGGAACTCTACGCGGGAGTCTATGTTGACTTTATGGGAACAGACTCGGCCATTTTCCGCACTCTGGGGACCAAGACCGTCATGAGGACAGATCAGTACAACTCCAGATGGCTCAATGGTAAAAGGGACAGTCCTTTAAAAGTTTGCAATGACTTTCGACAAAAACCTATTGGGTATATGAAGCTATTATTTAGGCCTGTGTCGCCTGTGTCTGTTAATATCAGGAATACACACATAACTTATCAAATGGTCACTAGTGCACCTACCATTGTACTTTATAGACCTTTTTCACCCCCCGCCATTTCATGACGTCCCGGTGAACGTGAATCACGTTCATTTTGCCGCCCGTGTTATGTTGGCCTTTTTCACAAACCAAACAAAACTCTCAAAATGTGTGGCTATTGACTTTGTGCGCACTTTCATCTTTCAAATGTATTCTGTGTTGAGAAGGGCGGCCAGTTTGTTTGGAAGATTTATCTTAAAACAAATGTAATTCTATTTTTGGAGACATATAGAGTAGTGGAATTATGTATTATCTTTGTAAGTTTTTTGTTGATTAGGTTTTTATTTGCAAATTAGGTGTTATTACTGCCCAATTTATTTTTAGGATATTTTCTTATAATATTAGCACATTTCTGCTAGCTTTTAGCCGTTAACTCTTTTGCGGACATATTTACATAATTTTACAGGTAAAATAGCTCTAAGTATTCAACCACACCTGATCATTTTGACACTTTTGCAAAAAGTTAGATCCTGACCCCAAAGCAGAGGGGGGCAAAGTTTTGCCTGAAGAAGACCCACTGATGAATCTTTAGTTGTCTGAAATATATGTTTAACCATTTGATTGTTTATATATATATATATTTTTTTATTTTTTTTTAAATATATATTATAAATACACACACATGTGTTTGGTCTTTCCCCAAACTTCAGCAGCTGCAGCACTGGCAACACATGAATGATTACAGTGAAGTATTTGGAAGAACTACAAACTGCTGGGGCCGATCACTTTTGTTCTGTTACATTAGACCACTGCATATAGACTGTGTTCATTTACAGGTTCTAGTTTGGGCAGGTGCAAGTCCAATCTGTGGGAATAAAATGTGTGAATAGAAAAGAAGATGTAAAACTTTGTGACAGTTTTGTTTGTCTCTGATAAACGACTCCCTCCACAGACCCCACGTTTGTCCACGTGCACCTCATCCCTGACAGCGCCGAAAGGAACGATGACAAGCTGTATTTTTTCTTCCGCGAGAAGTCTGCTGAGATGGGCCAGACTCCGATGACCCAGGCTCGGATCGGCCGCATCTGCCTGGTGTGTACACAGTGGACTCTTGTTTGTTTTTGCTTGTAAACATGAGGAAAAAGAAAGAATCGGATGAAATGAAAAAAAGCCCCGCGGCCGGAGTGAGAATGTTTATGAGCGAGGCAGAGTGTTTGGCCAACGCTGACATGCTGGAATCCACATGTCTTTAACCTTCCTGTCCACAATGCGGCCTTCTGTCTGAGAGACGTGACCTCTGACCGCTGCACTGACCTCCTGATCTGCTTCACTGGAAATGCATTCATTAAACTCTTAAAACAGACAGATACTGCAAAATGGCAAGGCGAGTTTATTTGTATAGTGCAGTTCATACTCAAGGCGACTCAAAGTGTTTAACAAAACTAAAATAACATTACAATCACAAGGCCTTAAAAAAGTACTCACAGTGCATTAAAACACAGATAAACAGAACTGCTTTAACCTGGATTTGGACATTGTCAGAGAAGAAGCCTGTCTCACTTTAGCAATTGAATTTAATGCAATTTGATAATTGTATGGCCCTAAATAACAACAGTAGTTATCCCGGAGTTGTTGTTTTTCCAACACAGTTCAAAAGGAAATGCAATGATAAAACACATTAGGGGCAGATGACCATACATGTTTATAGATGTTCATAAATGTTGTTGAATGTCAGAAGTAATGTTCCAGATTTTAGCGGCATGAATCTAAAATGCCGCGACCCCATGTTTAATTCTGACTCTGGGCAGCGTGGGTACCAGCAGGAGGCCAGTCCCTGTGCTCCTCGGAGTTAGTTCAAATGGCACTAACCTACAGAGACCTACAATCCAACAGACCCACCCAGTCATACATCCGTTCACACATATTCAAACAGAATAAAGAAATATAGAGGGGCCTTTGCCTTTGGTGGTTGAAGGAAGCTGAGCCTGAAGACATGACATTACTCCACTGAAGAGGAGGAGATGGGGAGGAGGCCCCACTAAACATCCGACGTCCACTCAACCTCCAGATCACGTCAATATCGCGTCGGTCGGTCGTGACCTTTTATTTACGTCCAAACGACGTCTGTGCAAGGTGCGCATCTGGACGTAAAACAATGACCTCCCATATACGTGGATATGACGTTCAATCCCGACCTCCCCTAGACGTCAAAAACAGGTCATCGGCCGACCGACGCAGTACGTCTTGATCTAGCAATACAATATATAGGCTGTGAAGCAATATAAGTGAACCTGACGGTAGTGTAGTGGTTAAGCAAACGTGTGCAGTCTTGGTTACGTGGGTTCGAGCCCACGTGTGTATATTATTATCTTTATATATTTGTTTTGATTTTTAACGAACAATTTTTTCCTGTTTGGTTAAAGACTAATAAACACTCAACATAGGATTACGTAGTGGCTAATAATAAAACTTGTGAATGTATGCATTTGTTGTGCTAACAATCTCAAGTTTGCAAATAAGGGGTGAGCACTTGAGATTTTATGCAAATGCATGGGTTCACAAGTTTTATTATTAGCCACTACATAATCTTATGTTGAGTGTTTATTCGTTTTTAACCAAACAGAAAAATTGTTCGCTAAAAAGTGAAAAGTCAAAAGTTTTCCTACGGGGATTTGAACCCGCGTCGTTGCGACTGAAGTCTCATTACGCAACCGCTACACCACGGCCAGGCATTTCTTCTGACTACAGTGAAAAAATAATAGATAACACCCTAAACAACCGACGCACACTTATGCGCCGCGCGAGTATAACTTATAACTTTACAGCCTGACACGTGAGTCGCTCGGTCGAGGACCTGTTTTCCACGTCTAAACCACGTAAGGTGTGCATCTGGACGTAAAGCAATGTCTTCCCAGACGTTGATATGACGTTGAATCTGTACCTCTGTCGCTGCCCTGCTTTATTTACTTGGAATCATCCTCTCTAGTAAGTACACAGTCTGCACAGTTTTTAGATATAGATGTATCATTTCCACATTGAAAAGAGTTGGAGACAGAAAGTAAGTTGTTTTCTCACGTATACGCGGATTTTGTTAAGTATATTTTGTATATTATCTGTATTTTGAATTGCCAGTGCATGAATCTATAATAATAACGGCTGGCACTGCTCAGCTGAAAGGGAGACACCTTTTTTTAGTTTTTAAGTTAAAGTTTAAAATATGATATTGTTTTTCATATTTCAAACTATTTTTAACACATTAGAATTCTTAGGTTAGACTGTCCAACAAAGTATGTGTTAAAAAAGGTTAAGATTCTTGAGTTTTAAAATAATAATTCAATTCTAAAATGTAAAGTTACTGAATATTTCACAATGGTTTATAAACTGCAAAAAGACAACAGTACTTAGTAAACTAAGTTTAAAAACAGGGAGATCAGCTTTACTATTTGGGACACTCCCATCATTTAGACACCTGTGATGTCATCAGTTGGAGTTGAGTTCAGGTGTGGGACCATGTGGGACCATGTGGGACCATAGGAGCACACAGATGTTACCTGCTGCAGAAAGAGAGTTTAATGTTCATGTATTGCTTTGTTTAATAAATTGATTTAATGTCTTCCCAGGTCTTCAATGTCAGAGACTTTCACTTCTTCTCACTGTGGCTGTTTAAATGAGCCACTACAGTTGTTATTTTTGTTATTGTTAGCTGCAAATATTAAATATCCATTCATCTGCTGGTAGCAAGCTAACTAGCGCTTGCAACTCAATTTCTTACTTTTTCTTATAAACTTTAAAACCAGCCATATGTTAATTAAAATACATTTACCTTTGCTAATGCAGTCAATTATTGTGAAATCCATAGAGTATAATTTCATGATTGTTGCAATAACTAATGTTCTGTGTGTATTCCTAATGTGTCATGTGTGTTTGAGTCTTACAGGTGTCAGACTGTGTTGAAGGTGTTCAAAGGTAAGAATCACACTCTCACACATTGATTGTTGTTCTGTATTAATATGTTGTTTTTAGAATAAACCATTATTTGGTGTATTCTCTTTGAAAACATCTATCTTTTTCTCAGATTGTTCAGCAACTCACTCAAGATGAGGGAAAAGAGCAGCAAGGGGAAAATGCCCCCTCGGAAATGCAACATGTGTAGAGTAATACAGGGTAAGTAGCTTTCAGGGCTCATTTGTGTCCATGTGCAAAACAAATGCACATTTGCAATTGTTTTTTACATGGAATTACTCCAATGACCAAAGCCTTATCCCAAGTTTCTCAGACGGAGTGTCTTCCAGTGTCTCGAGCTAGTGCAGTGCCAAGGTTTGTATCACATGGTGATGGATCGAGTGGTTTGAGGCATTAATAGAAAGTTATGTGTTGTTATATCACTTTGCCACATTATGTTGAAACTAAACATGTTCCACATTTTCAGGTGCTGTGCTTGGACCTTGTGATGAGAGACTGAAGACCAAGAGAGGACACATGTTGGAACATCAACATTCAATAAATGCATTCTTCTGCCTTTCAGATTGTGTTTTTACATCTGGGGAACCTAGAGTGTAGCTTGTGCCTGTTTTAATACTGATCCAAACATAGGCGCTACAATCATGTTTTTTTACTTTGGCATACACTGTTCAGTACAGTAGTGTTCATAACACTGTGCCCTGTGTGGTTTAACTTGTACTTTGATGTAGAGAAACATGATTTTTAATGCAGCTCCATTTGCAATAATGACTGATATCCTTCTACTACAGTTGTTCTAATGATTTTTGAATGCTGTGTTTATCGTTTATTGGCCAGAGTCAGAACTAAACATGATAAAGCTGCATTTCAGATTCACAAGGCTAAAATCTGGAACGGTCTTCCTGGAAATGTGAGACAGGCTTCTTCTTTGACAATGTTAAAATCCAGGTTTAAAACACTTCTGTTTCTGCTTCAACTGAGAGATTTTATGAGAGATTTTATTTGTTTCTTTTTAATTTACAGTCAATATTTATAATTGTAATGCCTTGTTTGATTGTTTCTATCTTTTGTTCAGTGCTTTGAGTTTCCTTTTGTTTTGACTGTGCTATACAAATAAACTTGCCTTGCCTATTGCAAAAAGTATGTCTTGACCAGTGAGTGATTCTGCAGAGGTCAATAGGACTGTAAATGGACGTCATATAAACGTCAATATTTTGGTCATATAAGACGTCGAGAGGACGTCGGACCCGACCGGTTCTGTACCACATTGCAACCTTGAATGAAGTGGCCGCGATGTCATTTGAACGTCCAGATAACGTCCAGATGACGTTGAAATGACATAGTTTTGACATCTGCTTGCTTAGTGGGAACAACGGAAAACGAACGTCATATGAAGGCAATATTTTGGTCATATGAGACGTTGATAGGACGTCGGACCCGACCGGTTCTGTACCACATTGCAACCTTGAATGAACGTCCAGATGACGTTGAAATGACATAGTTTTGACATCTGCTTGCTTAGTGGGAACGACTGAAAACGAACGTCATATAAACGTCAATATTTTGGTCATATGAGACGTTGATAGGACGTCAGACCCGACCGGTTCCGTACCACATTCAAACCTTGAATTGACGTGCCATCAACGTAACATTTGGAGGTTGAAGTGACGTCGGGAAACGACGTCGAGAAAACTTTCATTCTGCACCCACCAGTGACCTCTATTCTACGTCGGACAACGACGTTCAAATTACGTTGATTCAACGTCGGCTTGCTTAGTGGGGCTGTTTAAATGCAGCCATGAAGAGATGAGCACAGGTGTGTGAGTGATGGCCGGTCAGCTCTGGGGCCGGGCATGACTTCCCTTTAAGTCTTCTAGTCTGGATTTATACTTAAGTTGCAAATATACAGTATATGATCATGAGATTATGAATAAGCCTCACTTTTGTTGCAGTCCATTAGCCACAAAGGCTCAGTGTATTTGGTCCTTATATATTCCACTGACCGCAGTGTCCTCAGTGACAGATGGACAAGTATACATCGTTCTTCACATCTCTCTATAGGTCTGACCCGCTCAGTGTGCTAGTGTAGTGTGTAGGAGGAAGAGCCTGGTCAGTGTACTTACAGAGAGTGTCTTCCTCTTGTACAGAATGATGACGGAGGCCACTGTTGCCTGGTGAACAAGTGGAGCACCTTCCTGAAGGCCAGGCTCATCTGCTCGGTGCCCGGGGCCGACAGCATGGAGACACATTTCGACGAGCTCCGTAAGTGACCGCTGCTGACATCCGCACAATGCTACAGTCTGGAGTTAACGCTGGGGTACCTCACTTTTTTGTTTTGCGAACTTGGAGCTCGTTTTATGGATTTTTATTACAGTTATTTTTTGTGGTTTCAAAGTTTGGTCCTCCAGCTTTAAGAATGACATATTGTTGTTCAAGTTCATGTATCATGTTGTTTAAGCTTGATTTTTACCATGTGACATTTTCTCCATTGCTTGGAACTTCTGGCACAAACACAGCCCCCGACCTTTCTGTAGAAATCTAATGCTTTCAAACAGTATGATATGATGAATCCTGAGGCTATAATGTCATATGGACAGAGCCAGTCAAAGTGAATTACTAGGAGTAACTAACTTTGTTTTATGAATATATTTTATCTGGAGACACTTGTATGAGGAACATTTTGTTAACAAATCACTCCTCAACATTGTGTATATATCTAATCTAAAAATGTGACAAAGGCCAAAAATACATGCATGTGACATAGAACATAGGTGTTTTTCTTATAAGGTTGTACTTAGAACTGCAGTTGTAATGTCCGTGCGTGTAAAGACATCCTACTGATTATACTATTGCCATCTGTGATCTGGCTGCAGCAGCGCGCTTGGCCACTTGCCTCGCTGTGTGAATAACAATGTGAGAATAGAAAAGTGCTTCTGAAACACTTCTTCACATTGTCAGAGCACCGTGATGCTGCTGGCTGTGGGTTCTCAGGATATTGCTGGGATTGGTCCTTGGCAGAGGAGCAGTGAGGCAGGACAGTGGAGAGTGGCTGCAGGAGACTTCAGCCGAGCACCACTGGGTAGAAGAGTGAAGTGACTGAGTTTTGTGGGAACAGGCCCATGTGTACTGCCCCTTTATGAAGCAATGTCTTTCTTTAGTTTAAAACCATGTTCCAACAGTGTTTCCTCATCAAAAACATACCTGGAGATGATTTTATTTCTATCCTCGCTGATAATATTTACGTGTTAAACATATGGCTCATGCAACAAATGTGGCCCGCAAATAAGTTTTCTGTGGCCCCTGACATGATTTTCAATTCTTATGATTCACTTGCAGTGTTTCGACCCGGCTAAGCTTAGGTGTAAAGGAAGTCAGAATAAAACCAATATGTTGAAATGCTAACTAAAGTCATAATTTATTCAAGTGAGAAAATGGACATCAAAATAGGATTACCACAAATGAGTAACAAAAGAAAGCCCTCAACCAACTATACATATTTTTTTGTAATTCAGGCCCAGACGAAAAGGACTTGGACATAGATTCGTTTAGCTCATAACATCAGGCACAGAGCTTTTTTATTGCTGTTTTATGGCTCAAAATAATTGAAGTTATTATTTTTTTTAAAAGCAACACCAATGCAACAGCGGGCGTGGTGGCTGAGTGGATAGCACTCTCGCCTCTCAGCAAGAAGGTCCTGGGTTTGAATCCCGGTTGGACCAGGGCTTTTATGAGTGGAGTACTCCGGTTTCCCCTACCACTTAAAATATGTACAATAGTTCTGGCATGCGCCTCCTGTACTGGCGACCCCACTCCCATCTCTGCGTGGAGTGAGAGACTAATGCCCAAAAATAACAATTGTAAAGCGCTTTGAGACTCTGATCTGCAGTGAAAAGGCGGTACATAAATAAAGATTACTTACAGCTTCTGGCCCAATAACTATCTGACCTCTCTGACCGACCGTGGTTTGGGCCAGTCGTAGTGAGTGTCTTGGCCGTACATAGATGTGACTTTAGGGAAGCTCACAGATGAAGAATAATGCTTTACGTGAGTCCAAAAATGAGTGTACTGTAGCTGGATTCCTTTGGGAAAAGATCATCCTCTCCCACCTCTATGTATCATTCTATCTGCATAGTGGCTGACAGATAATCCCTCATGCCAGTCTATATGGGACAGTGTGCATGACTCCCAATAGTTCTTTCTGCGTCTATAGCACACATAAGAGTGGTGTATAGTCATATTTTTAGCTCTCCCCGATGCCCTGCACTTGTTGACTTTCTACAGCACAATCATTTCCCTCGCCACTTCCTGTTCAAGTGCATACTCCATTTTATGTGGAATGTCCTTGTCTCATGCTGGAACTGAAACATAGAGCACAATAGTTGCTGTAGAATGTTTGTACCTCCATATATCACTCTTTCTATGGAAACGTTAGACACTGGTATTGCCCACACCTCTCTTAAAGATAACCGTCTGGAAGTGAAAGTAGATATTAGCGATCCCCAATAACACACTGTCGTCTAAACACATGTACCAGATAAATGTGTGCTTCAATGTCAAATGGACCGTCTTGAAATGGAAGTGCCATGGCGTAATCTATAACAGTGGGCTGGACCATATCTATTGGTGGATTGGAACCAAAGTCTGAAAACCAAACCACATCCTAGTTTTTGTATAGGCTTGAATTCAGACTATTTTTTAAGATGAGCCATTTAAAGCTGGGGTACCGGATTTGCAATCATACACGTTATCCTTTGGTGTCAGGTTTATTTAGAGTGAATTCTGAGTGAGTTTGCGTTTTTGAAAACAATTAAAGTTCAGGCAACCCTGGGCCGGGGTAACTCCAGGTTCAGAGTAACCACAGTGGGCCAATCATGTGCGCCAAGTGCAGCCGATTTATGGCACACCATCGTGTTTCCCCATGTGCAATAACAGCAGAAGAGAGTGAGGCAGTCCTAAAAACAAAATAACAAAAACTACAGAGCAAAAAGACTGGCTCAAGCGTGGATGATAGAAGCGTCCTTTGGGGCAGAGCAGACATTTCCTCTCTCACTGTTGAAGACATGAAGGATGGGCCCAGGACGTTCCCCACTCTTCATGTTTAGATGTTGGGTCTTCACAGCAGACTCTCAGGAGCTGTGTGTCTTTATAAAGTCTAGACTGCAAAGGGAAAGGCTTCATGGACTTTCACTCTCTTTGTTTGGATTTCGTTTTACCATCACGTTTGAAGCCTCTCTTGTTTTTTTGGTGTATAACAAGGAAGAATGGGTTGGAAAACCCATAATATTGCCCATTCATTGTCTTACACACTCCAAAAACAGACAAATAATAAGACTAAGTGTCAATGAAATATAGCTCTAGAAAAAGAAAAAAAGAGTGCAATGAGAAAAACATCAATGTCAAGTGCCGTTGAACACTGTAAACCCTAACTTCAATCGTACTTCAGATATCAAAGTTATTCTAAATAGATTTTTCCCAGTAAGTGAATATTACTCATTTATTGTTAGTTTATTTAAAGCTTGGCGATATCACTCAAGGTTTTCTTTGAATTTAACTCTCTCTGTTCAAGTAAGCCTCACTTTTGACATTTTGACATGTAGAGTCTTAAATGAGACAGGTGTGAAATAAGCCAAGGCAGCACGGTGGCTGAGTGGGTAGCACCTTCACCTCTCAACTTCAAGATTCTGAGTTTGACTCCTGGTCGGAGCAAAATTTAAAATGTATTGCAATCGCTTGAGTTACTTGGTAATATCAAGTAAGGGATGTACTCGAATAATTCAAGTGAAGTTAATATGCAATTTATTTCCAAGGTTTTTTCAAGTAAACTTTGCTTTTCAATATAAATGTTGTTCTTGTTTCTTTGACACAGTAGGCAGCTATAATTAACAAATGTTTTGATAATCAGTTCATTTTACGAATGAACTGATTTCTTAGATTACTTAATATTCTAAAATGTCAGTGTATAAGGGATTTTATATACATGTGACCAAAACAAAGCTCAAGCAGGGTTCCTACAATTTAATTTATGATTTTGGAAATAACGCCTTTAAACGGATTGAACTTGAACCCTGTTAAATGATGTCCAATGAGACATGTTCATAGAGATGCCTTTGGGTTGTTTGACTAACAATACTACCTTGATTACCTTATTACAGCCCTATAAGACATAAGTCAGAGTATACAGTATCAAAAACATGCATTTATTACCATACTGTACATTTTCACACTTTTTGCAGAGCAGCTCGTTTTTCAGGTGATTTGTACATTTCTAGAAGTGGCTGTAAAGACGTCCTTCCGACAAAGCCCTTCCTGAGTGTAAATATTAGCCGAAGCTCTTGGCCTGAGTCATGGACATAATTTCTCTCTTGTCTTTGCAGGAGATGTGTACATACAGCCAACACAGGACACCAAAAACCCAGTCATCTACGGCGTCTTCTCGGTGTCCGGGTGAGTGCCAGTGTCTCTTGTAGTAAATTCAGCCAGAGCCAGAATGGAAAGACGTTTATGCCTTTCTTCTCACAGCTCCGTGTTCAAAGGCTCAGCTGTCTGTGTGTACTCCATGGCTGACATCCGGATGGTCTTCAATGGACCGTTTGCCCACAAAGAAGGTCCCAATTACCAGTGGGTCGCCTACACAGGAAAGATCCCGTATCCTCGGCCCGGGACGGTCAGTATCACACGTTTATGTTATTCCATGATAGAGATGCTCAGGCAACTTCCTGTGATGCATCGTGATCTTCAATGTGATGATGTCAACAAACTGCTGTCAGCTATGTCTTTATTAAAGATGTAGTTTATAATGAGCTGAGTGTAACTCCTCCTTCAGTCCTCTTCTGACCTTTAGCCCCGCCCCTTTCTTTGTTCACTTGGAGATAGTTTGCTGCTTCTCGGATCCTGGAGCCAGGGGTCATGTTGGTAGTGGCGGATAAGTCCTTTCTCCCGCTGAGTCAAGCTTGCTAGTGTTGAGCTTTCCTTGAAAAGTTTTTTTTGAGATTGACTTTATAACTTATTGCTATCTTTGCGTGCTTCAGCTGTTGTAGATGTTTATCACATTGTTTGCATCGCCTGCATTGACGTCTCTCTATATCGCGTATCCAATCAAAAGACACGCACGCTCTCAGTGGTTAATGCCATAGGTTCATTTTCATTCACTTTAAGCTTCCCTGGTCCAGCACTGTTGCTTCTGAAGACCTAAAGGCAGATGGTTGACCCTGGCAATCATGCTGCGGAATATTGATTGGATAAAAACTCTAACCTAAACACAAACCCTCCAAATATCGACTTGCGTCTGGAAGCTACTCAACCAAATTAGGAAAACTTGAGTATAGACTATGGGGATTCACTTAATAAAAAAATACGTATTACAAAAAATCTGTAGGCCAGCAGGGAAAGTCTTTCTGGCCTTGAGGGTCCGCCACTGGCAGTGACTATTCAGAACAAACTAATTTAAAATATTATCAGGTTATTAAATGCACATCTATCTATCTACAGCAGTCAACTATCCTTCCTTCTAAGAGGGTGGTTGACGACAGGAAGAAGTTCTGATCACACACATTGCACATTTCTTATTCTAAAACATGAACAATAGATAAATAGTTGTATTATGTTAGTACTTATTGTGGTACTTTTTATTGCCAGTGTGTTATTCCTTTCTCTCTTTATAAATTCACAATGTCTCTTTTACTGGACTGGATTTTTTTTAAATGTCCTTCTTCTTAAATCTTTTTTGTGATAACGAATGGATAAAACATTTTATTTGGGGCTCAATATTTATCGTTTGTATAAATATAAATACTCTTTGCAGAAGTAGAGAGATTTGTTCTAGTGTCTTTGTAGAATGTTTTAGCTTTAGACGGTTCATGATGTCCTTCAATATTCCTTGACAGACTATTATGCTGGATTATACTTGCATCAGTGGCATTGGGTAGTTTCATTTTTATCTTTCATAACAATAGTCACAATGATTGTCTGAAGAATTATATCAAACATCAAAATAATGTCTTTCTCTCCTTCAGTGTCCTGGAGGAACCTTCACTCCAAACATGAAGTCCACTAAAGACTATCCAGACGAGGTGATAAACTTCATGAGGAACCACCCCACCATGTACAACGCAGTCTACCCAGTGCACAAGCGCCCTCTGGTGGTCCGAACCAACGTGGACTACGAGTTCACCACCATCACTGTGGACCAGGTGACGGCTGCGGACGGCAACTACGAAGTGCTGTTTCTGGGAACCGGTGAGAAATAACTTTTTATCTATCAGGGTTCATTCAGAACACGTACAACACTCACTTATTCAACACAGACAAGAGGATTTGGTTCATAATCATTCAAAACAACACAAAAAACAACAGTAGAACACATAGAGATGAACCTCAGAATATTAGAAAATTGTTCAAAGTTTCATTTATTAATGACAGTAACTTTTCAAATAGCGAAGATAGAGTGAAACTTCCTGATTGGTTCAAATTAATTCAAATTCTTGCGGCCCGTTGTCATTGGTTTAATAATAATAATAAATTAATTTTATATAGCGCTTTTTCAGACACTCAAAGACACTTCACATTTCATTATTCATTCACTCCATACACGGTGGTGATAAACTACTACTATAGCCACAGCTGCCCTGGGGCACACTGACAGAAGCGAGGCAACCAGCATGTGCCATCGGCCCCTCCGACCACCACCAACCATTCACACACACACTCTGGCAATGGGGGTGAAGTGTCTTGCCTAAGGACACAACAGCCGCAGTCGCCCCACCGTGGCATCAGGTGTTCCCAGAGGTTAAGCGTCTTGCCAAGGACACAATGAAAGCAGACAGTGGGAGTCGGTGGAGAAAGTCTTGTGGTGGGCTCGAACCCATGACCTTCAGGCTCAAAGGCCAATGCTCTACCAACTGAGCCACTGTCGCCCAAAACTGTTCTCCTCCAGCATATCTGACTGGTCATTGTTATGGTAAAAGGAGGGACCTTGCCTTTATGATGTGACCAATATGTTATATAGACTCATTACATGCAATGTTTATTCACGTCATTGATTTGCTGTAATGAAAAATGCACAGATTGTGAACGTGCTCAGAAGTTCTTTGAACTTCTACCTACTCCTTATGAGCGGCGCGTCAGCCTGTAATAACTTGTTTGTTTTATAAACACTATTGTATTCTGCTCAAATAAGTAGATAATAAAACATCACATACATGTAAGCCAAGTTGTTAGACACATAAAGTTTATTACAGACTGTACCTACAGACTGTACCTACTGTACCTGCAGACTGTACCTACTGTACCTACAGACTGTACCTACAGACTGCACCTACAGACTGCACCTACAGACTGCACCTACAGACTGTACCTACTGTACCTACAGACTATACCTACAGACTGTACCTACTGTACCTACAGACTATACCTACAGACTGTACCTACTGTACCTACAGACTGTACCTACTGTACCTACAGACTGCACCTACAGACTGCACCTACTGTACCTACAGACTATACCTACAGACTGCACCTACAGACTGTACCTACAGACTGCACCTACAGACTGTACCTACTGTACCTACAGACTATACCTACAGACTGTACCTACTGTACCTACAGACTATACCTACAGACTGTACCTACTGTACCTACAGACTGTACCTACTGTACCTACAGACTGCACCTACAGACTGCACCTACAGACTGTACCTACTGTACCTACAGACTGTACCTACTGTACCTACAGACTGCACCTACAGACTGCACCTACAGACTGTACCTACTGTACCTACAGACTGTACCTACTGTACCTACAGACTATACCTACAGACTGTACCTACAGACTGTACCTACTGCACCTACAGACTGTACCTACAGACGACTATACCTACAGACTGTACCTACAGACTATACCTACAGACTGTACCTACTGTACCTACAGACTGTACCTACAGACTGTACCTACTGTACCTACAGACTGTACCTACAGACTGTATCTACAGACTGTACCTACAGACTGTACCTACAGACTGTACCTACTGTACCTACAGACTGTACCTACAGACTGTACCTACAGACTATACCTACAGACTGTACCTACTGTACCTACAGACTGTACCTACTGTACCTACAGACTGTACCTACAGACTATACCTACAGACTGTACCTACAGACTGTACCTACTGTACCTACAGACTGTACCTACAGACTGTACCTACTGTACCTACAGACTGTACCTACAGACCATTTGTCAGTGTTTAACTTTATTAATTTATTCTAACTTATGACCATGTTACAACATTGTTCCTCATCAAAAAAAGACCTGAAGTTGTTTTTAGATCCATCCACGCTAATATCAACAACTTTGTTCAGTTCAGTCCTGTGATAGTAGGATGTTTGACCCTGAGCTCCTCACGCCATCATCATAGTCCACATTCAGTCTGTGCGTGCTGCTCTTTTTATAGTGTCTCAATAGGTGGGCAGCGTGCCGTGTATGCAGTGGATGTACATGTCTCCACTGTGAGATCAATAAACTTTATCTTATCTTATGTTTCAAAAAGTTTAGTCTTTACCTCTGTTGAGCATTCTCAGAATTTCTGAACCAGAACATTGACAGTCTGCAGAGCTGTATGTCCCAGATATTTGTATCCCTCTGTTACGCTCAGTGGGTTACCTGATAGTAAGAAGAAGAAGAAGATAGGAGGAAGAAGTTGGTACCAGAAGTTTGTACCATAAGTTCCTGATATCAGCGTGTATATCTATGTCTTTGGAACCAGGTCTGCAAATGGGCTGTTAGCTGCATGGCCGATGAACATGGCATTGGTTCTAAGTATCAATGCTTCTTGTTTTGTCCCTATCAAATAAATTCAAAATAATGAATCTAAAAACCACTCCAGGTCTGGTTTTGATGAAGGAACAATGGCCAACCAAGGCCTCTCTACAAAATGACAAAACCTGGGATATGGTGTTTCTAAAATAATGATCGGGTTAATCCATACAGACTGAAACTGTGATGGAGGCACGGGGCCCTCTCAGCTGTTGTCACTGGCAGGAGTATCTCTCAGGTAGCCCAACCATCGGAATGTTGAACCCCCCAAATCAAACACGGCGGGGCGGACACGGCACTCGGAATGAATAGCAGCCGGGCCCAGGACGACAGCTGAGGCCCGTCATGGCGGCGGCTGCTTGTCACTGCAGGTTAAACTGTAGCCAAGGTGCAGCAGAGGACAGAGAAGGATTAAAGAAATGAAATGTGACGGTGACAGCGGTGTTGTTGTGGTCCACAGACAAAGGCACGGTGCAGAAGGTCATCGTCCTGCCCAGAGACGACTTGCAGACGGAAGAGCTGGTGCTGGAGGAAGTGGAAGTTTTTAAGGTTTGAGATATTTTCCTGGTTTTTATTGTCATCATTACCGCTATACGCAGTTTGAAGAGGTGTCGGACAAAGCTTGTACCTCACACATGGTTGAAGGATCGAAGTGACTTTATTTGTGCACATGGGTAGATTCTTTGTGCAGTTACATCCATAGAAGTATTCATAAAAATCGCATTTACACAAAAAACAATGATAACACAACAACTAAAAACAGTAAAAGAAGGTAAAAGTGGTCAAAAGGTGCTTAATCAGGACTCCAGAGCTCATTTCTGAGTCAAAACCCACAATGAAAAATAGTGCAACCTGCCACTGTGCAAACTACAGTCTGTTCATTAAGGTGACTGCAGTGGGAACAAAACACAAAACGCAAAATCCCAAGCAGTCCAAAACACTCTCTGACCCTACATCTCTCCCCCATCACTTCCTCTGTAATTATTTTCTTTTATTCTTTTAGTATTTTTTGGACGGAATAATAATATTTAAACATAATAGTCCTTTTACAGCTTATTTTAACACATTTAGGGCAGTTCTAAATGTAGGCACATGTATTTATTGTAATCATGGTGAGCGCATCCATCATGGAATTATGAGAAGAATCATCTTGAAACAAACACTTTTGTTAATTATCTTGTCATTCGTCAGGTGCCGACTCCCATCACAACAATGAAGATCTCCTCCAAAAGAGTAAGTGGGTCTATAGTGACTATAGTAACTGTTTTGGGGTTTCTTACACACATTGCTGCTGTTTTTATTTGATTAGAGAACATTTGATCTTTTACATACTGAGAGCTGATTGGCTGAGTGAGGGCTACTCTACAGCTGTGACAGGGGCCAAAAACATGTGAAAACTGTTTGATGAACTCAGAACTAGTTATATCATAGGTTTTATTTTTTCAAAGCAAGGTACTTCAGCTTTAATTGTATTTGTATATATTATAGATTAAAGTGTGCATATAACAGCTTTTTAGGATCTTCAAATTTGGTTTTTTTTGATGATAATAAAACTGTATTAAATGTAATTGTTGTACATGGACGACGGCGAATGTAGTAGGAAAAGGAAGAAGGGCTGCGTTCTAGAACTGATGACGAGAAAGAGAGATTCACAATGGATACAATTCATTTACATTTGTTGGCACTGGAATTATTCATTCAACAAAATCAAAGTATAATTTCAGTTAATTACACAGTTGCTAGGTAACATTCCTCCTACAATGTCATTGTTTACTACCAGGGAGTCAAAATATAAATACACAAATATTTCTAAACTGGGATGAAATTCTAATAATCTTTAGCAAAACATTGAATAAGGTAGACTGCGTTTTCAAATTTCAGTTTCACCGGCTTTAAAGCTAGGGTACCTAAATTTGTATGATGATGCATGTACTGTATCTTTCATCTAGATCAGCTTTTTCTAACTCGGGATCAGCCCAAAGGGTCAAATAATGACTCTCGGGGTTATTTTTTTTCTACATGTTTTGGGATAAGATAAAGAGAGCATAATGTGGCCTAATTTGTTCGCAACCTTTTACAAGAATCTCTCTGCTCTCTTTCTGTTAATTAAGGGGGAGAAAGTTAGGTTCCCTGGCAAATGCATTTCCACACATTTCAATTATCTGCTGTTTCCATGGTTACACGTCAATCACTCCTGTATCTGTTCATCTTTCTAACAGCAACAGCTCTACGTGTCGTCTGCCATCGGCCTGACCCAGCTGGCCCTGCACCGCTGCGACGCGTACGGCGAGGCCTGCGCCGACTGCTGCCTGGCCAGAGACCCCTACTGCGCCTGGGACGGCAAATCCTGCTCCCGCTACTCCTCGTCCCAGAAGAGGTGAGGCCCTGGAGGATTGTGCATTTGTATTAACATTTATGGACATTTATCATCTGCCTCTTTTGGAACAATGGCTCTATGTGTTTGTTATTAGTGCATTTCCTGTGTTTTAAGTGTTTGATTCTGATTGGCTTTGTCAAGTCCTCCGAGATAACTACTGTTGTGATTTAGGGCTGTACCAAAATAAATTGAATTGAATTGAATTTGCATTGTGCTAGCATGAGGCCCACTGCAGCAGTCCGGCGTGAAGCATCCATCTGTGCGTAGAGAGATTGGAGAACGGCTATGGCTGATGATAGTCAAAAAAGCAACACAATCAAAGTTCTCATTTTGTTGTGTTCATGAGGACACAACAAAACAAACAGCTCTCAGCCCAAAGCATCAAACAGTGATTCATAAGGGCTCTTTTGTTTCGTAAAACAGCATGTTACGAGCTGATTTCTCCACATTTTACTTGCACAAGACTTTTTTTTTCTTTTGGGACAAACAACATGTATAATTTATAAAACAAATAAGTAACCCCTACTATAACTTTAGAAATATATATATTTTTACAATGTACTAATGTATTGCTTAATTTGTTGAATGGCTTTGGATGGCTTTGTGGTTGCTTTATGCTCTTTTTCTCTCCTTATTCGGCAACACTGGTCTGACCCCTTTAGACGAAGCCGAAGGCAGGATGTCCGCTACGGGAACCCGATACGCCAGTGCAGAGGATTCAATTCAAACGGTACTGAAGAAGAAATACTATGCATTATTGTTCTCCCTCAAACATGATAATAAGACTGTTTACTTATGTGAAATGTGAAGTAGTATCTTAATATGGTGAAATGTTTTACTAAATTTGCATTTCATTTTTTCCAAATTCAAAAATGACCATCTGCAAACACAGAGATGTGACTGTAAAGAACATTGTTTTTGAGAAATAACCAAAACTAATCTATGGGTAATACATTTTAAGCAGCAGGACACGATCCCATCACACAAAAGATAAAACAAAATAAAATACTCTGGGTCTGTTTTTGAACAAAGAGTTGAACGTTTCCTTTAACATCATTATCACAAATTATTTACCATACTTTCTGGACTACAAGTTGATTTTTTGGTTCTATTACCCCTGCGAACTGTACAGCAATGCGACCATTGTGTGTAGTTTTATGGTGGTAGAGTTTATGGACTTAAAATAATTATATTTCTAGGTTTGTTTCTATTTTGACTTCATCAAGTTTTAGTTGCAATAGGACACTTCTTTATTGTCAAAATAGACTAGTAAATGAGTCATGGAGGCTAACGGTGAATGAGTCATGGAGGCTAACGGTGAACGAGTCGTGGAGGCTAACAGCTGTTAAACGCCTCGCCATAAAATCATGTTGTGCCCAGTCAAGACAGTCGTAGCTACATTACAACATGACAACCTTATATTCAAGTGCGGCCTATATGTGGACCAAATGAATTCTCTTCACTAATGTAGCTAGTGCGCCTTATATACAGGTGCGCCTTATAATCCAGAAGGTTTGGTATTTAGATTGAAGAAAAGGTTGCCTGTTTTCCCTTATATTCGTGAGTATTGGTAAATCCTGTGTCTCTGCTCCACAGTCAATAAGAACACTCTGGAGATGGTGCAGTACGGGGTGGAGGGCAGCAGCACATTCCTGGAGTGTCAAGCCCGTTCTCCACACGCCCTCATCAAGTGGCACCTGCAGCGAGACAACAGCGACCGGCGGAAAGAGGTCAGTGCAGGCAGCCCAGGCACAACCAAACATGGGATTCAGATTCAGTTTGTTTGACATTTGCAGCTTAAAAGAAAACAAGCTATAAAGTACAAGATTCAATTGTTACTGTGAAAAGAATCAACAAAAACCGTTTCGATACGAGTGTAAGATTGTTAAAGTGCTTTGTTCAGACTGATGACAGCTCGTGGAAAAAAAGTCGGTATCTTCTGCCAGAGGGAAGAATCTGGAACATGGCTTTTCCAGGGTTTAAAAGTCTGGATTCATAAAGAACCTCCAGAACAGGCAGCTCTCAGCTCACAGTCCTCTTTGCAGAGCGGAGCACCTTGTTTAGAGCTCTCCTTTCTCTGGCTGTGATGTCACCAAACCACTCAGTCACAGAACCAACAAGAACACTTTCAATGTTGCTGCAGAATCTTTGAGTTTGTGGTTAATTCTTTAAGTTTCCTCAGAAAAGAAGAGACTGTGAGATCTTTGGAGGTCTATTATGGAAATGTTAAAGGAAAAAATATTACGCATTATTTTTGCACAATAAAATGACTATGAGGCTATTTACTTTGCCATCTCAGGTTTTAGAGGGAGGAGTAGAACTTTTTTTTTTCTTTTCCCAAATTAGAAAGGTACGGGCTTACAAAGAATGTCATTTCACCTGAGAAATTGGCAAAGCTTTTATTTGGAAAGGCAGAAAACCGTGTATAAGAATCATTTTTATTGCGATGTAAGTAACAGAAAGTTACAGACTCGGAAATTGCTTTGGCTCTCGGTGCAAACAAGTCAAAAGTAGAGAATAGAATAAGGCATTATAAAAAAACTATCTAAAGTATACTTCTTTTTTTTTTTTTTTACAATTATTACTATATAAAAGAGCATCCAGTACACACAATATATATTAAGCAGCGCATTAAGGTGACAGCAGTAAAGTGGCTTTTTAAAGGGCAGTAAAGTGGCTTTTTAAAGGGCAGTAAAGTGACTTTTTAAAGGCCAAGAATCCAACAGCAGAGGGGAAGAAACTGTTCTTACGGCAGGAGGTTCTGGTCCGAATGGACTGCAGCCTCCTGTCTGAGGGGAAAGGTCGGAACAGGGTCTGTTCCGACCTCTCCCTGAGTGTGATGTCACTGAGTGTGATGTCAATTATCCTTCTCCATTTGTAACTTTTGCTGCCTCTTGGCCAGGACTCCCTGTACCAAGAATTGTATTTTTCCTGATAAAACAATTGTTACATAAAAAACCTACTAGATTACAGGACTGAGACAGGAACTTTCAGACAGACGGGACGGAGTTACATAGTGTGCATATTAGCGTAAAACAATTCAATTTCTGTTTTTAAATGAGGGAACGATGTTGGAGCACGGTTGAAATTGCTGTAAGATGATTGTATTCATACATGTTTCCTTCAAATAAGTTGCTTGATGCAAGCGTGCAGTTAGTTTTCTCCATAAAACAGTGGCATTTGTTTGAAAGGAGCCAGCGCAAATTGGAAGCAGGCCGGTTGTGAATGATGCCAGATGTTACAGTATCCAGATCTCATGAAGAAGACCGACTGCCCTGAGGCGCTGGTGAAAGTTTTATAGTGAGTCTGCGCTCTGCTGCAGCCTTTTTATTGATCCTTCTGTTGGATGCTCTTTGTTCTCTGGGAAGAATAGACTTATGTTACTGCTACAGCCAACAAAAGATTCTCAGCTGGTATAAGAACTCGGTCCTGCCCATATCTGTGAACCTCCTGAATGCAGGCCATGGAGCGGAGCGGTGATGGTTTATGTCTGTGTTACTGTGTTGTGTTTTAGTTTCAGTCTTATGTGTATTATCAATGTAGCAGCCTGTGAGTCAAAGACAAATATCCTCCGAGACATATGTGACGGCCCAACATTAATTAAAAAATTAATCTTGAATCTTGATCTGTATTGGCGAATTTGACGGTTTTGTAAAGTCCTCCGAGAAAAGCACTGTTGTGATTTAGGGCTTTACAAGAATCCATTGAATTGAATTGAGTTGCTGTTGTTCCAGATGCGCTCTGACGGCCGGATCCTCAAAACCGAGCAGGGTCTCCTCCTACGCTCCCTGCAGCTCTCTGACTCCGGCCTCTACCAGTGCACCGCCACGGAGAAAAACTTCAAGCACACCCTGGTCAAACTCCAGCTGGTGGTGCTGTCGGGCCGCGCCGTCAACAACGCCTTAGTGGAGGGCGCGGGCGGACTGGTGCCCTCCTCTCTGCACTCCAGCACCCAGTGGACGCCCAGTGCGGGCCAGTACAAAGACCTGCTGACCATCTTGAGCCAACCCGAGATGAGCCTGATCAACCAGTACTGTCAGGACTACTGGCAGTACGGAGACCCCATGATGGGCGCGCTCAAAGCCAAGGACTTAAAGGAGCTGAAGGAGCAGAAGAAACCACGAAACCGTCGACATCACGGCGACCACAAACACGACGCGCAGCAAGCCGAGACATGAGAAGCCTTTTTAGAACCTTACTGTACACTTCCTTTGCCCCTTACCCTCTGGGAGAGACTTTTAGCAAGATAAAAAAATACAAAAGATCAAAGCCGACGGATGCGACCCTAACACACTCGAGATATATGATAAGCAGTATTTATTGTAGGTTGTATATAATAGCGTCTGTGGATTATAAAACATGCTCTTTGTGTATACTTTCTGGCAATTATTAATGTTATTATTGTTGTTAGTTATTTTCTTGTTGTTGCTGTTACTTTTTTGTCGACATGATTGCGTCTCGGCACCGGTGTAGTTTCCTGCCTGCGTTTGGACCTTTTAGAGGCAATGGGACCCAGTGATGCGGTGATGTTCAATTACTTGGACACGGACTTAAAGCGGCAAATACGATTGGATTTTTCCAGGAGGAGCAGGAGATTTATACGTGAAACAGACTGCGTTCAGCTCGCAATATCAATGAGATGTTTTTGTGTTCTGAGGAACTGGGATCTGCCGGGATGAAAAATGACTTAAAGGGTCGGTGTGTAAATTTATATTTTTACTTTTGTACTTCAGTGATGGCCCAAAAATGCTCTTATTTCTGTTTTTTTTTTAATGAATTCCTCAGAAGCATGATCTGAGAAAATGTTTAATGATATGATAAATATGGACAAAATCACAGTATGTATAAAAAGATCTGGTTCAAAATGTAGCAACAATTCACTCAAGAAACAAAAAACCACTAATCGAATGTTAACAGGTCTGGCTAGTTTGTATCAATAATTATAATTGAGTTGATAAAAGTACTCAAAATGGTAAATTTCAACAGTAAATGTCAGTTTCTATTCAAAAGTGTGTGAGAGATTGTTTTGAATGTAAGCACAGCTCATCCTCGCTCACCCAGCGTTCTGATTGGACGAGATGAATTAAAATCCTTGATCGACTCGCGAGCTCTCTTCCCATTGGTTTAACTTTTCTCCAGACAATATGACTAGCAGTGGTTATGCAAAGTGGAAGGACTCATTTCTGACATCACATTTGACAAGAAGTACACACTGAGGCTGAGAGCTGATTGGCTGAGAGAGGGTGGTCCTCTCTTAATCACTCTGTACCTGTGATAGAACCAAACTGCTTTGATAGCTAAGAAACTTGTCAAATGCCTTTTATTACATTCTTCCATTTTCTGTGGTTTCAAAATTAGGTACCCCAGCTTTAACATTATAGAACAGGCCGAGGTGGTAAAAAATGTGCATTCTTTTTGATATGAAAAAACACTTCTTTAGACAGATGAAAAGTGGTCTGATATTCAGTTAGAATATCGTTCAAAAGTCCATTTTGAACGATAAAAAGTCAATTTCTTCTGTAATTCAACTTACAATGTGAAACTACTGTATTAAATAAACTCATTTCACTTTTATTTTTATTAAGATTGTATTTGTTACTGTTGATAAATATGGCTCACAGCTTGTAAAAAACAAAAATGGACTGTATTCTGTCATCCTGTAATGATGATGATGATTTAAATTAAAATATAATATTGATATTGTCACTTTGCATGGAATGAGTTCACATCATAAAAGTTGAATTACAGAAATAAAAGAACCTTTGAACAATAATCTAATTTTGGAGTTTCATCTGTATACTTAGCCCGCTCTGTTATCAAAAAGCAAAACAAATCTGGTGCATATTTGGCCGTGAGAAACTCCAGTTCTTCCAATCACAAACCTGTTGCAGCGCGTGTGTACGTTTTGCATGTAGGGCATTATTCTTCACTTTGATAAAGGCACAGACTTTGGTGTTTCCGGAACAAGCACAAGGCGCCGCCGCTGATGGTGGTGACAGCGGTGCTCGGACGGGACATTTTACAGAGAGCACAAAAGACATATTCCTACTGCGTTTAATTCCAATGTGAAAAAAAAATGTAAACGACAAGCATTGTAAAAAATAAATGTGGGGACTTCAGCTTAAGTTTGTGCATGAAAACGTGCTGTGATCCTGTGTTTGTGTAGAGTGAGATGGGGCCGCCCCACGCTCGCCCCTCTGTACATACAGCCAACGGGACGTGTCTTTTCTAAGGTGTGTGTCGCGTGTCATTGTCCGTGTGCAACGTGGAGCATTTGTGGCACATAATGTTGGAAAGAAAATAAAGTATTGTCTATGGACCATGGATACGGGGGTCATGTGATTGATGTCATGTGGGTTTGGTGTAACCGCAGATCAGAGGAAATGATTTTAGACGAGCCGGTTCAATGTATCTGCAACGTGTCGGCTTCACTTTGGGGCAAAATGTATCATTGGTCTGTTTTAAATCATGTAAAGCAGTGGTCTCAAACATGCGGCCCACACGCCACATATGGTCCTGAAAAGGTATTCTGTGGCCCCCAGTGAGAATCAAGCTAATGTTATCAAGAAAACAACCATATCATGTATTTTACCAAAAACACATTGAACCCTGAATGCAATAAGCAATAATTAAAAGTTAAATTATTAAACCGAGTCTACCATACAGAGTCTCATTGCTTTTCATTCAGTTTTGTTTCAATCCCAGCAGCTGGTCAAGGTTATAAATTGGTCACATAGAACTTTATTCTGGATTTTCCTGTTTTGGTCTCTGTTACGAGCCCAAATGTTTACTTTCTTGCTGTTAATGTTGAAGAATGAGAAGATGAAATGTAGCCGGTTATTATATTCATCCAGGAGCTCAACTGCGTGGGCAAAGTAAACGAGTGTGTGCAGTTATTCTAGTCATCTCTGCACATGCGTTTCATATTTCACAAACACATGATAAACATATTCCATTTATGATGCGGCCCAGATTCACCCAGACTCGACCTCACGCGGCCTCCAGGTAAATTTTGTTTGAGAGCCCTGATGTGAGATGAGTTTAGGTCAAAAAGTATTTTCTGAACGCAACTTTAAACTGGAATTATTCTTTTACAAATGCAAAATACATGACGTCACTGCTTATGTGCGCACTCACACTCTTCACAACAGTCCTTCTGACGTCACTGTTTCAAAACAAATTGAAAGTTTTTGTTTGAATGCATTCTTTATCACCTTAATTTGACTTTTCTTCAGTATTTGGAGAACGCAGAACAAACACCTGCAGCCAGAGGTATCGAAGGAGCTCAGATGAGACCGCAGCTCATTAAGCAAATATGCATCGCTCAGTACACTGCGAATTATTGTGAATCTATAACCACTTATGCACAAAACATCAATACACATTTTTGTTTCTTGCTGAGCTATAAGAGAATTAATGGCTTTCAGTTAAACAAAAGCAACATAATAAACACCGCCCATGGTCTAATTTGTATTGATTCAGGCAAATACTACACTTGGATCTGCAGGAGACGGAGGCCACAGAAGGACATCGACTTTGAAGGACTTTTCATTCTTCATAATCTCACTAATCCATCATTTGACTTGAGGACACAGAGGTGTGACAGAAAAGCATGGGTGCACTGCCAACTGTTATAAATGTTGGTAATCAATGTTTGAATCAAGAGGTTTTCAAATAATTGACTGATTTTTGACTTTCTCTAAGTTAAAAGTGTTATGAGTGTGATGTCATGACATCAGACTGTTACAGGACACATGCAGCTTTCATACAATCTCAGAAACTCTGGGATACCTATAATCTTCCTACTTCTCCTGCTGGGTCTTCTTCTGTTATGTGTCTCTAGATAATATGTCATACATAAATCACACACACAAATCATACTTGAGCTTTTCTGAACAAAGGTCAACAGAGTTTACTATTTACAGCAAAATACCAGCAGATGGATTGCATCAGTAATCAGAGCTGCTTGTGTCACAGGGAGATTCTGGTAAGATGCATGTACAGTCTGAAGTTCCACTGGTCACAGCCTGAGGTCAGTGGTGTCTGTTTTCCCTGTGCTGCGTTGATGAGCATCATGTACATCACATATAAAAGCTCAGCTTTATAAGGATTATGTTATTATAAGGAGTTACGTCAGGCCTCCAGACGTCTCCAGACTGCAGCTGCTCTGAAGTGTTGTCTGTTTTACAGCAGAGTGGAGACAAGGACAAACACTGCACTGTGCACCACACCCTCTGCTCCAAACGCCCTGTCCATGTTTTCATGTGCAAGCTGGAATAATAACACAAGTGATTGTGAAAGAACTAATGACAGAGGGCTGCTGCCATCTGGTGGGCAGCGACCCCATATCTATCTATCTGTCAATCTTAGATAGATAGATTCTTCATTGATCCGCCATAGGAGAAATTCAGGTGTCCAGCAGCAGAATTTGACTCCAGGTTTGTTGTACGTCTGACAGCCAAAGGAACAAAGGATCTCTTGAAATGTTCCGTTTGGCAGTGCAGTGTCAGGAGCCTGTTGCTTTGATTACTCCTCTGAGCAGCCATAGTGTCATGCAGAGTCCACACTTCTCCCCATTACAGAGACACATTTTCTAATCAGCCTGTTGAGTCGGTTACTGTCTCGAGGTCAGACTGCTGCTCCAACACGCAACCCCAAAGATAGATGGATAGATATGGTTTGGTTTAGTTTATTGATTGGATCCCTGTTAGCTCAGATTAAAAGTCCTCTTCTTGGGCTCCTATATTAGAATCAAATTAGTGCGAAGCATTTACATTAATCTCAAATAGTCAACAATTCAAAAAGTCGATTTCAAATATTCAATTTGTAGGTAGCAAGTTACAAATTGTTCACTGTGTGGACACCAGCAGATGGCAGCCACACTCTGCTCTGTCTCCTCTGTTAAGACTTTCAGAAAAGAGTAAGATTGGAAGCATACTGTGTAATGGTTTGACCAGAGTATTTATGAAGTAAAGTAATACATACAATTTAAGAATAATAAACAACAGTTGATCACTTAAACAAAAATACCAATAAATGATTATAATAAATGATAAGTTAAATAAAATATATATATTGTTCAGTGATCAAATGTGGCCTTTTTAAAATGAATACATTTAGTAGCCATGTCTTTCTCAACCAAAATATGAAGAACATAAACACTTTACGTTGATGGTAGAGTTTCATTCATGAAAGCTGATCCTAGAGACCCACAGTGACCTGTGAGAGCAGTCACATCTCAGTGATTGTTCTGGATTATTTATCTACGGTGCGTTCACACTTATTACACAGTTATTAGATGCAAAGCTAATTATGTCATTATGTTTATGTCATTATTCATTTGACAATTTCTCATATCTATGGGTTTGATAATTATACCTGACAATTCAAGTAATTGGAGAACAGGAAAATGATCCTCAAATAGTTTGTCTTCATGTTGTAGAAATCTAGTCATCATAATCTAGTAAACCAGCCAATAACTAAGGGGACAGAAGCAATTTTTGAAAGCTATATTGAAATAGAAAATGTCCAAATGTTTTTCCAAATAATTTTTTCGTAGTGGTGAAATAAAAAAAGCGGTTCCACTGGCCAGCATCACATATTTTGGATACATTTTTGAATATTTTCAACACTTCTAGACACGTGTATGACAATAATTAAACCATATGTACTGACAAGGAAGATGTGGAACTTTGTGAGGGTTTGTTTTGTGTGGGTTGGCCCAGGACCCAGAGGAATTAGCTTTAGAATAATAGACTTAAGAAATTTGACTTTGTCTTATCTTATCTTCAAGTGAAAAAAATAAAATAAATTTCCCCTGAAATCCATAAACAGTCATTCTGAAATGAAAAAAAAAAAACTGAAAAGATCAGGTCTTGAAACAAAAAAGTTTGAAATCAGTTTTATTACCATTAAAGTCAATAACGTAGTCAACAGCTGACAGACGCTGGACGACGAGCATTGGAAAGGTAAATCTATACAGCGCTGTTGGAATGGAGAAGCTTTCTGACGTCTATCAAAGTCAATGCTCTACTGTACATGAGCCGCAGGATATGGACACATCCTACAAAAGAAACACTTACGACAACAGAGCGGACATGAGTGGCCTCTAAGTGCATGTGCTATTGTTACAAATGACATTTGTGCACAGTGAGTGGATATTATTTATTATTTGTGTCCAACTGCAGTGTAGCATCTTACAGTAGTGCTGTTGGTGTCAGACAGTGACGTGGGCTCAGCTTTGACATGTGCTGAGGGCTTCTCACGGATACAGACGACCACACGGATCACAGTTACTCCAGCCTGTCACTATTGCTGAATTTATAAAACCTCCAACTACGAGCAGAGGTGGCAAATGTACTAGTCTTAGACAAAGTCAAAGTTAAATAAAGGAAAATGCATAATTAAATCTGGGGTACCTATAACTACACAATTACACCATAACAAAATCGTTTCCTTGTATCTCTTCAGGTGTTTTCACATCATGTGTGTTTGGCTTCTGTCAGAGGGAAACGTGAAAAATAGAGGACATCTGCCGAAAGTGTCAAGCAGTAGTCTGGCCTTACCATTCGTAAACTCCGGTCAATTATAATTTACTTATGAAATGAATGGGTTGGTAAGACCAGGCAGAGAGTGCCTCATAGAGCTCTTTCTTAAACGTATCCCAAAGAAAACATTTTTTCTAAAAGGAAATGAGGCGTTGATGATGTTGTGGTCTGATTTGTTAACAACATTTCACTTTTACAAGACTCTTTCTGTTGGGACAAAACAGAAAATACATGTACCCCAGCTTTAAGTAAGAGTTATACTAAAGGATTATATATATTAAGTAAAAAATATTTGTTGTAGTATATTTGATAGACGATATTTGAGACATTTTAAACATTGTATTTATAAATATATCTATCTATGTGTTATCGCCAAAAATATCATTTTCATCTGTGTCGCTAGTTGCAAAGTAATTTTGAAATGTTGAAAGTACATTTTAAAGTACGGATATTTTAAAAAGCATGTACACATAGTACTGATACCTGGAGAGAATACACACGTGTAGTGCTTGAGTAAAAATACTTAGTTACTTGCCACCTCTGACAGTTTATATGGTCGTGAACTGTCATTCATAATTACAACATAATTCTCATTATATTCAATCATAAAAAGAAGGTACACTTGCTTGCGCCAAGAAATTGTATGTAAGTAATTAGGGTAAAAGAAAAGTGAAAACCCTTCTGCCTTTAAAGAAGAAATATTATGCATCATTTTTTTGTCATTTAAACTAAAAATGAGATTATTCACTTGTGATGTCATGTTTTGGAATATGAAATGATATATTCAGAGTTGAGCAGCAGTAAACAGAGCCATCCAATTGTAAAGATCGATTGTAATGCTATTTCACTTGGGAATTTGCCAAAACTAACACTTTGTGTTTACAATGAATAAGACAGAAGGGGTGTAGAACACGTTTGTCCCAGAAGTTCCCAATATCAGCGTGAATGGATCTAAAAACAACTTCATGTCTGTTTTTGATTAAAGAACTATGTTGCAACAAAAAAAACCATAAATTAGATTTTCATAATATGTCTCCTTTAACGGAAGCTATGGCTTATGGTGAGAGTGAGGAAGAGAATACGGCCACAAAAGCTGTTTCAGATGCAGCACTGGGCGGAATCGTATGTACAATAGAGATTTTAATTGATCTAAAATAATCTTTTACAATAGTTTTGTTTTTTCGTGAAAATGCAAGTTTCAAATGCAAAACATAAAAAAGCTATAACGTTCAAAATAAATGGATCCATTTATCATAACAACAATATATATGTTACCAAACTCACCAAGAGTTTAAACAAAAAGACCAGTGTGTGGTTTTGTTTCTGTAACCCTCCTCTAGATGGCGCTCTTCCTCCTTCCAAAGAATGAAGAAAAATAATGTTCCAAAATCAAAGGCCATGGGAGTAGACTGACAGAGCTGACGCCAAAGAGAGCGAAGCAAACAGGGAAAACGTGGGTAACAACGATCTACTGTAACAACCAAAGAGCCAATCAGGGGCGGCGCTGGTCTGTTCTTGCGTTATTCACGAGCTGAAACCAAATTCAGGAATTAAAGGCACCTGTCAGATTTTAGGAGAAATATCCAATTTACAAAGATATAATCGAAACATTAACATTACAGAATGTTGAACCACAGACTTTTTTTCCCCAAAATTGATGAGTGTAAAACAGCGGTTAAAGAGCAAGTGAAATAAAGTGAAAGTGAGCCAAAGTGAGTTGGGTAAACCAAGAACCTTCTGAAGAAGGACACAGAAGGTCCAATGTACGGGACGAACACCACACTGGTCTGTTAAAAGTCACATGATTCCTCGTTACAGTGAATTATACTTTCATAAATTTCTTTGTGTGGGAAAGAATCCACAGAGGTTGGCCTTGTTACTGTAAATGTAATTGAGCCAATAGGCGTATCTTAATGTTTAATGCTTAATTAGCTTGCATAAAGTCTAACTTTCATATTTTGTGGTAAACACAAGACAGGGTCTACAAATTAAACTGCATATTGCTGCAAACTGACATGAACAGAATGAAAGCAGCTTCTAGAACTCTATAAGCACTGGGACCATTAGCACCCAGTCCCAGTTTAAATGTGGAACACACAGCACAGGGTCGGGTCAGTGCAGAGACAGATGGGGGAGGAGCCACAGCGCCCCCATGAGGTGATGAGGAGAAGCAGAGTCTGTGTGTCCATGCCAGCAGATACTGTACAGTGGGAGTAGCGGCTCTAGCCCTGCTCGCCCTCGCTCTGAGCGCCTGTGTCGCCATTACAGCGAGGCTCTGCTGGGACGTCCTGCAGAGGAGGCTGGGGCTGTGAGAGGCTGGCCTCCACAGTGGGTCCTTCTGTGGAGCTGGGCAGAGCTGCAGGGCTGTCCGCACAGGCCTGGGGGTCTGCGGGCGGCTCCACTGAGGCCCCCGCTGCAGGGAGGGCCTTAGACTCGCTGTCAGGGGTTCTCAGCCGCTTCATGATGGTGGTGACCCGCACAGCTTTCTGAGGACCACACAAGTATACAGGGTGACATATATAACTATGACGTCACATGAACATATTCACTTTATTTATATGGCACACTCCATAAACCAACATTGCTCCACAGGAAAGATAAACACCTTAGTAATAAAAATTAAATCGTCATCATCCGAATCTGCCAGCTATGAGTCAAATCCAATAAAATCTACTAAAATCACAATAGTACGAATAGAACATAAAAACAGGAAAATTAACAAAAATTAAAAAAACAATAAAATAGTAGAATATTTAACAAAATAGATAAATAATATACAGAGCACCACACAACTCCTGTTGAGCTCATGTGGAAAGCCACCTTCTTTACATATTACGCTTTTTGACTTGTCTATGCTTTAAACATCATTACACATAATACTTTTCATGAATTCCCTCAAGCTTTAGTTAGAGAGCAATCTTTTACTTTCATTCTAAAGAGGCCGCAAAACGCTTTGGTTCAGTTTGTGACGTGGCTCTGAGCTGCAAAAGCCCACCTCCAAAGTCATGTCCCAGAGTGGGAGGGGGCCTTACTATAAACAGTCTATGGAGGGGGCTGGTCTAGGCTACATCACCGCGGCTGGAGGCTCACAGGCAGAGGAGCAGAGATCCTCCAGTTTTGGAGTTTTATATGAGTATATGATGTATTATCCAAATCATTCTCACACATGTGATTGGGTTGGACTTTGAAACATGAAGAAGAGCTACATACGAGACATTTAAATCATATGAAGGAAACTTTGATTGTTATTTATTAGATTGTTTACCTTCCACTTCGCTCGAGCAAAGTTCTTCTCTATTTGCGCGCACACATGCTCCTTGATGTTCTTATCTGAGGCCGCTCCACCGGAGATCCTGAGGAAGACACAACATGGGGCCAGTTCAGAATAGTCTCTGCTGACCTCTCTGAGCAGGTCCAGGCAGAAACATTAGGGTCACTGATGATTCCACAGACAGAATATCCTGCTCATATTTTGTCTGGGATCCGCCATCATTTATATGCAAAAATGTCGTCTCACTGTTGTGTGTCTAAAGCTGTTTGGGGCACCTTATTTTCAAAACACAACTAAATGTAACTATGTAATAAAATCCATCTTACTAGTCCCTATGTCTCAGAACAGGAATAAACAGCTTTGTCTATGTCTGTGGATCAGTCATGACAGACAAGCTTTACACAGGGAGGACATGTTTGTGAGAGAACGAAGCTGTAACATGGATGAAAGCTCCAAAAAGACGACGTAACTGAAAAAAAAGCCACTTCCTACCACTCATGGTTAATGGCCTCCTGCGCAGTCAGCCTCTGGTCCTGGTCCACCTCCATGAGACGGGTCACTAAACTTTTGGCTGCGAACAAAGAGCAGTGGAAAGTTATTTTTCAGATAGAGCTATGGCTAACAATAATACTAATGTATAAAACGTACCTGAATCTGAAATTTCATCCCAGTAAGGCGAATCAAACTCGTAGTCTCCAGCTAAGATCTTTCTGAAGAGGTTTTTGTCATGGTTTTCATAGTCATCGTCTTCAGCCTCGTCGTAGAAAGGAGGATTGCCTGATAGTCTGGTGAGAACATGGGGAGGGAAGCAGGGAATAATTAAAAGATCGATTGTAGTGCAGCCCAAAATATTGAAGATCCAATCAGTCAAAACCTTCTTTATCTATGATCTAGGTTCAATTCAAGTACAACTATTATTTTCTGGTAAACACTTTTTTAAGAAGAAAACTATCCAAACCCTTATTTTAGAGGACAATAACCTAAAAAATGACTTTTCTGAGGTTTTGGTCATGTTATAGATGTTTCCCCTTGACATTTACACGCTCAAAGCTGATATTTATTTCCTAATGCTCACGTGCCACCGTTGCTCTCCTTTCAGTCCTTCAAAGGGAACAAAATCTGGTTTTGTTCCCTTTGAATAAATGCAATCATGTTGAAATGTAAAATAGTAATTACCCAAAACAAACCCAGATGTGACATATGAGCTATAAACTTTCTACACAAGCAATGCTATTGTAAAAGTGCTTTGTGACTCTGGTCTGCGTGAAAGGCGCTATATACATAAAGATTACTTACTTACTTACTTACACATCCAGGCAGAACTGCTTTTGGGCCATATTTTGGACATTTTGACATTGACATTGCACTTTTTTCACTCATTGTTAACAGTTTCAATTTGTGTTAATTAAATGTGGGTTCTATTTTCAAATGATAACGACAACAGAAACTCCTCTTCTGACCCTGATTAGAAAACCCCACCCCCTGTTCTCAGAAGTGTGTATTTGCCCTTTAGCATCTATGACAACTTAGAGTCTAGTGTGGTATTGTGGATGAGGTCCTATCCTGTCTGATGGCAAATAGCCTCCAGTTCCTGTAAATTCCTGGGCTGCTTTGCTTAAGCCTGGTTCACACGAGACGATTTTAAAATTGTCGGCCGATTTTTCTCCGTGTTAGACCCCACACGGGGAGATTAAAAATCCTGCGTCTAACCACTTTGGTCGTGCAGTATGTGGTGCGTAGCCACACGGCAAGATCACGCAAGCCACAAACATCACACACGAACCGACACCCCCCCCCGAGCATTCCCAGGTCAGACGGAAATCTCACAAAATCTCTCGAGATCAAGCGTGACTTCAGAGTAAACAGTCATGGCGGACGAAGAGGATGCAGTGGCGATAGTGTGCAGTTTGTTGTTAACAGAGAAGACACGTAATCCAAAGAAAAGGCAATGGTCAAAGCCATGCTGCTGTGTTTTGGTTTTTTTCCGGTGTTTCCTCACCGGCTTGTCACCTCGTCGTCTTATTGGCTACACGCCGTAGTCATGGCAACGCGCTCGCTTGTCCTCGGAGGACACCACACACGACCAGAAATCGGGCCAAAACAATCCAACATGTTGGATATCCCCGATTTGAGATCGGGAGCAGTCCCGATGTCCTTCCGAGCGACAAGTGCAGTCTTAACACACCACACACGGCAGGATAATCTGTAAGATTTTGTTACGGAAATCGGAGCGTTTCTTAAGATTGTCGTGAGGGGTAAATCGGGTCTAAATCGGCCTAAATATCCTGCCGTGTGAACCAGGCTTTAAACTGCACATTTGAGATCTCTGAGGAGCAGCTCAATCATGTAATAATTTTAAAATAGAATGCAGATAGAATCCAATCGATGGCTAGAATGGAAGAAAAAGTGGTTTTGACTTTGTGACACATTTTTGTTTTCTTGTATTTTCATGTTTCCAGTTCCGTTGCCTGCTCAGAACCTGCCACTGGACCAAGCCTTGCCCTACAGTTTCTTCAGCCAAGTCTGCTGCACCCTTTGATCAATAAATATTTTGATTGCCCTTTTTGGTGTCTGCTTCGAGGTGCACACATTTACCTGAACACACACTGAAGGATTTTATCTTTACTCTTTTTAACGTACTCAGGCTATTCATAATTTTAATCCCATGTGTGATTTTAATGTTAAGGTTTTTAATATGTCTTGAGATCTTAATGTTTGTTTTGAAATACTTGTGATTTTATTTGTATTTCGCAATGTGTGTGTATATTTTTATGTTTAAGATTTATGCCTGATGTGATATGGATTGTGAGGCGCTTTGTGTTGCCTTGTGAAGGAAAGGCGCTCTACATATAAAAGTTGATTGATTGATAATCTCCAGCACAACTAAATGTGACCCAGTGATACTCAGTCATCAAAATCCTCCATGTATGTATAATTTATATTAATAAAACTTACAGTATGTACATGATGACACCAGTGGCCCAGCAGTCCACCGGGCGGCCGTAGCGCTGTCTGCCCACCACCTCAGGAGCTGGACACATGATCATAGTGATACCAGTGACGTTAGTGCATGTGTCGTTGGGTTTGTTTACATTAAAGACGCATATAGTGCTGTGTGTGTGTGTGTGTGTGTGTGTGTGTTACCCAGGTATTCTGGTGTTCCACAGGGCTCCTTGATAAGGCCGTTCTCTAGTTTGGCCAGGTGGAAGTCGCTGATCACAATTTTCGAGTGTTTCAGCCGGTTAAAGTACACCAAGTTTTCCAACTACAGAAGAACAAAAACATAATATGTACAGTATTAATTATGAACACAGAAAATTAGAACATATTTGTAATCCGGGTTACTTATTTTTTTTTCTCCCCATCAATAATACGTTTTGGTTGTTACATTTCCAATACTCTTTCTGCTGGAACATTTAGTCCACAAATAAAATCAAAACATTTGTGTGTATGGCCTCATAGACGGGCACATGCACGTGTGTGTATGGCCTCATAGACGGGCACATGCACATGTGTGTGTATGGCCTCATAGACGGGCACATGCACATGTGTGTGTATGGCCTCATAGACGGGCACATGCACATGTGTGTGTACAGTATGGCCTCATAGACAGGCACATGCACATGTGTGTGTACAGTATGGTCTCATAGACAGGCACATGCACATGTGTGTGTATGGCCTCATAGACAGGCACATGCACATGTGTGTGTATGGCCTCATAGACAGGCACATGCACATGTGTGTGTATGGCCTCATAGACGGGCACATGCACATGTGTGTGTATGGCCTCATAGACGGGCACATGCACATGTGTGTGTATGGCCTGGGTATGGGTCAATGTTTAAAATGAATTACACTTAATACATTTCAAATGTCAAGACTGTAAATGACTTTATTGTAAATATGTGCAATTGTGATTGGAACTACTCCTTTTGAGTACTGTTTTTTGAGTACTATCATAGTGTCTATCATATATTGTATGGGGCAAAGGGGTGTATGGTTGGAGTGTTTGGGGCCTGTGTCGTGTTTCTGTTTATTGTTGTAGTGTGTGTATTTGGTGTAGTGTAGTGTGAGTGGGGGGTGGAATCGAATAAGCGTAAGCTTCCTCCATCCCCTTTTCAAGTTACATGATTGTGAATTGTAATAGACTGTGTATGTTATTTTTTCCCTACTTGAAATAAATAAATAAATAAACAAACAAACAAACAAAAAGGGCTGACTTTATCTTGTTTGACTTTTTTTCTGCCTAATTGTAAGAAAAAGTGTAATGTTCCTGGACCCGTATGTGGCTGGTGATAAAAAGAAGATAAAACAAATACAATATTGTACTTGATGAATGGTTTATGTGGATTTTAATGTTGATGCATGATGTGACATGGGTTGTGTGTTGCCTTGTGTAGGAAAGGCGCTCTACAAATAAAAGCTGATTGATTGATTGATAAAGTAAATCTGAAACTTATGTACTGTCATGCAAAACTGCTAAAATAATTGATTTGTTTGAGTTAGTTTTTGTGTTCCTTGGTTGTGTTGTTGTTGTCTTTGGTTGTGTTGCTGTTGTCTTTGGTTGTGTTGTTGTTGTCTTTGGTTGTGTTGCTGTTGTCTTGGGATGTGTTGTTGTTGTCGTACCTTGAGGTTTCTGTGGACGATGTGCAGTGAGTGCAGGTAGGCCACAGCCTCCAGCACCTGGCGGACCACGTTGCTGGTGTCCTTCTCAGAGTAGTAGCCCTGGTCCAGGATCCAGTCGAACACCTCTCTGCCTGTGGCTCTGCACGACACACACGCACACACACACACAGACACACACACACCATTTGATGAAGAGGAATATTCTGTTTTAAGTCAATGAATAAAAAGTATGATAGTAAAACAAATAAATATGATTAAATTAGATGCACATGGATTTGGTATTTGATTTAATCATATTTATGTTCACACAAAAATAAATTTAAAAAACAATCATAATAATTTAAAAACTAAAACCAATAGAATCAAAATACATACATTCCTATACAACACAAATACAACATATTTGTAAAAACAAAAAAGTATTTGTTGTTAAATATTGATTTAGAAAAGGTTCCTGTTTCTTTAAGTAATGTAAGTAATGTTTATTTATATACCGCCTTTCACAGACAGAGTCACAAAGCGGTTTACAATTGTTATTTTTTGGGCATTTGTCCTCTCACTCCACACAGAGATGGGAGCGGGGTCACCAAACAGGAGGCGCATGCCAGATCTATTGTACATATTTTTAGTGGTAGGGGAAACCGGAGTACCCGGAGGAAACCTACGCAGACACGGGGAGAACATGCAAAATCCACTCAGAAAGGCTCTGGTCTGACCGGGATTGCTGAGAGGCAAGAGTGCTATCCATTACTTTGACAGGGCCGTAAGCAGATTTAAAAATGCTCAATTATTTAAAACATTGAGAATATTGCAGTGAGACTTTTCTATTAAAAAGTAATCAATCATTAACAGAGACTCTAAAAGGTGATGGTCTGTAGATGAGAGTCTAGTCCTCTCTTGGCAAAGAACATTTATTCATTTTGGGTAACCACAGCAAATTTTTTTATGACATATTTCAAGTCCTGAGAGACTACACTAAACTAAACTTACATCATCATAAAGTGTAAGATTGAGTGAGAGACGGGGGGGAAGTGTCCAAAGCCGAGTGGGATGAGGAGGATTTGGGGTAAGTGTTCCTCTTTGATGTGTCATATACATACACAATAATCCACCTGTGCCAATGAATAGAATCCAACATTTTCAATCCTTTCAATCAGTCACAGCGCTGACGTGTTTTCAACACTTATTGCAGCCATCATCTGAAAGTGAACATAACAAGTGCAGGGCCTCATTCTGAACAGCGTCAGAGCATTGCTTTTGACTCAGCCTTTTATCCGTCCCAGTTGTGTCACCAGCAGCTTCTCACATCTGTGACGTTCGGATAGTTTTTTTCTGCGTATTGCATTTTCCAGATTTTCGATTGTTTACATGGGCTGAAGGCTGGATTAGATTATTCGGAGGGCCTGATTTGGCTCTCGGGCCGCATGTTGAATAGGTCTGCTTTTTACAATATGCTTTTGGAAATACAGCCTGTGAACATTCCATGATTAAAAGTCGACATTACCCTGAACACCTGAGAGTGAGAATAATTATTTCTCTATAGAAAAGGAGTTCTCTAGAAACATGTTTGAGTGTGATTCTCTTCATCACAAAGGAAATCCCAGATTATACAGTACATTCTACAGTATGTGTGGAACGCAGCCATCAGGGAGAACACAGCAGTTATAGCCATCATCATCTGCATTATAAATGAGCAGAGTTCTTGTATCCACAAGGCCTGAGGCCACAACAGCCCAACACACACGCACACACACACACGCACACACACATACACACACACACACATACACAAGTATGTATTTTCAAATACTGCGTAAGAACTAATAAATATGAAATAAAAATTAGTGTCATCTTTTGGCCATTAAAAATTATAATGAGATAGTTTACTTCATTTACATCCTTTTTAGAATGTAAACTAATGTATGGTGGAACAAGTATGAAAGATAAATAACGGCTGTAACTCCCTATACGACCACCAGAGGGGGGGTTGAATTTGTTTTCTTGTTTTTCCAAATCTTAAATTACCAGCTGCAAACACAACCATACCATTGTAAAGAATTTAATTTCACATACCAATTATTTCAATACTAATGTTTTAAAAGGACGTGATACAATGACATCGGACTGAGACAGGACTGAGACAGGACTGAGACAGGAGCTTTGAGACAGAAGGGGTGGAGTTAAAGGTTTGAGCCAGATGCTCCTGATGGATCTAAAAGCAAATAGGTCCGTGACTGATGAGGAACAATGTTGTGACACAGAGAGAATGATAGAGAAATATGCATATGCATTAGATATCCTATAAATCTTGAAACCCAACTTTCAAACTACAAACTTTAACTATTTTCACATGCATGTGCAGTATTTTTGGCCTCTGTCACATCTTTAGATGAGAAAGGACCACTCTCACTCAGCCAATCAGTTCTCAGTGTGTCAAACATAACATGATGTTTTCTAATACGTTAAAGACAGCATGTTGTGGTCTGACTTGTTCACAAGATGTTACTAAAACAAGAATATTTTCTGTTGGGACAAATAATTCAAAAAAGTAGGGTACAGATAAAGCCAATGTTCCCTCGTACTAATATGTGATGAATATTTGGGGCTCTGACCCAATAAGAAAGGTTAACAATTGTGGGAAAATTATCACAAATTATGGTGTTTTTGTTTAATTATTGTACTATCCATCCATCCATCCATCCATTTTCTACCCTTTAATCCATTTCTGGGTCAGGGGGGTGGCAATCAGAGATGCCACCCAAGTCTCATAGCACCAGCCCCTCACTGACCCTCTGCAGGTGGTGAGTCCACAGGAGGACGGCTGCTCTGAGTGTGAGCATAGCCTTGATCTTTCAGTGGGGGCTTTGGGCAAAGTGGGGGCAAATTATTGTACTACTCATATTTAAATTAGTTTCACAGTTGAATTTCAGAAGTGAATGGACTTTTGAGATTCATGTGAACACATAAATAACATATGCATTCAGACATGTGCAGATAAACATGTCTGCAGCGGTACTCACAGCTCCAGGAACAGGAAGTACTCCTTTTTAGTCTCGTAGACGTCCACCAGCTGGAGAATATTGGGATGCTTCACCCTGAGGACATGAGTCACACGCCAAAGACACAACATGTCATGTACCTGGGAAATCTCATGAATAAATCAAGTCCACAAACAAGCAGCAGGCTGTGTGCTCAGGAGTGGTCCACACATCCGTACTGTCAGGGCAGATATGAGAGTATTTGCATATGAAGGGGTCCGGTTCGCATACCGTGATATACGAACCGGACCCTGTGAGGTTCGCCCTGACAGTACTTATTTTCCGATAATGACCTGCGTTCTGGTCAAGTTATATGGTGATATGTTTGTGCAAATTCCCCACTTGAAAGGGATAAACCCTCCACATTTATTGGGCTTGGTTTCAGCTTTAGGTTCAGGTGAAAACCCTCAAAAATAGAATAGAAACATACAGTCATTTTCCTATGCAAATAAACCGTTTTTTAATCGCTACTTTTTAACAAATAATGTCCCTGCCTGTAAACACAAATAGTATAGTAGTAGTTCATTCCAAATAATATTTACACTCAAATGAGGTACTCTATATATTAATCTGGTTTTAAGTACATATCAGTTAACTGTGTTTTTAAGGCCTTGTTTTGCACGAATATAGTTTGCTATATGGAACAGTATTTTTTATAGTTGTATTGTAGTATTAACAACTGCCAATTAACCAAATGAGTTACAAAAGTAAAGTCTATTTTCTTATATATTTTTACAAAAGTGTTTAACCACATACCATGAATTAGACCATAAGTCCACTAATCAATAGATCCGGTTTTAGCACACTTTTAAAGTAATACATTTTAACATTTTATCACTAAGTCATTGATTTTAACATTTTATCACTAAGTCATTGATTTTAACATGATTACAAACTGTGATTGCGAACGCAGTTCGCCAGCACAGTTCTATACATTATCCCGCTTATTGTACGGCTTTGTGCCAACTGAACACACAAAATAAACTTTTATGAATGCAGTTTATTTAATGACTGCAAATAAAAAAGGTCCCAAACTAGCGTGGCTAGGCTAGCTACTTATTAAACTAGACATTCCCTTTGAAGGAACTCTCTCAAACTACATGAAAACTGAGCGGTGAGTGACCCAAATATAAACTCAACATATATTGGTAACAACATGGATCTGTTAATAGAAAGAAATCCCCAGTCAATTTTTCTTAAAAAAGTGGAAGATAAAATACTTGACGGTGTTAAAACATGAAAAAACTAAAAATCTACTGATTATAATGACATTAACATTACTCTTGGGAAAGATGGGATTGAGGGAATAATGAAGTTGTTAACGCACATTTGTAACTTGTTTTTTCACACTGGTATCTTTCCAGATGAAATGAAAATGACCAAGGTTATCCCACTGTACAAAGGCGGGAACAAACATCACTTCAACCTCTGCAGACCTGTCTCCTTACTCACACAATTTTCCAAAATACTAGAAAAACTCTCTTGTAGTAATAGACTGGATACATTCATTACAAAACATAAAATACTTTCTGACAGCCAGTTTGGGTTTAGGGCTCAGCACCAGCAAGAACTAAAGCTATGGAAGATATTACAAATGCTCTTGACAAAAACAATGCTGTTATTGATAAAATAAAATAATAATAATAAATAAAATATTTATTGATAAAAAAAGCTTTTGATATAATCAACCATGGTTTATTAAAAATAACTAGAAAGATATGTTATCAGAGGCATTGTGTTGAACTGGATCACACTCACAAGTTCTTTAAAGAGTTTGTGAAGATGATGTTTGCTCCGCATGTTTGGACATTGTCTGTGGTGTCCCCCAGGGGTCAGTGGTAGGCCCTGAATTGTTTATTTTCTATCAGTGATGTTTTTGTTGTCTCACAGAAACTGAAGCTGGTGTTGTTTGCTGATGACACAAGTATTATTTTGTTCTGGGTATAATTTGAAAGAGCTTACTAATGAAATGAGCAAAATTAAATTATGGTTTGACAAGAATAAATGATCACTAAATCTAAACAATTTTTTTTATTTATTCAGGTACAACGATCTGAATTCATGTTTGATGCAAAAAGCAAGGGTTCATGGGGTTATAATAGATGATCAAATCACCGGGAAACCACAAATCAAATATATACGGCTAAACTGTCAAGAAGTATCTCTTGGTTTGCTCACTCTCTTTGGCAGTTGCAATTATCGGAATCTGTAGTATGTGGAAGATTTTCACATTGTGCACAACCATTTTTACTCAAAGAGAAAATAACATTATGGCGTCTCTGCATAGGTCCACACACGTTTCACCGATGCTCCACCAAAGGGATCATTTCTTCTATAACATAATTCTATCTCAGGGGTCATAGACGATCATATCACAGAGAAAAGAATCTGGTTATGTCCCCTTTAAACAATCGTGTGTTTGACGTGTAGCTAGCACAACTCCTTTTGTTCCGCTCTACTGCACCGCTTCAGCCAGAAAAGACAAGTTGTTATTAGCTTGGCCTGTAAGCTGTAATAAACCTGACTTGAATCGGTGGAAAGTCATTCTAAACATAATAGTTGGTGATGCACAGCGTTAATTATTCTCTTCTTGAAAATGGTGACGACGAATAGAAAAGCTCCTAAAATTAGGGACATTGTTTGTGTCTTTTGTGCTTGTTACGCGAACGAACCCATAGGAAAAGGACCATATCGGAGGAGATTGACAGATTTTAGCCACTTATATCACACACAACACAACCCTTGGATTTCACAGACTGTCACAAACCCAGAAGATTTGGACCAGATTCAGGGGTTCTTTCACATTGAGACTTACAGGCTGGGCATTTAACCTGCCTGTTTCTGTCTTTGAGTGTCATGAAAAGTGCTATATCGGTAGAATGCATTACTATTATAAAACACAGCCGTAATTTCGACAGCATGAATTTTTTTAGGCTGTTGCTTTACATGTAGGGCAGGTGAAGACGGTTATAAAACTGCACACAAGTCACACCAGGGAAAATACTTTGCATAATGACAACGTAACAAGCCATGGAGCCATGTTTGGGGGAGTGAAGCCATTAATCACACAGATCTTTCCTTTATAAACTTGTCCTTAAAATGATGTTGTAAAGTGTCCATAATAATGTGCTTCCCTGTGATCCTGGATAATGGTAAGAAGAGTTAGTTTAATAGCAAGACTGTTGCTGGGTCCTTTGGCAATACACTTCACCCACATTGCCTAGATTGAGTCCGTCAGTGTGTCCCAGGGCGGCTGTGGGTTGAGTGTACATCCATCCATCCAATGCTCTACCAACTGAGCCACTGTCACCCCCTATTTAAAAACCAGTGCATTATTATTTTGATTATTATTTGTTTTGACCCTTTTATTTTGACATGTTCCCGTCTTCCCCGCTGTGAAAAGCTGACAAGGGTCCAAACAACATACTGCGCTTTCACACTAGTGCGCCATGTCCTAAAACACAGGGCTGCATAGTGAAAGTACCTCCTGTCTGTCTCTGTTTTATAAATTCTTGCTGTTCCCATGGTCTGGGACTGAAACAAAGGCATGTTTCTCAAATACTTGTGAGTGTATTTCTCACTTGCTCATTTCCTACTAATGCTTCGGATAACACTGGTGGAAGGTGTGAAATCCGTCTCTCAACTCTCTGAAAAAATGGATTGTGTGAATGTTGTTTCTCTCATTGTGTAATAATGTTATTCAGGGAATTGTTTGTGTACTTACATTTTGAGGATCTGAATCTCATTCTTTGCAGCTTTGCGAACCTTCCGTCCATCCCTCTTGAGGAACTTCTTACAGGTATACATTTTATTGGTGGTTTTGTCTTTGGCTCTGAATATCTCACAGAACTCCTCCCTGAAAGAAAACACAACCAACGCACAACAGAATGAATATGCTTCATCCTGATGGGGCGATAGACCAGCTTCCTGCTGTGTAGAAGAAGAAGAGAGCTGCGAGGACAATGAGTATGTTCACAAAGCATAACAATATGAGTAACAACTTAATTTGGTTGGAAAATCAAACAGATCGGAAAAGTCTCGTCAGAGCGACCTGTGGAGAAGCCGCTCAAAGCTCCAGACCTGAAGGCGTCTCCTAACTTTCCCTTACTGCTCAAACTTTGTAACTTTAACTGTAAATAACTTTTCTATCTTATATACAATCTAATTGAAAAACATAATGAATTGCAATTATTCAGTGTCAGACCTGTAATTAATTCAATTCAAAAATCATAATCGAGTCACCACTAATACTGTAACTATATTGACAAGACACAAGATAATGTTGAATTTTCACTTGGGTCTCACATAGGCGAGTAGCTTCAGTGACAGACTTATTCACCCTCGCTGTGTGAAGGAGAGTTTCCACAGGTTTTTCCTTCATGCTGCTGTCAGACTGTACAACGAGAACTGCTGAGCCTGTACGTGTCATTCATCTGCAAATAGTAAATGCTATAATCATGTCCAATATGCAATACTGCAACTTCAGAATGTCACTTTATCTACTTATTATCCTGTCCAGTACATACATAACTTTGTACTATATATTTAGAGTTTTGATGTTGAAGCATTTATAGCTAGCTCTTACTACTGTCCTGTATGTGTGCTGCAACAGTGACATTTCTCCACCGTGGGACGAATAAAGGTTCACTTATCTTATCTTATGATCTAATTATAGCCAAAAACATGCATAAACGTTCATTCATGAGAAGCAATACAAATATAATTTATTTTGCAATGTTTTGAAGCTACATGAGCCATATATCATGGTAAAACATTGCATAGCTTGTTGTGGGGGAAAAAAAGTCCATCCCCTAGTGACCAGATGAGGAGAAGTGAATATGACACTTACGACTTGACGATCTGTCCCATGTCATACTTGTCGCTCACATCTGTGGGACTGTGGTAGTCCTTCTTTTCCCCCACTGGGAGACAGCCAAAGGGCATGGCTGTGTCTGACCTGCACACACACATGGAGAGAGGACACGTTGTAATCTGGACTCACACAGAGACAATATATTAGAACAGTGACTTCCTGAAGTTGTTTATGAGAAAAGAATGAGTGAGAGTCTCAGGAGAGGCAGAAAGTGAAGCACACAGTTACACACTGAACTGGCGGATTTTTGTTTAATTTCCAAGTTATTTGAGTAAACTCATTTTTAAGGATTTTGAGCATGGGACAGCATTATGTACAGTACGTATTATTGAACAATAACATATTTGAAATAGTCCCTCCTCTTGGCCTAGCTTTGACGAGTAAGTAAGTAAGTAAGTAAGCTTTATTTATATACCGCCTTTCACAGACCAGAGTCACAAAGCGGTTTACAATTGTTATTTTTTGGGCACTTGTCCACTCACTCCACACAGAGACAGGAGTGGGGTCGCCGAACAGGAGGTGCATGCCAGACCTATTGTACATATTTTTAGTGGTAGGGGAAACCGGAGTACCCGGAGGAAACCTACGCAGACACAGGGAGAACATGCAAACTCCACTCAGAAAGGCCCTGGTCCGGCTGGGATTCGAACCCAGGACCTTCTTGCTGAGAGGCGAGAGTGCTATCCACTCAGCCACCGTGCCACCCAATTAATACAATTAAGAGTGAAACTTACTGAAGAAGAACAGTTAAACCAACAACAAATTAATTCATTTTGACCAATCGGGAAGCTGCGTGAGTCTAACCGAGCGACTAAACACCTGTGCCCAGCCTCTCTCCGTTCTCATGAACATTTGAAAATGTTCTCTGATAAATGACAAAAGTAAAGAAGCAACAATATTTCAGTGATCACGGTTTAAATTACATACAGAAAAAGGAGTTTTTGTTTTCGGCGTGAACAGAGTTCACCGGAGAATGCAGAGTTTTATCTAAAGTTGAGCTATGAGAGCTTTCGTGAGTTATTTACATTTTTTGCCGAGTTTTATCTACAGTTGAGCTATGAGAGGGTTGTATCCAACAGTTGTTTTTTGTTTTTTAGAAAGAGATTTTGAGTTTAAATTAGTTTGCTACCTCAATAAAATAGAAGCGTAAACGTTAAAGAAAAGAGTGCCTTTTGTTACTAGTGTGGAAAGTGATCACTTGTAGACTTGGATGACAAAAGTATAAAGAACAACATAAGTTATATTTGCTTAACAAAGTAATCTTGAAAGTTATTCTTCTGTATCTTTCTGCCTGTGTGTGCACATCTCTATCTGCTGCCGTTGTCAGGGAAACGGCCCCCTCCTTCGCTGCTCTGGCTGTGAATCTGAAGCAAAGCTACTGCTTTAGGATTTTTGGCTTTTCATAGTAGTTATTCCGTTAAATTTGCTAAATTTGCCATTTGAACATTGTGTTAGACACAGTTAAACGTTTTTAAACACCATTAGTGAATAAGTTTTGAATATTAGTATGTTTTTGAAACCCAAAGATTAGTACAAAAAGCTTTGCTTTTCTTTTAAATCTGCTGCTTATTTTGTGAGTCCATTATTGTATCTCTGATATATTTCATAGCTGTTTGTGAGAATTTTTTCATGTATTTTTTATTTTAGTTACAAAAGCCGTTTTTCAAACATTTAAATTAGAATCTGTGTTAAAAGTGATTATTGATTATAGACTTCGTCTAAAAAGAAAGAGGGAATTAGCATTAGCTGTAAAAGTATTATTAAGTTAAACTACCCAATTCACCTTGCAAGTGGTGACTTTTGTTTTTGTTTTGACTATGCACCTGACCTTACTGTTGCAGATGCCACAGCAGAGGAGACTGGTCTAAAATGTGCTCCAATTCATACTGACTTCATTTGAAAAATGCTGCAATTATTTTAAATTAGTAAAATATATGCTGAGATAAATGCATAGATAATTAATCACACAGTGCAAAAGTACATAATACATATTTTAAAGTTTAAGAAGGTTTAAGAGATTTGAGTCTTGTTTTTTATATTGAGAGTTTCTGGTTTTAAAATGTTATCATTAGTAAGATAATAAGTAATCTTTTATTTACATAGCGCTTGGGAAAACCCAGAGCGCTTCAAAATTGTTTTGACTTTAGGGAGAAAAACAATCTCATTCACAATCTCTGTTGTTTTTAATTTGACTATAAGGTTGTTTTCCAGAACCAAGAGCACACACTGTACAGGGTCACTGGACTGCTGGACACTGGACAGCGCAAAGCCCACCCAGCCACAGGTCACAGAGCTAAGAGCAAAGGAAAATGCCACCTCCTTGCCCCTCCCCACGCCACTGCAGAACTGAGTGGGTGTGAGAGAGACCGGGGCCATGAAAGAGAGGTATCTGGAGACGTGATGGGTGGAGCGTCAGGTAGAGACCTAGAGGGAGTTGAAAGTGTGTCCAGTTGGTTTGCATCACCACAGTGTGACCTTTGAGACCTACAGGTGGTTCGAGGAGTCTGGAGACTACCCCAAAATTCACATACACACACACACACACATACATTCATACACTCACACATTCACATTTACATATAGATACATGAAAAAGCAGAACATGAGAAAAAAGCATTTTAAAAGTTTACTCCAATGTAAACACATTTTTAATTGTCTATCACTTGAATCTTTATTTGAATCAGTATTTTTTGAGGCCAGAAATGTTCATTTGAATTCTATATTGTCATGGACTTAATTGACCTCTGTCCTGACACTTTTGATTTGTTGATTTTGTACTGTGTGAAGTAATTACATTGATGAGAATTAGATCTGATAAAAACACAAATTAGAGAAGTAAACTGCGCTTGCTTTTGTCTAAGGGACATTAGCAACAGCATGAATAGAAATTGTCTTTAAAGTAGAATCAAAGTGACTTAACCATAGAGAGTAACTATTGCATAACAAGCTGTGTACAGGAACTGAGACACTGCACCATTGACCAGAAGTGCATCGCAAATGACCTGATGTGCTTCAAGTGAAAAGACTGTATCTGGAGATCCTGATTTGCATCTGGAGAAACCAAACCATGGCTTGGACCCTACTGATGACATCTCTCTATGACCTGACCTGATGACGACTGAGACTCACCCTCAGGGGACCCTGAGGACCTGAGGACCCTGAGGACCTGAGGACCTGAGAGAGAAAAACTGGGGAGTGATGTTTATATTTTTGAAATCATACATTGATGAGTGCTAAATGAGAGAGATACTCATGATTCTTTCTTTTGTTTGTGTTTGTCCCTAGCTTCTGGACATCTGATGATCTATTGGACACAGACATTTGCAGAACAAGAACCAGCCAATGAAAACGTCTATTGCCGATGCTATTGCTACAGTAGGTCCCATTCCGTTTTGTCGTCTTCATTCACGCTTCTCGGGAATCACGCAGCTGCGTGAAAAATAGTACATCTTATCGCCACAAGGTGGCAGGCTAAGTCCGCTTTAGCTCTGCCAGCGACTTAGACGCTCAGGTATAACACTGCGTGCAAACCTGTCTAACCCAGAGGTGCTATGTTGGCCAAATGGATAACATTAGAGACTCGGACCTGGAGAACCCAGGTCCGATTCTTGTCTGAAGCACATCTTTTGGTTGCTTGTGGCAAAATTGTTTTTTCATTAAACAATTATTATATAACATCTTGTCTTTAATGTCTGAAAAAATCGAGGTGAAAGGTTGAGGTTTCTATCGAGGTTTCTATTGAATGCTATTTCTTTCTTTATAATCTTTATCTTTATAATACGAATTGCATTAACGTATATATTTAAAATAATTATGTATTGTCTATAGAATTCTATTCTAAAAAAAGGTCTTGTTATGACTCTCAAATCATTAATGACAAAACAAAGACTAAAACGAGGATTTATATAGGGATGGCTTTGAACAATTGAGTCAGTGTCTATGATCGTGTGAACCCCTGGTCTAGTGGTCTAAGCTGTGTGCTTATGATGCAGGAACCTGGGTTCGATCCCGCGCTATATATTTTTGTATTTATTGCATGTTATCACATTCTATGACAGATTGCTCTAAAAACGGTAAAAGATGAAGGTCAAGACGTTTTTTTTGCAGATTATAGCTTAAATGTAAAAATAATCATTTAAGACCACATGTACCCCAATTAAAATAATGTTAGTCTCTTTTTGATGTGGAACTTTTACATGTTTGTCTAAAAAATAGGGAATAAATAAAATTGAAAGGTGATATCCTCTTGAGCAAACCCTGATGTTGATACGCTGAAGAAATACGTTCCAACATCCATTCTTCCCACTCCTATTTTGGACATCAATTGCTTATTTATTTTGCATAAACTATGTATAATTACATTGCTTTTATTTTGTTTTTGTTTTTTATCTCAAATGTCCAAATAATAATAATAAAAAAACATTAATCAAAACATTCATTCAGCATTAGCACGGCTGTCATGGCAATGTGAATGGAGACGGACAAACAACTGATAAAATAATTCCCTGTGTTTGCTGCTGGATTTGGTGTGAATCTGGCAACCAGTCAGGGAGAGTGGGAGAGGACTACAAAATATTGACTATGACTGCAGTACCACTTTTGGCCAGATTTTTACATATTGTTCCTTTAAGTCATATTTTTTTTGAGAAAAGTGAAAAGTGTGATTTTTGTCTCTTTTCGGCCCTGTATATTACTGTGAAACTTCTGGGATTCGGCTGTTGACGGTAGTTTGTTGTCCCCTCCTCCCTCCTCCACAGGAGGCTTTAACATGTAAATGACAATGCTGTGAGCTATACAAATGCTAATCAACAAGTTCTAGTGTTAAGATGTGCGAGGCGAGCCTGGCCTGACTGCGCTCTCCTCCTCCTAAAAAAAGATTAGAACGCAACAGTTTAGTTAATAATGTGTGTATAAAAATAAAAAATATTGAAATTATGACTTTAAACAAAAAGTAGTCTTCTGTTCTCTAGATGTTACAGACAAGGCCCGCATCCTCCACCACCTGAAGAAGATGACAAAGTCTGGGATCGCGTCTTAAATTCAGACAGAAGACATGTTTTATTGTCGATGGTAGAGACAGCACGAACAACAAAATGCAAGTGTATTATACAGAGCGGAGGCATGGAGACCTCCAATCAGCAGCTTCCACGGTGCCATGTAGCTTGGCCTTCAGATAGACAAAACAAGGGAAAAGTACAGGCTTCTGCACATTGATAGAATGATGAGTTTAACTTTAACAAAAGTTGTTTAAAAGTGTTATGAAATCTCACATTCCCCCCTCTGGTCACACATTCACCTGTGACCATCAGGATCGATAAACAGCAACATAACATCATAACTCAATACTTTAAAAACTCAAACTCGGTACTTCACTCGGTACTTCAAAAAACTCAGAACTCGGAATACTTCAAAAACTCAGAAAACTCATAAAACATGTTCAGATCTTTCATAAAACTTGTCAACAATCTTCAGTAAAATACCAAACTTCATCAGTCGATGTGGTTCCAGATATTGCTTTGAAAACAGTCTCTCCCACTTCTCTGTTGGTTTCTCGAGCCATGAATTCTTCTGTGACGTGTCTTTCAATCACACGTTTCAGCTTCAGTGTCCAGATTCAGCAATTCAATTCAGTCCAAATTATGTCCAAATTGTGTAATCCAATTGTTCCAAATGATGTCCATGCAAAAGAGGACGATGGTGTTGTCCATGTCTCAGCAGCTCACAGCCGGAGTGGAATCAGGGGCTGTGCAGATTGTCCAAGTGTGCTGGTCCAGACGCATGGTTTCTCTTGAGGTTTCTCAGTTTTGGCTTTAAAAAAAAAAAACACATTTTTGTGTAAAAAAAAAGTAGTCTTCTGTTCTCTAGATGTTACAGACAATGCCCGCATTCTCCACCACCTGAAGAAGATGACAAAGTCTGGGATCGCGTCTTAAATTCAGACAGAAGACATGTTTTATTGTCGATGGTAGAGACAGCACGAACAACAGATACAACAGAATACAAGTGTATTATACAGAGCGGAGGCATGGAGACCTCCAATCAGCAGCTTCCACGTTGTGCTTGTAGCTTGGCCTTCAGATAGACAAAACAAGGGAAAAGTACTGGCTTCTGCACATTGATAGAATGATGAGTTTAACTTTAACAAAAGTTGCTTAATACCATAGATGATACACACTATGCTAGGTTGGCTGCTAACATTTGCATGTATTGATTTGCAAATTTAGGTAATGACTTATAACAGCAGGGGCCTGGGGTGGCCTTTGTTTATTCGTGCGGGGGAGGGAGAGCTCCAAGAGAGTACTACAGTAGTCCACAGATACAGTACACATGTGGACAATGCAGAAGAGATGCCATGGCAGTGTGTCCCCTGAGAATGCACAGTATATATTTTGTAATCAGTTTGTGCATTTCTCAGAACAATTAGTGCAATCGGCAAAACCTCATGGATAACTTGCTAAAAAGTCACTTCCTCAAAATGAACTTAATTCCTCAAAAGAAAGTCTTCATGTCAATGAAACGGTCTGTGTCTGTGTCCTGACATCAGTGTTTATGAACAACAGTCAAATGATTTAGTCATGTTTTCATTGTGACTGTATTTAGTGAGATATATATGTATGTACTGTATGTCTTTCACATATTTACTGCATATGCTCTTTGCAATTCTACAGCCTTGTGCAACAAAAATAGCACACATACAGTATTTACGTAGAACAAACATACATAACTCAATACTTAAACTCGGTACTTCACTCGGTACTTAAAAAACTCAGAAAACTCATTAAAACATTTTCAGATCTTTCATAAAACTTGTCAACAATCTTCAGTAAAATACCAAACTTCATCAGTCAATGGTTCTCAGATATTGCTTTGAAAACAGTCTCTCCCACTTCTCCGTGTTGATTTCTTCAGGCTGCATTTGTGTCAAGCCATGAATTCTTCTGTGACGTGTCTTTCAATCGCACGTTTCAGCTTTAGTGTCCAGATTCAGTAATTCAATTCAGTCCAAATTATGTCCAAATTCAGAAATCCAGATTGTTCCAAATGATGTCCAAATTCAGAAATCCAGATTGTTCCAAATGATGTCCAAATTTTGTAATCCAATTGTTCCAAGCTGTTTGAGTCAAATAACGTTCAGCGTTATATTACCAATAGTTTCTCTTTCCATAACGATATTCTCTCTTTTTAGAAAGATCACCAACGTGATCTGTACAACCAGAACCTGTGACCAAATGCAATATAAATGTTAAGTATTCAGACATCTGACAGACAAAAACTTTGACTTTTTTAGTCTGGTAGACTGAGCAACTGTTAAAAACTTTGAAAATGATAAAGTTTGAGTATTGTAGCGTTTTAGTAGATGTTAAATAGTAGTAAAAGAGTAGAATTTGACTTCCTTTGTTGTTCATAAACATATTTCCACGTAAGAGTTAAAATAGTACCCTACAATGTTATCCTTTTGATAGATCAGCTATAATATTAGCATCAGAGTATTTTAGAGATATTAAAAGTGACAGAAGTCACAAACTAGAAATATGCCTTGGCTCTAGCTGCAACCGAGCTTTGGAGTTAAAAAATAGAGTAAAAATAGGAGTAGATAAATGCATCAACCATAGATGCTTTCAAAAATAGAGATTATTTGTAGCCAGTGTTAATATCAAATGGTAAAGGGACCATTTCACAAGCATTTACTTCAAAAGTAGATAAAGTTAATTACAGTTTATGTACAGTTTTATTAGATACCTGCCAAATTCACTTGTGTTCAAACATGAGTGAATGTTGACTATGCAAAAAGTCCATATGAGTGTAGCCTAGATTAATGCCTAGATCAATGAGATAGATTAGAACCAACAGAGATTCAAAAGCATTTAAAAGCATTTTGATGTATTTGTGTATAGCACAAAAACACAATAGTAGATATTTAGATATTGAGAAGTTTCCAGCACAAACACCATTGTATAATAACTGACCCCAAACCTGCTAAAATAGATTAGCTCTTGTAAGGATAATACTAATTTGATTAATGATGTACATTCATCCCAAACTGCCTGACAATAATATCTTTAGATAATAAAAAGTAATAAATCACTGACCACTATAGAAGTGTAAATGTTGACCATTTGCCTTACTGTGTTCACAGTTTTATTCCTGAGAATGAGAATAGAGATGGAGCAAAATCCCACTGATAATATGCCACTGATAATGAGAGTGTAAAACTAAAGAGAGATTTATTAGATTAAAATGTATGTTTAAGAATATGGCTCAATAGTAGCAAATATGCAAACATATTTGTAAATAGATTAGAATAGTTTAAACTATAGTGAATAGAGAGTAAAGTACACAGTCTAAGATTAAAAAGTGAAAATAATACAGTGAAATAAGTGAAGTGTAGTGTAAACAATTAGCATTAGAATAAAAGTATAGAGTAATAAAAGTGAAATTAGCTTCAAATTTGAGACTCAGCTCGTTTTTGTCTGTGTTTTGACTGAATCTGCTGAGTTCTTGTGTGTCCAATAGTTTTTGTTTGTTTTTATGTTTGTTTGTTTTTGTTTTGATTTGTTTTTTTGTTTTGTTTATTTATTTACTTTGTTTTTGTTTGTTTTGTTTTTTCCCAGGATAGAGGATAAAATCCACTGATATTGATTTGATGATTATGAGTTTAATGCATACATTTTCTTTGTTTTTAATAATTTTTTGAAGTTTTTTTTTTTGAATTTTTTTTTTCTTTTTCCATTTTATTGATTGATCGATTTGAGTGATCACATGTGATTATGTGATCAAAGGGGAGGGTGTTAGTATTAGATAGCAATATGGCCTACGTGCAGGACTGTACAAGGACTGTACAAGGACTCCATGTTATGACTATGATGTGACTGTGACTGTGACTGTGTGACGTGACAATGACTATATAAACTGTGTACTGCCTTTATTCTGTCTGAGGGAAAGAAACAGAGTAAAACAGTGGAACTTGAGAGAAACTTAAATAAACTTCCAGAGTTTGGCACACCACGATCCGTCTCTGTCTGCTTAAATCCTGACAGGGCGTTGGAGGACCAGGGGACAAGAAGGGGGGCTTAGAGTAGGGCGTGTTCTGGGTTGTGATTGACAGCTCGTTTGTCACACAAAAAGAGCAGACAGTTGTCATTGCTGCTTAAAGCAACAGTTTACACACCAGAAAGTCTCATTCCCCCTTTGTTTACACACTAAGATAATTGTAGAGCTACACACCTGCCCTGATGGTTTTATGCTTAAAAGTGAGATTTTATCTAATTTGCTCTAAAATGTCAAAAAATGACCTGGACACGTAGAGAGCACAATAAGAAACATAATTATGCTGTTTATGAGTTAAAAAAAGCTGATTTGGTTTAGTCCTTTAGAATAAATCAGTAAAAAAAAAAAAAAAATACTTAAAGTTTGGACTTATAATCAAAATTGACTAATTATATTCCTGAAATAAATAACTTGTACTGTATATTATGTTGTTCTTCATAAATTAATCAAATATGTTCTCTTAAAGCTGTGGTACCAAACTATTGTATTCATCAATAGATAATACTTTTAGCTTGTCCAACAGAAAGAGTCGTATCAAAGTAACAGATACATTGCAGATTTCTTCTTATGAGAAAACATGTTATCTTTTGTATTCTTGTAAAAAAGAGCCCTATGCGTCACTAATTTGAAAGTGAAGTACCCCAGCTTTAACATAATGTAACTGCATCATCACCACCTCCACAGTCCTCAGTCCAGCAAAAACACTGAGAAAGCTTTTCGGTGTCCATACCATCGAACAATAGCACCAAATGTGTTATAATTGAAATACCTCCTTCTCTGAATATGTATAACTTTGCACACACACACACACACACACACGCACACACACAAAACACACATTTATGCGCAGGTCTAACAAGGCAGCACTCCCAGCAACAAAGACAGCAGACTGTAAACAGAGGTGCGAGTGAAGGCGTTTGGAATTCAGATGAACGGCTCACAGCAAATGAACAATTGTGCGATGACTAACTATAGACCAGGCACTGCATACATTTGAATAGTGAAGTTTGGGGCAGATGGCAGACGGATGCAGAAAACACACTGGATTTTTTTTCATAGAGAAACCAAGGCACAGAGCTTAAAGAGCAAGAAATAGAAAGACAGCATCGTGCATAGAAAAATCAATCCCCAAAAGCTGCTAAAAGACGGATATCATCAATAAAGCAGGTTGAAAAACGAGCAATCGCTTCTTACACAGATTTATGACCTCGCAAATTGAAGAAAATTGAGCACTTATAGCCATGCAGGTGCATTTAGTCAGGAGCAGAATGGAGTCCAAAGTAGCAGGCGGGAGGAATAATAAGCCGTTTCCAGCGTGGAGAGAAAGCAGACGTGCAATCATACAGAATTTAGAGACTTTATCCATCACGCTGCGTGGATTTTCTCGCCTCATGTGTTAAAAGGGTTCGACAGAAGAGCAAAAAAAAAATCTATGGGGTTTTTACGGCCGCTACAGGCAAAACTGCAGTGCGTCCGAGCAATTATGAGATGTAAAACAGCAGGGCTAATGAGATACAACACATCGGACAGAGACAGGGCCGCACAATGAAGAGCTGTAGGTCATTTAGTTGCACAAACGTGTAACTGATTCATTTCTAAAGAAGAAAAAGGGAAACTGAAATCCACACTAAACCCGCCCTTTGAGAAAGCTGTAGGTTGAGTCTATGTCAGAATGTGCGATATAGAACTACAGGTGTTACCGTCACTGTGACCCACATGCTTTAAATGACTTGCATTAGAATATACAGTATTTTATATTTGCTTCTTCTTTGTTATGCTGAGATGAGATTTTAGACTTATTTAATTGAGATAAAGATTTAGTTTTTTCGTCCCACAGTGAGGACATTTCAGTGTTGCATCTAGGGGTGGGAACCTCAGGGTACGTCACGATACGACACACGATACAAAGCTCACGATAACAATTATATCACGATATGACGATTATCGAAATATTGGTCAGAAATATACTGTTATAGAAATCTTTTAGTAAAGCAATCTGAATAAACACAAAATAGTTCTAAGTATAAGTTATTAACTAATTCTCAACTCTGGATTCAAATACAGCACATATTGGCATGAATAAAAGAAAAATGTTAAGTGGAAAAATGCACTTTATTTCATGATAAATGGAATGGAATGTATCCATATAACAAGTATTGATACTAATAAAATGAAAAATACATAGCAAGCATGTCGATAATCGATTGAGAAAGTATCACAATACATCACAATATCGATATATTGTCACACAGGAGCACACAGCACAAGGAAATGTCCTGGGCAGCAGAGGACAACAGCACAACACAACACACAAAAAACTCATAAAACTCTGACTACTTCTGGGATTTTAAGAATGAGGCCTTGTTTCATCATAAAATAAAACATATCCATGACCAGAGTCATATTGAGGCCCAAAGACAGTGGTATTTTGTTGCGAGAAGAATCGCATGAAAACAACATATAAAATCTGAAACTCCAAAAGATTACTGCAAACAACCAAAGAAAAAAACAATGTGTCGGCTCAATTGTCACACCGCGGTTAATACGTTTTGGGGAGAATAATAATAATAGCTGCTGCTGCGGATTCTGATTGAAGCGGAGTTTTTCAGTCACTGTGGAAGCACACTCAGAATACAATTATCAACAAAACAAAAGATTTTTCTTCCCAAACTCAGACTAATTGTCTATCTCAGCTTCAGACATTTGCACAGCCGATCAGTAGGTGATCATTTGAGGAAAGGTTAAAACAACAAGAATAAAACCATTGTGAATAATTTAGGGCTTTCAGAGTCTGCTGATACCAAACTGGGAACTTATTTGAAATCCAAACAGTATTTTCTTATATAACGAAATGGATCAATACTAAATAACAGTTTTTGACCTCTGGACGCTCCTACACATTTAATAAAAATACACTATTGATGCATTTAAATTACATTTCAAAAACAAAACATCAAAAATAAAAAGCATTTGACTAGTTAGTGAGTAAATGGAATGTATATAGATAGATAAAAAAAAATAAAATTGATCATTCTAAAAAGCAGCAGAGGTGAAGTATTCTCTTGGTTCGGACCATTTTCTCTGCTCTAGTCCAAAGTAAAATGCTACTGTAAATATAGCGCCATTCACAGATTGAACGTCACAAAGCGATCGCTCTAGTGACCATTTTTTCTCTCCCTCCACTAAGTGATGAAAGTGGGATCCCCATACAAGAGGCGTGTTTTTAGTGGTAAGGGAATCAGGAGCACCTGGAGGAAACCTTTGCAGACACAGAGAACATGCAAACTCCACACGGCAAGGCTTCGTCTGGAGGGGGAAATGAACCCAAAAATGCTGTAAAGCACAAGACCAGGTTAAAAACAGTTCTGTTCAGCGGCATACAACTGAAGAATTTTATTGTCACTCTTTTTAAAGGTTCCATTTTGCGCTCTTCTTCCTGTTTCAAAGTCCATCCAATCCTCATGTGTGATCATTATTTGAGTGATACACCATACAGCACTCAAAACTTCTGAGATTATAACCATCTCTTGCACATGGGGGATGTCACCTCGACTCAAACGAGCTGATCCAGAGAGGAGTCTTTTCTCAACAGTCTGTCACATCAAGCCCTTCGTCCTCGATCCAGAATCAGACCCTGATGATTTAGTTTACAGAAGTATACGGTGAGTTAGTAGCACTGTAATTACAGATTGGGGCTTCGTGTTAGCGTCTTTTATTGTGGGAATAACACTAGTTTCCAGATCAGCTTCTTCAGTGCAGCGTCGCGGATTAACATATTCATCTCAGATTAAATTTTTTTCATCAGATCCTTGTGAAAAAAAATCACATTCTTCCTCTTCGTACCAAATAGTACGTCACATATTTACACCAAAAACACATTTTTGCCAAGTTGACATGACGCCAGTGTAGCCCATCTAAAAATGTATCCAATTTTGTGTTTTTAATAATTCCAAATTTATGAATTCATGCAAATATAATATGTAATGTAATAAGTTAATTCACTGTTAATTTATTTCAATATTTTGTACTTATTTGCACTAGTAGTCATATTATTAAATGTACGTATTTATGAATGGGGGCTAGACTACAAACGTAGGTCAACCACGCCCACCTCCGAACTAGTGAGTGTTGACAGGTGCATTCATGATGTTGTCACCCTGCGTGCCTCAAATATGCCTCTGAACCGTGGACAATAAACGTTGCAAACGGACTATTTTGTATTGTTGTTTGGTCATTTAAGAGAGCAACACCAACAATTTTAGTCGCAGAAAAAGCTGAAAAACAGTATAGCTCCATGTGGTGGACGCAGGACCAAACCATGACATACGCTGGATACGGGAGCTGGCCGTGCACGCTGATTCAATGTATCAATCACCTCCTGGGTTTTTGAATTATTATTATCATTGTTATTATTGTTATTCTTTTGATTTTGGGAGTGGGAGTCTGTGGAGAAGGTCTCACGGTGGGCTCGAACCCACAACCTTCAGGCTCAAAGGCCAATGCTCTACCAACTAAGCCACAAAAAGGTCAAAGTTTGTCTGGAAGTGTGAGAAGACGCTGTTATGACAAGCTTCCGTCTCCGGGGCGCACATGATAAGAGCACGGAAATCCACCAGCAACAACATTGCAACATTATGAGGGAGAAACAAAGAAAGTCCGAGCCACAACTGACTTTAAAGTAAAAATCCTTTATTGTCAGGGGACACCAACGCGTTTCGACCGATTAGATCAGACAGTGCCCGGATGAAGACCCTGATATTTACTTTAAAGTCAGTCGTGCCTCAGACCTTCTTTTTTCCCACTTTAACATTGTGCTTTTTGCATCTTGGATCCTGAAGAGCACCAGACTCGTATATCCAACCCACAGCAGCGCTCACTCTCTCTCTTACCTAATATTGCAATATGTTCGACATCAAATTGCTTTGCACAGGTCCAGAAAAGAAAAGATTATTGCTAACAACGCGCCGTAACTCTCGGGCTATTAAACAGCCTTTATATAAACTGCACCAACTAAATCCAATCTCTGGTGACAGAATCATGCTCGAGCCTAAAGCCCAGGGCTGGACTGGGATAAAAAACGGCCCAGGCGTTTTTTCCTTTATAGCGGCCCAGGCAACTCAAAAGGTTCAAGGAGCCATATTTGACAAAAAAAAAACAAAACAGCGTTGTATAAGGCTTATATGAAGGTAACAGGGGCTGAAGCTGTATTAGCTACATTAGCCACCTTAGCTACATTAGCTTTATTAGCCTAATATCTAAATGACAAAGTAAAGGCTACAAACACATAAAAACCATTCATGATTATCAAATGTGTATTTTCATTGCAGCGTGTCCTGGAGAGAATGACGCACCACGTGACAACTCTGCTTTAACTTTAACCTTCATGCAATTGTAAATACAGAAATAAATCTGCTTTTTGGCTCCGAGTTCACCTGCATCACTGTCTGTTCATATCCATCACAGGCTGAAGTTTGCTGGAGCTGAATGTCCTTAATGGCCTTTTCTTTCACCGTCTTTGCGAAGGTATTTGAAGTCTGAAAATAGGTGCTCTGACTTTATGATGAATGAATCTTTCAGTGAACGGTGTTTAAAGCTTCATTGTTCCTCCTGTTGCAACAAAACTTTTCATTACATCGCAAACATGAAGCAGTCCTTCCTCATTTACTGAAAGCAAATTTTCATTCTCATTCTTAGTCCAGTCTTATCGACTCTCTCTATTTATCTTTGGGATCCATGCGCACACACAGTTAAAATTGAATATTACTTATACAAGTTTTTGCAGCATTGAAAAACGTTAAGAATGTTTTTCCTCCTACAGAAACCACATTCAAACTAGAAATAAAATATAGCCCTCACACCCCATTTTCAGACATTTTTGAAAAGGCTCCAGGAGCCACTTTAGGGGCACTAAAGGTTGCCGACCCCTGGTTTATACAGTATGTGGAAGCAAATACTGTAGAGGATCAGGATGTCTGCAGTTTCAACAACAAAATAAAGAGCAATAGTCTACATTAAACAGAGTAATAAACATGTCTCAGAGTGAGGGAGGTGGACACAGACAATACTATTGTTTGTTACAGGGATGAGAATTGGTAAAAATTTCGGAAATGCATATTGTCAGCCATTAGCTGGCTCTAAATCTGTTTAATCTGTTCACAACATTTTACTTTTGGGCTCAAACATGAACTTTTAATGCAATGGAAAATTTAGGTACCCGAGCTTTAATTTAGAGGAGAGGGGAGACGCGGACTGTTTTCTGCAGCGGTGTATTTATTGGGTGCACAAATTACGAAAAGACATGCATGGTCCTGTGCGCGTTTATGGTCTTGAGTACATGGTCACGTTGTGGCTACGCGCTCACCGTGTTGTGTTGTGAGCGGCTCCCGGTGAGCGGTTCCTGCATCCAGCTCAGAGCCGCTGGATGCGGGAACACTGCGGCCGCTGAGGTGGTGGAATCCCGTTCGAGCACATACAGCAGGTGCCCCGCGGACACGCGCGCTCCCCTCAAACATTTCTCAACGGATTTACACTTTTCATAAACATGTGTTTTGTATGAGGCAGACAGACCGGCCCAAATATGGGCATCGGCCCTTTGGGCATTGCCCGGTACGCCCGATGGCCAGTCCAGCCCTGCTAAAGCCTGCTTCACACAAGACGATTTTAAAATGGTCGGCCGATTTCCCTAACCTGAGAGACCCCACACACGGAAATAAAAAATCAAGGGTCAAACCTCTTTGGTCGTACAGTGTGTGGTGCGCAGCCACACGGCAAGATCACGCAAACCACACACGAACCGATTTCCCCCACGAGCATTCCCAGGTCAGACGGAAATCTCACAAAATCTCTCGAGATCAAGCGTGACTTCAGAGTAAACAATCATGGAGGACAAAGAGGATGCAGGGGCAAGAGTTTGCAGTTTGTTTTTAGCAGAAAAAAAGTGTTATCAAAGGAAAAGACAATGGTCAAAGAAATGGTGACAACGCGAGCATGGACTATATATATATATGTCGTTGACTGTTATGACTTTTTTACGGTGTTTCCTCGCCGCCTCGTCACCTCGTCTTCTGATTGGCTACACGCCACAGTCATGGCAACGCGCTCGTCTGTCCCCGGAGGACACCACACACGAAGAGAAATCGGGCCAAATCAATCCAACATGTTGGATATCCCCAATTTGAGATCGGGGTAGTCCTTCTGAGCGACAAGTGCAGACCACACATGGCAGGAAAATCCATCCGATTTTTTTTACGAAAATTGGAGCGTTCTTAAGATTGTCGTCAGGGGTAAATCGGGTCTTAAATCAGCCTAATTTTCCTGCCGTGCGAACCAGGCTTCAACGTGCAGCCGGAGTCAAAAAGGTCCATAAACACTTGAATGCCTCCCCCTGTTTTCTTTTGCACATGTGATAAAAATCTTATGGGGTGTCGGTGTCGGTGCATTCGTCATTGTTCACAAACGGAAAAGATTGGAATGTGTGCGAAGTGTGATCAGCAGCTCTAACATAATAAAAAATACATGCATTGACATCATCACTGTATAAACCGTAGTGTTCAAAGCGTCTTATCGAATTGCAGTAAGTAAAACAGAGGTTTGAGGAGGAGCAATGGTTACTTAAACATGCGTATTTCAAACAAGAAATATCTTTGAGCGTCGACAATTTACAACGTTACGTCCCCTTTAAAGGACATTTCTCAGCAGGCTAAACTCGTACATGAACTTATATAACATTACACTGCAAAAAAAAAAAGAGGTAATAATTGCTAAAAATGAATGATTCACTGCCCATGACGACAAAAGTCGTTCTATTGTATAGTGACGCTCACTGCCCAAGACGACTTAGACGACTTTTTCGTGTTATTACACGGGAGGCTGCAGTAATGTCTGGCGCACCTTGTTAATGACCCACAACACTGATATATAGTGCAAATGTACCTGTAATGATAAATCACCACCAGTAGGATGCAGTATTGCACCACAGGAGAGGTCATAAGTCAGTGGAGAGGAGGAGGAGGAGTGTGGGGTCTTTGGAGAGCGTGCTGTGCTGCTGTAGCAGAGCGATGATAGCGTACTGTAGCATTGAGACGGATCAGATCTAGTTTAGCGATAGTATAGCAAGAGTGATGGCAAAAAAGAATAGTTATAAGCAGTATACACTGCTTCAGAGATTGACTCGCGGATCAGTGAGTGAGGTCGAGAGGGGAGAGAGTGGAGACCCCGGTGGAGGTCCGTCTCTGCAGCTACATTTGCGCGGAGCAAGAGCCCCGAGCAGAGACACACCTTCCGCCTCTCGCAGCGTATCAGCTGCTGTTGTTACTGATGCCTCGGATTCGTTCAGCAAACCTGATCATGATTTATCGGACACACTCACAAACACTCACACGCACTCACTCACTCACTCACGCACACAGACACTCACTCGCACACTGACATTCACACACACAGACACTCACTCACACAGACACTCACTCGCACACTGACATTCACACACACACACTCAAATTCACATGCTTCATTCTATTTTATACATCTATAAGTTTTATTGATCTTTGTGTTGTTGTTGTTTGACGTTTTGGTTGATGGTATAGAAGAAAGTTAAATTTTCTATCTGTGAATAAATTGCCAACAATTTGCCATCAAAAGTATTATTTCAGAGTCATGTTTTTATAATTTTTGTAATGGAACAAGTGTGAAGATGTTTTGAGTTGTCACTAAAGCAGCAAAAATGCATCTAAAGTCTCTTTTCTGCTTGATATGTTCCTGTTTACATACAGCTCGTTTTCTCTGTTTTCTTGCTCAGACCAGGTGTTATGGGTGAAAGTATGCTTTGTTCTATGGCAAATAACGCAAGAACGGTAAGAGGTAGAAACAAACTGTTTTTTTTCAGAGTAAAGCAGAGAGGTGAATCTTTAATTTGGTGCCCTTGGTGTTTACATCATCTAAAAAATGAATATTCTGTGGCACTTCAAAGTTGGGTCAAATCACCTGAAATTGCTGGCAGAATGCACTTCTCAAATCTGAAAATGCCTGGCAGTCAGTGAGTTAATCTGAGTACATTCTGAAGAACTGAGAGACATTTCTTGTATCATTAGATAGATTTGTATGATCTTGTTTTAAGGCAGTCAAAATGTTCAAAACAATTACATACATACATGTATGCCACATTTCAGCAATTTCTGACTTATTTTTCCTCACTTTTTGTACTGTAGTATTCTTAATTTCATAAGTGTGTTTAGGTACGCCCAAAAATTAATCTTGAATCTCTTGAACTTTGGACTCCACTGTTTGACAAAGAAGGCCCATAGAGCACAGCCCTTCTCCAAGAGGTCAGGCAGAATCACAGATCGCATGGTGACATTTGTACTGAATATAAATGACATGTGCATTTCCCAGAGTGGCCATGAAAGCTGCAACTGGAGCGTGGTTATGAAGGCCGCCAATTCAGGCAGTGATAATGTATGGGCTGAGGTGACAGGCCATCTGACGTGCGAATGTATCCTACACACATTCAACAAGATGGCAAGGTCTGTGCAGGCAGACAGAAAAAGCTCATTTCAATATGTAATACTGTTGTCATTCCAAGAAAAGGAACCGTCTGGCTTGTTTCAAAATTCTTTTTCTTTCAATGTATTAGTTTTTTAGAGTTTTACAGTACATGCATCATATTAACACTGTACAAATACACCGATCATATGTTATAACAAAACAACAAAACTAAATTTAACATCACATACTGGCCCCGCTCCTTACTTCCTCCTTTTTCTTGTGATTTGTAACCGCAACATTTCAAAATCCTCTCATTGCATCATAAGCGACTGGGTTGTCCTGGGGTCGAATCCCGGTTTGAACTGGGACTTTCTGAGTGGAGTTTGCATGTTCTCCCCGTGTCTACGTAGGTTTCCTCTGGTTTTCTCTTTCCACTAAAAACATGCACGATGGGTATAAACGTCTCTGTGTGGAGAGAATGGAACAAAACCTGAACTCTGTAGAGCGCTTTGGGTGTCCGTGGTCGGTAACAATGTGCGATAAATTTAAAGATTACTTACTTACTATGAGCAATAATCTGACCTATTGTTTGAGAGGACATGAAATGGATTGCTTGCCACAGATCCCAAGCAAAACAAAAATGTTCCTGTCTAGTCCCAAAACATTTTGGTTCCGTCACTAGTTCTCGCAGGAATGTATTATTTTGGCCTTTTTTAGACAGAAAAGTGAAAAGGAATGGAACGATCAGCTCTCAGCCCAAAGAGTCAAATAGTGACTCACAAGGCTCTTTGTTCCGTACACAAGAAAACATTTATTTTCCAGTGAGTTGCCATCCCATGCTTGGATATTTATGTTGCAGGACTTCAGCTGGGACTGAAGCTGTTTTCATTTGTTGCTTGAGCGTATTTGTAAATGTTGTGCCTTTTGTGAGTCATACATTTGTTGAGTCAATAATAAGTTTGGAAAATGAATAATTCTGTTGGCAGGGAGATTGTCTAGCCTCATTGTTATTGTTGTATCAAACCAATTGGTGCCAATGCTGCTAAATGTGATGTGGACTGAATCAGCGTTCGAGAAAAGAGACGTGGAGGTAGCAATGGATTTTATTTTTTGCTGAAATTACTATAAATGTCTAATGTACTTTTTACATGTTGGTGATCTCTGTTTACCCGTTTTATGGACCGTTCACAAAAAGTCAGGTTTTTAGTGTGTTTTAATTCATTATCCAAAAACTTAAACAAGCAATTTGTGTTCCAACTGGATTTGAAACACTTGTTCTGTTTCCTCGTACACTTTCTTTTGCATGCATCCTTGTGACATGTGTCAGCTTCAATAAAGGACAGACACAAAATAGGGGGACAAAAGAATGGAGGACAAAAAATGCTTTCCACCTGTAACGTTCCACCTTACAGACTGTAACTCCCTATGCTACCACCAGGGGGATAAATTCATTTGATTTATTTTTTCCAAAATAAAAATGACCAGTGATCAGATCGGGAATGTCCAGAACCTCTTTTCACTTGTTAACTTGTCAAAACTAACATATGAGCTATACTTTTTTTAGGGGCGGTTCCCTTTCAGACAGGGACGACCCAGTGACTGGACACACCTGTGTATAAACATGTGTCTCTAACCAACTCCTGACTCTCTACTCTGCTCCCTCCAGGTACTGGATCATTGTTTCTTTTGTCGTTTTGGTTAAGATTAGCTTTGGTTCCACACTCAGACATATACACACATACACTGGTTTTCATTCACTGACTTGCACTCACTGCACACATTCAATCCCTTACATACTCACACCTCATTCTTTATTTTTTATCTGTTTCGATGTATTCATTAATGTAAAATACCCATACCTGTCTGTCCCTCATTTTGCCAAATAATAGAGCCAGCTTGTGACACTTTTGTTTTGAAAAAGGCTGAAAACTGCTCTGAGCTGGATGTCATAGCGGTACAGTGTCATCATACTATCACAGAACTGCGACAGGAGCTTTCTGGCAGAAGTCACTCATATTAGCATGGATCAAAAAAACAGCTGCATGTGTGTTTTTGATGAGATAATGTTGTAGATTTTGCGTTATCTGTCTCCTTTAACACACGTACACCTAATCTTAACGTACAGAGGCGATGTTACTGAATGCCATGAATCTGGACCCTCTGAGTCTGACCCTCAGCACATCATCTCAGCAGAAGAGTTATTACAACGCAGCTGTCAGGACGTCCCATTAACGAGGCCTTTGAGAAAGAAACAAATTACACAGCCGCTACATCTCCTGCGCTTTAACATGGCAGAGAAGCTATTCATGCTTTAATGGCCGTACGAACGCTGAAGAGAAATGGAGATATTATTTACTGCAGGATGGTAAAGTGATTCAGGAACCTCAATGCATCGCAAAGCAAACTGTCTGTAAAATTATGAAAAATTCTTGTCAGCATTCCTAAATAAGAAGATTTATTGTTGTGTTTTAGCACACATGCACTTCTCGGCGCAGTCTGACTTCATGCTGCCCCTTGTGAAACATTTCTGTGGTTTATCTTAGGCTCTGAAATTCTCATGATGAACTGATTGCAAGTGATCATTCTTATGGTAATAATATTTACATGGTTAGAGTTAGGGTTTTTACAGTGTATTGCAGATATGGGGAAAACTGTGGTGTCTTTACAATAAAAGAATATGGATGACTCAAATATGCATGAATCATTCCAAAAACTACTTTGAGTGTGTAAATGATGAGGACAAACGCACTTTGAAAAGTCAGATTTGCATGTTATGTCCACTTGAAAGTGTTTAATTCATCTGGAAGCTTGGGAGTGTGCGGCGGCAGAGTTAGAGGATGAGAATGGAGCTGGTGGCATATAGGCGTTGGAGTGGGGGCGTTTGCATACACAATTTAATTAATTATTCATGTCTCACAATATCTTCTCGCTCACAGTCTCAGTGGGTCTGTTTTGTGTGTGCACCAAGGAACAAGAAGGTCTTAAAACATACTGTATGCCTCTGCACAAACGGTGAAAAAAGAGTATTCGTCAATGAGTGCGGTTAAGAAGCAAAAGACGTCAGAATATCAAACCGCACTTATCCAGAAAGAGTTGGAGCAAAGTATCCACTCTGCATGTCCCTATAATTGGCTTCAATAAGCTGGCGCAAGGGTCAGCAACCGACAGCTCTGGAGCCGTATGTGGCTCTTTCGGCTTTTGGCAACGGCTTCTTTGTCCTCAACAAAATAATATTATTTTCAGGAAAATAAAAAATATTTTTTACTGATGTAGTTTTGTTTATGTATTATTTCAATGCATCTTATCTACAGGAGCCTGACTGGAGAGTTGAAAAACCACAGAGCCTCAGCGCTGCACCTTCGTGTGACGTCCTGGACATCATGCATTTCTGACAAAAATCAAACTAACACAAAAGTGATGAACTCTGTGATGGAGTGTGATTGAAACTATGGAAACTGTGCGGCTGAGTGTGGAAGAAGCACGGGCCCCGTGAGGAGGGAAGCAGCACCCCCCGAGATGGAGCGATCTGTGAGGAGAGCGTCTGGACCAAAGCCACAGGCGTGTGCGACGAAGAGGAGTGTGTGTGACGGGCAGGAGCGTGTGCGACGGAGAGGAGTGTGTGTGACGGGCAGGAGCGTGTGCGACGGAGAGGAGTGTGTGTGACGGGCAGGAGCGTGTGCGACGAAGAGGAGTGTGTGTGACGGGCAGGAGCGTGTGCGACGGAGAGGAGTGTGTGTGACGGGCAGGAGCGTGTGCGACGGAGAGGAGTGTGTGTGACGGGCAGGAGCGTGTGCGATGGAGAGGAGTGTGTGTGACGGGCAGGAGCGTGTGCGATGGAGAGGAGTGTGTGTGACGGGCAGGAGCGTGTGCGACGGAGAGGAGTGTGTGTGACGGGCAGGAGCGTGTGCGATGGAGAGGAGTGTGTGTGACGGGCAGGAGCGTGTGCGATGGAGAGGAGTGTGTGTGACGGGCAGGAGCGTGTGCGATGGAGAGGAGTGTGTGTGACGGGCAGGAGCGTGTGCGATGGAGAGGAGTGTGTGTGACGGGCAGGAGCGTGTGCGATGGAGAGGAGTGTGTGTGACGGGCAGGAGCGTGTGCGATGGAGAGGAGTGTGTGTGACGGGCAGGAGCGTGTGCGACGAAGAGGAGTGTGTGTGACGGGCAGGAGCGTGTGCGACGGAGAGGAGTGTGTGTGACGGGCAGGAGCGTGTGCGATGGAGAGGAGTGTGTGTGACGGGCAGGAGCGTGTGCGATGGAGAGGAGTGTGTGTGACGGGCAGGAGCGTGTGCGATGGAGAGGAGTGTGTGTGACGGGCAGGAGCGTGTGCGATGGAGAGGAGTGTGTGTGACGGGCAGGAGCGTGTGCGATGGAGAGGAGTGTGTGTGACGGGCAGGAGCGTGTGCGATGGAGAGGAGTGTGTGTGACGGGCAGGAGCGTGTGCGATGGAGAGGAGTGTGTGCAGGCCGGGAAATATAGTGCAGAAGTTTGTCCTTTACATGTCTGATTTGTTGACTCTTTCAGTGTTACATCCATGTGCATGTTTCCACAACAGCTGCAGTCTCAGACTTTATTGTGATGAATACAAAGACATGAACGAATGAGCACAGATAAAAATGTTGTTGCTGATGAGAAACAAGAGGAGAGGGCACAAGTGGCCCAAGTTCTTATAATTAGAGCTGGTGTACCAACATGACTTCTTTCATAAATATTGTTAAAGAAGTCAAAATACAGTGCGAAAGTATTCTGCCCCCTTGAACCTTTCAAAATTTCGCCACATTTCAGGCTTCAAACATGAAGATATAAAATTTAAATTTTTTGTCATGAATCAACAACAAGTGGGACACAATCGTGAAGTGGAACAAAATGTATTGGATGATTCAAACTTTTTTAACAAATAAAAAACTGAAAAGTGGGGCGTGCAATATTATTCGGCCCCTTTACTTTCAGTGCAGCAAACTCACTCCAGAAGTTCAGTGAGGATCTTTGAATGATCCAATGTTGTCCTAAATGACTGATGATGATAAATAGAATGCACCTGTGTGTAATCAAGTCTCCGTATAAATGCACCTGCTCTTTGATAGTCTCAGGGTTCTGTTTAAAGCGCAGAGAGAACCATGAAGACAAAGGAACAAACCAGGCAGGTCCGAGATACTGTTGTGGAGAAGTTTAAAGCCGGATTTGGATACAAAAAGATTTCCCAAGCTTTAAACATCTCAAGGAGCACTGTGCAAGCAATTATATTGAAATGGAAGGAGTATCAGACCACTGCAAATCTACCAAGACCCGGCCGTCCCTCCAAACTTTCATCTCAAACAAGGAGAAGACTGATCAGAGATGCAGTCAAGAGGCCCATGATCACTCTGGATGAACTGCAGATAACTACAGCTGAGGTGGGAGAGTCTGTCCATAGGACAACAATCAGTCGTGCACTGCACAAATCTGGCCTTTATGGAAGAGTGGCAAGAAGAAAGCCATTTCTCAAAGATATCTATAAAAAGTCTCGTTTAAAGTTTGCCACAAGCCACCTGGGAGACACACCAAACATGTGGAAGAAGGAGCTCTGGTCAGATGAAACCAAAATCGAACTTTTTGGCCACAATGCAAAACGATATGTTTGGTGTAAAAGCAACACAGCTCATCACCCTGAACACACCATCCCCACTGTCAAACATGGTGGTGGCAGCATCATGGTTTGGGCCTGCTTTTCTTCAGCAGGGACAGGGCAGATGGCTAAAATTGATGGGAAGATGGATGGAGCCAAATACAGGACCATTCTGGAAGAAAACCTGTTGGAGTTTGCAAAAGACCTGAGACTGGGACGGAGATTTATCTTCCAACAGGACAATGATCCAAAACATAAAGCCAAATCTACAATGGAATGGTTCACAAATAGACGTATCCAGATGTTAGAATGGCCAAGTCAAAGTCCAGACCTGAATCCAATCGAGAATCTGTGGAAAGAGCTGAAGACTGCTGTTCACAAACGCTCTCCATCCAACCTCACTGAGCTCGAGCTGTTTTGCAAGGAAGAATGGGAAAGAATTCCAGTCTCTCGATGTGCAAAACTGATAGAGACAAACCCCAAGCGACTTGCAGCTGTAATTGCAGCAAAAGGTGGCGCCACAAAGTATTAGCGCAAGGGGGCCGAATAATATTGCACGCCCCACTTTTCAGTTTTTTATTTGTTAAAAAAGTTTAAATTATCCAATACATTTCGTTCCACTTCCCGATTGTGTCCCACTTGTTGTTGATTCTTGACAAAAAAAAATTATATCTTTGTTTGAAGCCTGAAATGTGGCGAAATGTTGCAAGGTTCAAGGGGGCCGAATACTTTCGCAAGGTACTGTATTCTTGCCGCCTGTAACTCATTGTAAACGTGTTATCTTTTGTAGTATTCAGGGATGTAGAGCTGAGAGCTGATTGGCTGAGTGAGAGTGGTCCCCTCATGTTACATTTTCTGAATTTAGAGTTAATTTCCAAGTAAATATGTATTGGATATTTTCATATGTGGTTATGTAACATGATAAAATGCATACAATTTTAAAAGTTTATAAGCTGTGTTATATGTCTCCCGACATTCCTGATTCCAAAGTATCAAAGTATCTTACTTACCATTTTTCAGTGTTCCCATTTGTGTTATAATATGAGGTGAAAACTGTGTGTATTGTAGATAAACCGGGGAGACTGCTTGTACAGTCGCGTTGTGGCGCTGAATATGTGGCTCCAGTCTGCATGCAGCACTTTTAACTTTGTTTTTGTGAACAACTTTGGCCTGTTCTGGAAGCGTCACGTGGCCTATCGTCCAGACGGTCTGCACCCGAACAGATACGGTACCAGTTTATTGATGGACTTTTTACGCCATGTTGTTCAGTGCTCCCCGAGGGGGGCGTGACTGTTTACATCCGAGGCCCCTCGGCCCCCACTACCACCTTCCTCCTCCACTCCAGCACCGGGTGAGTACTGTGGTGCAAACACTGACCCCTGTCCGTCTGGCAGTGTAATACCAGTCCTGCCACTGAACGGCACTTACTCAGTCATGCATCTGGAACTTAACAAAGTAAAACAGAGTTCACTTCTTAAACCAATAGAGACTGTGTGTGTTCCTCGCACCGGCTCAGAAATGTGTTTTAATTTGAATAAACACAAATATAACAGAAGGACAGCAGTTAGACGGTCCAACTCAGGAAATCTAATTCCAATTCTTTGTAGTCAATCAACTAAACCCACTGACACTGATATTATTTTTAACCTTGCTCTGCTTAATGTCAGATCACTATGCAATAAATCCTTTTTAATTAATAATTTTATCTGTTCTTATGATCTTGACTTTATGTTTATGACTGAAACTTGGCTTGACCATAATACAGAAAATGCAGTCTTAATAGAAACAACACCACCAAATTTCAAATTTGAATCAGAAATTCGAGAAAATAAAAGAGGAGGAGGCACAGCAGCAGTTTTTAAAGATTGTATTGTCTCCCATAGAGTACCTCTTGGGAAATTTTCCTCATTTGAGTATGTCTCTTTTAAAATAGAACAAAAACAATCTTCTATTCTTATTATTGTTGTGTACAAGCCGCCACAGTCATGTCATAGTTTCACTGATCATTTCACCGAGTTGCTTTCAGTTGTGTGCACAGACTTTGATAGTTTAGTCGTCATAGGTGATTTTAATATACATGTAGATAACGTTGATGATAGATACGCGAAAGAGCTGAGCTCTGTGCTGGAGACCTTTGGTCTCACTCAGCATGTGAGTGGCCCCACCCATAGCAGAGGACACACTCTCGATCTGCTAATTACTAAAGGGGTTAATATCTCAAATGTAAATGTGGCCAATGTTGCTCTGTCAGATCATTTCTGTGTATTTTTTGATATGTGTCTCAATAGTAAAGCACGAGCTGAATCCTCAATTGTTAGAAGAAGAAGACACATAAACAAAAATACAGGTGAACTTTTCATGGGGATGATAAACTTTGATAACACGTTGTGTTCTACTGTGGATGAATTACTTAACTCTGTCACCTCTAGTGTTTTGGATGTTCTGGACACGATTGCTCCTGTAAAGGTCAAAATTGTTACAAATAAGCAAAAGGCGCCATGGACAAAACCGGACTCTGTCAGGGCACAGAAGAGAGAGTGCCGGAGAGCCGAGCGGAAGTGGCGAAAGTCAAATCTCCAAGTTGACCATGAGATCTTCAAAGATGCATTGTGCAAGTTCAACAGTGTGCTACGTAGAACGAGGGAAACTTATTTTTCCGAAACAATCGAAGGTTGCAGTAACAATCTACGCGTTCTGTTCTCAACAGTAAATAAATTGACAAATCCCCCTGTTAAGATGCCATCAGAGCTTACCTCCAAAACCAAATGTAATGAGTTTGCAGAGTTTTTTAATGACAAAGTCCAAGGCATCAAAAATGCCATCACCTCCACAGTAGAAATTACAATCCAACAGCCAGTGAAGCTTTTTGGGCTGACACACTTTACACCAGTACAAAATGAAACTGTCCAAATGATAATTACAAGTCTGAGTTCTTCTACATGTAGCCTGGATGTATTACCTCCTAGATTTCTTAAATCTGTTCTGAGCAGTCTTTTACCTTCACTCACGCATATAGTAAATATGTCTCTTGAATCTGGAACATTCCCAATGGCCCTGAAAACGGCAGTCATCAGACCCCTCCTAAAAAAGAGGAGTCTGGATGCCTTGGCACTTAAAAATTATCGGCCCATTTCAAATCTGCCTTTCATGGGTAAAATTCTAGAAAAAGTTGTCTATCAACAACTTACAGAATTTTTAATAATCAATCACTCTTTTGATATGTTCCAGTCTGGTTTTAGACCCCACCACAGCACAGAGACCGCTCTAGTGAAGGTAACAAATGACATCAGACTTAACACTGACGCAGGAAAAGTCTCAGTTCTTATCCTGTTAGATTTAAGTGCTGCTTTCGACACTGTCGATCATGGTATCCTCATTCAGAGACTTGAGGACTGGGTTGGTGTTTCTGGAACAGCCCTAAGCTGGTTTATATCCTACCTACAGGACAGAAAGTATTTTGTGGAGATCGGAAACTGTATCTCAGACCATCTGGCCCTAACCTGCGGAGTGCCACAGGGATCAATCCTGGGGCCTCTCCTGTTTAATATTTACATGCTGCCTCTGGGTAGGTTAATACACAGTAATAACGTGTCCTATCACAATTATGCTGACGATACTCAGGTCTATGTGTCCCTGACAGCAGGAGAACATGGACCAGTGGACTCGCTCCTTCACTGTATCCAACAAATCAGTGATTGGATGCAAAATAACTTTCTCCAGCTAAACACAGAAAAAACTGAAATTATTGTTTTCGGACCTCAAAAACAAAGAGAGAGCGTTATCTGCCACCTCCAGTCTCTCTCCCTAAAACCCTCAACTCAGGTCAGAAATCTAGGAGTAATAATGGACTCAGACTTAAATTTCAATAGCCACATATCATCTGTGACATCATCAGCTTACTTCCACCTAAGAAACATTGCTAAAATTAGGAACATTGTGTCTAAAGCAGACTTGGAGATTCTTATCCACGCATTTGTCTCCAGTCGATTGGACTACTGCAATGGCTTGTTCACAGGTCTCTCTAAACAAGCGGTAAAACAGCTGCAGTACATCCAAAATGCTGCAGCTCGAGTCCTGACTAGAACCAGGAAGTACGACCACATTAGTCCGGTCCTCAGGTCTCTGCACTGGCTTCCTGTGGCTCAGAGAATAGATTTTAAAGTAGCTTTACTTGTGTACAAGTCTCTCCATGGCCTCGCACCAGGGTACATCCGCGACATGTTGGTGCCATATGAACCAACTCGGGCTCTGAGGAGCACAGGGACTGGACTTCTGTTAGTGCCAAGAGTCGGAACTAGACATGGGGAGGCTGCGTTTCAGATTCATGCAGCTAGAGTCTGGAACCGTCTTCCCGAGAGTGTGAGACAGGCGTCTACTCTAGCAGTTTTTAAAACTGAACTGAAAACAGTTCTTTTTAGCTGTGCATACAAGTGAATGATTTTATATTTGTTTTTATCTTTAATCTTTTTAATGCGCTATGATTATTTATGATTATTTATGATTGTAATCCCTTGTGTGATTTTAATGTTTTACGGTTTTTAACTACTTGTGTGATTTTAAATATCTTGTGCTCTTAATCTGTCTTTTTATGTTTACTTAAATTCTAATGTTTGATGATTTATGCATGATGTTATATGGGTTGTGAGGCGCTTTGCGTTGCCTTGTGTAGGAAAGGCGCTCTATAAATAAACGTTGATTGATTGATTGAAATAAAAAGTTTTAATTAAATATATTTCTGTCAGATTTCCAAACAGTGCCTTGATATTTTACCCATTCAACATTCCCCTTGCCTTAGGTGCCATATTTCTTGGTAGAATAAAATATTGGAAGTTGGGTTTCATCTTGGATCAATCACACACTGTCCTAGGGGAATAGTGTGACCTGTAAAATTCAGAGCACAGCCTCTATGGTCTAACACATTATATTCATCCCATACGCACCGTTCTCCCCTGTCCCTTTCTATTTACAACCCACAGATACCCACCGAGCTAATTTTAGAGCTCCGAGACACTGGGCTGACAGCATCTCTGGGCCTCTGTGCCCGTGTGCCAGAAGGCAGGAGTGGTGCACGGAACAATGGAACATGTGCATTATTATGGCCTTTCATTCATAAAATAAATAAACAAATATATAAATATATATATAAAATATTAAATATATTAGGGATTTTTTCCATCTCTACAACAGAAGGATTTTATCTTTATGCTTTGTGTTGCCTTGTGTAGGAAAGGCCCTACGGTGGCTGAGTGGATAGCACTTTCGCCTCTCAGCAAGAAGGTCCTGGGTTCGAATCCCGGTCGGACCAGGGCCTTTCTGAGTGGAGTTTGCATGTTCTCCCCGTGTCTGCGTAGGTTTCCTCCGGGTACTCCGGTTTCCCCTACCACTAAAAATATGTCCAATAGTTCTGGCATGTGCCTCCTGTACTGGCGACCCCGCTCCCATCTCTGTGTGGAGTGAGAGACAAATGCCCATAATTAACAATTGTAAACCGCTTTGAGACTCAGATCTGCAGTGAAAAGGCGGTATATAAATAAAAACTTACTTACTTACTTACTGCCCTCTACAAATGTAAGTAGTCGACCAAAGAAAGGCTTGGTCGACCTTAACTCGACTTTAACTAACAAAATAACAAAGGTGGCACGTCTATTTTAGTTCTTGTCCTTGATCCCTGTTTGTTTGTTTTTTGTGTGTTTTTTCTTGGAATTTGGTTTATTTACCATCAAATCGTCATTTTTTGCATTTCAGATCCTTGCTTTTGAACGAAGGAACCACTAAAGGACTCTGCAGAATGCTGTTTTTTCCCAAACCTGTTCTCAGTTCATCACCAGTCACCAGGTTTTTATTTTATTTCACCTGTTCAGAGAGGTACTATAGGTATTTCATGACAATTTGAAGCAACTGTGGTTAAAGTTCAAACTCGTCATTCTAACATACTGTATGCAGAAGCCAGTACTTTTCCTGCATGTTTTGTCTATCTGAAGGCCAAGCTACTGATATCGCGGCAAAAGCTGATTGGACGGAGTTCATTCCTCCATGCTATATTATCACTTACAATTTATAACATTCTTTGTTCGTGCTCGTGTTCGTGCTGTCTCTACCAACGACGATAAAACATGTCTTCTGTCTGAATTAAAGACACGATCCCAGACTTTGTCATCTTCTTCTTCTGAAGGTTCCAATCTCCCTGCTTCTCAAGGATAACCTCTCCTTCCCTTCGCCTCTTGCCACCACCAGACATGACCTCCGCCTGGGGTGGTTCTGTTCCTGCCCCTGAGTCACCGCCGGGCATAAGTCTGCATGTGTCCCTGTGCCCTGCTCCCTAGACTTATTGTTGTGAGACTTTCCTTTCGGCCTCTGGACTGCCTAAATATTCTGCTAATTTGTTCCATAAATGGAACATAGCAAGAAACCAAAAAACATAGCAGCTACTTATATTATATTTTGTGCGCTGCAACATTGACATTTCTCCACTGTAGGACGAATAAATGTTCTCTTATCATATATATTCTAATTTTAGACATTTTCTTGTACAAATCCCCAATGACCATTAGCAGAAACATATCCATCCATACAAACACAATAAATACATAATTCTAAAAGTTACTCAAAATAGTTTGACTTCTTCCCACTTCTTTTAGAGCTTTGACAGGCTCTTCCGCCTAATCCATTTCTGGGTCGTGGGGGTGGCAGTCAGAGCTGCACCCAGTACACAGAGCACCAGCCCCTCACTGATCCTCCTGCAGGAGATGAGTCCACAGGAGCTGAGATCTTTCAGCGGGGGCTTCAGGTAAAGCAAGGTTCAATGTCCTGCCCAAGGACACAGCGACAGCAGACATCAGTGGGAGTCGTGAAGTAGGTCTAGTGGTGGGCTCGAACCCACCGCCTTCAGGCCCAAAGGCTATACCAACTGAGCCACTGCCGCCCCAAATGTAAAATATGTAATTGCTGTAAATTCTATAATTGATTCCTGTTTATAAGCTTGAAATAAATCCAATCAATAAATAGTAATAAAGTACATGTTTAGCTCAGACAGATCTGTTGTACAGTTTTGTAGCCAAAGGAGGATTCTGAGTCCAAACATCTAGGTCTGTGCCAATGTTTGAGAAATAAAACTTTCTATCTGTAGACCTATGCTGGTTCAAAAGCCAGTTAAGGCCCTGATATCTTGGGTTTAATTAACAGTTGTGGCGGTTAAACCCTTTTTGATCTTTCTAATTGAACTCCCAGAAGGACTTGCAGCGGGGGTCACTAAATTTCTCACCGATGCATGCAGCTTCAGCAGAGAGGAATTTTAATTGCAGCACATAAAATCGACATAACAAGAAATAGTATCATCTAAATGCCACGCTCAGACTAATTGAAGTCCTTGAGTGCTGACTGAGAAACTGACAATGCAAAGAGAATTATGAGCAGCAGAAAACAATATGGAGAATACTGGAATCAGCTCCTCTCCTGCTGCACTGCTAATGGTGCATATTCAGGTGCATGTGCTCTGTTTGGCACTTATGTATGCATGGTGATGACCTCATATGTAAATGTTGAGAAATAAGGCATATTTCCTCCTTAAGGCGAGTGTGGTAATATCTGCAGGCACATTATGCACATTAAACATACATATTAGTCACATTGCACCCATTCCTGAGAGCTTTAAACCCAGTTAGAAATGTGCTCTTTCTTTTATATTTTGAGAGATTTATGCATCTTATGTTATGTTACTCAATTCAATTCAATGATAACAGTAGTTATCACGGAGGAATCAAACTGTTGCAATGATAAAAATCGCATAGAGCGATTGGTACATAAGGGGCAGAGACCAATAGCCATAAATGTTGTAGAATGTTGAGAGTCTTGGATCATCACGACAGTCCTTTTAGTTAGACCCAGACCAGGGACCAACAGACCCTCCTGCATCAGCGAGGAAAACCTCTCAAACCCATGGGGAAAAGGTGAAAAACCTTGGGGAGGTCCACATTGAGAGAGGGATCTGCTTGGACAGGCTATAGATCCAGGACTCAGACTACAGAACGAGGACCGAGGCCACGCGATGCAGGACCCAGGCTGCAGAACCAGGACAGACTTGATGTTATGAGTAATTTATATTCATGCTCAGGCATAGTTCATTACACATTGGTCGTTTTTATGATTTGTTTGTGCACACACAAAAAACGTTATGTTGTCATATAGTAAAGGGGCAGGTGCAGATTGTAAGATTCACAAAAGCAAATTTGAAGATGATTGTCGACTAAATGGTAGTGTTGATTACAAAATATAAATCACACTTTTGAAATTGGATTCAGGATGTCAGGATGGGCTTATACTGTTCAAGCAAAGGGGTTCAGACAAATCCTTTTCTGGTTGTAATACAGCCAGTGAATGTAATATCTGTTATTAATCAAACAATTGACCAAAATAAAAACATTCATTCATTATTATTATTTAATGAGTAGAGTTTCTGCTGCAGAGTGGAAGGGCGGTGTCTTAGAGAGCTCAGTCACACAGGAGGATGTAAGGCTCTTGTATTTGATCCTGGTGTTTTTAATTCAATAATGTCTTTGTAAATCCACTTAAGACAAACTTGTAGTGGATCTTGAGTATCATCAAGTGCTTCCCAAAGTGGGGTCCGGGGTGCCATTACATATGGCATTACGATGTAAAGTGAAATTTGATACAGAGGATTGTTCCATCCGCAAGGAGGCTGCAGGGCTCCAGACTTTGGGAACCGCTGATCTAGTGACAGACATTTTTCTTTTCAAATACTGTAAAATGGCACAGACCGGTTTATGCTTTTGATGCGTCAATGTCAATGACCGTCTTCTATCTTACTTTATTATCGTCACGTTTTAATGAGTTGCCCTCGACGTGTGGTCAGGTGAGGTCAGATGAAGTTACGTTATTTGCAAAAACATGTGTCTTCATACGGAAAACAAAACAAAACCACTTCTACACTCCCCTCTGTTTTATATTCTAATAATCCATCATATGTTGGTAAGTTCAAAACATAACGGAAAATAATGTTATTCTTTTAAATACAAAAAAACGTCATGTGTGCAGGGAATAATGTTACGATCCACTATGGCCTTTCTCGACACGGTAAATGCTGTTGAAAGGCAGAAGGAAAAAAGTGGTGTCTTCTCCCGTCCTCCCACGACGATGCAAAAGGCTCATCTCTGAGGCCGCGCAGTCAATAGGCTGTTGCTATATTTACTGCAGTCTGGGCGCCGCTATGAAAGCGCCTGGAAGATGTATAGCACAATATAGTAGAATGTATGGGGAGTAGCAGAAAAATAAACAAGGTTGTTACTGCTATTAATGTGGAGTAAAGGGAATCCAAAACATGAAAGCATGAAAACATTCACCAAGATATAGTAGAATCTGAATTACTGAATTAAAGCAGCTATACCCGTTTCTGCAAGGTTTGAATGTTTAGCACAGCCCCCAACTCGCTCACAGGCTTCTCATTTCCCCTACACTGTCATCCCACGGAGCCTGATCTGATACGTGTGCTAATATTAGCATTAGCGCAACAATCACTGATGAAATGGTACAAAAGCTCGATTATCGCTAGTTTTGCGCCCGAATGTAGTCCGAGCATAGATAGTCCGAGACAGTCCCGCAGGTCTCTCCCATAGACAAGTCTCTCCAGAGGATACGATATAAGCTAACAATGTTCACCCGGGCTTGATTTCTTTTTTGATCATTTTTTGGCTTTAGTTCCCTCTTCTCTTCCTCACTGTTGTGTCGTTTGGGCTGCTTTTCTGTGTATGTAGTTACAGCAGGAGGAGTTATAGCCAATTCTGCTAACATGCTCCTGTGTTTAGCAGCGCTGTAGAGGCAAGAGGACGCAGCCTCGTTCTGTGAGTGGAGGAGAGCGGGCGTCACACTAAGTCAACTCAACACTTTTTACGGCCTGAATTCATACACAAACTGAATCAATGAGCTCAAGTTTTCAATTAAATTACGGATGATAATACAACTTGTATGTAGTAATACGCATTTTTATGAACTCATTTAAAACAAAATCGGGTATAGCATCTTTAACCAAACTGAACATTTGAGGGGGAAAAAAATGGGCATATATCACTTTACAGGTTTATACAGTATATTAGCTAGTTTCACATGGTAAGTTGAATTACAGAAGTAAAGTAACTTTTAAACAATATTCATACGTTCTCACAATATTTTAACAAATCATATATTATGTCAAAATTGCGCAGCCCTGAATCCAGTACCCCATTATCGCATCCCCATCTGTAGTATTTCACTTTGATGTAGTCTGGTCCAATTAGTGTGCACTTTTAAAGATAAAAACTCTTCCCAAATGCTCCTGAATGGTACTGTGCATGAATGAGCAGGAGGATAATGAAGCCAGCTCTGAGTCTCTGCTTCTGTGGGGGATTGAAACACACGCACCAGAACCAAAGTCTCCCACTGTTCTTTGAGCACAGACGTAAACGTGTGCAATGAGTTGAAAACGTCAAGATAAAAACGTAAAGCAGTTTGATGAGATTTTACATTTGACATTACATTTGTCAAGGTTTGCTGCTGGCGTTTCATGTTTTACAATAATGTCTGTTGTCATGAGTCCAAATGAAATGAACCCAAACAGCATGACTCTCAAACAAGGAAACAAGGAACGTAATAAAATGTAACACAAAACAACAGGAAGTGAAGGTATATAAAGGGTTTGAATACACAAGACTTAGGCCCAGTCCCAATACTCGCACTTCCACCCTCGCGCCCCTCATTTGCGCGTTCCCGATGATGGGTGCGAGTGCGTAGGGTGTCCCAATTCTCCAGGGAGGTCTTTGGCCCCTCCCCCTTTTCCCCCCTGATCCACACTTCGCTGTAAGAAGACTTTGGCGAAGGATATTACCCATAATTCTTTGCGGTACACACCGAAACGTCTGGAAAATGTATCTAAGTGTAAGTTTTGACATATATGTGCTGTATGTGTGTAAATAAGTTTTGCTATGTTACATGGAAAGAAGCAAAAATTTATTTACAGACATTCTGTGGTAACAATTTAATAACTTTTTAAAGTAAGCGTTCATATAACATTCAATTTAAACTTTACACTTAGTACAATAAACTTAGGATGTATAAAAACTGACCACATAACAGTTAGTTACCCACATTTAACTTAAAATTATACAGCTATCTCAAATTACGAATAACCAATATACATTTATTTTAACGTGTGTGGAGCAACTCATTTTGTTTCGCAAAGGGTCAGACAAAATTACCTTTAATGTTTATAAAGTTTAGGTCTGAAAATGACCATCTCCTGACGAGTCGATGACGTAACCTGCACTCAGTGAGCACTGTCCCAATTCCGCCTTTTTTGCACACTTGTAACCTGCGCACTCAAACCCTTTTGTGCACTTCGAACATGTGCACACTTCGTAGAGGAGTGTAGGGTGCAGTGTGGGCCTAACTGGACACAGGTGGAACACAACAGGGCCGTGCAAGTAATCAGACAACAGGAAGTAGAACTAAATATACAGGGGTGGACAAACCATGATATAAACCTAAATCATGACACCTGTATGTAATATTTTCATTTTGAATCGCACCTACATCTTTTATACATGTTCCCAGATAAAAGGTCAACATGTGCAAATCATATTGGGCCTTTTCTGTTTAAACTGGAGTTATTCTTTCGATTTTCAAGCAGATTATCCAATCTGAGAGCAGAATTAGGCTCTTATTTGAGTTGTTAGTTTGTTTTTACTCATCAGCTGAAAGCTTAAATCTCTGCGATAGCTTTTTATATAATTTCCCTAAACCATGATGTTGAACAATCTTTGTTTTCAGGTCATTTGAGATTTGTTTTAAGGCTCCCATGTTGCCATTCTTCAGATAAGATGCAAAAATGGAAATACTTGGTCTACTTAAATCTCCTTTCTCATGATTGTACTCTCCTGTGTATGGAGATCGAGAGTCACTATGGTTACAAAACTCATTTTCAGTTCCAATAATTAGTGCTAAAAAAATGTAAAGGGTGCCTCAATTATGCACATGATTAATTTGGTTTAAATAATTCCTGCACACGTTCTGAAAATCCTACAAAGTTTATTTCACGTCTCAGATATCACTGTGTTCGTCTCCTCTATGATACATTTAACTGAAATTAATTATCCAAATAATTTCAAAAGGAAAATAATACAGAATTGCTAGGTGCCCAAAGTTTTTCATACCATACCACGGACAGAACCTGTTCAAGTATTGCCTACAATTATTTTTCAGTTAAAGGGCAGGTGCCAAGAAAACTCAATGGGGAAGAAGAAGAAAAAAATCTTTAAAAATCTTGTTGAAAGGGCTTAAAAATTAAAACAACGTTAAAATTTGCAATACACAGGGGACATTTCGAGACCTACCACACACATGTCACCACGGTAACCAGGCAGCAGAGCATAAACAGTAACCATTGATCGTCCCATGCAACCATCAGTGCGCTCATGCAACTTTAATGGAAATGGATTCACCCTGCATCTCACCTTTATATATATATATATATATATATACAAACTTACATACATACAATAAATAATATATATATATTTATTCGCAATGTATAATCACTTATTTTCAGCTTGTCTTGGCTACATGTTTTACAAGTGTAATGGCCTCCTTGAATCCTCTTCAAATGGCACTTTATTTGCAGGCTTTGTCAGCACAGCCTATACAAATCAATAATTACAGCTTCAATCCGTCAGCTGCAGTATATTGCGTCTGACAATTGCTTGTGACTTAGAAATGACAAAAATCTTGTGTAGTGTACGGAGGAAACAGATCAAGAACATCGCTGCCTCCACAGTGTACGCCGTGGCTCTATATGAATCAATGTTGAGGTGAAATATTCATCCACTTATTTAAAATTCTCCTTCAAATTTTCTATTTGTGGAGGCGAGGCGGGGTGTCTCTTTGAAGCTGCATGGTGCCATAAGTTACACCTCCACAAAAGAAACCGCACAGAGGTGGTTTTTGTGTTTTCACTGTAAAACTACAATTATCGCTGAGGTCTCAATGAATGAAGTGGAAATGCTTTTGAGTGAGATGGAAAGAGACAGCGAGAGCAGATGAGGAGACACCAGGCTTTGCTCGCTGCATGTTTTTAGACCAGTGTTTAAAGCATGTGGACTCGGGACAACCGTGGGAAAAGTTGGAGAATTGTTGCTGCAACTAACGATTATTTTGTAATCAATTAATCTATTGATTATTTTTACGATTAATCGAGTAATCGCTTGGCTGTGAATTGTGTAGAAAAAAAATATTTTTTCATCACAAAAAGCTAAAGTGGCAACACTCGAGGACGTATTGATGGCGTAAACTTAAAGTAAATGTTTGTAACAGGCTCTTTGTGCTAATTCTGCTATCTGATTGGATGAGACAGACAGATATTCATGAAATTATAAAAAAGTCGGTTTTAATCAAAAATACTACATTTTCATGTCATTTTTGCTCTGTTTGAGTCCGTGTGAACCAGAAAACGATTAATCGATTACTAAAATAGTTGTCGACTATTTCAATAATCGATAAGTTGTTTCAGCCCTAGAATTGTTTAAACCCGTGTCAGCTTTTCACCACAGGGAAGACAGGGACACGTCAAAATAATAGGGTCAAATCGATGGGGGTGTGCTTAAATTTTTTTTTTCAATTTAAGTTTTCATATTAAATAATTTAATAATAGATTCTTATTTTTAAATTAGGTAAAAAATCAAATGTATTTGAAGAATATTTTTTATATTTTTAATTAAAAAAACATTGTATTTTTATGTATTTGTAATAATTATTACTTCTTAAACTTAGTAGTTTTATTTGAGAAAATTACCTTCAAAATAATGTTTGCCATGGCAGCATATCCTGATGATTTCCTGCCATGGCAAAATATATAGAATATATTTGACCCGGGAACATTTAAATGATCATGGAGACAAAAGAATAGACAAAAGATTGGCCTTAGGCCGTAACAATCCTTATATGGCTCATCTCTTTCACAGGATCAAAGTATTTAGAATGAAACAAAATGACCCGGACTAAAGAAACATATTTAATATATTTATGTAAGCACACAGTTGTAATGAAAGCAATGAGGCTACCAAAATACATTTGGATACGCTAGATTTGTTATAAACGAGAGAAAAGCGCTCTTTCTGTAATGACTGACAGCACAAAACGTTCACAGCTTGTGCCAAACACTGATGCAGCTAAAAACAACCACAGGTTTATGGTTTTGGCATCATTGCTTAAATCTCTCGTTCTAAAAGATTTTTTCTGCTATTGCCTCAGTCGTACGAGTCATTTGGGGACAGCGATGAGACCGAGGACCCAGCAAACATGAACTTTGCAGCTTGTGAAAATGTGAAAGCATCACACTACATTAGAGCTCAAGTCTGTGAGTGATTAGCCTGACATCCTTGACAAGGGCTAGCTTCCCCTAACAAGCCAGCAGTTAGCACAACTCGACTACCGTTGCATTACATAGCCCTAGCTGCGTCCAAAGTCTTCTTATACAACAACTTTTCTTGTTCTCTCCTTAACCACAACCGGACGAGTTGGTGGCAAATGGGAAATAGACAGTGGCAGAAAGGAGGACGGGGAGGGAGAGAGGAGGGATGAAGGCATCCCATCCCTTCTATCGGGCCTCTCCAAAATATTTCTGATTTATTATTTGAGGCTACAGGCATCTGGTCATGTTCGTTCCTATTTGAGAACACATGATAACTTCACTACTTTTGGGGTTTAGGGATGTTTCCCCACAGTATTTTAAAAAATGCGTCTGGATAAATCATTGACTGCATCTTTAACAATCTTGTAGTTGTTGCTTAAAGCCGATATGAGATTGTCAATATTTTGATATATGTTTATTGTTTACTTCATTTGTACCATTTTAAAACATTGTATTCACATGCAAAACTAAATAATAATGATCTATCTACATTATTATATGAACTATTGACCCAAACACAATGCCCATTCTGCATGATACAATTTTAATCTTTTGAAATGCTCCCAAATAATATGATTTATAACCAAGCCCTGGCGATCCAAGATGGTGCCGTATTCAAATGAATGGTTTGCGCTCAGTGGCGTGTCGTTGACATTTTAGCGGAACTCGCCTGGAACTCGCTGTATTTGGGAATCGTCTGGTCCTCCCGCTTCTGCGCAGTGGATGATCTCCCATGATGCGTTGGGCCAAATACGCGTGTCTGGCTTTCATGCACGTGCACAGAGGGGCTCGGCCGCACTCTGACCAATCAGAGCTGCTCATCAGAGCAGGAGTCAGTTTGTGGCACTAAAGTGTGGATTTAAAGAAAACCGAGGGATTTAAGAAGAAAAAAAGTTCAGGATGACAAGGGACACTAAAATCCCCACAAAATCCGACCTTTATGAAAGCTGTAGGTTCTCTGTCAGCTGAGGTCGAGCTGTTTTAGTTTACATTGAGTTCTATGGGGAAGATTTCTGGGTAGCCCACGTGAATTTAGTCTGGTTTAGTCTGCAGTTCCGCGAGAATCCCCCGAGCACATGAGTTATTCAGCTCCAAGCTATAGTAATACCCTATCCAGTTATTATAATAGATCCATGTTTATAACCGCCTGACAATTAGATGGATTTGATCATGCCAAGTTAGATGCTCCGAACATAAGGCTTACCAGTGCCTGAGCATATTTCACAATGTTGATCCATCTATTGCATACATTGTTTCACATTCCAAATATTAATGAGAAGCAATATATATAAATATATATATATTTTTAAATGGGCTGTAAGCAATAATCATCAAAATGATAACATACAAAGGCTTGGCATGTAATAAGTCTGTATGAGTTTTAGTTGAATTGCAGAAAACACTTTTGAACGATAACTGAGTTTCACCTGTATTTTCCATTTCATTTTGTTCATTTGAGCTCTTGAGTGACAAGTTCAAGGAAAATACACAGATTTAAAATTACAAAGCCGAGCTATAAAGGAGTAAGCAGAAGCAAAAAATAGCCTATGTGGCTCTGCCCTGAGGCCCCTTACAGCCAATAACTGCTTACAGAAATCTGATTCTGATTCTGTCTTCTTCTGTTTTAATCAATACACGTTGGGAATTTATTCTTGATCCATAGTTTTGAAAATCCATCCGAAACATAGGCTTTTTCTACCAAACTGAGAGCATGATTTTGGATTTGCACATGACTCTCGGCTGCACTTTGTCAGTCACACACTTCAATCTGTTGATGAAACCCTTTGTTAGTGTTTCAGCAGAAAAGGAGCCAGTGGCAAAAAGCTCTAGTTACGGTCATCTCCAATATATATGTATATATGGAAAGCAATAATGGAACATGTGCAATAATGACGAGTGTAAACTTATTGCGTGCAATGATTTGAACGTGTGCAATAATCTAACGTGTGCAATAACGTAACAAAAGGGAAACAATGTAAAGTGTACAATCAAAGTTAGCAATAATGGAAAGTTAAAATGTAAAAAGACTATGCAATATTGAAGTGTGTGCAAGTTGACTTTGAGCTTTGTTTTGGTCAAACGTATAACAACTCTTATATTCACTGCATTTGTGAATGAAACAACAGCAGTTGGAAATTTGCCACAACATTAGCAACTTGAATGAGGCTGATCGTTAAATAGACGTCTCCAGTTTACATAAAGTCAATATAACAGTGGAAGTCTGCAGTGGCTCTGTGCTTTTGATTCTTCCATCCTCATCCTAAACACCACATAAACGAAAGAACTGATGGTGGATTTCAGGATTGACCCATCAGTCACCTGTCCCCATTCAGGGCCCCCAGGCCAAAGTAGTGTCAACCACAGATATTTGGGTGTGCATTGAACAATAGGCTGCACATGGACAGAGTGAACAGGATCATCCCCCTCCTCTTCCCACGGAATGTCTACTGTAGAGCCCAGTGCACTCTTCTTTGGGACAACGTGCTGGGGTGTGTGTTCTGCGGATTAAAAGAGGTTGGACAATTGGTGACAACCCAGGACATTCAACATGTATGAACATTTATCAACACTTATGGACATTGGTCATCTTCCCCTTATGGACCAATACCAATGTGTTTTCATTCATGTCTTTGAACTGTTTGATTCTCTTATCTGTGTTGGCAAATTCATCGGTTGTGTAAACTCCCCCGAGATAACTACTGTTGTGATTTAGGGCTGTACAAGAATAAATTGAATTAAATTTAAAATTGTATTACAGACGCAGGCTCTATAGTGGAGTGTCCACTGGCCACAGCCCCCAGCAGGTCGATATACGTTGCCATCCATCAGGACCATCCGAGGAATCACTGCTCAGAGATGTAAATCTGAGCACTTAGGAAAGACTTTCAATCCTGCTCCAATAAGACAATTTAAGCCACAACATTATTATGTATGCTTCTAGATGTGTAAAGGTTGTGACAACATAAGTTCCTACAGAGGATCAATAAAGTCCACTTCAGTCCCCACAGCAGGCTAAAAGAGAGCGCTCATAATTACACTTCCATGTCTCATAAGCATCACACAAGAGCCTGCTCCTGTGGGTTCATGTGACAGTACAATATAGGAGAATACTTTATGTGGCCCATACAATCATGTCTGCTGTACTTTCTCTGCGGGGATGATAAACTGATTTATGGGCAAAATGTGCCACACACAGCAAAAACAGAAAGAAACCAGAGAGCTGTAGGTGTGTTGCAAGATTGGCTGCTGTTGAGGGAAGGTTTGTTTTTAGATTAAGATTAAAGCATTAAACCTGCACTATATATATATTTATAAATATACACATACACACACACACATACAGTATACACACACACACACACAATATCTATTAGCTATGACTATAATTATTTTTGAAAGGTCAGTGGATATGGCATGTTTTTTATACATTTGACCATAACAAAACACAAGTGATTCCCCAGAGAACTTCTGCTTCAAAAGATGAATAAGGTGTAAGGTACAGCAGGAGAAAACAAAAGCAGTCACATTCACTGGTGATTACAGGACGTCCATCAGGAATCACAACTACAGTGCCTTGCGAAAGTATTCTTCCTTTCAACATTTTGCCACATTTCAGGCTTCAAACATAAAGATATAACATTTTAATTTTTTGTCATGAATCAACAACAAGTGGGACACAATCGTGAAGTGGAACGAAATTTATTGGATAATTTAAACTTTTAAAAAAAATAAAAAACTGAAAAGTGCGGCGTGCAGTATTATTTGGCCCTTTTACTTTCAGTGCAGAAAACTCACTCCAGAAGTTCAGTGAGGATCTTTGAATGATCCAATGTTGTCCTAAATGACTGATGATGATAAATAGAATGCACCTGTGTGTAATCAAGTCTCCGTATAAATGCACCTGCTCTTTGATAGTCTCAGGGTTCTGTTTAAAGCACAGAGAGAACCATGAAGACAAAGGAACAAACCAGGCAGGTCCGAGATACTGTTGTGGAGAAGTTTAAAGCCGGATTTGGATACAAAAAGATTTCCCAAGCTTTAAACATCTCAAGGAGCACTGTGCAAGCAATTATATTGAAATGGAAGGAGTATCAGACCACTGCAAATCTACCAAGACCCGGCCGTCCCTCCAAACTTTCATCTCAAACAAGGAGAAGACTGATCAGAGATGCAGCCAAGAGGCCCATGATCACTCTGGATGAACTGCAAATAACTACAGCTGAGGTGGGAGAGTCTGTCCATAGGACAACAATCAGTCGTGCACAAATCTGGCTTTATGGAAGAGTGGCAAGAAGAAAGCCATTTCTCAAAGATATCCATAAAAAGGGAAGATGGCTAAAATTGATGGGAAGATGGATGGAGCCAAATACAGGACCATTCTGGAAGAAAACCTGTTGGAGTCTGCAAAAGACCTGAGACTGGGACGGAGATTTATCTTACAACAGGACAATGATCCAAAACATAAAGCCAAATCTACAATGGAATGGTTCACAAATAGACGTATCCAGGTGTTAGAATGGCCAAGTCAAAGTCCAGACCTGAATCCAATCGAGAATCTGTGGAAAGAGCTGAAGACTGCTGTTCACAAACGCTCTCCATCCAACCTCACTGAGCTCAAGCTGTTTTGCAAGGAAGAATGGGCAAGAATTCCAGTCTCTCGATGTGCAAAACTGATAGAGACATACCCCAAGCGACTTGCAGCTGTAATTGCAGCAAAAGGTGGCGCTAGACGCCCCACTTTTCAGTTTTTTATTTGTTAAAAAAGTTTAAATTATCCAATAAATTTCGTTCCACTTTACGATTGTGTCCCACTTGTTGTTGATTCTTGACAAAAAATTTAATTTGTATATCTTTGTTTGAAGCCGGGTTACTTTCGCAAGGCACTGTATAATATCTCCAGGTCACAAAAAACCATCTGACTTGAATAAAAACATAAACTTAAAACACTACTCTTTAACACTTAAGCATAGCCTTTATTAGGCTATATACAGTAGTTCTATACACTGTGAAAACTAAACACAACAAAAGCAGAGATTAAGTAGCCTATATCAGACAATCCAAATACTTTATCTGATTGGCTAAATGACCGGGGTCCTCCTTTTCACCTATTTTTGAAAAAGCTGATCTGAAGATGTGACAACAAATGCATACATGTGAAAACTAGCGATAGAACCAAACAGTTTTGAACACTTCAAACTATTAACAAATGGATTTATATAGTTCTATACGTTGTGGTTTCAAAGTCGGGTAGCTTCAGCTCTAAAGAAAGAATTGTAACAGTGCTGCCCAAAGGAATTTATTTGACCGAGAATGTGGCCAACATGGCTCTGCCAAAAAATCAACATACAGTATGCATCAGGCTGTGGTAAATCTAACCACAGAACACATACTGACCATGAATGTGGGTCAATGAACACTAGTTTACCTACTTTAATAGAATATGTGCCACTTTGAAAGGGTCAGGATATGCATCTGCTCCTCAGAGATGTGGCTGTGCATGGGCCGAGACTGACCAGGAATGTGGGTCATTGAACACTCGCTACCATCTTTCCTGAAATAGTTCCTCAAACAAGTACTATTTGTGAGAGGTTCTATGAATGTAGTTTATGTATAGCACAACCTATATCAAACATGCATACTTAAAGGTATATAAGTATTTTCTTCTTCCAGGTGGCTCATCTAGAATATTGTCAATCATTGTCAATCATTCTGGTGATACGTTTTAGCAGGCGTTTCGTCTGGAGAGGGTGGTTCTTTCCTAAAATTCAGGATCACCCTTTGTGGTTGGTTTTCCCTCTCTAAGCTCGGGTCCTCTACCAGAGGCCAGGGAGCTTGAGGGTTCTGCGCAGTATCTTTGCTGGTCCTAGCACTGCACATTTCTGGACCGAGATGTCCGAGGTTGTTCCAGGGATCCGCTGTAACCACTCTTCTAGCTTCGGGGTCACTGCCCCGAAGGGCACCGATCACTACTGCTACTACTGTCACCTTTACCCTCCAGGCCCTCTCCAGCTCCTCTCTGAGGCCTTACCACTAAAAATATGTACAATAGGACTGTGCATGCGCCTCCTGTACTGGCGACCCCGCTCCCATCTCTGTGTGGAGTGAGAGGACAAATGCCCAAAAAAATAATAACAATTGTAAACCGCTTTGTGACCCTTGTCTGTGAAAGGCGGTATATAAATTAACATTACTTACTTACTTACTTACTTGGTATTTCTCAAGCTTTTCGTGTTCTTTTTTACTGATATTACTGTACCATCGCTTGGACTCTCCACGTCCACCACCACGGCTTTCATCTGTTCTTTGTCTACCACCACGATCTTTTTCATGCATTGAACCGGAGTTACAATGATGAGCAGACTGTTTACTTCCATACTATGTCACATGTCAACAGTACATTCCATGAAAGGTAAATAATATATTACGCAGACAGTATATGGAGAAACAATTATCTAATGTAAACAATACTTTCCAGCATCAACTCCCAATGCTACCACCAGAGGGAGGAGCTGGATTTGTTTTGTTTTTCCCCAAAAATACTTTGTTTTATAAGGCAGAAAACTGATCTGAGCATAATGGTACAATGATATCATACTATAACAGCACTGAGCCTTTCGACAGAAGGGTCGAAGTTACACGTTTGTGCCAGAATTTCATGAAATTATAGCATGGATGAATCTAAACACAACTCCAGGAAGCCTTTGGCACTCTACGTCTCCTTTAACTCTGTTTTTTTTTCTCAGAATCTGTATCATATGGAATCAGTCTTGGATTTGTCTTCTCCCTGGGTATTCGGAAGGTGACATATTATTTATCCACAAATTTTGTGCATGGTTCTTTGAGAAGATATCCTGTTACAGAGGAGCTACAATCCCCAGTGAGCAGCCATCCTTGCCTGGTGGCATCAGAAGGCCGGGAGTCACTTATAGGTAAAGATCTAAAGAGCACCTCTGTGTTAATGAATGTCACGGGTTTTGCACAACCTGCACGTTCTCTGTTGGATTTGGAGCTTTGAGCTAAATGTCATATGGTCCCTGAAGCGTAGTGATTAGTGCCAGTCTCAACACCCACTGAACTTCAATGTAACATCAATAAATGTGATCAAAGGCCATTCAGAAGACTGGGCATTTAGGTTAAATAATGGAATATACTGCGGTCATGTGACATCACAACATTAAGAAAAATCTTTGCAACTGTGGAAAGTGTGGTGGTGGTTTAAATCATATAATTCTTGAACAATTTGACAGCCTTCAACTTAATTGCGTGTCTCATTGGCAAAGCTAGTTCGATAAAGCCAGAATCAAGACACACTGTATATAATCTTTTTACAGTAATTGTGGTCAGCAAGATGCTCATGAAAATAGGACAATGACAGTGTCTCTGTAGAAGGCCTCTACAATAGATGTGGCGATTAAATCAGAATATATTCAGCATATTTATAGATTCTAAAGTCCTTTGAGGAGCTACTTGGCATTGAGTGGCAAGCTACTGATTGCTCCCAAGCTACAGATTAGAGAACCCTGGTCTACAGTGATATTTTATACCGTCTATTTTCTCCCTTATTCCTGCGGGTCCAATCCACATGAAACAGAAACTGTCACAAAGTTCCTCATCTTCTTTGTCAGTACCGATCAACTACGGTCTCATTTTTCTCAAGGTTAGAAGCAATGAGAATAACAGGAAAATAATAATGAGCGTGAGAATAATAATAATTGTTAAAAAAAACATATAGAAAGGACTGCTAGACGAATAATATGGTTGTGAATCTAAATATTAAATAATGATCTGGGAAAACATTTTGACATTTTCTTTTTCCACATTTCCCTAATGGTGAGTTTTATTGGCATCTGCTTGCAACACTGAAAATAGAAATCTCCAACATTAACGCCACGTTTTGAGCTTGTGGCGTCAGATTGGACTTGTCACAATAATGAATATGCAGCATTTCTCCCATGAAGAGCGACAGATCTTTCTTTGAGCTGCTGAATGAGCAGGAAACATTTCTCCACTGAATGACAGTATGTGTACGCTCTGCTGTTTAAAAACTTCCTCTTCCCCCCTTTCCAGACTGTAACAAAATCCAATCTCACTTCACATTATTGCATTACTGTTATTGTGGGGTGGTACACTGTTGCACCCTATTTCTACCACAAAATCGTTTTTAAGTCAGAGCATTGCAATATATTGGACACCAGGTAGCAGCAATATTTTCAACGCTTCAGTAATTTCATCACAGTATCCAAATCCTAAAGTAATGGGAAAAAACACCAGCTCCTCAGCACCTCCTAAACTCCACTAAAGTCTATTCTTGTAGTGCTGCATTGTGTGTGTGTGTGTGTGTGTGTGTGTGTGTGTGTGTGTGTGTGTGTGTGTGCCTGTGTGTGTGTGTGTGTGTGCCTGTGTGCGTGTGTGTGTGTGTGTGTGTGTGTGCCTGTGTGCGTGTGTGTGTGTGTTTGTGTGTGATGCTTCACATAAAAACGAAATCAATCCCCACAATATGTTTAAAAAAGAAACACATGAAAGTCTTTAGGCCATGTTTATTTATTTCAATCATATATAGTTTTGGTTATTATATGACATTTTGGCAACAATGTCCATTTTTACGTCACGTTTTATCAGTTTTAAAGTTGAATTGAAAAACTGCAGCAGCACCAGTGCCATCCATCCAAAATAACGCGCACTGTGTAAATACAAGGAGAGAAATCTGCGCTGAATATCTTTCCCCCTTCTCTTTGCATAATTTTAGTTTTAGAATTAAGTATAAATAGCAACCCCTGACATTTGATGAAGCGTTGAATGCGCAAACGAAAATGTGTTTTTTCCTGTCTCTAACTGTTTCATCTTTGAGTTTCATTGCTGAGACAACTGTGCGCTTTCAAAAAGGAGAAGAACAAAGAACTAACCTCGTCACCAAACGGTGCGTCCAACAAGTGTAAACTCCTCCGGGGACAAGCGGCGTGGACCGAACTCCCGCGCTCTAAACCCGCGTCAAGTTTGGCTGCAGCGAACGGTGCGATGCTTGCGGTGCGGTGCTGTGCTGTGCTGTGCTCCTGCGGACTGCTCTGTGCCATCTGTTGTACTTACGCCCGCTTAGTGTCGGAGAGAGGGAGAGGAGAGCAGAGCGGAGGAGAGAGGAGAGGAGGGGAGGGGAGAGGGGAGGAGGGGAGGGGAGAGGGGAGGAGAGAGGGAGAGGAGAGCAGAGCGGAGGAGAGAGGAGAGGAGGGGAGGGGAGAGGGGAGGAGGGGAGGGGAGAGGGGAGGAGAGAGGGAGAGGAGAGCAGAGCGGAGGAGAGAGGAGAGGAGGGGAGGGGGGGGGGGAGGAGGGGAGGGGAGAGGGGAGGAGAGGAGAGGAGAGGGGGAGAGGAGAGGAGAGAGGGAGAGGAGAGCAGAGCGGAGGAGAGAGGAGAGGAGGGGAGGGGAGAGGAGAGGAGGGGAGGGGAGAGGGGAGGAGGGGAGGGGAGAGGGGAGGAGGGGAGGGGAGAGGGGAGGAGAGGGGGAGAGGAGAGGAGAGAGGGAGAGGAGAGCAGAGCGGAGGAGAGAGGAGAGGAGGGGAGGGGAGAGGGGAGGAGGGGAGGGGAGGGGGGAGGAGAGGGGGAGAGGAGAGGGGGAGAAGAGAGTAGAGAAGAGGAGAGGAGAGGAGAGGGGAGGAGAGGGGGAGAGGAGAGAGGAGAGGGGAGGAGAGGGGGAGAAGAGAGCAGAGAAGAGGAGAGTGGAGAGGAGAGGGGAGGAGAGGGGGAGAGGAGAGAGGAGAGGGGAGGAGAGGGGGAGAAGATAGCAGAGAAGAGGAGAGAGGAGAGGAGAGGACAGGGGAAAGGAGAGGGAAGGAGAGGGTCAGAGGAGGGAAGAGGGGGAGAGGAGAGGAGAGGGGAGTGGAGAGGGTCAGAGGAGAAAGGAGAGGAGAGGAGGAGAGTGGGATAGAAGAGGAGAGGAGAGGGGGAGAGGAAAGGGAAGGAGCGGGGTAGAGGAGAGGGAAGGAGAGGAGAGGGAAGGAGCGGGGGAGAGGGGAGGAGAGGAGAGGAAGAGAGGAGAGGAGATGGGAGAGAGTAGAGGGAGAGGAGCGGGGAAGAGGAGAGGGAAGAGGAGAGGGAGGGGAGGGGCAGAGGGGAGGAGAGAGGAGAGAAAAGAGGAGGTGAGGGGAGAGAGAAGGAGAGAGGAGGAGAGGAGAGAGCAGAGGAGAGGAGAGGGGAGACAAAAGAGCGTGGAGGGGAAGACGGAGAGGGGAGACTGGAGAGGAGAGGGAGAAATTGATTGATTGATTGATTGAGAGGGGAGAGAGTAGAGGAGGGGAGAGAAGAAGGGGAGGAAAAGGAGGGTAGAGAGAGAAGAGAGAGGAGAAGTGAGGAGATGAGAATATAGAGGAGGAGGGGAGAGGGTAGGAGAGAGGAGGTGAGGAGAGGTGATAGAAAGAGGAGGGTAGAGAGGAGGAGATGCTGTTGAACTGTTGAATGTGACATCATTTGCATTTCATTTGCATCTACTGCAGAAAGACCAAATGTATCGGGACATAGGATAAAACGTCATAGAAAATGAACATGTTCATAGGTGGCGCTGTAGCAGTAACAAGTATTATGAAAAAGTTAGTTAAATTGGGCATTTGTAACATATTTGGACCAAGATAATGATGAAAATAGCTCATTAAAGCTCCTGAATAGCTCCCCAGGTGAACAACTGTGGGACGTACACCCTCTGTATATGAAATGTTTTGCCTGTATCTGTGCATAGATTTTACTCAATTTTGGTGCCTGCAGGTGGCGCTATAGAGTTTATAATGGAACTGTAGTCAAACTGTGAAGTTTCAAGGACGTGCTGTTGAGTCAGCTGGCATTAGAAGGTTTGAAGGGTTCAAATTATAAAAAAAAAGTTTCTCCATTACTTTGTACCGGCTCGGGCTGATCTGTTAAATTTTTATTTTTTTTCAACTTCACTTCTAACCAGTTAGGGCGGGTCCCGACTCAAAAAGGTCCATGGGAATGTGCGATGACATGCTTGACGGTGGGGGTGGACCCGGAAAGAGAATTACCCAATGCGAGGTCTTCTTTCAAAAACAGCTTTACAGGATGGTCCAAAATGCGGCCCAATGCTACGTTCCAGATGTGTGTCTATGCTGAGGGGAGTATATTTTTTGGGACCAGTCTAGTTTAGCTGCTATGAACTGCACAATGCACTCGTGAAATGAATGGGGCTCGTGAAGGCAAAAGTGGTGGCACTTTAGTTTCAACGGCGGAGACAGGCGTGACTACGTTTGTTAATATTTACAGTCTATGATTCCAACCCTACATGTTGCTAGACTCAGCTAAATAATAGCGCGGACGTGACTCATTTGTGTCACAGAGTTCCAGTGTTACAGTACAAGGGGAACACACATTTATAAAAATAACTAAAGGATAAAGTTCACCTAATCAATGGACTTTCCTGTGTTTTCTTCTAAAACTGTGAGATTATGTGTTTAGAAGAGTGTAGGGTTTAGTGTGACTTACCTTCACTTCGATCAAATCCAAACCTTGCCAAGTCACCAAAAACTGAGGTGTCAGTGAAGCCTGAGCACTTTCATCTGCATCATCATTGACCGCAAAAATCTCTTTCCGCTCTCTACGGCTCACACCATCGTCTGAGGAAGGGATTTAAACTGGATCATCGGACTGATTAAAACCCCCTTTTCGCGGTGCTGGTTCTGGACTGGTTTTGCTTCTGAGCTAGGGCTGGGCGATTAATCGATTTTAATCATTAATTTGAGTTTTACATTTAGGGCGATTTCTTTTTTTAAAAATTCGATTTTTATTTTCTCCAGCGCAGAACTACAGCGCTAACGCGCTAACCGCGGGTCTATGGTGTTGAGCAGTCATTTTGAAGCTAACCTAATGCTAACAGTCTCCCTCTGGCCTGATGCTCGCTCTCACAGTTGGTGCTGTTGCAATAACACTTCAAACGTTCAAGAATCAGACTTTATTTAAATCGCCAGAACACACACACACACGCACGCAAGCCCCGGTCGCTATGTTCGTACGCCATGTTCGTACGCCACATCTTTCACGCTCTCTCACGCTCGTTATTCCAAAGCGCACTCCCGTGTCCGTGGCGCGCACACACTCGTGTCCCACTGAGCCGCTGCACTTTGGGGAAAGACACGTCTCACACATTGCTCTCATTGCTCTGATACAAACAACGTGTTCCCCGCTGTCTGTTAGCTACAGTAGCTGCTACAGTAGCTGTTAGCTACAGTAGCTGCTACAGTAGCTGCTACAGTAGCTGCTACAGTAGCTGTTAGCTACAGTAGCTGCTACAGTAGCTGTTAGCTACAGTACCTGTTAGCTACAGTACCTGTTAGCTACAGTAGCTGTTAGCTACAGTACCTGTTAGCTACAGTACCTGTTAGCTACAGTAGCTGTTAGCTACAGTAGCTGCTACAGTAGCTGCTACAGTAGCTGTTAGCTACAGTAGCTGCTACAGTAGCTGTTAGCTACAGCATCAGAATGTAAACAGGAAGCTCACACAATGCGGGAGTCACTGAAGTTAGTATTAGCGCCACCAGCTGGACCGAGCGTTGTACTACAGCACAGTTACTCAGGCACAGTTGAAAGAACAAGCATGAAAACCCGAGGAGGCTTTTGGAAAATACTGTCTGTTACAACATTTCTATTTTGAGTAATCAGTTTTAAAAATGTGATATTTCATGTAAATAATGCATGTGTTTAATAGGATTGATATATTTTCGATGGGCCTTGTTTATGTGATTTAAGTTATTTTGAAGGTGCATAGTGTCATTGTAAGTGAAGTTATTATAAAACTGTTAAGCTACATTTTCACTGTTTACAATGGCAGAGCCATCTCGTTTACAAGCATGTTTTAAGGCTTAATTCCTGTTACACTTATGCTCCATGGGGTCTTAGATTGAACTGCATAAAGGAAAATCTATTTCTTTGTCAGTTGTAGTTTGTTTTTAAATAGAAAAAAATAAATCGATTAAAATCGAAAATTGGATTTGGTGTGAAAAAATCGGAGATTTTTTTTTTTTGCCATATCGCCCAGCCCTATTCTGAGCTGAGTCGGCTTAAGATTTCCACCAGAGAAGTGACCGTAGTTACCAACACAATGTTTACCTGCCGCAGTCAGCATTTGGACTTTAGCATTAGCCTTTCAACTGTTTTTAATGTTATATTAAGCAGTTTTAGCATTTACTAAATTTAAGTAAAGGTAAAAAATCATTATAAATGTGGTGAAAAACAAAATAAAATTGGAGGAAATTTCAGTCCAGAGCAGTCCGAATGACGGCTCTTAGTGTAGCTTCATAATTCTGGGAGTCCTAGTGTTAACGCTGTTAAGTAAAAGCGACAGTAATCCCAGCTATTTTTTTGAGTGGGTAATTGCAGAATAAAATAACTTAAAATAATACATTAAAACGATCCTTTATGTGCAGAGAGTTTACTTCTGTCTGGTGTCTGTTCTCGCTGCTCATCATTTAGGGAGAGGAGGTCAGGGAAATCAAAACAGAAGGGTGTGCGGGTGTGTTCATTTAGAAGTCGTATGATACAGCAGTTTTGAGATTTTCTGTCGGTATCAGCTGTCTCCAGTTTTTTTCCTTCTTTTTTTGCACAGTTTAAAGCTGGGGTACTTAACTTTTGCTCCTTAAAGTAGCAATATGTAATATTTGCATGTCAAGTGTTGCATAATTAAAATGTTGTATACTAATGATTTTGAAAATAGGCCCTCTGAAGAATGTGCACGGGGAAAAGCCCCAAGGACAAGGATTGCAAACAGGAATAAAGAGGGTCAAATGGAGAAACTACAATCAGTCATAGAGATACCAACTTTCAAAACGGGACAAATTATTAACTCCAGGAATAAACATTCTTGTCTCTCTGGCGAGGCCAAAAGTCCAAAAAACACCATCTCTCAGGCAGACTGGGAGATTCTCCAAAGGCATTCTGACGCCTCCCAGTGGACACGGGACGCCAGCACACCCGAAAAGAACATTCGGGAGACGCCCACAAGTGACGTCATCAGACGTCTTGATAAAACTGTTGGTTTGAGTTCTGGGGGGAAGGTTAGCGCAGGGGTAGAGGAGAGGGACATATTAGTTTAGGAGCACTTTTTTGTTGAATATTCTGTATCTGATTGTAAAGATAATTAAATGCAGATGTTAAACTTGGATATCTTCGTCTGATTTCTGTACCAAATTGTGGACACGCGAGCCAAAAGGGAGTATTTGGCTTCATTTGGTGACCCGAGACGTGATTTGATACAGAAAGAAGACGCAAGATGAGCTCAGATAGATAGACTGGGTCTGTTGGGTCTTGGGGCTCTCTCTACTGCAAAACACAGGTAAGCAGATACCATTTCTAAAGTCTGCACATTGTTTTAAATAGAAGAGAGAGAGATCTCGGCCCAGCATGACTGCAGCGTGGCCAGACCGCCGTGATGGGCGATTCTATCGGACGCGATAGAACAATAGTCAGGTTTTTCGACGTTTTTGAACCTTGAGGGATGCTGGTCTCTCTCTAAAAAAGAATATACAGGAAGAGAGCCACAGGATTTAGAAGTGCAAAAGAGGCACACCGTTTTAAGGTGCAAAAGAGGCACAAGAGTTTAGATAAATAGGATTAGAGAAATAGGGGCAGTATAGGGTCAGAAGTGATAGGATAATAAAAACTCCATATCCCCCGGGGGGCGGGAAAAAAAGGGTACATTTAAACAGAAAAAAGCCAAGTATTTAAAATGTGGATTCTGATAATAATGATCTGATTAATGAGAAAAGAAGGAGCCACTTGGCTGTAGTATACGAGTTTCATGTGAAGAAATGACAAAAGATCAGTCTGGGAGTTTTTCTCTTGTATTCTGATGTAATGTTTCGATAGTTACAGCGAATCAGGGAAAAAAAAAAAAAAAGATTCTGCTGGAACCCTCGATACATTAATCAGGTAGCAAATAGTAATGTTTTCCATTACTGACGTATTTAAGGATAAAATGTAAAGTGTCGTTTGACGTGAGAAAAACTTTTACCACTGATTTAGAACCTTGTCACGAGAAAAAACGAGAAAAGTATTTGACTCCATGCTTCCTTTGTTCGGGAGGCCCCTCCCCTCCCTCGTTCTGTCCTCTCTCTCTCCCCTCTCTCTCTCTCTCTCTCTCTCTCTCGTGAAGAAAGAATTTTTTGTAGAAAATTACATTTATACACACGATAATGTTACTGACATGGAGTCATAGGATCACAGAACTTTGAGTTAGATTATAAAGAGGCATTATTTTATTTTTTATCTCCAAGGCGTCTAGACAAGTTTTTTTTCCCTACATTTTGGTGATATAAAAGTTAGAATGATCTTAGAGAGCATTATACTTTTGGAAAAAATAGGGCTTAGGATAGTAGTTGAATGCAGATTTGGTTTTCAGAATTTAATGTTTAAAATGTTAATAGTAATTATTTCATAGGTTTATTTTGAATTGTAATTAATCATTGGTTTGGTATGGTAATTAACACACTTGTTTGTGTTTCTTGTTTGTCTGTTTTTTCCGAGAAAACTTCTGTCTGTTTCATTTGGCCAAAAATCGTCCCTGCCACAAACCACAACCGAGCATCATCATCATCATCATCAGCGTCTCCCCCTCTCCCTGCGGGTCGCAGGGGGCAGCATCGGCTGCAGCAGCTAACAGGAACTCTCGAAGAAGACTTCTCCTGCCTGTGAGGAGGCAAAGAAAAGACCGCAGACTTTTTCACAAACTGAGTGTTGTCCCATCCACGAAACAGAAGGTGGCGGTAATGCGAAGAATAGGCCGCCAACCGCCGGAAAACCAAACAAGAAGAAGAAGGACACGACACATTTGGGTGCGTCAGATATGAAAGAAGAAGAAAGACATTGTGAGAAAGAGTTATCGGAAGAAGAAAGAAAGTGATTGTTGGAAGAAGAAGAAAAAAGACATGGAGACAAAGACATTGAAAGACGCCATGAGTAAAAGAAAGACATTAACGGACATTTGAGACGTGGCTGGCCTAAATGAGACACACAGAAGGTAAATATACAGACAGACAACAAACGCACAGAGACATATTAAGTTATATTTACACATTTAGGTCATTCGTTCATAACACCACATTTAGCTGCATGAAAGAATACAGGACAATCGTTAGAATTAATTAGACTCTTGCTTTAGCATGAGACACAAGGAGATTAGAACAGCAGTATATTTAAAGTAGAGGAGCTCTATTATTGAAACTAGTATTATTTAAAGTTATAGACGCGGAGAAGTTTAGAATTATTGATTTTAACTGCATGATCTTGGTAATACGGATATTTAAAGCAGTGTTTTCAACCTCTGAACCGTGGCTCGTTTCTCATTTAAGAACAATCACATGCACAGTTGAAACTGGTGCTAGAAGGAGAACTGCAGCTTTTAATGGACGCTGCATTTAGTACAAAATGGTTTGTTCAGACAATTAAAGTTTGAAAAATGATTTAAAGCATTTCTGAATTTTGGCTAAAGGTGATATTGGATCATTTCTGATAACACATAGACGCAACACTGTTCATTGGTTGAAAACAAAGATGTAGGGACATTTTTTGAAATCTTTTATGACATGTTTCTCTTCCAAATAGCTAAATTAGAAACAATTAGGACAATTATGTCTTTGATAACTGTTGGCCGTTTTATCTGAGACATGATTGGTGCAAGTACACACACATAAAACAATGGTCTTTTCTCCACATGAACGTGAAACAAAGGTGAAGTATTAAAGTTTGAAACTAATTTACATTTTTAAGGAATCCGAACTGGCTTTAAAAAAAAAAAAGGGAAAAACATTTATTGCACGTGCATGAGTTTTTTTTTTAGTAACAAGAGCTCATTAAAAATATAGGGGACACAGTTTGTGACAAGCCCGAGTAAAGACCACGTGGTTTAAACACTAAAAGTTTGAAATGGATCCTTTTAGGAAAAATCTCTCAAAGCTTTGCATGTTCTGCAGGCTCTGAAAGTTGCAACTATAAAATAGCTCATGAGACAATTGTAATTGGACATGGAAAAATATAACAAAGTTAAAATTACAGGCCTCTTGTGTTGTTTATATGTTTGTGTATGTTATATGTTTGTGTATGTTATATGTTTGTGCGTCATGTCCAATACACTACGTTGACCTTAACAAACTGGACCAATACTAACGTCGGCCTGTGTGAGTGTGATGTGAGTGTGATGTGAAATGAGGGGTGGACGAGGAGTGCTGAACGGAGAATGGAATAACAAAAGTTTTCTGTAATGTTTTAATGTGATCATGGAATAATTATTTTTTGTCAACAGCATACGGTGTAAGTACTAGAGATTCAAAGATGACAAGCTTTATTGAACAGGTGTAAAAGTGAGAGTACTCTGGGATGAGTACTCTGAGGAAAGTACTCTGAGAAAGTACTCTGAGATGAATACCTTGCTGAAGGTACTGGGAGCCCCTCCCTCTGCTGTTTGTCCGGACAGGGATTCGGTCCAACCGCAGTGAGCGGTCATTGGGCGGAGGACAACTTTGGTTTGTAATTCACATTTAGGGGAGTATAAAATTAGAAACATACATATTGTTAAGTCTGTATTTGGCTACAGCCTCTGCCCTGATGTCACACACCGTCTGTCAATGTAGTTATGTTTTGCCCAATTGGATTGATTGACAGGCTGCACAATGCGAAGAGAGGAAAGTGGGCGTTTCTTGTGTTCTAATGTTTGTTTTTCAGATGAAAGATAAACTGCACCTGCTTCAGGGATAACACAGTAGTATGGATCATGAGGAAAATGAGCCTCTACTTTGGCACCAAAGCCCACAATATGAATTGAGGACGATCCGGGAGGAACAACTGAAGAGGATTGGAACAGTAATCTACACACACACACAGATGCATGTTTTATACTTTGGACCACGACCAACAGAGGGAGTATAGTAATGTTATTGTCATAGGTGGTCATGGTCCTTAACCTTCTAAATCATTAGAAAGAAGTGTAAAACATATATTTACAAGACCAAATACATAATAGAAAAGGGCAGCCTAAAAAAAAGCAAAATGGGAAAATTATTAAGTAATTTTCGGAGTTGCCAAAATGGAATAAAATTCTATATTTGTCCCATAGGGGGTCATTCTAAATTTAGTGTTGTGCAAATTCAAAAGGAGAAATAATAGCGCTTATAACATCAAACAGATCTACTCTTTAAGATAATAGATCATATAATAATAAGATAATAATAGAATAGAATGAAATAGTCTGGAGCTATAATGTCATTGGATTCGAGGAGCTATAGGTTGAAGTGTCAGAATAAACAATAGTAGTAATAGTTAGACTAGTGAATAATCAAAATAGTTCTATTGTGGAAATAAGTATCAATAAGGTCAAATTGTTCTAATAACTAAAGTAAAAAAGGAATCAAATGAAGTCCGATTTTAGTGCAGAGGTGTTTATAGAGAGTAGTATTAAAATGCAGACATAGAACGACAGGCTTTAACACAATTTTAAGTCTAAAAATAGCTCGAATATAACATTGCTCTTGACGCAGCCTCTGAGCTGCTCCATTGGAGAACAGGTTAAATGTTATTGTTTATTACAAACAGCTGATGTATTTACACATATTAAGTTTGGGACAACTCTTTAAACAGTTATAAGCAGCGGACAGAAGCCATGAATGTGCTTTTGTTTATTAAATAATTAATTTCATAGCCTTATAATCGTAGAGAACGTTTTAAAATAGTTAAAATCCCTTTCAGGCAACTTGATTTAGATGTATGTCTTTAATATTGGAGAACGACTGTGTTGTTTTTGGAATTGTCTGAAATACAATACATAGAATAGTGATTTGCAGAACAAGAACCAGCCAATGAAAAATCGTCTATTGCCAATGCAATTGTTACAATCAGAACTCAAAAATTGGGAATATGCTTTGGCTCAAACTACAACCAAGATTTGGAGTCACAATAGAGTGTAAAATAGATAGATGCTTTCAAAAATAGAGATTATTTTTAGACAGGGCCAATATCAAACGGTAAAAAAGACCATTTCCTTCATATTATGTCCAAAAGTAGTTACTTCAAAAGTAGATAATGTTCATGAGTGTAGCCTAGATTAATGTAGCTTAGATTAATGAGATAGATTAGAACCAACAGAGATTCAAAAACATTTAAAAGCATTTTGGTTAATTTGAATATAGCACAAAAGTAGATATTTAGGTATTTTTGAGAATTTTAAGAGCTGTCGATTTGTCAGCAACAGATTAGAGAATCAAAATACCGTTGTATAGGGACTGACCCCAGAGAAACCTGCTAAAATAGATTAGCTCCTGTAAGGATAATACCAATTTGATTAATGATGAAGAATCAGAATGACACAGCGGTGGTCATCAAAGAGTTTTGTGAAGGAATGTTTCGAATGTGGTTGTGTGTTGTATTCTTTCTGTATTAACTCTTCACAGATATCAAGCCGGAACTAAGCACAAGTATGGATGATAAACGACGATGTGGATTGTGACCTGATTTTTAATCAGGTCAAAAGAGGGAAACTGTTGCATAATTAAAATGTTGTATACTAATGATTTTGAAAATAGGCCCTCTGAAGAATGTGCACGGGGAAAAGCCCCAAGGACAAGGATTGCAAACAGGAATAAAGAGGGTCAAATGGAGAAACTACAATCAGTCATAGAGATACCAACTTTCAAAACGGGACAAATTATTAACTCCAGGAATAAACATTCTTGTCTCTCTGGCGAGGCCAAAAGTCCAAAAAACACCATCTCTCAGGCAGACTGGGAGATTCTCCAAAGGCATTCTGACGCCTCCCAGTGGACACGGGACGCCAGCACACCCGAAAAGAACATTCGGGAGACGCCCACAAGTGACGTCATCAGACGTCTTGATAAAACTGTTGGTTTGAGTTCTGGGGGGAAGGTTAGCGCAGGGGTAGAGGAGAGGGACATATTAGTTTAGGAGCACTTTTTTGTTGAATATTCTGTATCTGATTGTAAAGATAATTAAATGCAGATGTTAAACTTGGATATCTTCGTCTGATTTCTGTACCAAATTGTGGACACGCGAGCCAAAAGGGAGTATTTGGCTTCACAAGTCATCATTAAATGGCCCCAATATTTCAAAAGGCGTTATTAAATCATGCTCTTTTCAAACACATCTTTAACTGATAACAGTAGTTCAGCCGAGATTTGAGATTTGAATCTCAAAATTAGTTTTACGACCCGTAAAAGTTGTTATTGTTTTCATTTGATGTCCTACCCTCTGCCGTATCGCCAATCAGGAAGTTTCATGAAAGTCCGTGATCGGGTTGCCAGAACTCCGCACGGCTAGCTAATCTTCACTGGTAAAAAAAAACACGTTGCCGCAGAACTGAAAAACAAGGATTTATATTGGGACGCCTTTGAAAAATTGAGACAGCGGATAAAAACTTTTCGTGTGATGCAACTTGCTGGTTTGAGTGCGTTCTTCATTAACATTTATATTAGCTGCATCGTCGGTGATTTCTGTCGCGTGTAATGGTGTTCTAGCAGTTAAGCCTTTCAGACTACATTACAGCGATTCGGGTTCGGAACCGAGCAGGGTCTGTTTGTATTTATTTGCATAATATCACATTCCATGCCAGAGTGCTCAAAAACTGTAAAAGACGAAAGTCAGAATGTCTTTTGCAGATTATAGCTTAATTGTAAAAAGAATCATTTAAGACCACATGTACCCCAATTAAAATAATGTTAGTCTCTTTTTGATGTGGGACTTTTACATGTCTAAAAAACAGGGAATAAATTAAATCAAAGGGTGATAGCCTCTGGAGGAAACCCTGATGTTGATACGCTGAAGAAATATGTTCCAACATCCATTCTTCCCACTCCTATTTTGGACATCTATTGCTTATTTATTTTGCATAATCTATAATTACATTGCTTTTCTTTCGTTTTTTTATCTGAAATGTCCGAATAAAAATAAATAAAAAATAACCTTAATTCAAAACATTCATTCAACATTAGCACGGCTATTATGGCAATGTGAATGGAGACAGACAATCAACTGATAAAATAATTCCATGTGTTTGCTGCTGGATTTGGTGCGTATCTGGCAACCTGAGTCAGGGAGAGTGGGAGAGGACTACAACATATCTGTTACTGCAGTACCACTTTTGACCACATTTTTACATACTGCTCCTTTAAATAATCCATGCTGTTTGTCCCAGCAGAAAGAGTGTTGTAAAAGTAACATTCTGTGAACAAATCATTTTGTATCAGAAACCATATATTTCACACGAGTTGCAAGGAGGACAAGTCGATGGAAGGAGAATGGCAGTACTGAGTGACTTGAATGAAAGAAGTATTAGTAAAGTTTGGATGGATGGATGTGTATTATAGACGTATTAGTAAAGTCTATGGTATGGATGGAAGTGCTGCTGACAGTGATTGAATGGTTAATGAGATTGTTTAATGGTGAATGGTGTGAGGCATAATCATAATAATAAGACATTTTATTGTACAAATATGGTTAAAACAGGGTGCCATTAAAAACAACACAAACATTAGTAATAATAAAATCAGATAATGACAGAACTAGACAAAGGTGTTGGGGCGACTGGTCATGTGGGGAAAGAAAGCCTGAGCATTGAACCCCTTTATAATGGCAAGGGTGATGAGTTTGAATGTGGGAATTATAGAGCAATTTCAATTTGGAGAGACGAGAAACAGGAAGTTGAGTAATTTATGAAAGGAGGTTTGGCGCCCTAGGTCCCGGTGCGGCCTTCGGATCGGAAAGGCTCCTGCGATGAGCGCGCACAATCCCCAAAAAGGCTGCGTGTTGATGGAGTTTTTGAAGCCTGGTTTGGAGGGGACAGACGTCGTGACTACTCTATTCTGTGACCGCTATCGCTAAGCTGTGACCGCTATCGCTATATACTGTGACCGCCAGCGCAATGCTGCTAACCATTTTTTGCTATATGCTGTGACCGCTAACCATTTTTTGCTATATGCTGTGACCGCTATCGCTATATGCTGTGACCGCTATCGCTATATGCTGTGACCGCTATCGCTATATGCTGTGACCGCTATCGCTATATGCTGTGACCGCTAACCATTTTTTGCTATGCTGTGACCGCTATCGCTATATGCTGTGACCGCTAACCATTTTTTGCTATGCTGTGACCGCTATCGCTATATGCTGTGACCGCTAACCATTTTTTGCTATGCTGTGACCGCTAACCATTTTTTGCTATATGCTGTGACCGCTATCGCTATATGCTGTGACCGCTAACCATTTTTTGCTATGCTGTGACCGCTATCGCTATATGCTGTGACCGCTAACCATTTTTTGCTATGCTGTGACCGCTATCGCTATATGCTGTGACCGCTATCGCTATATGCTGTGACCGCTATCGCTATATGCTGTGATCAGCCGGACATTGCAGCGGAGTTATTTTTGCGCGCTGGGACGTGAGCGCTCGCATCACGATCGACCAGCCGCTGCGGCAGAGTTATCTTTGCGTGCTGGGAACGTGAGCGCTCGCATCACGTTCCGTCAGACGCTGCGGCAGCGGAGAGTGTTTGAGAAGTGCGTGCCGCCACCAGAATCTTATTGCTTCACTTACTTTGCTTCGTATTGCTTTGCTGGGAGCTTACGAGGAAGCCAGTAGCCGTTGTGCAGCCAGGATGGCGGACGCGTCTGGCCTGATGTAGGCGGAGAAAGCCGAAGAGGACCAGCGCCCCAGCTGTTGCAGAGAGGTGTGGGGGAGCCCCAGCGAGGCCGCGTGCGTGGCAGCGCCTATCCTGAAGGAGTGAGCTGTGTAGAGCTGGGGAGACAATTTACAGAGGAGCAGTAGGGATCTTAGTTGAGCTCTGAACCAGGTTGCTGTCATGGGAAGGTTGTCTGGAGTGAGAATTAGGGGTCCGTTAAAATCTCCTTTTTGCAGCGGGGGTGAGTGTACGCCTCATGGACCTGTAGGGGCGAGCTATTATTATGTTGCAGGCGCCTTGGTCTTTGAATGTTTGAGATGAAGGTTGAAATGGTCAGGGGACATTATGTTGGGTGAAAAAGAGCGACCTTTGTGTAATGCTTCCACTACGTCGAGATTATCACACATGACAGAGATCCTCTTTCTCTGCCACGTGTGATTCCGCAGCGCGCAGGCCACGACCACTGGGAATATCTCGTGTAGGGCAGAGGAGATGCTCCGGTGGAAAGTAGCGGCCACGCTCGGCAACCCAATGGTCCTGGAAGAACCCCCCAAAAAACCCACGGAAGGGGCACGTCCGTGTAGAAGCGGAGACCTGGAGGGGCAGAGAGACATATCGGAGAGGGCCATTGATGTTGCAGGCGCCCTTACGCTTAGAATCTTGGGTCGGAGAGTAGATAATCAGGATAGTAGGATGGTCGGGAAGCCGCGTCTCGGACCGCATGAAGGTTGAGTGAGCAATGGTGAGACGCTTATGCAGAGAAGCCAAAGAAGGCGAGCAGGAAGATGCTGCGAGGAGGGCAGACATGTACTTGGAAGATGAGCCGGAGTTCAGCGCCGCTGCAGGATGGGCAGCACGATGGGGGAGCCTGCGATCAGAAGAGTGAAGAATACAGGTGTGGATGCCTTTGATTAGGAGTCCGATTGACAGCTCAGCGCAGCCACTCGGCCAGCTGCATCTGATAGAATCAGAAGATTAAGTAGAGAGATGAAGCATGACCGCCGAAGCGACCCTGGGAGCATAGGTACGAGGCCAGCGCAGCGCGGCATACTCAGCCGGGCAGCGTCCATTAGAAACAGGATAAGCTTCTGAGAGAGTGGGTTGCAGCAGTAGCGGTAGCAGCAGCGGCAGCAGCAGTAACCTCAGATAATAACAGCGATAACCTGTATCAAGCCGCGGCAGCAGCAGCAGCAGCAGCAGCAGTAGCAGCAGCAGCAGCAGCAGTAGCAGCATCCTTAGAGATTACAGTAATAATCCTGTATCAAGCCACAGCAGTAGAATGTTGTCGTAGCTGACCAGTGTTTCAGTAAAAGAGATGCAAGTGAAGAGAGATGGCAAGTAAATGAGCAGCAGTAGTAGCGCAGTAGCAGTATGGAGCAGCAGCAGCAGCAGTAGTAGCCGTATGAAGCAGCAGCAGCAGTAGCAGCAGCAGCAGCTGCAGCGTCCGTAGATAATAACAGCAATGATCCTGTATCAAAGCCACGGCAGTAGAATGTTGTTGTAGCTGTTCAGTGTGAGGGATTTCAACAGGTTTTTACGGTCCAAGTGATTTAACAGGTTTTACGGTCCAAGTGAGGGATTAACTGAGCCCGCTGTCCAAGTGAGGAGTTTAAACTTTTTTATTTTTTTTTTATTTTATTCAGACATTCATTTATTCATTTATTTATTTATTCATATTTATTTATATTTATTTATATTTATTTATTTATTTTTAATAATAGCGTTCCAGATATAGGCAGTACCATATATGCAGTTCCATGTACTGCATAACAGTTCCAGGTATAACCGTACCATATGAGCAGTTCCAATATAGCGGTTCCATATATAAGCAGTTCCATATGAAGCAGTTCCAGATACGGTACAACATTCCAGATATAAGTAGTTCCGGATATAACATTTCCAGCTATAACATTCCCAGATATAAGCATTTCCAGATATAAGCATCCAGATATAAGCATTTCCAGATATAAGCAGTTCCGTGAGGGATTAACCTGAGAGCTCACAGACCAATGTAAGGGATTCGTTTTGGGAGCCGCAGTCCGAGAGGGATTTAAACAGCGCTTGCAATCCAAAGAGAGGGATTTAAACAGAGCCTGCAGGCCAAAGTGAGGGATTAAAACTGAGAGCATGCGGTCCAATGTGAGGGATTAAAACTGAGGTCTTGCAGTCCAATGTGAGGGATTAAACGGAGCTTGCAGTCAGAGTGAAGATTTAACGGAGCTTGGTTAAAGAGAGCCTGCAGACCAATGCGAGGGCTTTAAACTGAAGCCTGCCCACCAGCACGGGGCCAACTGAGCCTGTAGTACAATGCGAGGGGAATAAACCGTCCGCGGATCTCATACTTACCCACGGCGCCAGAAGACAAGGGACAACACGACGGGACCACGCCGTACGGGCACAAGGAGGCAGGGATGCGCACGGCTCCCACCGCACCGGGCTAGACCGGCCGTATGCAGCAGCAGGCCGCGACGAGACGAGCAGCGGCAAACCCGCGGAAAGAGCCCGCAAAGGAGGAGAGCGGCAAAGACCCACGGACCACAGCACGAGACCCGCAGCAGGAGCAGGAGGAGGAACAGACCACACGCAGCAAGACAGAGGACAGCAGGGACCGCAGGAGTAAGCGTGAGTAGACAAAAGCGATTCCTCCAGAACGATTCTTTGCGAGGCTTCAGGAGCTTGCGAGGCTTCAGGAGGCCGGTAGTGGGAGTTGCTCCGTTTTTATGCGGCTGCGAGTCGGTACAGATGATTGGAAGGGGGCGTCTGCTGAGCGATAGGCTGGGGATGAGAGCCGGCCTGGAGGGGGTAAATTTGGTTAACGTCTACCAAATTGAATTTTCGCGGGCTGCATAAGTCTGTTGAGTGTTTTTCGAAAGTTGTATGAAATTTCTTTGATAAAAAGGATAATTATTATTATTATAGAAGAAAGTGACCTAAAGTGCTGTTGCATTTTAATACTATTGTTAGCTATGTTTATTTATTTATTTGTTTTGTTTGTATGGATGGAAACAACTGCTACTGGACACCTGAATTTCTCCTACGGGGGATCAATAAAGTATCCATCTACAGTATCTATCTGAATGTTCTATATGTGATCAGAAATTTCGATTCAAGAGAGGTCGAGGTTGTGTGGATCAGGTGTTTGCTGCTCGACAGGTGTGTGAGAAGGCTCTCGAAAGAGGTAAAGAAGTATTTTGGGCGTTTATGGATCAGGAAGCGTATGAGTTGACAGGGATGCATTGTGGAAAATGATGTGTTCAAACAGTATAAATGGAGGGCTTTTGAAAAGAGCGAAACGTTTTTAGCTTGTGTGAGAGTAACTGATGAGGTGAGTGAGTGGTTTTCTGCGATTGTGGGATTACATCAGGGGCGTGTGATGTCGCCGTGACTGTTCATTATGTACATGCATGGAGTTGTGAGAGAAGTGGATGCAAGAAGGTTTAAAGGAGGGTGTGAGTTGGTGACAATGAAGTTGGCAACTGAGTCAGTCACGATTCGCCGATGATACAGCACTGGTGACTGACTCAGACGAGACATTGAAGATGTGAGTGTGTACAAGGAGGAAGTTGAATGTGAATGTTGGGAAGAGTAAAGTGAGAATGTGCACAGGGGAACGGCATGCGAGTGTCATGTAGTGAGATGATGGACTCAAAATGCAGGAATTTAAAAATGATTTAATAAAATAAAGTCCAATGTGAAAACAAATCTCAAACTCAAAAATCCAAAGGAACAGGACAGAACTTGACGAGAGAAGACAATACAATGAACCAGCAACATGTGGAGAGGAGCACAGGGTACATATAGACAGAGAGACACAGGTGAGACACATCAGGGCGGGGCAGACAATCAAGACAGGGGAAACAGCACAGGAAGTCAAAATCAAAAACCACAAAATAAAACCAAAGTACAAAAATAACATGTGTTTGTATGAGAAGGTGGTTGTGCCGACTGTGTTGTACGGTGCGGAAACGTGGGGTTTGAGAGAATGTGAAGGGAAGAAATATCAAATACATTTGTTTGAAATTAAATGTTTGAGAAGTATGACAGGTGTGACTAGGATGGAGAATGAGGAATGGAACAGTGAGGGAGAGAACCAAGAGGTAGGCCAAGGTATGGATGGAATGATGGGGTGAATGTTAGAGGTATGAAAGTGGAGGAAGTAGGACTGCGAGTGAAGCATGGGGAGTGATTGAGAATGCATGGGTGACACAAATCTGGCGGGTGCGCTGGCTGCATGAAGTGAAGGGGTTAAACCAGTTCTTTGCTGTAAGCCAACGGTTAAGCCAGGACCATGACCCTGCCGTGGTGGCACCGGGCAGAAAGAGACATGTGACATTTTGGGCTGAGAGCTGATTAGCAGACTGAGAGCAGCCGTCTCATTTTGGTTTCTCTGTCTAAAGGTTTTATCTAAAACTCTGACAGAGGTCAAAAATGAACTGAAAACTGGTGATAGAATCAAACTGTAAGGAAATATAGTTTATTGGATTGATTGGATTACATAGTTTGCATGATTGTGTTCTGGAAGTTGTAACCTATAGGTACCTCAGCTATATTTAACATATCTATTAAGGACAGAAATTATATTGGAAAAACTAAATGGGAAGAATGTGCTTTGATTAAATGGAGTAAATTATTAAATTGTAAACATTTTGTGCTTGTTTAGAGTAATTCCAAACATTATGATGAATTGTGACCTGGACATTGCTCAGGTTCTTGATCAAAGAGGGGTGCAGCAAGAAATCAGAGACCAGCGCAATGGTGCCACAAGCCGGAAAGAGCAGGAGAAAGAAGACTCTTGAAAACAGCCAAAACTTGAGCTAAACCCGTATTAGACCAGAACTGGAAAAGGGGGACACAGACATGTGGACTTATGCCTTCATCCTGAGTTCACATTCTACCGTGACTAAACAAGTGCTGCTCAGACAATTGTGCAGAAAAGAGAATGAAAACGGTAATGCTCAGGACCCAGTCATGCGGCAGGGGTGTAAGTGCACAAAAAGCTGCCAGCTCAAACTGAACTGATGTCAAAGCCCACCCACAGCATCAGTGTTGATGGTCAGGGCATTCGTTAAACTCATGCGGCTGATTTTTTTTAAATGAACTTCCAAAATGACAAAACGCCACCACGAGATGTTTCAGGTGTGAACATAGACATTACACTATGACAGGACTAAAGCTAACTATGACATCACGATCCACGCAGTTTTTTGCCAAAACAAAATGATTGTTTTTGTTTACGTTTTTTGAAATCACTGTGGCTGTGGAAGCCTGGTCATACCACACCATAGTACAAATTACTTTTCGTACTAAGGTCTGGAGGTGCTTCAATGAGCTCCGTTTACAGGTGGGAGGGGTTAACTCCTTTTGCAGATTGAAACGATTGGATCTGAGTTGTCAGTATTCAGCATTTAGCCCAGCCATCTCCTTTGCCGCTAACGGAGCCCGTGGGGAGTAGCGCCACAATCTTTGCCAGAGATTACATTTGCTAAACATTCTTCTTGCTCCTGCTTCAATTTCTTGTTAGAACCAGACCGAAATACTTTTCTATCGCATTCTTCGCCATTGCCAAATTCATTCAACCGATGTAATCGCAAATACAAGGACCAGACCCAGATGTTACATGCAGGGAAATGATGATTGACCGGAGCATACAGATGGCTAAGGCCAGGCTATGGCCTATGGCTGTGGCTTCCACCAGTAGGTTTCAAACTTGATGAAGAAAAAATCACCAAACAAATTCAACTCCTCCCTGAGGAGGCGTCAGAGGAAGTTACAGGCGAACAGCATGTTTTTGCCTTCATACCTTTTTCAACATATATTTTCCATTAGATAATATTCTTTCACATTCTAAAACACGAAATGACAAAGTAATAATCTCATTGTCATTTAAAATGGGCAACAGCAATGTGTAATAGTTCTTTAAAGATTAACACACGCTGCCGAGAAAATTGGTCAAAGTGTAGTCATCTGTCTTCCCTTATTCGATGTGAATGTATTTCCTGACAATAATTACGAGCCACCGCTGCAAACAGTCTTTGAATAAAACTATCCTTGAACATAATGCAGAAAATCATTCACTTTCCGTGCCAAGTTTCGAGGCTCGCAGACGGACTCGCATCGCACAACAGCATCCGTGGCCTTGTGGCAATGCTGAGCTGGAGTAGGGGTTGTCATGGAAACGGCTGATCAGGGGGCTTAGTTTGTGAACATATTGAGGAGGTGAAGGGGGAACGATGACTTCATAATCAGTTAGCGACTCAATACCGCCTTCAGTGTGGCTGTTAAATGCCTCCGGAGAAATAATACAGATACGCCGTGGTCTCATTACAGCGAGATCAGAATAACACAGGGCTCGTCTTTGCGTAAACACGCTCGAATGGGGCTTTTTCTGCCGTCATCACTCACACCAAATTTTCTCCAGACAGTTTATCCAAGCGAGCTTCTGAAAAGGTGTGTGCGAGCTTTTGAAAGTATTGCCACACAATAGACGGATACAAGTATTAATCTTTGGGTGCTATAACCAGTAACATACTATATATAGTTTTAAAGGGGACATAGCAATATTGACTTATCACAGCTTTTGAGACGCCATTGCTTCCTCCTGGTTCCTTTCCCCACTGTGAAAATTACAATCATATATGTTATACGTCTGGCATATGTAATATCGCAAATTTATATTTATTTTGAGCATTTAATTTTCACACCTAATCCTTCAATTTCCACAGCGCTCTGAAAAGCACTCTGTCTTATGTTTTGTTATGGTTCTGTTAACAAAACATATGCAGCAAGGGATTATGTATTGATCCAGAACATTGACCCCGAAGCGTGATGCTGAGATTTTTATACAGCCAATGAAATGCAATGAACCAATAACGTTGTCTTTATATTTAAATGGGGCGGAGCATAAGGGGCCAAAAAGATCCTGATTTGTAGCAAGTGGAAAAGGCCATATCTATAGGAACAGTATGTTTTGTACCAGGGCCTATTTACAAAAGCATGTGATGTCTTCTTTATGGTAATATGCTAAGAGGGTGAAAACAGATATGGGCCTAATTAAGAGATATTTTTTTTTTTTTCAATTATGGGTCTTTTTACTTTTTCACCTCCATGGTTCTCAGGATCCGGCATGGACATGTGTGTGTGTGAAAAAATAATTATCATGGTCGGTTGTTCATTTTTGTGTGTTTTTCCCCACCTTTTTTCTTGGATATTCACAATAATAAAACAGGTTCAAATAGTACAAAGTCTACACCCGTGCGTAATACATTCATTAGGGCTTTTCTCTGCACACACTCACTCTGCATTTATTCATGCTGTATCCATTCAACCTGTGGCTCAGTACACATCCTTAGAAAGGTTTTTAGTAACGGTCGTCGCATAATCCCAATGTTATTCAGGTCAAAGATGGGGCCAATTAAGAACACTTCTTCCCAATCAGAATTACAAGCTGACAGCATTAAATGTTCTTAAACTCAAAGCATTTAAATGTACATTTGAACAGTACCTAGATATAACGTTGAGATGATTGAAGAAGACAGGAGGTTATGGTTTGAATTGTTGACAACATTTCTGTATTTCACAATTAAAGAATGGAAAAAGCACCAAAAAAGGCGAAGGGAAAATTGTGCAGGTTTTATCAATTTGGGGAAAAAACAGCCTTGATTCTGATTTATTGAAGTCTTTGATTACATTTTGTTTTATTTGGTCTTGATTGTCATGGCCTTTAAAAAAAACACACACACACACACATTTCACAACTATTTAGTGAAAAAATTGCAGTTTCTTTCAGCGCCGGAATGTTTACAGACTGTAATGTTGTTTGTATTGCGTTTTTTAAGTGTAAAAAAGGAGCAAGGATCCTTTATCTCGGGCAAGCATCCAAGTCCAAGTGCTGGTGGACTCTGGAGCCCTCCCAGTCTCTGATTATTAATGGAAGGTTGCTATGTGAGCCGGTGCCTGCCAAGAGTTTCACAGCTATTTTGGACTGCTCTGAAATAACGCACTAAGCTGGTTTGTGTATTTCTTTACTGTGGGCTAAAGATAATATGAATGTATGTGCGTGGTCACCGCTTGGTAAGCCTCTTAGCTGTTAAAGATTAAGGTGAATTCTATTATCTTATTTCTTATCCCTATAAAAGGATGAAAGCTTTTATGATGTGGCCAAGCAGTAAAATGACTGATGCAGCAGTGAAACCCACTCGTGCCAGTTTTTCACACAACAACATCAAAATAGAAACAAATTGCTATGTATGTAATGCTGAATCAATAATAATAATTTATGTCCTTGAAATGTAATCGTTTCAAGAATAACTAAAATGGGCCAAATTCTACTTACGAGTTTGACGTGCCTGCAGTAGATGGTCCCGATTATGAGAGCTGATTGGAATCTATAGAACTTAACCCTGGATTTGTGAGCCATACCCCTCCCCATGGTTGGGTGCCCTCTCCCGACCCTTCCAAATTATACTATTCCGGATGGTGCTATATGTAAACATGTAGAGCCCTGTGGATGGCTGGAGAGGCCTGATTCTCTCTACTGACGCATGAAAAAAAAAACAGTCTGTCTCTGCGTCAGGGCAAAATGCAGATGACATGTTTTGATTTTCTAGTCTGCTGTTGGCCAATCAATCTGTGAGGCCCTTGGTGTGATTATTACTTATCTACTCCAAGACGCCTCCAGTGTGGCTCTGCCCTTATCATCTTAAACACTGTCCAGATTATCATGAGAACCAGGGAAGGGAGGAGACTCACACTGAAGACCTGTGTTTTTGGTCAAATGCAGAGTCGACCCGTGTCATCAGTATGAATGTGACCTATGTTCATTTAGGCATCAGGGTTGATTCTGGACTTTCAGCTTCAGGGGTGCTTAGACAAGTTTGTTGTTTCTTCACCATCAAAATATTATTAATTCAAAATACAGTAATTATATAAAACATTTCTTTTTTTGATGACCTCTCGCGGACCCCCTGCAATACCCACTTTGGGAGACACTGCCTTGTAGGAAAGGTAAAAGGGCCTTGGCCTGTTGTGGAAATTTTCTCAATGATCCATGGAAACAGATCTGTTTGTTTAATTAATGTAAAAAGTACAAGATAAAACGGCATTGCTATTGAGAAAACGTCTGCATGGAATGTCATTAATAATCTTGTTTGATTCCCAAAGTGTAATAGACTTTGGGAAGTGTCACATGGAACAATATAAACATTTTGGAAAAATATGATGCAAGGTTTTGTCCCTCACGAGGTGTTGTTCATGTTTACTGTATATTAGTTTGACTGAGCAATAAAGTCATAAAATAGTGAAGGAGAAGGAGCTAGTTTCTGGGGAAGGGTGTTCACCAAACTGTGCTAAAAGAGTTCGCTCAATGTGCACTTAAAAATCAATCAAATCCGTTCTTTTGAAAGCTAAAGTTTAACTGGCCCGATAAAAACATTAATTTCTCCTGGTGCTGTACCACTTCCAAAAGTCTTGTTTTTGTGATATGTTGTGTTTTCATGTTGATATAATGAGGTTAATGATCTCAATCTTACCTTTCACAGAAATATTCTCTCTCAGAAGCCTGGCTTGTACCGGAGGTCATGCTTTTTATACTTCGATGATCTGAACTACTTTTGAATCACCTCACTGACAGTGAGGCCATACAAGCTGATGGTTTCCATGGCAACATTATTTGATAAGCTTTCTGGATGCGATCAAAAGGGGAAATAAAAAGCCACCTACTTAATAAGTCATGGAGCAGAGCGAGCGCCGTGTGAGGTGGACGTCAGGTTATTGCACTGACAAGGCTTTGTTCAAACGCTGTAGGATTGTGTCACGTTAAATCATAATAGAACTCTCTTGTGTTCATTCTCTCTGATGTATTAGGAAATGATATATCACCGTCACCTGAGCGCACTGCACCATTCACTCCAGTTTGTTTCAGATATTGCTGTATCCATGGAAATTATCTCCTCTAATCTCAAAGAAGACATATGCATTTGGACGTTCAAATGACAATAAGACCAACTACTTTGTAATTTAACATTTTCTTACATTTTCAATCGCATGGTTGCAAACACAGCCATGCGATTGTAAGAACATCATTTCACTTTGGAGAAATTCCCAAAAAAAGGAAAATAACCCAGAATGCAACACTGCAAATATAATGGATCCAGAGTAAACTGAAGACGGGAAATAAAACAGACAAGGAATGACAATGGCAGAAGACGGAGTGAAAGAAGACACAGAGTGTAAACACACTAACGACTAACGAGACACAGGTGTGACACATGAGGGCGGGGCAGAGAATCAGGAAACAGGAAGTACGACAAAGAAGATACGGGGTTAACAAATTACAAAATAAAACAGGAAATAAACCTAAACCATGACAAATGTATGGCCTTTTATTTTTTGTTTTAACTCACCTAATTTCACATAAGGATCACCTAATCTCACCTGTTCCTTCTCGAATTATGATACCCAAATGGAAATGCTTATTGTGTGGACATCTTGTGTCTGATGTTGTGTTATGATGCCTCATTTGAAAAGTAACACAAGTGAATTCTAATACTGATGCTGTTAAATTACAACTACTTGAATCTATCTGAATATCTAAATGAAAATAAATAAATGAATGAATTAATGAAGGAGTGTGATCCTCAAGAAAAATTCTCTGAATCCAATCCACTTTATTCATAAAGCACAGTTTATAAAACAAGTTTCCAAAGTGCTGAACAGAGATAAAAGTAACACATTTAAATATACAGGTTTGTCCGCTTTATGTGTAAAACAGTTACATCACTCTATAGAGAAGACAGAAGGGGCAGAGTCACATGTTTGTGGATGGACCTAAAAACAGCTGTAGGTCTGTTCATGATGAGGAACAATGTTATGACATGATTTATAACATTCCTAATACAATTACATTTTTGAGTAATTTTGCGGGGACAAATGTTGCACTGTGACCACCAACTATGGAGAGAATGAACAATGTTGACTGTAAAAATGATGCCACGATTGTAATTCATTATAATTATTAGTGTTGAGTGAAATTGTATATTCTCGCCCTGAGAAAATAGCCGATAACTTGAACAGCCGTAAGTGCTTCTGAAGAAATGTGTGGGTGTGTTCCGTCTGGGCCACGAGCGCTCATTCATTCAGAAAAACTCCACTCTGATCCTTGTGAAGATTTAGAATCCAGTAAAAAATTGGATTCCAGTAAAAATGATTGAAAAACAGATTCTATTGTGTAGGACATTGTCTATACTCCTAGGTCTGAGACAAATGTAACATTAAAGGAGACATAGCATGCTTCTACTTGCTCTGAGAATACACAGAAACAATATAAACTGTGAAACCAATCGATGAGAGACTCATTACATGCAAAGTTTGTCGAGCCTTGGTTATAATAGTGATGATTATGGTTTTATGGCGACAATGGCTCAGTTGGTAGAGCATTGGCCTTTGGGCCTGAAGGTTGTGGGTTCGAGCCCACCATAAGACCCACTTCACGACTCCTACTGATAACTGCTGTTGTTGTGTCCTTGGGCAAGACACTTAACCCCACTTTGCCTGAAGCCCCCGCTGAAAGATCAAGGCCCTGTGGACTCACCACCTGCAGGAGGATCAGTGAGGGGCTGGGGCAATGTGTAATGGGTTCAGCTAACACGGCCACCCCCCGACTCAGAAATGGATTAAGGGGAAGAAAATGGATGGATAATGGTATAATTTTCTGAGAGATTTTACAAGCTGTAAGCAATGAAAGTAAACATATAAAGGACTGGTACAAATTGATGTACAAAATTTCTTAAAATGGCTTGAATTTTTTTGTCATTATTATTTATAATATGAAATAAAACACACACTAATAAAACAAAAGCTGATGATTAGACCTGAAGCACCGACCGATGCTTGTGCAATTCATTGGACGTACTTTTAATGAGGAAAAGTTAATATTTAATGTCCAGTGTTGCTTTTGACGCTCGGGTCTAAGTCAGGTTTTGCAATAAGCAGCAAATGAGCGCTCATGCAATTCTTTCCTCTCCTCTTTCACATAGAAAGCTGAAAACATTAGATTTTTTTTCATGCGTTATCATTGTGGCTATTATTATAAACCAGACTGATAACTCAGAGTTTGACTCTTTTTCTTCTCATTTCCCTGCGTGGCCTCTATCTCTCTCTCCTCCATGCCCGGCCTGCTCCCTGTGTTCTAATCAACAAACACAATCAGCCATTTGTTTGGTTCGTCTTCGAGCAACAGTGGGATAAGATAGGCGTAATTGGAATCTTTTAATGATGTTTATAAGTCCATTTAGGCTGATTTTGCCATAAGCCCTGCTCTGTTTTTTTTCAGTCCTCTACTGTCTTTCACATCTTCTCAGCAACCCCCACTTTTTCTCTCTACGATGCAGATTAAAGGGAAATGTCTGGGACGTTTTTGGGATATATATTTTTACTACCATTTTCTGGCTGATAACCAGGAAAGCCTTGTTCTCCATGTTGGGTTTTTGTGCGACAGGATCCTGGGTTGTGTTCTTCTTCTAGGATTGTGTTTCTTTCCTAAAGATCATTATTGACGGGTTCTCTGTACGGCTGCGCTGTTAGAATGTGTCCACTAAGTCCGTATCTCACTTGGCATAAAGTCATTTTTTTAAAATAATATGGGGTTGTTTTTTGTGTTTGTGCTGATTGACAAGGGGGCGGGGTCTAGCTATGAATGTCCACAGATCGGAGAGATTCGACCCGGAGCGTTCTGTGAGGCCAGAAGCAGAACATAGAGTGAAAAGTGATGAGAAAATAGTCTAAAAATGCTGAAATTAGGCAAAACATGTGTCTTAAATGTGGGATTTAGATCGATTTAAGAGTTTTAAGAAAGACTTTTTCAAGTGTAGTCTTGTCTGCGGCCTGCAGTAACGGAGGCGTTCGAGTAGTGGCGTGTCGGGTAGTGAACGTCACTACTCGACACGCCCCCACAACTCCCGCGTGTATGAGCAAGGATCCTATTTATAATACCAGGTATGAGTAGTAGTGAGTACTATCTTATGCCCAATGAATTTAGCGCAATAATGAATTTTATGGCGAAAATGGGTCTTGTCAATATTATTTTATTGGGGTAAAATGGACGAATTTTGTAAATATCAAAGTGTAAATTTTGCTACAAAAGCTTGCCATTACTTCAGAGTATCAATCAATAGGGAATTGAAGCAGCTCAGGACAAAAGTTAATGAGTCGAATAATGCCAAGTGCTTATGTTCTAATGTTACATAGTCATTGTATAAAGGGGCCTATGGTTGGTGCTCAGATACCTGGCTGCCCCAAGTGCAGTCTGGTATGTTCGTGAGCAATGCACGTTCACCCCACATGTGTGGACATAGTGAGAGACTGCTTGTGGTGGCCAATAGCACAGATTAGTAGCCTGGCATCCTCCAAACCCAGCTGTGACACACTGTGTGGAAGATATGAATAAAGTAGTGTGGCGTTTTGAGAAACTTGTCACACAGGATTGAAAAGTACATTACTAGTTAAAGATATTAGTACAGAACCACCACCACCACCACACACTCCTACACCCATGGGGCTCCACATTACTGATCATAAGAAACATGCCATAACATTTTTGTGCCCAACTTTGGCCTTTTGGGCAAGCAGACCATACTTTATCTATTAGTGTTTAGTCAAATTTGTAGTAGAAGAGGGAGATTAAACAAAAAAGAACAAATTGTTTCTGGCATTTATGTACAAGCTTTTTTATGAATTTGTGGTTATCTGAAAGTCACTGAAATGTAGCACACTGAATAAGTTCAACACAAAACAAATTCTCTTTTATTATAAGCATGAGAGAAAGGCATCAGAGGAGAGCGCCAATCTCCCTCTCTCTTGGAAGCTTTCAGCCCCCCTGCTGCCTCTCTGTAAAGGCCTCACCAGATCATTTGCAATCAATTTAAACTCACTGTCCAATAAAGAACAATCACAGTTAGATTGTGGCAGTGCACAATGGAAATAATGTCCATCAAGATTAAATAATCTTACGATGGTACATACTTTGGCCCCTTTATATGAATTTTTCAATTGCCTCTTTGCTGAAGGCAGGATTGAAATGCCACGGCCAGAGTGTGAACTGTCACCTAGATAAGAGTAAAAATGTGTTACATCAACAACAACAGTTCACACAACCAAATGCAGCCCTAAAAGGTGTTGTTGTCCGGTTTAATATTTGTCAGTGAACTTGCACTTATGACCTTTATGAGTCTCAGTAACATCAACAATGTTGTCCAGATCAGAGTTTTTATTACAGTGTACGTCCAGGAAACATTACCATGACATGTTTAATTGTTTGGTGGGGGGGTTCAGTGGATTTATGCACCACTTTCATATACAATAGTCCCCTGTGCCGCCTGGTGGCGCTCGGGAACCGCCTACTAATGTAAAACAAACAGTTATATAAATCAGGCTATACGTCCGGTAAGAGCGTGTAACCAATCAGAAAGAAGGGGGGAGGGAGCCTTGGGTTTGTTTTTTTTTTTTCAAATCAAGTACCTCTCTGTCTCTCGATTCTGACAAACTCCAGACATCACTTAAAGAACAAATGTAAATATAGCACAACCCTGGATTCGAAGTTAAACATAGCTCCAAGGGACAAACAGATGCCCTTTATCATGGGTTTGCACGTGTTTAGCATTTGTGCTTCTTCCGCCATGGTTTAAAACAGTTACACACGTGAAGCGTGTTCCTTTCTGCGTCAGCACTGGAGTCATGATTCCATCACTTACATAGTCGTATGCCTACTGAAAGCAGACATAACAACCATTTGTGCACACTCAAGAAACACGAAATATCTTGGAACATCATCCAATAACTATGGCACCGTGACTTCCTGTAACTGTAGATAAGGAAACATCGTGAAGCTACATCACATAATTGACTAACTAATTCTCCACTGTTCTTGGAAAACATGTAATGAGTTTATGTTTTTTTTCTCCTTATTACCATTTTATACGATTCACAATGACTTGGGCAATATATAATTGTAATAAATTATACTTTGTACCCTATTAAACTATGTACCTGACAGGTCGATGGCAATGGACTCTTAGAAGAAACCCATACAAATAGCATTCCTCTGCAATGTATAGGTTTCACTTCTTAAAAAACATTTCTAGTCAGCGGTGATGTGCATTATTCATTAAAACAACTGTAACAGGAGGGACGAGCCTAAAAATAAATAAAACACTTTGTTGGTTGACACTTACGTGGTTTGCGTACGGTCTGCCATGTCTTCTCTTCAACGGATATACTTGCAGAAGTTCAAGTGGAAGCAAATTTCATGTAGTAGGCGTGGTCGGGTAGTGACGTCACTACCCGAACACGCCTACTACTACGACACGCCTCCGTCCTGCACGCCGCAGACAGACCCTTCTCGTTTCCTTCGCTGCGCCCCAGAGCCTTCCTCAGTAGTGGAGCATGGAGGGTAATTTTGGCAGGCCGTCCCAAGGGGGGTGCGAGGCCCAGTGCGCAACTCGAGATCTTGCGAGGCCCTGCCCTGACAACTTTTTTCCCAGATCTGAGGAGAAGTTTTTCCTGTTATAATCATGTGAACATGAATTCAGCACCAACTCGCGCGGTGCTAGACGAGATCTAGCACGCGCGTAACCGAGTGTCTTCGCTCCTATGCAGCTGTTTGCGCGCGTCCACGGTGACACACGCACACACACTCTACGTGCTACTATCTGGTCCGCGGTCCTTTTAGCTGACATGTCTCTTTCGCCGTCTGTGTCAAAATGTAGAGCAACTCAAAAGATTGAACCCAAAAGGAGTCTATTTTCTTCTAATAGTTAGATTTGGGGCAAAATGCGCCAAAATGGCTATGAGTCGGAGTCCGAATAAAATTATTTTCTCATCAAATAACGTTTTTGCCATGCCTTCCACAACACTCTGACACATACACACCTCTCCTCCACACTGACACAACAAATATCTTCACCTCCTCCTCCACACACTCTGACCACAACAAAAAACACTCCAGCTAGCTAAGCTAGACATACATGGTGTTTGCTAAAAAAAAAAAAAAATTAATTTTCTAATCGCTTTAAAAATATTGTTTTTGATGGTGGATATTCGGACTAAACATTGGCAATAGCAAGCGCTCACACACCTGTCATCACACCTGCTGAATTCCTCCTGCCTCCCTCCTCTGCCACGACGAAAGGAGGTCTAGCTCCTCTGCTCACACCTGTATCACTGCTCCTCCTCCACCTCCTCCTCCTCCCCCTCTGCTCACACAAAGGGGTCTGCTCCTCTGCTCACACCTTGTATCCACACTCCGCTCCCCTCCTCCATCCTCCTCCTCCTTCCTCTGCGGTCACACAAAGGGGTCTGCTCCCTCTGCCACACCTGTCTCACCTGCTCCTCCTCCGCGAGAACCATCTCTCCTACACTGCGATTCATTCCGTTACTTCTTTATCTCACTCAGACACTGCTAAAGTTTATACGGACAGTTTTTTTCGAGAGCCCGTCATACCAAACTGCCGCGCGCATCTGCCTGTTTATACAAATCGCTTTTGGTGAAAATTTGACTTTTACGTAAAAATGTTCTTTTGATGCAAACGAAATCAAAGGAGGTCCAGAAAAGGGGTTTAGGGTTACCAAATTTGGAGGGCAGTCTGCCCTTTGGGACCCTTGAACTAGTGTATTTAATAAAAATAAAATAAAGGAAGGAAGATTGCGAGCCCCTCTGTGTGCTGAGGCCCTTGCGACGGCACAGGTCGCACAGCCCTTAAGGACGGCCTGAATTTGGGAGAGGTTTAATCATGAGAGGGGACATTAATTTTATTTTCTAACTTCCAACAAAATGATAAATCGACTGTAACATTGGTCAAAGGCATGGAGTAATAACACGCCGATTCAGTAGGTGGCAGTATACGTGCAATAACTTGAGTCTTATCCCGCCAATAAAGAAACAGAAGCACCTCCATCAGACTGCGCATCGCGCCTCGCTCATCTTTGTCTACGCTGAGGAGGGGGTCACGTAATTTACCTCTACACATGATTTCGGTTTTAATAATTAGAAAACTTTGAATCTCCAAAATTAAAATGCTATTTATGTGTTTACAAATGCAAATGTACAAGTCAGAGCTTTGAATCCATTTTTAAGTCTGTAGTTTTACAGTGATGTAGTCTGGTACGGACTGTTTTAAGTGGTGCAGGCCCTTAAGCCTAAGTGTTTCTACTGTAGTTTAATTGATAAGTGTTAGTATTACTGCAGTCTGCTAAATCCTGACAATAGTTTTATGGGCTTACATTATTTTATAAGTCTTTTCAACTTTGATGCGGTGAATATAGACACAGTTTCTTGTAGAAAACATAGTTATTATTAAACAGTTTTCCAGCACAAACACCAAAACAAATAAAAGTGTAATACAATACGAGTGTATAATGTTTAGATCAAAGATTATATATATTGATTTAGATATAAGTTATATAATTTAGATAGTCCACATCCTCCTGTATATCAGCTCTGAGCCCAAACTGCTTGTCCTCGAAGCACAAAGCTCATCTGCACCATAGTTCCGTCGTCCATGCTCGCCTGCTGCAGCCGCTCCGTGCATCCTCCATACAACACACACGGAGAAACCAATCACAGCGGAGCTTCCTTGCGCGACCTTAAAAGTAGAATATGTAAAAATCAGTGCCAAAAGGTGTACTGCAAGTCACAGTCAATATTTGTAGTCCTCGTCCTCACTCTCCCTGACTCAGGTTTGCATATTTCACACCAATCCATCAGCAAACACAGGGAATTATTTTATCAGTTGTTTTGTCGTCACATTCACATTGCCATACAGAGCCGTGCTAAAGCTGAATGAATTGTGTTTGATTAATGTTTTTTTTTATATTATTATTGGACATTGATAAAAAAACAAAAAACAAAATATAAGCAATGTAGTAAACATAGTTTTATGCAAAAATAAAAAGCAATTGAGTTCAAAATAGAGTGGGAAAATGGATTGTTGGACCTATTTCTCAGCGTATCAACATACAGGTTTGCTCAAGAGGATTCACCTTTACATTTAGTTATTTCCCTACACATGTAAAAGGTCCCACATTCACAAAAGACTAACATTATTTTAATTGGGGTCCATTGTGGTCTTAAATGATTATTTTTAACAATTACGCATAATCTGCAAAGAAAAAAACGTCTTGACCTTCATCTTTTAACCGTTGTTTTATTAGAGCAATCTGTCATAGAATGATACATGCATAAATACAAAAAGACATAGCCCGGATCGACACCCCGGTTCCTGCATCGTAAGCGCACAGTTATAGACCCACTAGCGTCTAGTGGTTCCCAAAGTGGGGGGGGTTTCCCCCTGACCCCCCGGGGGTCCGCCGGGAACCCCTGGGGGGGTCGCAAGATGAATATCCACACAAAAAAGACTATAATATATGTTTAATAACAGTTAGTAATTTTGTCCCCGAGTCATTGCAGCGTCAATCAAAATCATCGCGTACACACTCACATTGCGCAGCGACCAAAGCGTTGTCCTGCTGTGTTCTGCTAAACACTAAAGGTGTTTGAGGCTACAAATAAATAATACCTGCTTTAAAAATGAAACGTGGTTAATATCTAACAACAGAAAAACTCCGAGGGGGAGAAAAGTCACTTGTAGCAGGGGCTGATGGTGCGAAGAGAGGAGAGAGGGCAGGGAAGGAGAGAGGGCAGAGAGGGGAGAGAGGGCCGGGAGAGAGGAGGGAGGGCAGTAGGAGGGGAGAGAGGGCAGAAAGGAGGGAGGGAGGGAGGAGGGCAAGAGGAGGGAGAGAGGGCAGGAGAGGGAGGGAGGACAGAGGAAGGAGGGAGGGAGAGATGGCAGCGGAGGGAGGGCAGCGGGAGGGAGGGAGGCAGAGGCGGGAGAGAGGGCAGCGTCGAAGGGAGAGAGGGCCAGCGGAGGGAGAGAGAGGGCAGAGGAGGGAGCAGGGAGACCGGAGGGGAGGGAGAGAGGCAGAGGAAGGGAGAGAGGGGAGCGTAGAACAGCGCGTTTAAAGAGGCCCCGGCTTTTCCGAGTCAGCGGTAAAGGGATCCGCACATTAAAATCGGGATGGGCCGCTTTCTGCTGTTACGTTATGCGGTTCATCCCCGCGGCTTCCTCTTTCCAAAGTTACTGTCATAAAGGCATAAACCTGACCACGACCGCTTTTAATGTGGCGAACCTCTTACCTTTGACTCCCGAAACAGCCGGGCCTCTTTAACGCCGCTGTTCTACGCCCCGCTGCCCTCTCTCCCTCCTCTGCCCTCTCCTTCCCTCCTCTGTCTCCGCCTCTCCCATCCTCCTGCCCTCTCTCCCTCCGCTGCCTTCTCCTCCGCTGCCCTCACTCTCCCCGCCTCTGCCCTCCCCTCCTCCGGCCTGCCCTCCCTCCGCTGCCCTCGTCTCCTCCCTTCCTTTCCTCAGGACCCTCCCTCCCCTCCACTGCCCTCTCTTCCCTCCTCCTGCTCCCTCCCTCTCCTCCCTCCTCTGCCCTCCTCTGCCCTCTCTGCCCTCCCTCCCTGCCCTCTCTCCCTCCTCTGCCCTCTCTCCCTCCTCTGCCCTCACTCACCTCTCTTCGCACCATCAGCCCCTGATTACAAGTGACGTTTCTCTCCCCCTCACGGGTTTTCTGTTGTAGATATTAACCACGTTTTCATTTAAATGCAGGTATTATTATATTTGTAGCCTCCAAACACCTTTAGTTTTTAGCAAAACAACAGCAGGACACACGCTTTGTCCGCTGCGCATGGTGAGCTGTGGTTTACTGATGATTTTGATTGACGCTGCAATGAACTCGGACAAAATTACTAACGTTATTAAAGATATTATAGTCTTTTTGTGTGAAATCATCTTGCGACCCCCCCAGGGGTTCCCGCGACCCCGCCGGGGGGTCAGGACCCCCACTTTGGGAACCACTAGACTCTAGTGGTGCTAAACTGTGCGCTTACGATGCAGGGAACCCGGGTTCGAATCCCGGGCTAATGTCTTTTGTATTATTTGCATGTTTATCACATTCCTATGACAGATTTGGTACTCTAAAAACGGTAAACAGATGAAGTCAAGACGTTTTTTTGCAGATTATTGCATAATTTGTAAAATTATCATTTAAGACTAACATGTACCCAAGTAAAATAATAGTAGTCTCTTTTTGATGTGGGACTTTTACATGTTAGTGAATAAATAAAATGTAAGGTGATATCCTCGTTGAGCCGAAACCCTGATGTTTGATACGCGAAGAAATACGTTCCAACATCCATTCTTCCCACTCCTATTTTGAACATCCAATGCTTATTTTATTTTGCATAAACTATGTATAAGTACATTGCTTTTATTTTTGTTTTTTGTTTGTTTATCCTCAAATGTCAAATAATAATAATCACAAAAACATTAATCAAAACATGCATTCATGCATTACACGGCTGATCATGCAATGTGAAATGGAGACAGGACAAACCAACTGATAGAAATAATTCGCTGGTTTTGCTGCTGATTTGGTGTGATCCTGGCAACCTGAGTCCAGGAGAGTGAGAGAGTGACTACAAAATCTTGACTGTGACTGCAGTACCACCTTTGGTGCCAGATTTTTACATATTCTCCTTTAAGGGGTCGTCCGCTAAGGAAGCTCCGCTGTGATTGGTCCGTGTGGTGTGTATTGGAAGGAGCAAGGAGCGGCTGCAGCGGATCATGGACGAAGGCACTATGGAAGCAGAGAGCTTGTGCTTTCGAAGGAAAAGCAGTTTTTGGGCTCAGAGGCCTGATATACAGGAGACTGTGGACTATCTAACATATAATATAAAACTTATATCTAACATATATATAACTTATATCTAACATATAATACACTCGTATTGTATTACCACTATTATGGTTTTGCTGTTTGTGCTGAAAACTGTTTAATAATAACTATGTTTTCCAACAAGACTGTGTCTTTATCACCGCATCACAGTTGAAATGACTTAGTAAAATAATGAATCCATAAAACTATTGTCAGGATTTAGCAGACAGAGTAATACATAACACTTAAATCACCTAAACCTACAGTTGAAACACTAGGCTTAAGCTGCACACTAAACATCCGTCTTCCCATCACTTAAACTACAGACTTAAAACATGGATTCAAAAGGCTCCAGACTTTACATTTGCATTTGTAACAACATAAATATCATTAATTTGATATTCAAAGTTTCTAATTAATTAAAAACGAAATCATGTAAGTGTAAAAACGTGACCCACCTCCTCAACGCGAGACAAAGGACTGGAGCGAGGCGTCAATGCGCAGACCTGATGGAGGCGCTCTTGTTTCTTTAATGTCGGCTAAGAATCAATATTGCCGTATTACTGCCACCTACTGAAACCCTCGGAGTGTTATATCCATGCCTTTGGATCCAATTTACAGTCTATTATCATTTTTTTTTGAAGTTAGAAAATAAAAATAATGCCCCTCTCTGATTAACCCTCTCCCAAAATCAGGCCCGTCCTAAGGGGCTGTTGCGACCTGTGCCGTCCGCACAGGGCCTCGCACCACACAGGGCCTCGGCAATCTTGCTTCCTTTTATTTTATTTTATAAATACACTAGTTCAAGGTCCCCAAAGGCAGACAGCACTCCAAATTTGAACCCTAAACCCCTTTCTCTGGACCTCTTTGATTTCGTTTGATCAAAAGAACATTATTACAAGTAAAGGTCAAATTTCCACCAAAGCGATTTGTAAACAGCAGCGCGCGGGCAGCTATGTATTGCAACGGGTCCTGCCGAAAAAACTGGCGATATCTTTTAGCAGTGTCTGAAGTGAGATACAAAGAAAGTACGGTGAATGAGCGCAGTGTAGGAGAGATGGGATACTCGCGCGGAGGACAGTGAGACAGGTGTGGAGCAGAGGAGCAGACCCCTTTGTGTGTGAGCAGAGGAGGAGGAGGGAGGAGGAGGAGGAGAGCAGTGATACAGGTGTGAGCAGAGGAGCATACCCTTGTGATGACAGAGGAGGAGGAGGAGAGGAGGAGGAGGACAGTGATACATGGTGTGAGCAAGGAGCAGACCCCTTTGTGTGAGCCGAGGAGGAGAGAGGATCAGCGGTGGGAAGGTGTGTGAGGCGCTGCTATTGCCAATGTTTAGTCCAGAATAACCACATCACAAACAAATTTTAAAGCATTAGCAAACAACTGTATGTCTAGGCTTAGCTAGCTGGAGTGTTTTTGTTGTGGTCAGAGTTGTGGAGGGAGGAGGTGAAGAGTATTTTGTTGTTGTCAGTGTGGAAGGAGGAGGAGTGTATGTTGTCAAGTGGTGGAGGGCATGTGCAAAACGTTAATTGATGAGAAAATAATAATATTGACTCCGCCCATAGCCAGTTGGCGCAATTGCCCAATCTAAACTATTAGAAGAAAAAGGACTCCTTTTGGTTCAATCTTTTGAGTTTGCGCTACCATTTTGCCACAGGACGAAAGAGACAGGTCAGCTAAAAAAGACCGCGACCAATATTGCAGTAGCGTGTGTGTGCGTGTGTACCGTGCGTCGCGCCAAACGCTGCATAAGGAGCGAAGACAACTCGGGTTACGCGCGTGCTGAACTCGTCAAGCACCGCGCGAGGTGGTGCTGAATTCATGTCAAAGATTAGAACAGGACAAACTTTCCTCAGATCTGGGGAAAAAAGTGTCAGTGCAGGGCCTCGCGTTTCGAGTTCGCACAGGCCCTCGCACCCCCCTGGCACGGGCCTGCCCAAAATACGCCTCCATTGCTCCACTACATGAGGAAGGCTCTGGGGCCAGCGAAGGAAACGAAAGGTCTGTCTGCGGCTTGCAGTACGGAGGCGTGTCCGAGTAGTAGCGTGTCGGGTAGTGACGTCACTACCGACACGCCTGACTACATGAATTTTGAATCCACTTGAACTTCTGCAAGTAGATACTTGAAGAGAAGACATGCAGACCGTACGCAAACATAAGTGTCAACCCAACAACGTGTTATATTTATTTTTAGGCCGGTCCCTCCAGTTACAGTGTATAATGAATAACTCTGCACATCACCCTGATAGAAATGTTTTTTAAAGAAGTGAACTAATACAAGTGCAGAGAAAGCAATTTGTTTGGGTTCTTCTAAATCCATGTGCCATCGACATCAGGTACATATTAATAATCAGGTACATAGTATAAATATATACAATATAAATATTCCGCAAGTATTTGCATCGTTAAAATGGTAATAGAGAAAAACATAACAATTGACATGTTTTTACCAAGAACAGTGGAGAATTAGTTTAGGCAATTATGTGATGTTCCACACGATGTTCCTATCACATTTACAGAAGACACTGACCATAGTATTTGGATTGATGTTCCAAGATATTTGTGTTTCCTGAGTGTGCACAAATGGATGTTTATGTCTCTTTCATTCATCCGACTATTGTCAGTGATGGGAATCATGCTCCAGTGCTGAAGCAGTGGAACACGCCACTGTAACCTGTTTTTAAAACATGGCGGAGAACACAAAATGGCACACACATCGTGCAAAACCCATGGCAATGCACTACTGTTTTGTCCAAGGAGCAATTTTTAACTCTCGAATCCAGGGTGTTGTGCAATATTGTACCTTTGTTTCATTAAGTGATTGTCTAGAGTTTGTCAGAAAGAGACGAGAGAGGTACTTGATTTGAAAAAAAAAAACAACCCAAGCTCCCTCCCCCTTCCATTCGATTGGGTCCCGCTACAACTCTACCGAGTATAGCATGATTTATGATATTGTTTGTTTTACATTAGTAGGCCCGAGCGCCACCGATGCTGCACAGGGACTATTGTATGAAAGTGTGCATAAAACACTGATACCCCCTCAAACATAAACATGGTCATGGTACCTGTTTCCTGGACGAGTACACGTACTACAAACTCTGCATGCAACATTTTGATGTACAGAGACCATAAAGTCTTAAGTGCAAGTCACTGACAATATATTAAACCGGGAAGCACAACACCTTTTAGGGCTGCATTTGGTTTTGTGGAACTGTTGTTGATGAATTAACATCATTTTACTCTTATCTAGGTGACAGTTCACCACTCTGGCCGAGGGCATTTCACCTGCCTCAGCAAGAGGCAATTGAAAATTCATAAAAGGGGCCAAAGTATGAACCATGGTAAGATATTTTAAGATAATTAGATGGACATATTACACTGTGCCCTGCACAACAAATCTGTGATTGTTCTTATAATGGACATGGAGTTTTAAAATATTGCAAATTGATCTGGTGAGGAATTTACAGAGGAGGCATGCAGGGAGGCTGAAAGCTTTCCAAAGAGAGAGGAGATCTGCGCTCCGACCTCTGAAGCCTTTCCTCATGATTATAATAAAAGAGAATTGTTTTGGTGTTGAACTTATTCAGTGTCTACTTTTCAAGGTCCCATTTCAGATAACACAAATTCATAAAAAGCATGTCAGAAAATCCAGAAAACAAGTTGTTTCTTTTTGTTTAATCACCCTCTTCTACATACAAATTTTACAAAAACACAATGTAATGAAGTCTGCTTGTCCAAAGGCCAAGAGTTGGGCACAATAATGTATGGCATTCTTCTTGATGATCAGTAATGTGGGGAGACAAGGGTGTAGGAGTGTGTGGTGGTGGTGGTGGTGAATAATATCTTAACCTTGTAATGTACTTTTCATCCTGTGTTGACAAGTTTCTCAAAACGCCTCCTAACTTTATTCATTATTCCACACAGTGTGCACAGCTGGGTTGGAGGATGCCAGCTACTATTCTGTGCAATTGGCCCACCACCAAGCAGTCTCCACATGGTCCACCAGGTTGGTGAAGTGCATTGCTAAGAACATACCAAGACTGCACATGGGCAGCCAGATTTGTGAGCCACCACCATAAGGCCCCTTTTATAAATGAAAGTACACATTAGACATAAGCACTGGCATTATTTGACTCATAAACCCTGTTTGTCCTACTGCTTCAAATCCTATTGATTGATAGTCTGAAGTAATGGCAGCTTTTGTAGGCAAATTTGAACACTTTGAATATTTACAAAATTCGTCCATTTACCCCCAATAAATAATATTGACAATGACATGCGCCCATAAAATTCATTATTGCGCCATAAATTCATTGGGCATAAGATATACTCACTACTACTCATCAACTCGTATTATAATAATCCATGCTCATACACGCGGAGTGGCGTGTCGAGTATGTGACGTCCACTACCCGACACAGCCCACTACTCGACACGCCTCCGTACTGCAGGCGCAGACAGATACACTTGAAAAAGTCTTAAAAAACACGAAATCGATCTAATCCCAATTAAGACACAATGTTTTGCCTAATTTCAGCATTTTTAGACTATTTTCTCATCACTTTTCACTCTTTGTCTGCTCTGCCCACACAGAAACGCTCCGGGTCGAAGCCCTCCGAATCTGTGACATCAAAGCTAGACCCCGCACGTGGCCTTTCAATCAGCACAACGCACAAAACAACCCAATATTAATTAAAAAATGACTTTATGCCAAGTGAGAATACGACTTTGTGGACACGATTCGAACAGCGCAGCCGTAACAGAAACCGTCAATATGATCGCTTAGAAAGAACAACAATCCTAATAATAACACAACCCAAGGATCCGGTCGCACAAACCCAACACTGAGAGCCCAAAAGGCTTTCCTGGTTATCAGCCAGAAAATGGGAGTAAAAATATTTATCTAAAAACACCCAGACAATCCCCTTTAACTCTGCATCGAGAGAGGGGGAGGTGACTTTTGTTTTAAAATGACGTATATTCAAAGTGAGTAACCAGGAAACGGTGAGAACCTTCCATTCAGCTCCGTCAAAAAACAGCAATATAAAAATATACCGCAATGCAGAGGTTTGAACCGGGCCACGCGGGAAAAGGTGAATATGAGCCTTAGAAAGTGAAAGTAAAGTTAACACGGCTCAGTGCTTTTGTACCTGGTGCTAAAATTTTATTTCATACAAATTATACCAAAATAAAACCTGAAATGTTAAATGAGATTCGAACTGAACTCATTTGAAAACTATAGCTGATATTTGATGTTTTTTTATGTTAAGATTTGTATTAGTGAGAATTGACTATTTTCACTGTTTAACAAGAGAGAGACCAAGAGACCAGAGAGAGAGCCAAGAGAGAGACAGAGAGAGACCAAGAGAGACCAGAGGAGAACCAGAGAGAGCCAGAGAGAGGCCAGAGAGAGGCCAGAGAGAGAGGCCAAGAGAGACCAAGAGATGACCAAGAGAGACCAGAGAGTGAGACCTAGAGAGAGGAACCAGATGAAGACAGAGAGAGACCAGAGAGAGGCCAGAGAGAGAGGCCAGAGAAGACCAGAGAGAGACCAGAAGAGACCAGAGAGAGACCAGCGAGAGAGGCCAGAGAGACCAGAGAGAGACCAGAGAGTGCCAGAGAGAGAGTGGCCAGAGAGACACCAGAGAGACAACAGAGAGAGAGCCCAGAGAAGCCAGAGAGAGACCAAGAGAGACCAGAGAAGACCAGAGAGAGAGACCAGAGAGACACCAGAGAGACACAAGAGAGAACCAGAGAGAGAGACCAGGGAGAGAGCCCAGAGAGAGACCAGAGAGAGACCAGAGAGAGACCAGAGATAGAGACCAGAGAAAGACCAGAGAGAGGACCAGAGAGAGAGACCAGAGAGAGTCCAGGAGAGAGGACCCAGAGAGAGACCGAGAAAGAGACCAGAGCGAGACAGGAGAGAGACCAGAGAGAGACCACTGTGTCTGTTTGATTTCTGTATCCGTGTCGAAGATCCGACAACTTGGTAAAAAGTCCTTTGACGAGGCTAAAACATAGAATAGAATTGTGTGATGAAAACAGTTAAACATCTATTTATAAAACTTAAACTGCTGAAACCTAAAGTTTTTGTTTCGAGACTGAAATGTGTTTGTCGCGATAGAAAAAGTGTGAGAAAATGTGTTTATTGTGGATAAATCCGACGTCATCTCCCCAGGTCATTGTGCTGACGTGAACCACCAGTCCCTGTGAGTCACTATTGACCCTTATTGGGCTCAGACAGAAATATGTATAAGATGTTTACATGACTTTTGAATAGAGACCACAGCTTTATGTCTCGCACCAAATGTTAATGCTCTAAGAACCACGGGGAACTCCTGATGAGCACAGGGACTTGCCTCCTGCGTGACCTGAGGAGCACAGGGACTGGCCTCCTGCTGGGACTCTGAGGAGCACAGGGACTGGCCCTCCTGCTGGACTCTGAGGAGATCACAGGGGACTGGCCTCCTGCTAAGACTGAGGAGCACAGGACTGGCCCTCCTGCGGGACTGGAGGATCACGATGGGACTGGCCTCCTGCTAAGCCTGAGGAGTAAAAACACAGGGAACTGGCCTCCTGCTAAGACTCTGAGGAGCACAGGGACTGGCCTCCGGCTGGGAACGCTGAGGAGCACAGGGACTGGCCTCCTGCTAAGACTGAGGAGCACAGGGACTGGCCTCCTGCTGGGACTCTGATGAGCACAGGGACTGCCTCCTGCTGGGGACCTGAGGAGCACAGGGACTGGTCTCCTGCTGGGATGGAGGAGGCACAGGGACTGTCTCCTGCTGGGACCTGAGGAGCACAGGGACTGGCCGCCTGCTAAGACTCTGAGGAGCCAGGGATGGACTCCTGCTGGGACTCTGAAGGAGCACAGGGACTGGGCCCTCCTGCTGGGACTGAGGAGCACAGGGACAGGCCTCCTGCTGGACTCTGAGAGCACAGGGACTGGCCTCCTGCTGGGACTGGAGTAAAAAAAGGAAAAAAAAGACAAAAAGACACAGGACGGTCTCCTGCTGGACGAGGAGCACAGGACTGGTCTCCTGCTGGGACCTGAGGAGCACAGGGACTGGCCTCCTCTGGTACTGAGGAGCACAGGACTGCCTCCTGCTGGGACTCTGAGAGCACAGGACTGGCCTCCTGCTGGACTCGAGAGCACAGGGACGGGCCTCCTGCTGGGCTCTGAGGACACCAGGGACTGGTCTACCCCTGCTGGTCCCCAGAGTCAGGACTAAACAAGGGGAGGCAGGTGGGTTTCAGATTTAGCAGCTAAAAACAGTCCTTCCAGAAAACGTGAGTCTGGCAATATTCAAATCCAGGTTAAAAAACAGAGTTTAATCCTACTTTCTGAGTTAAAGCCTGTCTTGTGAGATTGCCGGTGTGTGACTGTGCTATAACCAAATAACCTTGCCTAATGCTAAAGGGTTATGAACAAATGACATCAGTGACTTTTTCCGCGTGGCCTCGCACCAGCATTTTTTTGTGTTACAATTTGAGTAAACTTCTGAACGTCAAACGACAGAATAAAAAATAACATATGTACATGTAGAAATACGGATACAGGTGAAAAAATAAAAGAATACAGATTACATACAGGGTGAACAAACCATGAACAAACCATAGAACAGAACCATGATCAGAACCATGAACACGCTCAGAGCAGAGGATCATTTCTGTGTCGTCCTAGACAACAAACAAAGTTCATCAACCTGGTCTCTCCCCTGTTCTCGTCTCCCCGATCTCTCCCTGGTCCTCTCCCCTGTCTCTGTCACTGGTCTCTCACTGGTCTCCCCCTGGTTCTCTCCCCTGGTCTATACCATTCAAACTCCGAACGGGGGAAAAACAAAAAGATGCAACTGTGATTTCCGTGGAACACAAAAAGGCGTCATTTGCCGAGAAGCATTCACGTCCCCACAACACAAACTGCTTTCTTCTTCTACAAGTACCTTTTTCCTCAGGAACGTGACGTGCAGCAATCAGAGGAAGGGCAGTCACGGCCAGGACACCGGAGCAACGCCGTCCAGGTGGTGATGGCACTGCTTTGTGGACCAGATGAGTGAACTATGTGTTTTTAGGAACGACACAGAAAATGACTCCTCTGCTCTGAGCGTGTTCATGTTCTGTTTCATGGTTCTGTTCATATGGTTCTTTCATGTTCTGTTCACCTGTATGTAATCTGTATTCTTGTTATTTTTTTACACCTGTAATCCGTATCTACATGTACATATTAATTTTTATCTGCGTTTGATGGTTCAGAAGTTACTCAAATTGTAACACCAAAATGCTGGTGCAGGCCACGCGAAAAGTCACTGATGTCATATGTTCATAACCCTTTAGCATTAGCAAGGTTATGGGTATAGCACACCCCGGGTCCACCACGGCAACTCACAAGAACTAGGCCTTTAAAATCAGAAAGTCAGGATTAAATCTGTTTTTAAACCTGGATTTGAATATTGCCCGTCTCACGTTTTCAGGAAGGACTGTTTTTGATAGCTGCATAAATCTGAAACACTGCCTATCCCCATGTTTATTCCACTCTGGGACCAGCAGGAGACCAGACCCCATGTGCTCCTCAGAGTCCCCAGCAGAGGCCAGTCCCCTGGTGCTCCTCAGAAGTCCCAGCAGGAGGCCAGTCCCTGTGCTCCTCATAGTCCCATCAGGAGGCCAGGTCCCTGGTGCGTCCACGGTCCCCGAGCAGAGGCCATCCCCTGTGCACCTCAATCCCAGCAGGAGACCAGTCCCCAGTGCTCCTCAGTCCCAGCAGGAGACCAGAATCCCTGTGCTCTCAGTCCCAGCAGGAGCCAGTCCTGTGCCCTCACGTCCCCAGCAGGAGGCCAGTCCCTGTGGCTCCTCAGTCCCCCACAGGAAGCCCATCCCTGGTGCTCCTCAAGAGTCCCAGCAGAGGCCATCCCTGTGCTCCTCAAGTCTTAGCAGAGGCCTGTCCCTGTGCTCCTCAAGTCCCAGCAGATGACCAGGCCCTGTGCTCCTCAGTCCAGCAGGAGACCATCCCTGTCTTCCTCAGATCCTACCCACAGGAGGGCCAGTCCCTGTGCTCAACAGAGTCCAAGCAGGAGGCCAGTCCGCTGTTGCTCCTCAGTCTGAGCAGGAGAGGCCATCCCGTGCTCCTCAGAGTCCCAGCATGAGTCCAGTCCCTGTGCTCCTCAGAGTCTTAGCAGAGGCCAGTCCCTGTGCTCCTCAGAGTCTTAGCAAAGGAGGCCATCCCTGTGCCCTATGTCCCAAGCAGGGAGTCCCAGTCCCTGTGCTCCTCAGTCTAGCATGAGGCCAGTACCCCTGTGCTCCTCAAGTCCCAGCATGAGGCCATTCCCTGTGCCTCCTCAGAGTCCCGCAGGAGGCCAGTCCCTGTGCTCCTAGAGTCGACAGCAGGAGGGCCAGTCCCAGTGCTCCTCAGAGTATTCCACGTGGTTCCTTTATAGCAGTAACATTTGGTGCGAGACTTAAAGCATGGCTGTGTCCTCTATTTTCAAAGCTCATGTAAAAAACTAATACTTATTTTCTGTCTGAGCCCAAAGGTCAAATAGTGACTCACAGGGACTGTTGGATCACGTCAAGCACATGACCTGGGGAGATGACTCGGATTTATCCACAATAAACACATTTCCTCACAACTTTTTCTATCGCGGACCAAACAACATTTTCAGCTCGAAACAAAACGTAGGTTCAGCAGCTTAAGTTTCTACTAAAATAATGGTTTAACTGTTTTTCATCACAACAAGTCTATTCTAGTTTTTTTAGCCTCGTCAAAGACTTTACCCAAGTTGACGATTCGTCGACACGGGATCAGAAAATCAAACAGGACACAGTGGTCTCTCGCTGTCTCTCTCTGGTCTCTCTCTGGTCTCTTTCTGGTCTCTCTCTGGTTCTCTCTCTGGTCTTCTCTGGTCTCTCCTCTGGTCTCTCTCTGGTCTCTTCCTCTCTCTGGTCTCTCTCTCTGGTCCTCGTCTCGGTCTCATCTCTGGTCTCTCTCTGGTCTCTCTCCCTAGTCCTACATCTCACTGGTCTCTCACTCGGTGTCTCTCTGTGTCTCTCTGGGCTCTCTCTCGGTCCGCACTGGCTCTCTCTGGTCTCTCACTGGTCTCCTCGGGGCCTCTCTCTCTGATGACAACCCTGGTGTATCTCTGGTCTCATCTCTCAGGCCTCTCTCTGGTCTCTCTCTGGTCTCTCTGGCCTCTCTCCTCTGGTCTCCTCTGGTCTCCTCTCTGCCTCTCTCTGGTCCTCTCTCGCCTCTCTCTCTGGCCTCTCTCTGGTCTCTCGTCTGGTCTCTGGCTCTGGTCTCTCTCATCTGGTCTCACTCCTGGTCTCTCTCTGGTCCTCCTCTCTGGTCTCTCTCTGGCCTCTCTCTCTGCCTCTCCTCTGGCCTCTCTCTCTCTGCCTCTCTCTGGTCTCTCTCTGGTCTCTCTCTGGTCTCTCTCTGTCTCTCTCTCTGGGCTCCTCTCTGGTCTCTCTGGTCTCTCTCGGACTAAACATGAAAATAGTAATTCTCACCTAAAACAACATCTTAACATAAAAAACATCAAATATCAGATATTAGTTTCAATGAGGTTCAAGTTCGAATCTCATTAACTTTTCAGTTTTTTATTTTGTATAAATTGTATGAAATCAAACTTTTAGCACAGTTACAAAAGCATGAGCGTGTTAATTACTTTACTTTCACTTTCAAAGGCTCATAAATCTCACCTTTCCCGCGTGCCCGTTCAAACCCTGCATTGGCCCTGGGGTTTAAAAAAAAATATTTTTATATGCGTTTTTTGACGACTGAATGGAAGGATCCACCGTTGCCTATGGTTACCACTTTGAATATACGTCATTTTTAAAACAGAAGTCCCTCCTCCTCCCCTCTCTACGATGCAGATTAAAGGGGGAAAAAAATGTCTGGGAGTTTTGATATATATTTTACTCCATTTTCTGCTGATAACCAGGAAAGCCTTGTTTCTCCATGTTGGGGTTTGTGCGCCAAGGATCCTTGGGTGTTGTTTCTTCTTCTAGGATTGTGTTTTTCTTTCTAAAGATCATTATTGACGGTTCTCTGTACGGCTAGCGCTGTTAGTAATGTGTCCACAAAGTCCGATTCTCACTTGGCATAAAGTCATTTATAAATAATATTGGGTTGTTTTTGTGGTTTGTGCTGATTGACAAGGGGGGGCGGGGTCTAGCTAGATGTCTCAGATCGGAAGATTCGACCCCGTAGCGTTCTGAGAGGGGCCAGAGACAAACATAAGGTGAAAAGTGATGAGAAAGATAAGCCCGTAAAAATGCTGGAAATTAGGCAAAACATTTGTCTTAAATTGAGGGATAGATCGTTTTAAGAGTTTTAAAGACTTTTTCAAGTGTATCTGTCCGGCCTGCAGTCGGAGGCTTGTCGAGTAGTGGGCGTGTCGGGTAGTGGACGTCACTACTCGACAGCGCCCACAGGTCCCGCGTGTATGAGCATGGATCTATTATAATATCGGTAGAGTAGTATGAGTACTATCTATGCCAATGAATTTATCGCAATAATGAATTTTAATGGCGCCTGTCAGTGTCAATATTATTTATTGGGGAAAATGGACGGAATTTTGTAAAGATCAAAGTAGTAAATTTGCCTACAAAAGCTGCCATTACTTTCAGACTATCAATCAATAGGGAGTTGAAGCAGCTCAGGACAAAAGTTAATGAGTCAAATACTGCCATGCATTATGTTAATGTGTACATTCATTATAAAAGGGGCCTATGGTTGTGGCTCAAATCCGGGCTGCCCCAAGTGCATCCAGTATTCTTGAGCAATGCTCTTCACCCACATGTGTGGCACATAGTGAGAGACTGCCTTGGTGTGGCCAATAGCACAGATAGTAGCCTGGCATCCTCCAACACAGCTGTGACACACTGTGTGGAATAAATGAATAAAGTAGTGTGGCGGTTTGAGAAACTTGTCAAACCAGGAATTGAAAAGTACATTACAAGTTAAAAGATATATTACACCACCACCACCACCACACACCCTACACCCATAGTCTCCACATTACTGATCATAAAGAGAACATGGCCATAACATTTTTGTGCCCAAACTTTGGCCTTTTGGGACAAGCAGACCTTCATTACTATTTGTGTTTATGTCAATTTGTAATGTAGAAGAGGGAGATTAAACAAAAAGAACAAATTGTTTTCTGGCAATTTATGTACAATGCTTTTTATGAAATTTGTGTTATCTGAATGGCTCTGAAATGTAGACACTGAATAAGTTCAACACAAACAATTCTCTTTATTTAATCATGAGAGAAGGCAGTCCAGGAGGAGAGCGCCAATCTCCATCTCTCTTGGAAAGCTTTCAGCCTCCCTAGCTGCCTCCTCTGTAAATGCCTCACCAGATCATTTGCAATCATTTTAAACTCACTGTCCATAAAGCAACAATCACAGATTAATTGTGCAGTGCACAGTGAAATATGTCCATTCAATATTTAAGCATCTTACCATGGTTCATAACTTGTGGCCCCTTTAATGAATGTTTCAATTGCCTCTTGCTGAGGCGGTGAATGCCCGGGCCATAGTGTGGAACTGTCACCAAAGATACGAGAAAAATGTGTTACATTCAACAACAACAGTTCACAAAACCACATGCAAGCCCTAACAGGTGTTGTGTCCTGGTTTAATATATGCAGTGGACTTGCCACTTAATGAACTTTATGGTCTCTGTACAGTCAACCATGTTGCAATGCAGAGTTTTAGTACAGTAACGTTCCCCCCCCCATGAAACAAGTACCATGACATGGTTATGTTTGAGGGGGGTTCAGTGTTTTAGCACACTTTCATTACAAAAGTCCCTGTGCCAGCCTGGTGCGCTCGGCCTACTAAAGTAAAAACAAACATTATATAAATCATGCTATACTTCCCGTAAGAGCGTGAGACCAATCAGAAAGGAAGGGGGAGGGAGCTTAGGGTTGTTTTTTTTTTCAAATCAAGTACCTCTCTGTCCTCTCTTTCTGACAAACACTAGACAATCACTTTTAAAGAACAAAGTGTACAATATTGCACAACACCTGGATCGAAGTAAAACATAGCTCCATGACAACCAGATGCCCTCTCATGGTTTGCACTTGTGTGACATTTGTGCTTCTCCGCCATGTTTAAAACAGTTCCACGACGGAGCGTGTTTCCTCCCCGGCTTCAGCACTGGATCCTGAATTCCCATCACAGACAAATAGCGATGCAACGAAAGCAGACATAAAAGCAGCCATTTGTGCACACTCAGAAACACAAATATCTTGGAACACAATCCCAATAACTAAGGCAGTGACTTCATGTAACTGTGATAGGAAACATCGTGAGCTACATCACATAATTGCCTAACTAAATTCTCCACTGTTCTTGGAAAACAGTAAAGAGTTATGTTTTTCTCCTTATTACCACTTTTTAACGATGCAAAAATGACTTGGGCAATATTATATTTGTATATATTATACTATTACCTATTATACTATGTACCTGACATGTCGATGGCACATGGACTCTTAGAGAAACCCATACAATTGCTTTCTCTGCCAATGTATTAGTTCACTTCTTAAAAAACATTTCTAGTCAGGGTGATAGTGCATTTATTCATAATACACTGTAACTGGAGGGACGGCCTAAAAAATACATAAAACACGTTTGTTTGGTTGACACTTACTGGTTTGCGTACGGTCCTGCCATGTCCTTTCCTCAACGGATATACTTGCAGAAGCTCAAGTGGATTCAAAATTCATGTGTAGCGTGTCGGGTAGTGACGTCACGTACCCGAACACGCCTACTAATCGACACGCGCCTCCGTACTGCAAGCCTCAGACAGACCCATCTCGTTTCCTTTTCGCAGCGCCCCAGAGCCTTCCTCAGTAGTGGAGCCATGAGAGGGTATTTTTTGGGCAGGCCGTCCCAAGGGGTGGTGCGAGGCCCCTGTGCGAAACTCGAAACGCGAGGGCCCTGCCTGACACTTTTTTCCCCAGATTCTAGAGGAAAGTTTTTTCCTGTTATCAATCTTTGACATAATTCCAGCACCACCTCGCGCGGTGCTATGAAGAGATCACACGCGCGTAACCGCGTGTCGTCGCTCCTATGCCAGCGGGTTGGGCGCGCGCACTCCACCACGCCACACACACTCTAACCTACGTGCAATATTGGGCCGCGGTCTTTTTAGCTGACATGTCGCTTTCCGTCCTGTGGCAAAATGGTAGAGCAACTCAAAAGATTGGAACCAAAAGAGTCTTTTCTTCTAATAGTTTAGATATGGGGCAAAATGCGCCAACATGGGCTATGAGGCGAGTCAATATTATTATTTCCTATCAATAACGATTTTTGCCATGCCTCCACGACACTCTGACAACATACACTCCTCCTCCTCCACCTGACAACACAAAAAACTCTTCACCTCCTCCTCCACGACAGAACTCTGACCACAACAAAAACTCTCCAGCTAGAGCAAAAGCTAGACATACAGTTGTTTGCCTAATGCTTTTAAAAATATGTTTTGATGTGGATATTCGACTAAACATGGCAATAGCAGCGCCACCACACCTGTCACACCGCTATCCTCCCTCCTCCTCCTCTGCTCCACACAAAGGGGTCTTGCTCCTCTGCTCACACCTAGTATCACTGCTCCGTCCTCCTCTCCTCCTCCGTCCTCGCTCTGCTCACACAAAGGGTCTGCTCCTCTGCACACAAACCTGTATCACTGCTCCTCCTCCTCCTCCTCCTCCTCCTCCTCTCACACCACAAAGGGGTCGCTCCTCTGCTCACTCCTGTCTCACTGCCTCCTCCTGGCCGCGAGTATCCCATCTCTCCTACACAGCGATCATTCCCGTTTACTTTCTTTGTATCCACCAGAACACTGCTAAAGTTATCTGACAGATTTATTCGGAGACCCGTTGCATACACCATACTGCCCAGCTAGCGCCCTGCTGTTTACAATCCTTTTGGTGAAAATTTGACTTTACTTGTAAAATGTCTTTTGATCAAACGAAATCAAAGAGGTCCAAGAAAGGGGTTAGGGTCCAATTTGGAGTGCGTCCTGCCTTTGGGACCCTTGAACAGTGTATTTATAAAATAAAATAAAGGAAGGAAGATTGCGAGGCCCCGACTGTGTGGTGGCGAGGCCCTGTGCGACGGGCACAGGTCGCACAGCCCTTAGGACGGGCCTGATTTTGGGAGAGGGGTTTTGTAATCAGAGAGGGCATTATTTTATTTTCTAAATTCAACAAAAAGAGATATAGACTGGTAACATTGGGTCCAAAGGCTGGAGTTAAACTCTCCGATTCAGTAGGGCAGATATCGGCGCAAATATTGATTCTTTAGCCCGCCTTTAAAGAAACAGAAGCAGCCCCATCAGTCCTGCGCATGCGCTCGCTCATCTTTTGGGTCCTAGCGTCTGAGGAGGGGGTCACGTTTTTACACTCTACAATGATTTTCGGTTTTAATAATTAGAAAACATTGAATGATCCAAAATAAAATGTATTTTATGTTGTTACAAATGGCAAATGTACAAGTCCAGAAGCTTTGAATCATGTTTATAAAGTCTGTATTTACATGATGGGAAAACGGAATGTTTAAGTGTGCAGGCCTTAACCCTGAGTTTTCTACTGTAGGTTTATGTGATGAGTGATAGTATTAACTCTGTCTGCTATAAATCCTGACAATTAGTTTTTTATGATTCATTATTTTTCTATAAGTCATTCAACAGTGATCGTGAATAAAGACACAGTTCTTGTTGAAAACATAGTTATATATTAAACAGTTTTCAGCACAAAAGACAAACAATAATAGTGGGAATACAATACGATGTATATATTTAGATATAAGTTATATATATGTTTATATAAAAGTTCTACTATATTTAGATAGACCACAGTCTCCTGTATATTCAGGCTCGAGCCCAAACTAGCTTTTCCTTCGAAGCACAAAGCCCTCTGCTCCATATGCCTCGTCCATGCTCCTGTCTGCAGGCCGCTCCGTGCTCTCCTCCAATACACACAAACCACGGACCAATCACAGCGAGCTCCTTGCTGCGAAACCTTAAAAGAGCAATATGTAAAAATCAGGGGCAAAGGTGGAACTGCACGTCGCACCAGTCATAATTTTAGCTCCTCCACTCTCCCTGACTCAGGATGCCAGATTCACAACAAATACCAGCAGCAAACAACAGGGAATTTATTTTTATCAGTTGTTTGTCCGCTCCATTCACATGGCCATGACAGCCGTGCTAATTGCCTTAATGAATGTTTTGATTAATGTTTTTTTATATTATTATTGACATTTGAGAGTAAAAAACCAAAAACAAAATAAACGCAATGTAATTATACATAGTTTATGGCAAAATAAATAAGCAATTGATGTTCAAAAATAGGAGTGGGAAGAATGGATGTTGGAACGTATTTCTTCAGCGTATCAACGATCGAGGGTTTGCTCAAGAGGAATATCAACTTACATTTTATTTATTCCTAACATTCGTAAAAGTCCCCGACATCAAAAAGAGACTAACATTATATTAATTGGGGTACATGTGGTCTTAAATGATTAGTTTTACAATTAAGCTATAATCTGCAAAAAAAAAACGACTCTGACCATCATCTTTTACCGTTTTTAGAGCAATCTGTCATAGAATGTGATAACATGCAGATAAATAACAAAATGACATAGCCCGGGATCGCACCCAGGGTTCCTGGCATCGTAAGCGCGCACAGTTTTAGACGCACTAGAGTCTTGTGGTTCCCAAAGTGGGGGTCCTGACCCCCCGTGGGTCGCGGAACCCTGGGGGGGTCGCAAGATGAATTCCACACAAAAAAAGACTATAAAATTATGTTTTAATAACGTTAGTATTTTGTCCCATCCATTGCAGCGTCATCAAATCATCACGAACACAGCTCAATGCCAGCGACAAAGCGTGTCCTGCTGTTGTTTGCTAACAACTAAAGTGTTTGGAGGCTACAAATAAATAATGACCTGCTTTAAACTGAAACGTGTTAATATCTAACAACAGAAAAACCGCCCGGAGGGGGAGAAAAGTCACTGTATCAGTGGCTGATGGTGCGAAGAGAGGGAAGAGGGCAGAGGAGGGAGAGGAAGGGCAGAGGAGGGAGAGAGGCAGGAGGAGGGAGGCAGGAGAGGGCAGAGAGGGGGCAGAAGGAGGGAGGAGGAGGGAGGGAGGGGCAGAGGAGGGAGCGAGGGCAGAATAGGAGGGAGGAAGGACAGAGAGAAGAGTAGGGAAGAGGGCAGCGGAGGGAGGGCAGCGGAAGGGAGGGAGGGCAAGGAGGGAGAGAGGGGCGAAGCGTAGGGAGAGAGGGCAGCGAGGAGAGAGGGCAGAGGAGGGAGAGGGAGGACCGAGGAGGGAGAGAGGAGGCAGAGGAGGGAGAGAGGGCAGCGGTAATACAGCGCGCGTTAAGAGGCCGCTGCTTTCCCGGAGCTCAGCGGTAAAGCGAGGTCCCACATTAAAAGCGGGTGGCCGCTTTCTGCTGTTACTTTATGCGGTTCATCCCCCGCGGCCTTCTCTTTCCAAAGTTACTGTCAGTAAAGGCATAAACCGCCCACCCCTTTTAATTGTGCGACCTCTTTACTTTGACTCCGAAAAGCCCGGGCCTCTTTAACGCGCTGTTCCTAGGGAACGTCTACACCCGCTGCCCTCATCTCCCTCCTCTGCCTCATCTCCCTCCTCTGTCCTCCCTCTCCCTCCTCTGCCCTCATCTCCCTCCGCTGCCCTCTCTCCCCTCCGCTGCCCTCATCTCCTTTGTCCCCTCCTCTGCCCTCCCTCCCTCCGCTGCCCCCCTCCCGCTGGCTCCCTCTCTCCCTCCCCTCCTTCCTCTGTCCTCCCTCCCTCCTCTGCCTCTCTCCCTCCTCTCTGCCCTCCCTCCCTCACCCCCCTCCTCGGGCCCTCTCTCCTCCTCTGCCCTCCCTCCTCTGCCCTCTCTCCCTCCTGTGCCCTCCTCTCCCTCCACTGCCCTCGTCTCCCTCTCATTCGCACCATCAGCCCCTGATACAAGTGACTTTTTCTCCCCCTCCGGGTTTTCTGTTTTGTAGATATTAACCAGCGTTTCATTTAAAGCAGGTATTTTTTTATATTGTAAGGCCTCCAAACACCTTTAGTTTTAGCAAACAACAGCAGGACGAAACGCTTTGTCGCTGCGCAAGTGAGCTCGTGTTACGTGATGAATTTTTGATTGAACGCTGCAATGACTGGGGCAAAATTACTAACGATATTAAAATATATTATATCTTTTTGTGTGGTAAATCATCTTGGCGACCCCCCCAGGGGTTCCCGGCCGACCCCCCGGGGGTCCAGGACCCCCCCAACTTTGGGTAACCACTATACTCTAGGTGTCTAAAACTGTGCGCTTACGATGCAGGAACCCCGGGTTCGATCCCCGGGCTATGTCTTTTGTATTTATTGCATGTTATCACATTCTATGACAGATTGCTCCAAGAAAAAACGGTAAAAGATGAAAGGTCAGACGTTTTTTTGCAGATTTTAGCTTAATGTGTAAAAATGAATCATTTAAGACCAACACGTACCCCATTAAAATAATGTTAGCTCTTTTGATGTGGGGGACTTTTAACATGTTAGAGGAATAAATAAAAGTAAAGGTGATATCCCTTGAGCCAACCCTGATGTTGATAACGCTGAGAAATACGTTCCAACATCCATTCTACCCACACCTAATTTTGAACAATCAATTGCTTATTTAACTTATGCATAAACTATGTATAATTACATTGCTTTTATTTGTTTTTGGTTTTTTATATCAAAATGTTCCAAGAATAATATAAAAAAACATTAACAAAACATTCAGTCACCTTACACGGCTGTCATTGCAATGTGAAGAGACGGACAAACAACCTGGAAAATAATTCCCTGTGTTTGCTGCTGGATTGGTGGTGAATCTGGCAACCTGAGTCAGGAGATGAGAGAGGACTTACAAAATATTGACTGTGACTGCAGTACCAGCCTTTTGGCCAGATTTTTAAATATTGCTCCTTTAAGGGTCGCCGCAAGTCAGCTCCGCTGTGATGTCCCGTGTGTGTGGTATTGAAGGAACACGGAGCGGCCTGCAGCAGGTGCATGGACGAGGCACTATGGAGCAGAGAGCTTTGTGCTCGAAGGAAAAGCATTTGGCTCAGAGCCTAGATATACTGGAGACTGTGGACTATCTAACATAGATATAACTTAATCTAACATAGATAAAACTTTATATCTAACATATATACACTCGTATTGTATTACCCACTAATTATTGGTTTGCGGTTTGTGCTAGATAACTGTTTAATAATAACTATGTTTCCAACCAAGAACTGTGCGTTTATTCACACATCACAGTTGAAATGACTTTATAAAATCATGAATCCATAAAACATTGTCAGGATTTATGCATACAGAGTAATACTAACACTAACACATAAAACCTACAGTAGAAACACTAGGCTTAAAGGCCTGCACACATAAAACATTCCGTCTTCCATCACTGTAAACTACAGACTTAAAACATGGATTCAAAAGGCTCTGACTTGACATTTGGCATTTTAACAACATTAAAAAACATTTTAATTTGATATTCAAATTTTTCTAATATTAAACCGAAATCATGTAATAGGGTAAAAACGTGACCCACCTCCTCAGACGCTAGACAAAGACTGAGCGAGGCGCATGGCGCAGACTGATGGAAGGCTGCTTCTGTTTGCTTTAATGGCGGGCTAAGAATGGAATATTGCGTATACTGCCACCTACTGAATCGGAGTGGTATACTCCATGCCTTTGGGACCAATGTTTACAGTCTATTTATCATTTTGTTAAGTTTAAAATAAAATAATGCCCTCTCTTGATTATCCCCTCCCCAAAATCAGGCCGTCCTAAGGGCTGTGCGACCTGTGCCGTCGCACCAGGGCCTCGCCACCACTCAGGGCCTCGCAATCTTCCATTCCTTTTATTTTATTTATAAATACACCTAGTTCAAGTGGTCCCAAAGGGCAGACTGCACTCCAAAATTTGGAAACCCAAACCTTTCTCTGGACCTCTTTGATTCGGTTGATCAAAAGAACATTTTTACAAGTAATGTCAATTTTCACCAAAAGCGATTTGTAAACAGGCAGGCGCGCGGGCAGCTATGTATGCAACGGTCCTCCGAAAAAACATGTCTAGATAACTTTAGCATGTCTGAGTGAGATACAAAGAAAGTCACGGGAAGGATCGCAGTGTAGGAATATGGGATACTCTGGAGGAGGAGCAGTTTGAGACAGGTGTGAGCAGAGGAGCAGACCCCTTTGTGTGAGCAGAGGAGGAGGGAGGAGGAGGAGGAAGGAGGAGCAGTGATATCAGGTGTGTGAGCAGAGGAGCAACCCCTTGTGTGAGCAGAGGAGGAGATGGAGGAGGAGGAGGAGAGCAGTGATACTGGTGTGAGCAAGAGCAGACCCCTTTGTGTGACAGAGGAGGAGAGGAGGATCATCGGTGTGACAGGTGTGTGAGCGCTGCTATTGCAATGTTTTTAGTCCGAATATCCACATCAAAACATATTTTTAAAAGCATTAGCAAACACACTGTATGTCTCGCTTATAGCTAGTTGGAGTGTATTTGTTGTGTCAGAGTGTGTGATGAGGAAGGTGAAGAGTATTTTGTTGTTGTCAGTGTGGGAGGAGGAGAGTTGTATGTTGTCAGAGTGTGTGTAGGCATGGCAAAAACGTTATTTGATGAGAAAATAATATTATTGACTCCGCTCATAGCCATTTGGCGCATTGTGCCCAAATCGAACTATTAGAAAAAAAAGACTACTTTTGGTTTCAATCTTTTTAGTATACTCTACCATTTTCGCCACAGGACGAAAGAGACAGTGTCAGACTAATAAGACCGGCGACCAATATTTGCCACGTAGAGTGTGTGTGCGTGTGTACTTGCGCGCGCCAAAACGCTGCATAGGACGAGAGACACTCGGTTACGCGCGTGCTGATTCTCGTCAAGCACCGCGCGAGGTGTGCTGATTCATGTCAAAGATTATAACAGGACCAACTTTTCTCAGATCTGTGGAAAAAAGTGACAGGCAGGGCCTCGCGTTTCGATTCGCACAGGGCCTCGCACCCCCCCTTGGGACGGGCCTGCCCAAAATACCCTCCATGCTCCACTACTGAGAAGGCTCTGGGGCGCAGCGAAGAAACGAGAAGTCTGTCCTGCGGCTTGCAGTTCGGAGGCCTGTCGAGTAGTAGGCGTGTCGGGTAGTGGACGTCACTCTACCCGACACGCCTACTACATGAATTTTGAATCCACTTGACCTTCTGCAATATATTCCTTGAAGAGAAGACATGGCGAGACCGTACGCAAACAGTAAGTGTCACCAACAACGGTTTTTTAATTTATTTTTAGGCCGTCCCGCCATTACAGTGTATTAATGAATAAAAGCACATCACCCTGACTAGAAATGTTTTTTAAGAATGAACTAATGACCATTGCAGAGAAGCAATTTGGTATGGGTTTTCTTCTAGAAGTCTAAACATGTGCCATCGACATGTCAGGTACATAGTATAATAGGTACATAGTATCAATAACAATATAATATTGCCCAAGTCATTTTGCATCGGTTAAAATGGTAATAAGGAAAAAACATAACTCTTACCTGTTTGCCAAGAACAGTGGAGAATTAGTAGGCAATTATGTGATGTACTCACGATGTTGCCTATCACAGTTACAGAAGTCACTGACTCCATATTATATTGATGATGTTCCAAGATATATGAGTTCTGAGTGTGCACAAATGGATGTTATATGTCTGCTTTCAGTTGCATCCGACTATTGTCAGTGATGGGAAATCATCTCCAGTGCTGAAGCAGGGGAACACGCTCACGGTGTGTAACCTGTTTATAAACATGGCGGAGAGCACAAATGCTCACCCACACGTGCAAACCCATGAAAGGGCATCTGTTTGTCATGGCGCTATGTTTTAACTTCGCATCCGAGTGTGTGTGCAATATTGTACAATTTGTTTCCTTTAAAAGTGATTGTCTAGAGTTTGTCAGAAAGAGAGACAGAGAGTTACTTGATTTTGAAAAAAAAACAACCCAAGCTCCCTCCCCCTTCCTTTCAGATTGGTCTACACTCTCTTACCGAATATAAGCATGATTTCATAAATGTTGTTTTACATTAGTAGGCCCGAGCGCCACCAGGCTGGCAACAGGGACCTATTGTAATGAAAGTTGTGCAAAAACACTGAAACCCCCTCGAAAGCAGAATCATGTCATGGTACATGATTCCTGGGACTACACTGTACTAAAAACTCCTGCATTGCAACATTGGTTTTGATGTACAGAGACCAAAAAGTCATAAGTGCAAGTCACTGACAATATATTAAACCGACACAACCCTTTTAGGGCTGCTTTGGTTTTGTGAACTGTTGTTGTTGAATGTACCACATTTTACTCTTATCCGTGTACAGTCACACTCTGGCCGAGCATTTTCACCTGCCTCATCAAAGGCAACTTGAAAAATTCATAAAGGGGCCAAAGTATGAACATGGTAAATTATTAAATATTGATGGACATATTTCACTGATGCCACGGCACAATCTAATCTGTGGATTGTCTTTATGGACAGTGAGTTTAAAATGATTGCAAATGATCTGTGAGGCATTTACAGAGGAGGCAGCAGGAGGCTGAAAAGGCTTTTCCAGAGAGATGGAATTGGCGCTCATCCTCTGAAGCTTTTCTCCATGATTATAATAAGAGAATTTGTTTTGTGTTGAACTTATTCAGTGTCTACATTTTCAGAGCCAATCAGATAACACAAATTCATAAAAAAGCAATGTACATATTATGCCAGAAAACATTTGTCTTTTTTTGTTTAATCTCCCTCTTCTACATACAAATTTGACAAAACACAGATAGTAAGAAATTGTCTGCTTGTCCCAAAAGGCCAAAGTTCGGCACAAAATGTTTTATGGCATGTTCTCTTTATGATCAGTAATGTGGAGACCATGGGTGTAGGAGTGTGTGTGTGCGTGGTGGTGTAATAATATCTTTAACTTGTAATGTACTTTTCAATCCTGTGTTGACAAGTTTCTCAAAACGCCACACTACTTTTTAGTCATGTTAATCCACACAGTGGTGTCACAGCTGGGTTGGAGATGCCGGCTACTAATCTGTGACTATTGCCACCACCAGGCAGTCTCTCACTATGTCCACACATGTGGGTGAAGTGTCATTGCTCAAGAACATACCAGACTGCACTTGGGGCAGCCAGATTTGAGCCACCAACCATAGGCCCCTTTTATAATGATTGTACACATAGACATAAGCACTGGCATTATTTGACCATTAAACTTTTGGTCGCGTGAGCTGCTTCAAATCCCTATTGATTGATAGTCTGAAGTAATGGCAGCTTTTGTAGAGCAAATTTACTACTGATATTTACAACATTCGTCCATTTTCCCCCGAATAAATAATATTGACAATGACATGCGCCATAAAATTCATTATTGCGCATAAATTCATTGGGCATAGATAGTACTCACTACTACCTACCCGTATTATAATAGATCCATGCTCATACCACGCGGGAGTGGGCGGTGACGATAGTGACGACACTACCCGACACGCCCTCTACTCGACACGCCGCCGTACTGCACGGCCGCAGACAGATACACTTGAAAAAGTCTTTAAAACTCTTAAATCGATCTAATCCCCAAATTAAGACACATGTTTTGCCTAATTTCAGCATTTTTTAGACTATTTTCTTCATCACTGTATCACTCTATGGTTCTGCCTCTGGCCCTCACAGAACGCTCGGTCAAGTCTCTCCGAATCTTGGACCTCATCGCTAGACCCCGCCCCCTTGTCAATCACAAACAAACCACAAAACCAACCCAATATTATTTAAAAAATGACTTTATCAAGTGAGAATACGACTGTTGTGGACTCACATTCCGAACAGCGCAGCCGTACAGAGAACCGTTTCAAATAATGATCCTTTAGAAGAAACACAATCCCTAGAAGAAAACACATCCCCAAGATCTGTCGCACAAACCCAACATGAGAACAAGGCTTTCCCTGGTTTATTCAGCCAGAAAAGGAGGAAAAATAATATCAAAAACTCCCAGACATTTCCCTTTAATCTGCATCGTAGAGAGGGAGGAGAGACTTTGTTTTAAATACGTATATTCAAAGTGGTAACCATGAAACGGTGAAGATCCTTCATTCAGTATCGACAAAAACAGCATATAAATATATACAGCAGATTGCAGTGGTTTGAACCGGGCCACGCGGGAAAAGGTGAGAATATGAGCCTTGAAAGTGAAAGTAAAAGTATAACACGGCTCCGTGCTTTTTGGTACCTGTGCTAAAAGTTTATTTCATACAAATTTATACAAAATAAAAAACTGAAATGTTAATGAATTCGAACGGAACTCATTTGAAACTATATTAGATATTTGATGTTTTTAGGTTAAAAATGTTGTTAGGTGAGAATTACTATTTCACTAGTTTTACGCCAAGAGAAACCAGAAGAGACCAGAGAGAAGACCAAGAGAGCGACCAGAAGAGAGAGACCAGAGAGAGACCAGAGAGAGACCAGAGAGAGGCCTGAGAGAGGCAGAGAGAGCCAGAGAGGAGAGGCCAGAGAGAGACCAGAGAGAGACCAGAGAGAGACCAGAGAGTGAGACCAGAGAGAGAGAACCAGGAGAGAGACCAAGAGAGACCAAGAGGAGAGGCCAGAGAGAGAGGCCAGAGCGAGACCAGAGAGAGGACCAGAGAGAGACCAGGAGAAGAGACCAGAGAGAGAGGCCAAGAGACCAGAGAGAGACCAAGAGAGCCAGAGAGAGAGACCATAGAGACACCAGAGAGACGATCAGAGAGAGAGCCAGAGAGACCAGAAGAGAGACACAGAGAGAGACCCGAGAGACCAGAGAGAGAGACAGAGAGACACCAGGAGAGACACCAAAGAGAGACCAAGAGGAGAGACCAGGAGAGAGACCAAGAGAGACCAGAGAGAGACCAGAGAAGACCAGAGAGAGAGACCAGAGAAGAGCGACGAGAGAGACCAAGAGAAGACCAGAGAAGACCAGAGAGAGACCAGAGAGAGACCAGAAAGAACAGAGAGAGACCAGAAGAGAGACCAGAGAGAGACCAACGTGTCTGGTTTGATTTTCTGATCCGTGTCGACGAATCGCCAACTTGGTAAAGTCCATTGACGAGGCTAAAAACCAAGAATAGAATTGTTGGTGATTGAAAAACAGTTTAAACCTTAGTTATTAGAAATCTGTAAAGCTGCTGAACCTAAAGTTTTGTTGTCGAGACTTATGATTTTTGCGCGATTGAAAAAGTGTGAGAAATGTGTTTATTGTGGATAAATCCGACGGCCTCTCCCCAGTCATTGGCTTGACGGTATCCAACAGGCCCTGTAGTCACTATTTGACCCATTGGGCTCCGACAGATATAAGTAAATAGATTTTAACATGAGCTTTGAAATTGAAGACCCCAGCTCTAATCTCGCACCCACATGTTAATGCTATAGACCCACGTGGGAACTCTGTGGAGCAAGGGACTGGCCTCCTTCTGTGACTCTGAGGAGCACAGGGACTGGCCCTCCTGCTGGGACTCTGAGAGCACAGGGACTGGCCTCCTGCTGGACCTCTGAGGAGCACAGGGACTGGCCTCCAGCTACGACTGAGGACACAGGGACTGGCCTCCTGCTGGGACTGAGGACACAGGGTACGCCACCTGCTAAGACTCTGAGGAGCACAGGGACTGGCCTCCTGCTAAGACTCTGCAGGAGCACAGGGACTGGCCTCCTGCTGGACTCTGAGGAGCACAGGGACTGGCCTCCTGCTAAGACTAGAGGAGCTCAGGGACAGGCCTCCTGCGGGACTCGATGAGCCCAAGGGACTGGGCATCCTTGCTGTGACTGAGGGCCACAGTGACTGGTCTCCATGCTGGACTGAGGAGCACAGGGACTTGGTCGCCTGCTGGGAACTCTGAGGACACAGGGACTGGCCTCCCTGCTAAGACTTCTGAGGGAGCACAGGGATGGCCTCCTGCTGGACTCTGAGGACACAGGTACTGGCCCTCCTGCTGGGACTGAGGAGCACAGGGACTGGCCTCCTGCTGGGGAACTCAGAGAGCACAGGGACAGTCCTCCTGCTGGGACTGAGGAGCACAGGACTGGTCTCCTGCTGGGACTGGAGGAGCACAGGGACTGGTTCTCCTCTGGACTCTGAGGAGCCCAGGGACTGGCCGCCTGGTCTGGGACTGAGGACACAGACTGGCCTCCTGCTGGGACTCTGAGGAGCACAGGATGCCTCCTCGATGGGACTCTGAGGAGCACAGACTGCCCTCATCTGGGACGCTGAGGAGCACAGGGACTGGTCCTCCTGCTGGTCCAGAGTCCAGGACTAAACAGTGGGAAGCAGTGTTTCAGATTTTATGCAGCTAAAACAGTCTTCCTAAAACGTGAGACGGGCAATATTCAGAATCCAGGTTAAAAACAGATTTTAATCCTGACGTTTCTATTTAAGCCTTTTCTTGTGATTGGCCGTGTGTAGACAGGGCTATACCAATAACCTTGCCTAATGCTAAAGGGTTATGAACCAATGACATCAGGACTTTTCCGCGTGGCCTCGCCCAGCATTTTGTGTTACAATTTGAGTAAACTTCTGAACCATCAAACGACAGAATATAAATAACATATGTACATGAAGATACTGATACAGGTTAAAAATCAAAGATATACAGAATACATACAGGTGAACAGAACCATGAACAGAACCATGAACCGAACCATGAACAGAACCATAACACGTCACAGCAGAGGAGTCATTCTGTGTCCTCCTAAAAACAACAAAGTGCCACAACCAGGTCTCTCCCCTGGTCTCCTCCCCTGAACTCTCCCCTTGGTCTCTCCCCTGGTCTCTCACCTGGTCTCTTCACCTGGTCTCTCCACTGTCTCTCCCCTGTCTAACCATTCAAGCCAAACCGGAGGGGAAAACAAAAAGAAGGCAACTGTGGATTCGTGACCAAAAATGGCTCTTGTGCGCCGAGAAGCAGTCAACAGTCCCCCAGCAACAAACTGCTTTCTTCTTTCTACAAGTACCTTCTCAGGACGGACCAGCCAATCAGAGGAAGGCAGATCCCACGGCCAGACACGGGAGCACGCCGTCCATGTGATGAACTCTTTGGACCAGATTGTGAACTTTGTTTTGTTTTTTAGGACGGACACAGAATGACTCTCATGCTCTGGCGTGTTCATTGTTCTCGTTTCATCGGTTCTGTTCATGAGGTTCTGTTCAACGTTCTGTTCACCCTTGATGTATTCTGTATTCTTTTATTTTATTACACCTGTATCCGTATCTACATGTACATAAGTTTTTTTATCTCTGTCGGTTGGATGGGTTCAGAAGTTTACTCAAATTTAACACAAAAATGCTGGTGCGAGTCCACGCGGAAAATCACTGATGTCATGATGTTTTCAAACCCTTTAGCATTAGGCAAGGTTAGTGGTATAGCACAGTCCACACACGGCAACTCCCAAGACAAGCCTTTAAATCAGAAAGTCAGAAATAGATCTGTTTTTAACCTGGATTTGAATATTGCCCGTTCACGGTTTCTGGAAGACTGATTTAAGCTGCATAAATCTGAAACACTGCCTCCCCATGTTTAGTCCTGGACACTGGGACCAGCAGAGACCAGCCCCCTGTGCTCCTCAGAAGTCCAGCAGGAGGCCAGTCCCTGTGCTCCTCAGAGGTCCCAGCAGGAGGCCAGTCCCCATTTGCTCCTCAGAGTCCCAGCAGGAGGCAGTCCCTGTGCCTCCTCAGGTCCCCGCAGAGGGGCCAAGTCCTGTCTCCTCAGAGTCCCAGCAGTAGACCAGATCCCCTGTGCCCCCTTTTTCCCCACCTCAGTCCCAGCAGGAGACCAGTCCCTGTGCTCTCAGTCCCCAGCATGAGGGCCAGTCCCTGTGCTCCTCAAGTCCCAGCAGGAGGCCAGGTCCCCAGTGCTCCTCATCCCGCAGGAGCCGAGTCCCTGTGCTCCTCAGAGTCCAGCAGGAGGCCAACCCTGTGCTCCACAGATCTTAGCAGAGCCAGTCCCGGTGCTCCTCAGAGGTCCAGCAGGAGACCAGTCCCTGATGCTTCCTCAGATCCCAGGCAGGAGACCAGTCCCGTGTGCTCGCCAGTCCCAGCAAGGAAGGCCATCCCTGTGCTCATCAAGTCCCAGCAAGGAGGCAGTCCCTGTGCTCCTCAGTCTTAGCAGGAAGGCCAGTCCCTTGCTCCTCATAGTCCCCAGCAGGAGTCCAGTTCCCTGTGCTCCCAGAGTCTTAGCAGGGAGGCCAGTCCCTGTGCCTCCTCAGAGTCTTAGCAGGAGGCCATCCCTGTGCCCTCAGTCCCCCGGAGGGCCAGTCCCCTGGCATCCTCAGATCTTAGCAGGGAGGCCCAGTCCCTGTGCTCCTCAGAGTCCCCCAGCAGGTGGCAGTCCCTGTGCTCCTCAGAGTCCCAGCAGAGGCCAGTCCCTGTGCTCCACAAGGCTACAAAGCAGGAGGCCAGTCCCTGAGCTCCTCAGAGTTCCACGTGGTTCTTATAGCATATAACATTAGGTGCGAGACTTAAAGCAGTGTCTCTCTGTTCAAAGCTCAATGTAACAATCTAGATACTTATTCTGTCTGAGCCCAAATGGTCACATAGTGACTCACAGGGACTGTTGGATCACTCAGCACAATGACCTGGGTAGATGACGTCGGATTTATCGACAATAAACACATTCTCAACACTTTTTCTATCGCGACAATCAACAATTCAGTCTCGAAACAAAACTTAGTTCAGCAGCTTTAAGTTTTCTAATAAATAATGTTTAACTGTTTTTCATCACAACAATTCTATTCAATGGGTTTTAGCCTCGTCAAAGACTTTACCAGATGTTGTCGAATCGTCGACACGATAGAAAATCAAACAGACACAGTGCGTGCTCTTCTCTGGTCTCTCTTCTGGTCTCTCTCGTTCTCTTTCTGGTCTCTCTCTGGTCTCTCGTCGGACTCTCTCTGGTCCACTCTCTGGTCTCTCTCTGGTCTCCTCTCTCTGTCTCTCTCTCGTCTGCTCTCGGAGTCTCTCTCTGGTCTCTCTCTGGTCTCTCTCAGGCATCTCCTGGTCCTCTCCTCTCTGGTCTCCTCTCTCTGGTGTCTCTCTGGTGTCTCTCTGAGTTTCTCTCTCTCTGGCTGCTCTGGTCTCTCTCTGGTCTCTCTCAGGTCTCTCTGGGCTCGCTCTCTTATTCTTCCCTCTGGTGTCTCTCTGGTCTCTCTCCTCTGGCCTCACCTCGTCTCTCTCTGGTCTCTCTGGCCACTCTCCTCCTCTGGAGACTCTCTCGTCCTCTCACTCTGTTCTCTCTCGGTCTCTCTATGGCCTCTCTCTCTGGCCTCTCTCTGGTCTACTCTCTGGTCTCTCTCTGGGTCTCTCCTCTCTGGTCTCACTCTCTGGTCTCTCTCTGGACTCTCTCTGTCTCTCTCTGGCCTCTCTCTCTGGCCCTCTCTGTGCTCTCACGGCCTCTCTCTGTCTCTCGCTGGTCTCTCTCTGGTCTCTCACTCTGGTCTCTCTCTCTGGGTCTCCTCTCTGGTCTCTCTGGTCTCTCTCTGGTCCTAAACAGTGAAAATAGTAGATTCTCACCTAAACAACATCTAACATAAAAAAACATCAAATATCAGATATAGTTTCAAATGAGTTCAGTTTCGAATCTCATTTAACATTTCAGTTTTTATTTTGTATAAATTGTAATGAAAATAAACATTTAGCACAGGTACAAAAGACTGAGCCGGGTTAATACTTTTACTTTCACTTCAAAGGCTCTAAATCTCACCTTTTCCCGCGTGGCCCGGTTCAAGACCTCTGCAATGCTGTATATTTTTATATGCTGTTTTTTTGACGACTGACTGGACAGGATCTCACACCGTTTTCCATGGTACCACTTTTGATATACTCATTTTAAAAACAAGTCTCCTCCTCCCCTCTCTACGATGCAGTTAAGGGAATGTCTGGTAGTTTTTGAATTTATATGTTTACTCCATGTTCTGGCTGAAAACCAGGAAAGGCCTTGTTCTCGATGTTGGTTTGTTGCGACAGGATCCGTGGGTTGTGTTCTTCTTCGAGGATTGGTGTTTTCTTTCTAAAGATCATTTATTGACGTTTTTCTCTGTACGGCATAGGCGCTGTACGAATTGTCCACAAAGTCCGTATTCTCACTTGGCATAAAATCAATTTTTAAATAATATTGGGTTGTTTTGTGGTTTGTGCTGATATGACAAGGGGGCGGGGTCTAGCTATGATGTCACAGATAGGAGAGATTCGACCCGGAGCGTTCTGTGAGGGCCAGAGCAGAAACATAGAGTGAAAAGTGATTGAGAAAATAGTATAAAAATGCTGAATTAGCAAAACTATGTGTCCGTAATTTGGGAATTAGATCGATAGAAGAGTTTTAAGACTTTTCAAGTGGATCTTCTGAGGCCTGCAGTACGGAGGCGTGTCGAGTAGTGGGCTGTCGGGTAATGACGTCACTACTCGACACCCCACTCCCCGCGTGTATGAGCATGATCTATTTTTTTAATAAATTACGGTATAGTAGTAGTGAGTACTATTCTATGCCCAATGAATTTATGCGCAATAAATTAATTGTTTATGGCCAATGTCATCTGTCAGTATTATTTATTGGGGAAAATGGACGAATTTAGTAAATATCAAGAAGGTAGTAATTTGCCTACAAAAGCTGCCAGATACTTAGACTATCAAATCAATAGGGGATTGAAGCAGCTCAGGACAAAAGTTAATGAGTCAAATAATGCCCAGTGCATATGTCTAATTGTACTTTTCATTTATAAAAGGGGCCTAGTGGTGGTGGCATCAAATCCTGGCTTCCCCAAGTGCAAGTCTGGTATGTTCTTGACAATGCACTCACCCACATGTGGGAACAGTGAGAGATGCTTGTGGTTCCAATAGCACCGATTAGTAGCCGGCAATCCTCCAACCAGCTGTGAGAACACACGGTGGAATAAATGAATAAAGTAGTGTGGCGTTTTGAGAAACTTGTCAACACAGGATTGAAAAGTACATTACAAAGTTAAAGATATATTACACCACCGACCACCACACACACACCTACACCCATGGTCCTCCACATTACTGACATAAAGATGAACATGCCATAACAATTTTGTGCCTCAACTTTGGCCTTTTTGGGACAAGCAACATTCCATTGACTATTGTGTTTGTCAAATTTGTATGTAGAACGAGGAATTAAACAAAAAGGAACAAATTGTTCTTCTGTCATTTTGATGTACATGCTTTTTTTTATGAAATTTTGTGTTAATCTGAATGGCTCTGAAATGTAGACACTGAATAAGTTTCAACACCACAAAACAAATTCTCTTTTATTATATCATGGAAGAAGAGGCTTCAGAGGAGAGCGCCAATCTCATCTCTCATTGGAAACTTTCAGCCTCCTGCTGCCCTCCTCTGTAAATCCTGCACCAGATCATTGCAATCATTTAAACTCCACTGTCCATAAAGAACAATCACGAGATTAGATTGTGCAGTGCACAGTGAAATATGTCCATCAATATTTAACTAATCTTGCCAATGGGTCATAACTTTGGCCCCCTTTATGACTTTACCTTGCCTCTGCTGAGGCAGGTAGAAATGCCTCGGCCCAGCAGTGTGACATGTCACCCCTAGATACGGATAAAACGTGTTACATTCACCACAACAGTTCACAAAACCAAATGCAGCACTATAAGGTGTTGTGTACCGGTTTTAATATATTACAGTGACTTGCACTTAGACTTTTATGGTCTCTGTACATAACAATGGTCAATGCAAAGTTTTTTAGTACAGTTAACCAGGAAACATGTACCATGATCATGTTTTATGATTGAGGGGGTTCAGTGTTTTAAGCACACTTTCATTACAATATCCCTGTGCCAGCCTGGTGGCGCTCGGTGGCCTAGCTATGTAAAACAAACTTTATATAAATCAAGCTATACTTCCGTAAGAGCGTGTAGACCAATCAGAAAGGAAGGGGGAGGGAGCAGGGTTGTTTTTTTTTTCAAATCAAGTTACCTCTCTGTTCTCTCTTTCTGACAAACTCTAGACAATGCCACTTTAAAAGAACAATGGACCAATATTGCACTACACCTGGAATTCGAAGTTAAAACATAGCACCATGACAAACAGATGCCCTTACATTGGGTTTGCACGTGTGTGAGCATTTGTGCTGTCTCCGCATGTTTAATACAGGTTACACACGAGAGCGTGTTCCCGCTGCTTCAGCACTGAGCATGATTCCCAGCACTGACAATAGGTCGATGCAACTGAAAAGCAAGACAAAAACATCCATTGTTGCACACTCAAAACACAAATAACTTGAACATCCATCCATATTTTAAAAACTAATTGGTCCAAGTGACTTCTGTAACTGTGATAGGAAACATCGTGAGGCTACATCACATAATTGCCTACTAATTCTCACACTGTTCTTGGAAAACAATGTAAAGAGTTTTATGTTTTTCTCGCTTATTACCAAATTTATAACGATGCCAAATGACTTGGGCAATATTATTATTGTATATATTATACTATGTAACTATTATACTATGTACCTGACTTGTCGGTGGGCACATGGACTCTGAGAAGAAAACCCATACAAATTGGCTTTCTCCTGCATGTATTAGTTCACTTCTTAAAAAACAATTCTGAGTTCAGGTATGTTCAATTTATTCCATTAATACACTGTAACCTGGAAGGGACGCCTAAGAATAAATAAAACACTTTGTTGGTGTTGATCAACTTATGTTTGCGTACGGTCTGCCATGTCTTCCTTCAACGGATATACTTTGCTAGAAGTTTCAAGTGATTCAAAATTCATGTAGTAGAGGCGTGACGGGTAGAGACGGTCACTACCCGACACCCTACTACTCCGACACGCCTCCGTACTGCAAGCCGCAGACAGACCCTCTTCTCGTTTTCGCTCCGCTGCGCCCCAAGCCTTCCTCAGTAGTGAGCAAGGAGGGTATTTTGGGCAGGCCCGTCCCAAGGGGGTGCAGGGCCCTGTTGGGAACTCGAACGCGAGGCCCTGCCCTGACCACATTTTTCCCAGAATCTGAGGAAAGTTTTTCCTGTTATAACTCTTGAACGATGAATTCAGCACCACCCTCGCGCGTGCTTGAACGATATCATCACGGCGCGTACCGAGTGTCTTCGCTCCTATGCAGCGTTTGGAGCGCGCGCACGTACACACGCACAACTCTCTACGTCAATATTAGGTCCGCGGTCTTTTTTAGCTGACAATGTCTCTTTCGTCCTGTGGCATAATGTGTAGACGCAACTCAAAAATTGAACCAAAAGGAGTCTTTTCTTCTAATATATTAGATTGGCAAAAATGCGCCCAAAATGGCTATAGGCGGAGTCAATATTATTATTTTCTCAGACAAATAACGTTTTTGGCCATGCCTCCCCCACACTCTGACAACATACAACTCCTCCTCCTCCACACTACAACCAACAAAATACTCTTCACCTCCTCCTCCACACACTCTGCCCACAACAAAAACCACTCCAACTAGCTAAAGCTAGACACTACAGTGTGTTTGCTAGAATCTATTAAAAAATATGATTTTGATGGTGGATATTCGCACTAAACATTGGCAATAGCAGCGCTCACAAACACCTGTCACACCCCACACAAAGGCGAACAACACACCGCTGATCCTGCCTCCTCCTCCGCTGCTCACACAAAGGGGGTCTGCTCCCTCTCACACCTGTATCACTGCTGCCTCCTCCCCTCTCCCTCCTCCTCCCTCTGCTCACACAAAGGGGTCTGCTCTCTGCTCACACCTCCTGTAACACTGCTCCTCCTCCTCGCCTCCTCCTCCCCTCCTCTGCACACACAAAAGGTCTGCTCCTCTGCTCACACTACTTCGGCCACTGCTACCTACCTCCGCGAGTAAAATCCATCTCTCCTCACACTGCGATCATAACCCGTTTACTTTCTTGTATCTCACTCAGACACTGCTAAAGTTATCTGACAGTTTTTTTGTCGAGAGGACCCCGTGGCATACAAGCTGGCCCGTCAGCGCCTCCTGTTAACAAATCGCTTTTGGTGAAAATTTGACTTTAACTTGTAAAAAATGTTCTTTTGATCAAACGAAATCAAAGAGGTCCAGAGAAGGGTGTTAGGGTTCCAATTGGAGTGCAGTCTGCCCTTTGGGGACCCAGAACCTAGTTATTTCTAAAATAAAATAAAAGGAAGGAAGATTGCGAGGCCCCTGTGTGGTGCGAGGCCCCTGTGCGACGGCACAGGTCGCACAGCCCTTAGGACGGGCCTGATTTTGGGAGAGGGGTTTAATCAAGAAGGGCATTAATTTTATTTTCTAACTTCACCAAAATTGATAAATAGACTGTAACATTTGGTCCAAAGGCATGGATATAACACTCCGATTCCAGTAGGTGGGCAAGTATACGGCAATATTGATTTTAGCCCGCCATTAAAGAAACAGAAGCATCCTCCATCAGTCTGCGCATTGCGCCGTCGCTCATCTGGGGTCTAGCGTCTGAGGAGTGGGTCACGATTTTACACTCTACATGATTTTCGGTTTAAATAAAATAGAAAACTTTGAATATCCAGAATTAAAATGTTATTATGTTGTTACAAATTCAAATGTACACGTCAGAGCCTTTTGAAATCCATGATTTATAGTCGGTAGTTTACAGTGATGGGAAGACGGAATGTTAAGTGTGCAGGCCTTAAGCCAAGTGTTTTCCTACTGTAGGTTTATTTAGATAGTGTTAGTATTACTACTGTTCCCTGCAACATCCTACAACAGTTTTATGGATTCATTATTTTAAAGTCATATTCAACTGGGATGCGGTGAATAAAGACACAGTTTCTGTTGGAAACATAGTATTATGAAAACAGTTTTCAAGCACAAACAGCAAAACAAATAATAGTTGGAAATACAATACGCATGTATATAGTGTTAGATAAAGTTATATATATGTGAGATATAAGTTAGATAGATGTTAGATATCCACATCCTCCTGTATATCAGGCTCTGATCCCCAACTGCTTTTCCTTCGAAGCACAAAGCTCTCTGCTCCATAGTGCCTCGTCCATGCTCCTGCTGCAGCGCGCTCCGTGCTTCCTTCCAATCACACACACACGGACCATCACCGCGGAGCTCCTTTGCGCGACCCTTAAAGGAGCAATATGTAAAGAATCTGGCCAAAGGTGGTACTCGCTGTCACAGTCAATATTTTGTAGTCCTCTCCTCCACTCAGCCATGGACTCCAGTTCCAGATTCACACCAACTCCACAGCAAACACAGTGGAATTATTTTTATCAGTTTTTGTCCGGCTCCATTCACATTGCCATGACAGCCGTGCTAATGCTGAATAAATGTTTGATTAATGTTTTTTTTTTAATATTATATATTGGACATTGGAGATAAAAAACAAAAACAAAATAAAAAGCAATGATTATACATAGTTTATGCAAAATAAATAAGCAATTGATGTTACAAAATAGGTAGTTGGAAGAATGATGTTGGAACGTATTTTCTTCAGGTATCAACATCCGGGTTTTGCTCAAGAGGATATCACCTTTACAATTTAATTTAATCCCTAACATGTAAAAGTCCCACAACAAAAAGGAGACTAACATTATTTTAATTGGGTACCTGTGGTCTTACATGATTATTTTTACATTAAGCTATAATGCTGCAAAAAAACGTCTTGACCTTCATCATTTACCGGTTTTTAGACAATCCTGATCATAGATTGGTGATAACCAAGCAATAAATTACAAAAAGACATTAGCCCGGATCGAACCCGGGTTCCTGCATCGTATGCGCACAGTTTAGACCACTGAGCTAGTGGGTTTCCCAATTGGGGGTCCTGACCCCCCGGGGTCGCGGGAACCACCTGGGGGGTCGCAAGATGATTTTCCACACAAAAAAGACTATAATAAATTTTAATAACGGTAGTAATTTTGTCCCCAGTCATTGCAGCGTACAATCAAAATCATCACTAACACAGCCACAATGGCGCATCGACAAGCGTGTCCTGCTGTTGTTTTGCTAAAACAAGGTGTTTTGGGGAGGCTACAAATAAATATACCTGCTTTAAAATGAAACGTGGTTTAATATCTACAACAGAAAAACCCGAGGGTGGAGAAAAGTCACTTGTATCGGGGCTGATGGTGCGAAGGGGGGAGAGGGAGAGAGGGCAAGGGAGGGAGAGAGGGCAGAGGAGGGAAGAGGCAGAGGAGGGAGGGCAGAGGAGGGAGAGAGGGGCAGAGAGGGATGGCGAGGAGGAGGCAGAGGAATGGAGAGAGGGCAGAGGAGGAGGGATGACAGAGGAAAGGAGGGAGGGAGAGAGGGCAGCCGGAGGAGGGGCAGCGGAGGGAGGGAGGGCAGAAGGCGTGGAGAGAGGCAGCGGAAGGGAGAGAGGGCAGCGGGAGGGAGAGAGGGCAGAGGGAGGGAGAGGGAGGACAAGAAGGGAGAGAGGGCAGAGGAGGGAGAGAGGCAGCGGTAGAACACGCGTTAAAGAGGCCCGCTTTCCGGGAGTCAGCGGTAAAGAGGTCCGCATCATTAAAAGCGGGTGGCCCGCTTTCGCTGTATACTTTTATGGCGGTTCCATCCCCGCAGGCTTTCCTTTCCAAAGTTACAGACAGAAAGGCAATAAACCGGCCACGCCGCTGTTTAAAGTGCGACCTCTTTACCCTTTGACTCCGAAAAGCCGGGCCCTCTTTTAACCGCTGTTCTACCCCGCTGCCTCTCTCTCCCTCCTCTGCCTCCTCCACCCTCACTCTGTCCTCCCTCTCTACCATCTGCCCCTCCTCTGCCCTCCTCTCCCTCCGCTGGCCCTCTCCGCGCCGCTGCCCTCTCTTCTCCCTCCTCTGGCTGCCCTCCCTCCCTCCCGCTGCCCTCCCTCCGCTGCCCTCTCTCCCTCCCTCCTTCCTCTGTCCTCCCTCCCCGTCCCCTGGCCCTTCTCTCCCCCTCTGCACTCCTCCCTCCCTCCATCCTCTGCCCCTCTCTCCCTCCTCTGCCCTCCCTCCTCTGCCTCCTCTCTCCCTCCTCAGCCCTCTCTCCCTCCTCTGCCCTCCTCCCTCTCATTCGCACCATCAGCCCCTGATACAAGTGGACGTTACTCCCCTCCGGGTTTTTCTGTTGTAATATAACCACGTTTCATTTTAAAGCAGGTATTATTTATTTGTTAGCCTCAAACACCGTTAGTTTTTAGCCAACAACACAGGCACACACCTTCTGTCGCTGCGCATAGTGACTGTGGTACGGATGATTTTGATTGACGCACGCAATACTGGGACTAAATTACTAACGAGATTAAAATAATTATAGTACCCTTTTTGTGTGGAAATCAGCACTTAGCGACCCCCCAGGTGGTTCCCCGCGACCCCCCCGGGGGTCAGGACCCACACTTTGGGACCAACTAACTCTATGTCTAAACTGTGCGCTACCGATGCAGGAACCCCGGGTTCGATCACCGGCTATGTCTTTTTGTATTTATTGGCATGTTTCACATTCTATGACAGATTGCTCTAAAAACGGTAAAAATGAAGGTCCAAGACGGTTTTTTTTGCAGATTGTTTAGCTTAAATTGTAAAAATAATCATTTAAGACCATCATGTACCCCCCAATTAAAATTATGTTAGTCACTTTTTGAAGTGGACTTTTACCTGTTAGGGAGATAAATAAAATGTAAAGGTGATATCCTCCTTGAGCAAACCCCTGAATGTGATAACGCTAAGAAATACTCCAACATCCATTCTTCCCACTACCTATTTAGAACATCGATTGCTTATTTATTTTGCATAAACTATGTGTAATTACATGCTTTATTTTGTTTGTTTTTTATCTCAAATGTCCAAATAATAATAATTAAAAAAACATTATCAAACATTCATTCAGCATAGCAACGGCCTGTCCATGGCAATGTGAATGGAGACGAGACAAACAACTGATAAAATAATTCTGTGTTTGCTGCTGGATATTTGGTTGTGAATCTGGCAAACTGGAGTCAGGGATAGTGAAGAGAGGACTACAAAATATTATGTGAACTGCAGTACCACCATTTGCCAGATTTTTTACATATTGCTACCATTAAGGGTCGCCGCAAGGAAGCTCCGCTGTGAATGGTCCGTGTGTGTGTATGGAAGGAAGCACGGAGCGCTGCAGCAGGAGCATGACGAGCGCTATGGAGCAGAGAGCTTTGTGCTTCGAAGGAAAAGCATTTTGGGCTCAGAGCCTGATACTACAGGAGACTGTGGACTATCTAACTTTATATAGAACTTATACTAACATATATATAACTTATATCTAACATATATACACTCGTATTGTATTATCAGCTACATGTAATGTTTTGCTGTTTGTGCTTGAAAACTGTTTTAATAATAACTAATGTTTTACCAACAAAACTGTGTCTTTTATCACCGCATCACAGTTGAAATGAACTTATAAAATAATGAATCCATAAAACTATGGTCAGGATTTAAAGACAGAGGTAGATACAACACTATCACATAAACCTACAGTAGAAACACTAGGCTAGGCCGCACACTTAAACATTCCGACTTCCCATCACTGTAAAACTACCGACTTAAAACATGGATTCTAAAGGCCGGACTTTGTACATTTGCATTTGTAACAACTAAATAAGCATTTAATTTGATATTCAAAGTTTTCTAATATAAAACCGAAATCAGGTAAGTGTAAAAACGTGACCCACCTCCTCAAGACGCTAGACAAAGACTGACGAGGCGCATGCGCAGACTGATGAGCTGCTTCTGTTTCTTTAATGCGGGCTAAGAATCCAATATTGCCGTATCCGCACCCTACTGAAATCGGAGTGTTATACTCCCATGCCTTTTGGCACCAATGATTACAGTTCTTTTATCATTTTTTGTTGAAGTTAGAAAAAAATAAGGCCTCTCTTGATTAAACCCCTCCCCAAAATCAGCCCGCCTAAGGGCTTGTCGACCTGTGCCGCGCACAGGGGCCTCGCAGCCACACAGGGGCCTCGCAACTTCCTTCTTTTATTTTATTTTATAAATACCCTAGTCAAGGGTCCCCAAAAAAGGGCAGACAGCAACTCAAATTTGGAACCCAAACCCTTTCCTGGGACCTCTTTGATTTCGCGTTATGATCAAAAGAACTTTTTTAACAATAAAGTCAAATTTTCACCAAAACGATTTGTAAACAGTGCAGCGTCGCGCGCAGCTATGTATGCAACGGTCCTCCCGAAAAAACTGTCAGATAACTTTAGCATGGTCCCTGAAGTGAGATACAAAGAAAGTAACGGAATGATCGCAGTGTAGGGAGATGATACTCGCGGAGGAGGAGCAGTGAGACAGTGTGAGCAGTAGAGCAGACCCCCCTTTGTTGTGAGCAGAGGAGGAGAGGCGAGAGGAGGAGAGCAGTGTATACAGGTGTGAAGCAGAGGAAGCAGACCCCTCTTTGTGTAGCAGAGGAGGATGAAGGAAGAGGAGAGGAGGAGCAGTTGATACAGGTGTGAGCAGAGGAGCAGACCCTATGTGTAGCAGAGGAGGAGAGGAGTATTCACGGTGTGACAGTGTGTGAGGCGCTGCTAATTGCCATGTTTAGTCCTACTATCCACATCACAAACATATTTTTAAAAGCATTAGCAAACACACTGGTTAATGGGGTCTAGCTTTAGCTAGCTGGAGTCGTTTTTGTTGTGGTTCAGAGTGTGTGGAGGAGGAGGAGAAGAGTATTTTGTAGTTGTCCATGTGGAGGAGGAGGAGTGTATGTTGTCAAGGTGTGGAGGCCATGGAAAAACGGTTATTTGATGAGAAAATAATAATATTGACTCCGCCTCATAGCCATTTGGCCATTTTGCCCCAATCTAAACAATTAAAGAAAAATGGAACACCTTTTAGGTTCATCCTTTTGAGTCTCTACCATTTTGCCAAAGGACGAAAGAGACATGTTCGCTAAAAAAGACCGCGACCAATACAGCTAGAGTGTGTGTGCGTGTGTACCTGCGCGCGCCAAACGCCTGCATAGAGCGAAGGACACTCGTTACGCGCGTGCTGAATCTCGTCAAGCACCGCGCGAGGGTGGTGCTGAATTCATGCAAAGATTATAACAGAAAACTTTCCCTCAGATCGGGGAAAAAAGTGTCAGGGCAAGGGCCTCGCGTTTCGAGTTCGCACAGGGCCTCGCACCCCCCTTGGAACGGGCCTGCCAAATACCTCCATGCTCCACTACTGAGGAGGCCTCTGGGCGCTGCGAGGAAACGAGAAGGGTCTGTCTGCGGCTTTGGCAGTACGGAGCGTGTCCGAGAAGTAGGCGTGTCGGGTAGAGACGTCCACTACCCGACACGCCTACTACATGAATTTTTGAATACACTTGAACTTCTGCACATTATATCCGATGAAGAGAAGACCATGGCAGACGCGTACGCAAAACAGTAAGTGTCAACCAACAACGTGGTTTTATTAATTTTTAGCCGGCACTCCAGTTACAGTGTATTAATGAATAAAAATGCACATCACCCTGACTAGAAAGGTTTTTCTAAGAAGTGAACTAAATACATTTCAGAGAAAGCAATTTTGTAGGTTCTTCTAAGAAGTCCCATGTGCCATCGACAGGTCAGGTACATAGTAAATAATAGGTACATAGTATAATCTATACTATATAATATAGCCCAAGTCATTTGCATCGTTAAAATGGGTATTACGGAGAAAAAACATAACTCTTTTACATGATTTTCCAAGAACAGTGGGAGAATTAGATAGGCAATTATGTGATGTAGCTCACCGATGTTTTCCTACACATTACAGAAGTCACTGACCATAGTTATTGGGATGAATGTTCCATGATAATGTGTGTTTCTGAGTGTGCACAAATGGATGTTTATGTCTGCTTTCAGTTGCATCCACTATTGTCATGATGGGAATCATGCTCCAGTGTCTGAAGCAGGGGAACACCTCACGTGTGTAACCTGTTTTTAAACAATGGCGAGAAGCACAAATGCTCATCACGTGCAAACCCATGAAATGGCATCTGTTTGACATGGGCTATGTTTAAAAAAAAAAATTAACTTCGAATCCAAGGTGTTTGCAATATTGTACATTGTTTTCTTTAAAGTGATTGTCTAGAGATTGTCTGAATGAGAGACAGAGAGGTACTTGGATTTGAAAAAAAAAACAACCCAAGCTCCTCCCCCATCCTTCTGAATTGTCCTACACGCTCTTACCGTAATTATAGGCATGATTTATATAATGTTATTTGATTACAATTATGTAGGCCCGACGCCCACCAGCAGGCACAGGGCACTATTGAATGAAAGTGTGGCATAATCACTGAACCCCCCTCAAACATAACATTCATGGTACCTGTTTCCTGGACGTACACTGTACTAAAAACTCTTGCATTGCAACTTTGTTGAGACAGACCATAAAAGTCCATAAGTGCAAGTCACTGACAATATATTAAACCGGCCACAACACCGTTTTAGGGCTGCATTTGTTTTGAAGAACGTGTTGTTTGAATGTAACACAGTTTACCTTATCTATGTGACAGTTCACACTCTGGCCGAGGGCATATCACCGCCTCAGCATGAGGCATTGAAAAATTCATAAAGGGGCCAAAAAAAAAGTATGAACCATGGTAAGAATTATTTAAAATTTGATGACAATATTTCACTGTGCACTTGCACAATCTAAATCTTGATTGTTCTTTATGGACAGTGGTTTACAATGATTGCAAATGATCTGGTGAGGCATTTACAGAGAGGCAGCAGGAGGCTGAAAGCTTTCCAAGAGAGATGGAGATTGGCGCGCTCCACCCCCCCTCTGGAAGCCTTTCACTCAGATTATAAATAAAAGAGAATTTTGTTTTGTGTTGAAACTTATTCAGTGGTCTACATTTCAGAGCCATTCAGATAACACAAATCATAAAAAAGCATGTACATTACAGCCAGAAACAATTTGTTCCTTTTTGTTTAATCTCCCTCTTCTACATACAAATATGACAATCACAAGAAGTAATGAATGTCTGCTTGTCCCAAAAGTCCAAAAGTTGGGCCCAAAAATGTTATGGCAGGTTCTCTTTATGATCAGTAATGTGGAGACCCATGGTGTAGGAGTGTGTGGTGGTGGTGGGGTGTAATAATATCTTTAACTTGTAATGTACTTTTCAATCCTGTGTTACAAGTTTCTCAAAACGCCACACTACGTTATTTCATTTTATTCCACACAAGTGTCACAGCTGGGTTGGAGGATGCAGCTACTAATCTGTGCTATTGGCCACCACCAAGCAGTCTCTCACTATGTCCACACATGTGGGTGAAGTGCATTGCTCAAGAACATACCAGACTGCACTTGGGGCAGGCCAGATTTGAGCCACCAACCATAGCCCTTTTATAAATGAATGTACACATTAGACATAATCACTGCATTATTTGACGCATTAACTTTTGTCCTTAGCTGCTTCAAATCCCTATTGATTGATATCTGAAGTAATGGCACGTTTGTAGGCAAATTTACTAACTTTGATATTTACAAAATCGTCCATTTTCCACCAATAAATAAGATTGACAATGACATGCCCATAAAATTCATTATTGCCATAAATTCATTGGGGCATAGATAGTACTCACTACTACTCATACCCGTATTATACATAGATTCCATGCTCATGACACGCGGAGTGGGCGTGTCGAGTAGTGACGTCTACTACCCGACACGCCCACACTCGCCACCTCCGTACTGCAGGCCGCAGACAGAACACTTGAAAAAGTCTTAAAACTCTTAAATCGATCTAATCCCAAATTAAGACACTTGTTTTCCCCTATTTCAGCATTTGTTAGACTATGTTTCTCATCACTTTTCACTCTATGTTCGGCTCTGGCCCTCACAGAACGCTCCGGGTCGAATCCTCTCCGATCTGTTGACATCATAGCTAGACCCGCCCCTTGTCAATCACACCAAACCACAAAACCACACCAATATTATTTAAAAAAATGGACTTTATGCCAAGTGAGAATCGGACTTTGTGGACACATTCGTACAGCGGCAGCCGTAAGAGAACCGGTCAAATAATGATCGTTAAGAAAGAAACACAATCCTAGCAAGAAGAACACAACCCAAGGATCCTGTTTTTTTTTTTTCGCACAAACCCAACATGAGAACAAGGGCTTTCCTGTTATCACCAGAAAATGGAGTAAAAATATTTTATCAAAAACTCCCAGACAATTCCCTTTATTCTCGCATCGTAGAGAGGGAGAGGAACTTTGTTTTAAAATGACGTAAATTCATAGTGGTTAACCATGGAAACGGTGAGAGCCTTCCATTCAGTCGCAAAAAACACATATAAAAATATACCGCAATGCAGAGGTTTTGAACCGGGCCACCGCGGAAAAGGTGAGATTATAGAGCCTTTGAAAGTGAAAAGGAAAAGTATAACACGGCTCAGTGCTTTTGTACCAGTGCTAAAAGTTTTATTCATAAATTTGTATACAAAATAAAACACTGAAATGATAAATGAGAATCGAAACGGAACCTCATTTGAAACTATATCTGATTATTTGTGTTTTTTATGTTAAGATGTAGTTTAGGAGAGAATTACTATTTTCACTTTTTAGACCAGAGAGAGACCAGAGAACCAAGAGAGACCAAGAGAGAGACAGAAGAGACCAAGAGAGACCAGAGAGAGACCAGAGAGAGGCCAGAGAGAGGCCAGAGAGAGGCCAGAGAGAGAGGCAGAGGAGAGACCAGAGAGAGACCCGAGAGAACACAGAGAGTGAGACCAAGAGAGAACCAGAGAGAACCAAGAGAGACCAGAGAGAGGCCAGAGAGAGAGGCCAGAGAGAGACCAGAGAGAGACCAGAGAGAGACCAGGGGGGGGGAGGGGGAGACCAAGAGAGAGGCCAGAGAGACCCCGAGAGAGGACCAGAGAGAGGCCAGAGAGAGAGACCAGAGAGACACCAGAGAGACATCAGAGAGAGAGCCAGAGAGACCAGAGAGAGACCAGAGAGAACCAGAGAGACCAGAGAGAGAGACCAAGAGACACCAGAGAGACACCAGAGGAGAGACAGAGAGAGAGACCAGGGAGAGAGACCAGAGGAGACCAGAGAGAGACCATAGAAGACCAGAGAGAGATACAGAGAGAGAGACCAGAGAAGACCAGAGAAGAGACAGAGAGAGACTCAAGAGAACCAGAGAGAGACCAGAAGAGACCCAGATAGGAGACCAGAGAGAAGACCAGATAGAGACACTGTGTCTGTTTTGATTTTCTGATCCGGTGTCAGACGATCGACAACTTGGTAAAGTCCTTGCACGAGGCCTAAAAACATAAATAGAATTGTTGTGAAAAATTAAAAACAGTTTATACATTATTATTAGAAACTTAAAGCTGCTGAACCTAAAGTTTTGTTTCGAGACTGAAAATTGATTGTTGTCGCGATAGAAAAAGTGAGAGAAATGTGTTTATTGTGGATAAATCCGACGTCATCTCCCCAGGTCTTTTGTGCTGACGTGATCCAACATCCCTGTGAGTCACTAATTTTGACCCTTTGGGCTCAGACAGAAAATAAGGATTAGATTTTTTACATGACTTTGGAAAATAGAGACCACAGCTTTAATCTCGCACCAATGTTAATGCTATAAGAACCACTGGAAATCTCTGAGGAGCACAGGGATTTGGCCTCCGCAGTGACTCTGAGGACACAGGGACTGGCCTCCAGGCTGGGACTCTGAGAGCACAGGGACTGGCCTCCTGCTGACTCTGAGGAGCTACAGGGACCTGGCCTCCCTGCGAAGACTGAGGAGCACAGGGACTGGCCTCCTGCTGGGACTGGGAGCACAGGGACTGGCCTCCTGCTAATACTCGGAGGACACAGGACTGGCCCCTGCTAAGACTCAGAGGAGCACAGGGACTGGGCTTCCTGCTGGACTCTGATGAGCCAGGGACTGGCCTCCTGCGAAGACTGAGAGCACAGGGACTGGCCGCCTGCCTGGACTCTGATGACACAGGGACTGCCTCCTGCTGGGGACAGAGGAGCACAGGGACTGGTCTCCGGCTGGGACTCTAGGAGCACAGGGACTGGTTCTCCTGCTGGACTCTGAGGAGCACCAGGGACTGGCCTCCTGCAAGACCTGAGGAGCACAGGGATGGCCTCCTGCTGTGGACGCTGAGGAGCACAGGGACTGGCCTCCTGCTGGGACTGAGGAGACAGGGACTGGCCTCCAGCTGGGACTCGAGGAGGCACAGGGACTGCCCCTCCTGCTGGGTCTGAGACACAGGACTGGTCTCCTGCTGGGACTGAGGAGCACAGGGACTGGTCTCCTTGCTGGGAGCTCTGAGGAGGCACAGGGACGCCACCTGCTGGGACTAGAGGAGCACAGGGACTGGCCTCCTGCTGGACTCTGAGGAGCACAGTGACTGGCCTCCTGCCTGGGCACTCCTGAGGAGCACAGGACTGGCCTCCGGCTGGGACTCTGAGGAGCACAGGGACTGGCCTCCTGGCTTGTTCCCAAGTCAGGACTAAACATGGGAGGCAGTGTTTCAGATTTATGCAGTTAAAAAAAGTCTCCCAGAAAACGTGAGACGGGCAATATTCAATAATCCAGTTAAAAAACAGATTTTTATCCTGCCTTTCTGATTTAAAGCCTTGTCTAGTGAGTTGCCGAGTGTGGACTGTGCTATACCAATAACCTTGCCTAAATGCAAAGGGTTTATGAACATATGAAATCAGTGACTTTTCCGCGTGGCTCGCACCAGCATTTTGTGTTACAATTTGAGTAAACTTCTGACCATCAAAACGACAGGAATAAAATAACATATGAACATGTAAGATACGGATACAGTGTAAAAAATAAAAGAATACAGAATACATACTTGAACTGAACCATTAACCGAACCATAGAACAGAACCATGAACAAACAATGAACCCGCTCAGAGCAGAGGAGTCAATCTGTGTCCGTCCTAAAAACAACAAGTTCCACAACCTGGTCTCTCCCCTGTCTCTCCCCTGATCTCTCCCCTGGTCTCCAGTCCCCTGGCTCATCGCACCTGGTCTCTCCCAACCTGGTCCCTCTCCCCTGGTCTCTCACCCTGGTCTATACATTCAAAATCAAACGTGGGGAAAACACAAAGATGCTACTGTGATTTCCGTGGACACCAAAAATGGCGCTGTGCCCTAGAAGCATTCCACTCCCCCAGGCAACAAACGCTTTCTTCCTTCTACAAGTACCTTTCTCCAGGACGACGCAGCCAATCAGAGGAAGGTGCAGTCAAGGCCAGACACCGGAGCACGCCGTCCATGTGGATTGGAACTCTTTGGGACCAGATGTGAAAATTTGTTGTATTTTAGGACGACACAGAATAGACTCCTCAGCTCTGACGGTTCATGGTTTCTGTTCATGGTCTGTTCTCATGGGTTCTGTTCAGGGTTTCTGTTCACCTTATGTTTTCTGTATTCTTTTATTTGTTACACCTGTATCCGATCTACATGTACATATGTTAATTTTATTCTGTCGTTTGATGGTTCAGAAGTTTACTCAATTTGTAACACAAAAAAACGGTGCTAGCCCACGCGGAAAAGTCACTGATTGTCCATCATGTTCATAACCCTTTAGCATTAGGCAAGTTATTGGTATAGCCACAGTCCACACACGGCAACTCACAAGACGAAGGCTTAAATCAGAAAGTCAGGATTAAAATGCTGTTTTTAAACCTGGATTTGAATATGCCCGTCTCAGAATCACGTTTTCGGGAAGACTGTTTTTAGGCTGCATAAATCTGAAACACTGAAACCCAACCTTGGCTCCCCATGTATTAGTCCTGACTCTGGACCACAGGAACCAGTCCCTGGGCTCCTCAAGAGTCCCAGCAGGAGGCCAGTCCCTGTCTCCTCAGAGTCCCAGCAGAGGGCCAGTCCCCTGTGCTCCACAGAGTCCAGCAGGAGGGCCAGTTCCCTGTGCTCCTCAGTCCCAGCAGGAGGCCCAGTCCCTGTGCTCCTCAGAAAGTCCCCAGCAGATACCAGTCCCCTGTGCCCTCAGTCCTACCACAGCAGGAGACCAGTCCCTGTCTCCTCATTCCAGCAGGTAGCCAGTCCCTGTGCTCCTCAGAGTCCCAGCAGGAGGCCATCCCTGTGCTTCATCCCACAGGAGGCCCAGCCCGTGCTCCTCAGAGTCCCAGCAGGAGGCCATCCATGTGCTCCTCAGTAGTCTTAACGCAGGAGGCAGTCCCCCCTGTGCTCCTCAGAGTCCCAGCAGGAGACCGTCCCTGTGCTCCTCATCCCCCCATGCAGGAGACCAGTCCCTGTGCTCCTCAGTCCCAGCAGAGGCCAGTCCCCTGTGCTCATCAGAGTCCCAGCAGGAGGCCAGTCCCTGTGCTCCTCAGTCTTAGCAGGAGCAGTCCCTGTGGCTCCTCAGAGTCCCAGCAAAAGGCCCAGTCCCTGTGCTCCTCAGATCCTTAGCAAGGCCAGTCCCTGTGCACCTCAAAGAGGTCCTTAGAAGCAGGCCAGTCCCTGTGCTTCCTCAGTCCCAGCAGGAGGCCCCAGTCCCCTGTGCTCCGCATCTTAGCAGGAGTCCAGTCCCTTGCTCCCTCAGAGTCCCACAGGAGGCCAGTCCCCGTGCTCCTCAGAGTCCCCAGCAGGTAGGCCAGTCCCTGTGCACCTCTGAGTCACAGCAGGAGGCCAGCACCCTTTGCTCCTCAGAGGTTCACGTGGTCCTTATAGCATTAACATTTGGTGCGAACTAAGCTGTGGTCCTCTATTTTCCAAAGCTCATGAAAAATCTAATACTTATTTCTTCTGAGCCCAAAGGGTCAAAAATAATGACTCACAGGGACTGTGGATCACGTCAGCACAATGACCTGGGGAGATGACGTCGGATTTATCCACATAAACACATTTCTCCACTTTTTCTATCGCGACAAACAACATGTCAGTCTCGAACACAAAACTTTTAGTCAGCCAGCTTGAAGTGTCTAATAAAAAATGTTTAAAAACTGTTTTTTCATCACAACAATTCAGATCTATGTTTTTAAGCCTCGTCAAAGGACTATTACCCAAGTTGTCGATTCGTCCGACTCACCCGGATCAGCAAAATCAAACAGAACACAGAGGTCTCTCTCTGGTCTCTCTCTGGTCTCTCTCTGGGCTCTTTCTGGTCCTCTCTCTGTCTCATCTCTGTGTCCTCTCTGGGTCTCATCTCTCTGGTCTCTCTCTGGTCTCTCTCTCTGGTTCTCTCTCTCTGGTCTCTCTCTGTCTCTCTCTGGTCTCTCTCTGGTCTCTCTCCCTGGTCCTTCTCTCTCTGGTCTCATCTCTCTGGTGTCTCTCTGGTGTCTCTCTGGTCTCTCTCGTCTGTCTCGTCTTGACCCTCACTCTGGTCTCTCTCTGTCTCTCTGGGCTCACTCTCTGATGTCCTCTTCTGGTGCTCTCTGGGTCTCTCTCTCTTGGGCCTCTCGCGGTCTCTCTCTGGTCTCTCATGCCTCTCTCTCTGGTCTCTCTCTGTCTCGTCCACGGTCTCCTCTCTGGTCCTCTCTGCCTCACTCTCTGCCTCTCTCTGGTCTCTCTCTGGTCTCTCTCTGGTCTCCTCTCTCTGGTCTCACTCTCTGGTCCCATCCCCCCCCTCTACTGGCTCTCTCTGGTCCTCTCTCTGCCTCTCTCTCTGGCCTCTCTCTGGCCTCTCTCCTGGCCTCCTCTCGTCTCTCTACCTCACTGGTCTCTCTCTGGTCTCTCTCTGGTCACTCTCTCGAGGGTCTCTCGGGTCTCTCTGGTCTCTCCTGGGCTAAACCGTGAAAATTGTAATTCTCACATAAAACAACATCTTAACGATAAAAAACATCAAATATCAGATTTAGTTTACAAAGGAGTTTCATTCGAATCTCATTTTAACATTTTCAGGTTTTTATTTTGTATAAATTGTATGAAATAACTTTTGCACAGGTACAAAAGCACTGAGCCGTGTTTATACTTTTACTTTCACTTTCCAAAGGCTCATAATCTCACCTTGTTCCCGCGTGGCCCGTTCAAACCTCTGCATTGCTGTATATTTCTTATATGCAGGTTTTTTGACGACTGAATGGAAGGATCTCACCGATTTCCATGGTTACCACTTTGAAATATACGTCATTTTAAAACAAAAGTCTCCTCCTCCCGCTCTACGATGCAGATTAAAGGGAAATGTCTGGGAGTTTTTGAATAATATTTTTACCCATTTTCGGGCTGATAACCAGGAAAGCCCTTGTTCTCATGTTGGGTTTGTGCGAAGGAATCCTGGGTTGTGTTCTTCTTCAAGGATGTGTTTCTTTCTAAAGGATCATTATTGACGGTTCTCCTGTAAACGGCTGCGCTGTTACGAATGTTCCACAAAGTCCGTAGTCTCCACTTGGGCATAGAAGTGCATTTTTAAATAATATTGGGTTGTTTTTGGTGGTTTGTGCGGATTAACAAGGGGGCGGGGTCTAGCTATGATGTCACAGATCGAGAGATTCGATGCCCGGCAAGCGTTCAGTGAGGGTCCCAGAGCAGAACATAGAGTGAAAAGTGGATGAGAAAATATCTAAAAATGCTGAAATTAGGCAAAACATGTGTCTTATAAATTTGGGATTAATCGATTTAAGAGTTGTAAGACTTTTCAAGTGTATCTGTCTGCGGCCTGCCGTAACGGAGCGTGTCGAGTAGTGGGCGGTGTCGGTATGACGGTCACTACTCGACACGCCCACAAAGTCCGCGTGGATGAGCTTGGGATCAATATATAATACGGGTATGAGTAGTAGTGAGCTACTATCTATGCCCAATGAATTTAGCGCAATATATGAATTTTATGGCGCAGTGTCATGGTCAATATTATTTATTGGGAGAAAATGGAACGAAGTTTCTGTAAATACAAAGTAGTAAGATTTGCCTACAAAAGCTGCCATTACTCAGACAAACAATCAAAGATTTGAAGCACTCAGGACAAAAGTTAATGAGTCAAATAATGCCAGTGCTTATGTCCTAATGTGTACATTCATTTATAAAAGGGGCCTATGGTTTTGGTGGCTCAAAAATCTGGCTCCCCAAGTGCAGTCTGGTATGTTCTTGGAGCAAGCACTTCACCCACAATGTGTGTACATAGTGAGAGACTGCTTGGTGGTGGCGCCAATAGCACAGATAGTAGCCTGCAGCCTCCAACCCAGCTGGTGACACACTGGTGTGGAATAAATGAATAAATTAGTGTGGCGTTTTGAGAACTTTCCAACACCGGATATGAAAAGTACATTACACGTTAAAGATATTATTACACCACCACCACCAACCACACACTCCAACACCCATGGTCTCCACATTACTGGATCATAAAGAAACATGCCATAACATTTGTGGCCAACTTGAGGCCTTTTGGGACCAAGCGAGACATTCATTACTATGTGTTTTGTCAAATTTGTATGTAGAAAGAGAGATGAACAAAAAGAACAAAATTGGTTGTCGGCATTTTAGTACATCATTTTTGTATGATTTGTGTATCTGAATGGCTCTGAAAATGTCAACACTGAAATACATTCAACACAAAAACAAATTCTCTTTTATTATAATCATGAGAGAAAGCTTCAGAGGACAGCCGCCAAGCTCCATCTCTCATTGGAAAGCTTTCAGCCTACCCTGCTAGCCTCCTCTGTAAATGCCTCACCAGATCATTTGCATCATTTAAAACTCATTGTCCATAAAGAACAAACACAGATAATTGTGCAGTGCACAGTGAAATATGTCGCATCAATATTTAAATAATCACTACCATGTTCATACTTTGGCCCCTTTTATTAATGTTTTCAATTGCTTCATGCTGAGGCAGGTGAAATGCCCTCGCCAGAGTTGAACTGTCACCTAGATAAGAGAAAAGTGTTACATTCAACAACAACAGTTCACAAAACCAAATGCATCCCTAAAAGGTGTTTGTGTCCGGTTTCAATATATTGTCAGTGACTTGCACTTATGACTTTATGGTCTCTGTACATCACAACAATGTTGCAAATGCAGATTTTTAGTACATTACGTCCAGGAAACATGTACCATGACATGTTTTATGTTTGAGGGGGTTTCAGTGGTTTTATGCACACTTTCATTACAATAGTCCGATGTCAGCCTGGAGGCGCTCGGGCCTACTAATGTAAAAACAATACATTATATAAATCATGCTATACATCCGAAGAGAAGCCGATGTAGACCCAATCAGAAAGGAAGGGGGAGGGAGCTTGGTTGTCTTTTTTTTTTTCAATCAAGTACTCTCCGTCTCTCTTTCCTGACAAACTCTAGACAATCACGTTAAAAGAACGAAATGACAATAAGTTGCACAACACCTGATTCGAAGTTAAAACATAGCTCCATGACAAACAGATGCCCTTCAAATGGGTTTGCACGTGTTGTGAGCATTTGTGCTTCTCGCCATGGGGGGTTTAAACAGGTTACACACGTGAGCGGGTTCCCCTGCTTTCGCACTGGACATTGATTTCCATCACTGACATAGTCCGGAAGCAACTGAGAAGCAGACATAAACATCCATTTGTGCACACTCAGAAACACAAATATCTTGGAACATCATCCAATAACTATGGTCAGTGACTTCTGTAACTGTGATAGGAAACTCGGGAAGCCTACATCACCTATTGCCCTAACTAATATTCTCCACTGTTCCTTGGAAAAACATTAAAGAGTTTAGTTTTTTCCTCCTATTCACCATTTTTAAACGATGCAAAAAAGACTTGGGCAATATTATATTTGTATATATTATACTTATGTACCTAGTATACTATGTACCTGACATGTCGATGGCACATGGACTCTTAGAAGAAACCCCTACAAATTGCTTTTCTCTGCAATGTATTATTCACTTCTTAAAAAACATTTCTAGTCAGGTGGGATGTGCATTTTATTCATTATACACTGTACACTGGAGGGACGCCAAAAATAAATAAAACACGTATGTTGGTTGACACTTACTGTTTTGCGTACGGTCTGCCATGTCTTCTCTTCACGGATAACTTGCCAGAAGTTCAATGTGATTCAAAATTCATAGTAGTAGCGTGTCGGGTAGTGACGGTCACTACCCGACCACGCCTACTACTCGCACGCCACCGTACAGCAACCGCTGACCAGACCCTTCCTCGTTCCGTTCGCTGCGCCCCAGAGCCTTCCTCAATAGTGGAGCATGGAGGTATTTTGGGCAAGGCCCCGATCCCAAGGGGGTGGAGGCCCGGTGCGAACCGTCGAAACGCGATGCCCTGCCCTGACACTTTTTTCCTCAGAGCTGAGGAAGTTTTTCCTGTTATAATCTTTTTTTGACATGAATTCAGCACCACCTCGCGCGGGGTGCTTGACGAAATCAGACACGCGCGTACCGTGTGTCATCGCTCCAATGCAGAGCGTTTGGGCGCGCGCACGTACACACCCCACACGACACTCTAACCGTGCAATATTGGTCGCTGACCTTTTTTTAGCTGAGCACATGGTCTCTTTCGTCCTGGGGCAAAATGGTAAGCAACTCAAAGATTGAACCAAAAGGAGTCTTTTTCGTCTAATAGTTAGATTTGGGGCAAAATGCGCCAAAATGGCTATGAGCGGAGTCAAAAATATTATTTTCTCATCCAATACGTTTTTTTTTGCCATGGCCTCCGACACACTCTGACAACATACACTCCTCCTCCACCACACTGACAACAACAAAATACTCGTCAACCTCCTCCTCCACACACACTGACCACAACAAAACACTCCATGCTACTATAGCAAGACATACAGTGTGGTTTGCTAATGCGTTTAAAAATATTTTTTGATGTGGATATTCGGACATAAACATTGGCAATAGCACGCTCACACACCCTGTCCACAAGCCGCTGATCCTCCTCCTCCTCCTCTGCTCACACAAAGGGTCTGCTCCTCTGCTCACCAACTGTATCACTGCTCCTCCTCTCCTCCTCCTCGCTCCGCCATCTGCTCACACAAAGGGGTCCTGGCTCTCTGCTCACACTGTATCACTGCTCCTCCTCCTCCTCCGCCTCCTCCTCCTCTGCTCCATACAAAGGGTATGCTCCTCTGCTCACACCTGTCACACTACGGCTCCTCCTCCGCGAGTATCCATCTCTCCTACAACTGCGATCATTCCCGTTACTTTCTTTGTATCTCACTCAGACACTGCCAAAGTTATCTGACAGTTTTTTTTCGGAGGACGCCTTGCATACATAGCTGCCCGCGAGCGCCTGCCTGTTTACAAATCGCTTTTGGTGAAAATTTGACTTTTACTTGAAACAATGTCTTTTGGATTACAAACGAAGCAAAGAGGTTCCAGAGAAGGGGTTTAGGGTTTCCAAATTTGGAGTGCAGTCTGCCCTTTGGGGACCCTTGAACTAGTGTATTTATAAAATAAAAGAAAAGGAAGGAAGATTGCGAGGACGCCTTTGTGGTGCGAGGCCTGTGCGACGTGCACAGGTCGCACAGCCCTTAGGACGGGCCTGATTTTGGAGAGGTTTAATCAGAGAGGCATTATTTTACCTTTTCTAACTTCAACAAAAATGATAAATAGACTGTAACATTGGTCCAAAGGCATGAGTATAACACACGAATACTAAACCATCCTCCGAATCAGTAGGTTGGCAGTATACGGCATATTGATTCTTAGCACTTAGCCCGCCATTAAAGAAACAGAAGAGCCCTGCCATCAGCTCTGCGCCATGCGCTTTCGCTCAGTCATTGTCTAGCGTCTGAGGAGTGGGTCCACGTTTTTATACACTCTACATTGATTCCCGGTTTTAATAATTACGAAAAGCTTGAATATCCAAATTAAAATGTAAATTTAATGTTGTTACAAATGCAAATTACAAGTCAGAGCCTTTTGATCCATGTTTTTAGTCTGTAGTTTACAGTGATGGGAAGACGAATGTATAAGTGTTGCAGAGGGCAAGCAGAAGCCTAGTTGGTTTCTACTGTGGTTTATTGATCGTGTTAAGTATTACTCTGTCTGCTAAATCCTGACAATAGTTTTTAGGATTTTCATTATTTTAATAAGTCAAATCAACTGTGATGCGTGATAAAGACAAGTCTGTTGAAAAACATAGTTATTCAATTAAGGACAGTTTTCAGCACAAACAGCAAAACAATAATAGTGCGGTAATACAATAACGAGTGTATATATGTTAATCATAAGTTTATATAAATGTTAGATATGAGTTTATAAATATGGTTAGAAGTCCACAGTCTCTGATATCGGGCTCTGATCCCAAACTGCTTTTCTCTTCGAAGCACAAAGCTCTCCTGCTCCATAGTGCCTCGTCCCATGCTCCTCGCTGCAGCCAGCTCCGTCTCCTTCCAATACACACACACGGACAATCACAGCGGAGCTTCCTTGCGCGACCCTTAAAGGAGCAATATGGTTAAAATCCTGGCCAAAGTGTGGTACTGCAGTCACGAGTCAATATTTTTGTAGTCCTCTCTCACTCATCCCTGACTCAGGTTCCAATTCCACACCAAATCCACAGCAAACACAGGGAATTATTTTTATCAGTTGTCGGCCGTCTCCAGTCCTCATTGGCCGCTGACAGCCCGTGCTAATTCTGAATGAATGTGTTGAATTAATGTTTTTTTATTAGTATTATTTGGACTTTGAATAAAAAACAAAAACAAAATAAAAGCAATGTAATAACACATAGTTTATGCAAAATAAATAAGCAATTGATGTTCAAAATAGAGTGGGAAGAATGGATGTTGGAACGTATTTCATTCAGAGCGTATCCAATCATCAGGGTTTTTGCTCAAGAGGATTAACACCTTTACATTTTATTTTAGTCCTAACATGTAAAAGTCCCACATCAAAACGAGACTAACATTATTTTAATTGGGTACATTGAGGTGTCTTAAATGATTATTTTTACAATTAAGCTATTATCTGCAAAAAAACGTCTTGAAACTTCATCTTAGTACCGTTTTTAGAGCAATCTGTCATAGACTGTGATAACATGCAATAAATACAAAAAGACATAGCCCGGGATCGAACCCGGGTTTCCAGGCATCGTAAGCGCACAGGTTTAGACCACTAAGTCTAGTGGTTCCCAAAGTGGGGGTCCTGACCCCCCGAGGGCGCGGGAACCCCTGTGGGGGTCCGCAAGATGATTTCCACACAAAAAAGACTATAAATTAAAATTTTAAATAACGTTAGTAATTTTGTCCCAGTCATTGCAGCGTCAAACAAATCATCACGTAACACAGCCACATGCGCACGCCAAAGCCGTGTCCTGCTGTTGTTTGCTAAAACTAAAGGTGTATTTGGAGGCTCCACATAAAGAAATACCTGCTTTAAAATGAAACCGTGGTTAATATCTACACCAGACAACCGGAGGGGGAGGAAAAGTCCCTTGATCAGGGGCTGAAGTGCCGAAGAGAGGGAGAGAGTGCAGAGGAGGAGTGAGGGCAGAGGAGGAAGAGGGCATAGTAGAGGAGGGCCGAGAAAGAGGGAGAGAGGGCAGAGGAGGATGGAGGGAGGAGGGCAGAGGAGGGAGAGAGGGCAAGGAGGGAGGAGGACAGAGGAGAGAGAGGGAGGGAGAGAGGGCAGCGGAGGGAGGGCAGGCGAGGGCAGGGAGGGCAGAGAGGGAGAGAGGGCAGCGGGAAGGGAGAGAGGGCAGCGGCAGGGAGAGATGGCAGAGGAGGGAGAGGGAGGACAGGAGGAGAGAGAGGGCAGTAAGGAGGGAGAGAGGGCAGCGGTAGAACACGCGTTAAAGAGGCCCGCTTTCCGTAGTTCCGGTTAAAGAGGTCCGCACATTAAAAGGCGGTGGCCGCTTTCTGCTGTTACGTTTATGCGTTCATCCCCGCGGCTTCATCTTTCCAAAGTTACTGTCAAGTTTCAAAGCATAAACCGGCCACCCCTTTTAATGTGCGGACCTCTTAAACCTTTGACTCCGAAAAGCGCGGGCCTCTTTAACGGAGCTCTGTTCTAGCGCTGCCCTCTCTCCCCTCCTCTGCCCCTCTCTCCCTCCTCTGTCCTCCCTCTCCCTCCTCTTGCCCTCTCTCCCTCCGCTGCCCTCTCTCCTCCGGCTGCCCTCATCTCCCTCCTCTGCCCCCCTCCCTCCGCTGGCCCTCCTCCGCTGGCCCTCTCTCCTCCCTCCTTCCTCTGTCCGCCCTCCCTCACGCTGCCCTCTCGCCCTCCTCTGCACTCCCTCCCTCCCTCCCGTCCTCGCCCTCTCCTCCCCTCCTCTGCCCTCCCTCCTCGGCCCTCTCTCCCTCCTCTGCCCTCTCTCCCTACCTCGCCCTCGTCTCCCTCTCTTCGCACCATACACCCCCTGATACAAGTGACTTTTCTCCCCACCGGTTTTTTCTGTTGTAGATATTAACCACGTTTCATTTTAAAAGAGTATTATTAATTTGTAGCCTCCAAAACACCTTTAAGTTTTTAGCAAACATCAGCAGGACACGCTTTTGTCGCTGCGCATGTGAGCTGTGTTACGTGATGATTTTGATTGCCGCTGCAATGACTGGACAAAATTAATAACGTTCTTAAAATATAGTTAATAGTCTTTTTTGTGTGGAAATCACTTGCGACCCCCCCAGGGGTTCCCGCGACCCCCCGGGGGGTCAGACCCCCCACTTTGGGAACCACTAGAACTCAGTGGTCTAAACTGTGCGCTTACGATGCAGGACCCCGGGTTCGATTCCCGGCTATTCTTTTGGTATTTATTGCATGATATCGACATTCTTGACCAGATGGCTCTTAAAAACGGTAAAAGAATGAAGGTCAAGACGTTGTTTTTGCAGATTTATAGCTTAATTGTAAAAATATATCATTAAGACCACATGTACCCCAATAAACATAATGTTTAGTCTCTTTTTGATGTGGGGACTTTTACATGTAAGGGAATAAATAAAATGTAAAGTGAGATCCTCTTGGAGACAAAACCCTGATGTTGATACGCTGAAGAAATAACGTTCCAAAACATCCATTCTTCCCAACTCCTATTTTTGAACATCAATGCTTATTTATTTTTGCATATACTATGTATATACATTGCTTTTATTTTGTTTTTGTTTTTTTATCTCAAATGTCCAAATAATAATATTAAAAAAACATGAATCAAAACATTCATTCAGCATTAGCACCGGCTGTCATGGCAATGTGAATGGAGACGGGGACATACAACTGATAAAAATAATTCCCTGTGTTTTGCTGCTGGATTTGGTGTGAATCTGGCAACCTGAGCGGAGAGGTGAGAGAAGGACTTACAAAAAATTGACCTGTTGACTGCAAGTACCACCTTTGGCCAATTTTTAACATATTGCTCCTTTAAGTGTCGCCGCAAGGACTCCGCTGTGATTTGGTCCGTTGTGTGTATTGAAGGAAGCACGGAGCGGCTGCAGCAGAGCGGTGGACGAGGCACGATGGACAGAGAGCTTGTGCTTGCGAAAGGAAAAAGCATTTGGGCTCAGAGCTGATATACAGGAGACTGTGGACTATCTAACAAATATGAAGACTTACTATCTAACATATATATAACTTATATCTAACATATATACACACTCGTATTGTTATTACCACTATTATTGTTTTGCTGTGTTGGTGCGAAAACTGTTTAATAATAACTAGGTTTCCAGACAAGAACCTGTGTCTTATTCACTGCGCATCACAGTTAAATGACATATAAAATAATGAATCTCATAAAACTATGTCAGGATTTAGCAGACAGAGTATACTAACACTATCAATAAACCACATAGAAATCACTAGGCTTAAGGCCTGCACACTTAAAACATTCCGTCTTCCCATCACTGTAAACTACAGACTAAAACATGGATTCAAAAGCGCTCTGATTGTACATTTGCATTTGTTTACAACATAAATAACATTTTAAATTTGGATAATTCAAAGTTTTCTAAGTATTAAAACCGAAATCAATTAAGATTGTAAAACGTGACCACCTCCTCAGACGCTAGACAAAGACTGAATGCGAGGCGCATGCGCAGACTGATGGAGGCTGCTTTCTGATTCTTTAAATGGCGGGCTAAGATTGAGAGGTGGGGGGGAACATATTGGCCGTATACTGCCACCTACTGGATCGGAGTGTTAACTCCATGCCTTGGACCTAATGGTACAGTCTATTTAGCTTTTGTTAAGTTAGAAAATAAAATAATGCCCTCTCTTATAAACCCCTCCTCCCCAAAATCAGGCCCGTCCTAAGGGCTGTGCGAACCTGTGCCCGTCGCACAGGGCCTCGCACCACACAGGCCCGCAATCTTCCTTCTTTTTTTTTATTTTATAAAATACACTAGTTCAAGGTCCCCAAAGGGCAGACTGCACTCCAAATTTGACCCTAAACCCCTTTCTCTGGACCTCTTTGATTTCGTTTGTGCAAAAGAAACATGTTTCAAGTAAAGTTCAAATTTCACCAAAAGCGATTTGTAAACAGGCAGGCGCGCGGGCAGCTCTGTATGCAACGGTCCTCCGAAAAACTGTCAGATCACTTTAGCAGTCTGAGTGAGATACAAAGAAAGTAACGTGAATGATCGCTGTGGTAGGAGAATGGAGTACTCGCGGAGGGGAGCAGTGAGACGGTGGAGCAGAGAGCAGCACCCCTTGTGTGTTGAGCCGAGGAGGAGAGGAGGAGGAGGAGGAGAGCAGTGAGTTACAGGTGTGAGCAGAGGACAGACCCCTTTGTGTGAGCAGAGGAGAGGAGAGGAGGAGGAGGAGGAGCCATTGATACAGGTGTGAGCAGAGGAGCAGACCCCTTTGTGTGAGCAGAGGAGGAGGAGGAGGAACAGCGGGTGTGACAGGTGTTGAGCGGCTTGCTATTGCCAATGTTTAGTCCGAATCTCCCCAACAAAAACATATTTTTAAAAGCATTAGCAAACCACACAGTATGTCAAGCTTTAGCTAGCTGGAGATGTTTTTGTTGTGGTCAGAGTGTGTGGAGGAGGAGGTGAAGATAATTTTGTGTTGTCAGTGTGGAGGAGGAGAGTGTATGTTGTCAGAGTGTGTGGAGGCATGGCAAAAACGATTTGAATGATAAAATAATAATATTGACTCCGCCTCATAGCCATTTTTGGGCACATATTTGCCCAAATCTAACTATTAGAAGAAAAAGACTCCTTTTGGTTCAATCTTTTGCGTTGCTCTACCATTTTGCCAGCAGGACGAAAAGAGACAAGTCAGCTTAAAAGACCGCACCAATATTGCACGTAGAGTGGTGTGCGTGTGTACGTGCGCGCGCCAAACGCCATAGGAGCGAGACACTCGGTTACGCGCGTGCTGATCTCGTCAAGCACCGCGCGAGGTGGTGCTTGAATTCATGTCATAGATTATAACAGAAAAACTTCCTCAGATCTGGGAAAAAGTGTCAGGCAGGCCTCGCGTTTCGGATTTCGCACAGGGCCTCGCACCCCCTTGGGACGGGCCCCTGCCTCAAAATACCTTCCATGCTCCACTACTGAAAGCTCTGGGCGCAGCGAAGGAAACGAGAAGGTCTGGTCTGCGCTTGCAGTACGGAGGCGTGTCGATAGTAGCGTTGACGGGTACGTGACGTCACTACCCGACACGCCACTACATGAATTTTGAATCCACTTGAACTTCTGCAAGTATATCCGTTGAAGAGAAGACATGGCAGGACCGTACGGCAAACAGTAAGTGTCAACCAACAACGTGTTTTATTTATTTTTAGGCGTCCCTCCGTTACAGTGTATTAATACTAAATGGCACATCACCCTGACTAGAAATGTTTTTAAGAAGTGAACTAAATACATTGCAGAGAAAGCAATTTGTATGGGTTTCTTCTAAAGTCCAAGTGCCATCCGACATGTCCAGGTACATAGTAAAAATAGGAACATAGTATATATAATACAAATATAATATTGCCCAATTCATTTTTGCATCGTTAAAATGGATAATCAGAAAAACCATAACTCTTTACATGTTGTCCAAGAACAGTGGAGAATTAGTTAGGCAATTATGGTGATGGAGCTCAACGATGTTTCCTATCACAGTTTACAGAAGTCCCTGACCTGAGTATTGGATGATTGTCCCAGATATTTGTTTTTTCTGAGTGTGCACAAATGGCTTTTTATGTCTCTTTGCCAGTTGCATCCGACTATTGTCAGTGATGGTAATCATGCTCCAGTGCGAAGCAGGAACAACGGCTCACAGTGTGTAACGCATTTTAAACATGGCGAGAAGCACAAATGCTCACACACGTGCAAGACCCAAAGAAAGCATCTGTTTGTCCATGGAGCTATTTTTAACTTCGAATCACGGTGTTGTGCAATAATTGACATTTGTTCTAAAGTGATTGTCTAGAGTTTGTCAGAAAGAGAAACAGAGAGTACTGATTTTGGAAAAAAAAAACACCCAAGCTCCCTCCCCCTTCCTTTCTGATTGGGTCCCTACACGCCTTACCGGAAAGTATAGCATGATTTAATAAATGTTTGTTTACTTTGTAGGCCCGAGCGCCACCAGGGTCTGGCACCGGGGACTATTGAAAAAAAATGGGAAAGTGTGCATAAAACACTGAACCCCCCTCAAACATAAACATGCTCATGGTAACATGTTTCCTGGACGTACACTGTACTAAAAACTCCTGCATTGCAACATTGTTGATGACAGAGACCATAAAGTCATAAGTGCAAGTCACGACAATATATTAAACCGGACACAACACCTTTTTTAGGCTGCTTTTTTTGGTTTTGTGAACTGTTGTTGTTTGAATGGTAACACCCATTTTACTCTTATCTAGTGACAGTCACACTCTGGCCGGAGGCATTTCACCTGCTCAGCACAGAGGCAATGGAAAAATTCAAAAAGGGGCCCACCGTATGAACCATGGTAAGATTATTTAAAATAATTAGAAGGATACATATTCACTGTGCACTGCACAATCCTAATCTGCCATGTTGTTCTTTATGGACTGTGAGTTTAAAAATGATTGCAAATGATCTGGTAGGCATTTACAGAGGAGGCAGCAGGGAGGCAGAAAGGCTTGCCAAGAGAGATGGGAATGATTGGGCGCTCTCCTCAGAAGCCTTCTCTCATGAATATAATAAAAGAGGATTTGTTTTTGTGTTGAACTTTATTCAGTGTCTACATTCAGAGCCATTCAGAATAACAACAAATTCATAAAAAAACATGTTACAAAAAAGCCAGAATACAATTTGTTCATTTTTGTTTAAGCCCCTCTTCTACATACAAATTTGACAAAACACAATATAATGACTGTCTGCTTGTCCCAAAAGGGCCATAGATGTGCACAAAAATGTGATGGCATGTTCCTTTATGATCAGAAATGTGGAGACCATGGTGTAGGATGTGTGTGGTGTGGTGTGTTAATAATTATCTTAACTTGGTAATTACTTTTCAATCCTGTGTTGACAAGTTTCTCAAAAACGCCACACTACTTTATCAGTATATGTCCACACAGTGTGTCACAGCTGGTTGGAGGATGCCAGGCTACTAACTGGTTCTATTGCCACCGCCACGCAGTCTTCCTCACTATGTCCACACATGTGGGTGAAGTGCAATGCTCAAGAACATACCAGAACTGCACGTGGGCAGCCAGGATTTGAGCCACCAACCCATAGGCCCCTTTTATAAATGAATGTACACATTCTAGACATAAGCACTGGCATTATTTTGACGCATTAACTTTTGTCTGAGCTGCCTTCAAATCCCTATTGATTGATAGTCTGAAGTAATGGAAGCTTTTGTGCAAATTTACTACTTTTGATATTTACAAAATTCCGTCCATTTTTCCCCCAAAAAATAATATTGACAATGACATGCCCAAAAAATTCATTATTTGCGCTAAATTCATTGGCATAGATAGTACACACTACTACTCATTCCCGTATTATAATAGATCCATCTCATACACGCGGAGTGGCGTGTCGAGTAGTGACGTCACTACCCGACACCCCACTACTCGACACGCCTCCGTACTGCAGCCTCAGACAGATACACTTGAAAAAGTCTTAAAACCTTAAATCGATCTAATCCCAAATTAAGACACATGTTGTTGCCTAAGTTCAGCAGTTCTTAGACTATTTTTCTCATCCCTTTTCACTCTATGTTCTGCTCTGGCCCCTCACAGAACGCTCCGGGTCGAATCTCTCCGATCTGTGACATCATGAGTTCTTAGACCCCGACCCTTGTCATCAGCACAACGCACTAAAACAACCCATATAATTTTAAAAAATGATTATGCAAGGAGAATACGACGTTGTGACACATTCGTAACAAGCGCAGCGGTACAGAGAACCTTCAATAATGATCTTTAGGAAAGAAACACAATCCTAGAAGAAGAACACAACCCAAGATCCAGTCGCACAAACCCAACAGGAGACAGGCTTTCCTGTTATCAAGCCAGAAAATGGAGTAAAAATATATATCAAAAACACCCTGACATTTCCCTTTAAATCTGCATCGAGAGAGGGAGGAGGATACTTTGTTTTAAAATACGTAAATTCAAAGTGGTAACCATGGAAACGGTGAATCCTTCCCATTCAGTCAGTCAAAAAACAGCATAATAAAAATATACAGCAATGCAGAGGTTTGAACCGGGCCACGCGGAAAAGGTGAGATTATGAGCCTTTGAAAGTGAAAGTAAAAGTATAAACACGGCTCAGTGCTTTTGATACCTGTCTAAAAGTTTATTTCATACATTTATACAAAATAAAAACTGAAATGGTTAAATGAGATTCGAACTGAACTCATTTGAAACTAATCTGATATTTTGATGTTATTTTAATAGTTAAGATGTTTGTTTTAGGGTGAGAATTACTATTTTTCACTGTTAACCAGAGAGAGACCAGAGAGACCAAGAGAGACCAGAAGAAAGACAGAGAGAGACCAGAGCGAGACCAGAGAGAGACCAGAGAGAGGCCAGAGGAGAGGCCAGAAGAGCCAGAGAGAGAGGGCCAGAGAGAGACCAGAGATAGACCAGAGAGAGACCAGAGATGAGACCGAGAGAGAGAGACCAGAGAAGACCATAGAGAGCCAGAGAGAGGCCAGAAGAGAGGCCCAGAGAGAGACCAGAGAGAGACCAGAGAGAGACCAGAGCGAGACCAGAGAGAGAGCCAAGAGACCAGAGAGAGACCAGAGAGAGGCAGAGAGGATAGACCAGAGAGGACACCAGAAGAGACATCAGAGAGAGAGCCCAGAGAGACCCAGAGAGAGACAGAGAGATGACCAGAGAGACCAGAGAGAGAGGACCAGCGAGACACCAGAGAGACATCCAGAGAGAGAGACCCAGAAGAGAGACCAGGTGAGAGAGACCAGAGAGAGACCAAGAGAGACCAGAGAGAGACCAGAGAGGAGACCAGAGAGAGAGACCAGAGAGAGTCCAGAGAGAGAGACCAGAGAGAGACCAAGAGAGACCAGAGAGAACCGAAAGAGACCAGAGAGAGACCCAGAGAGAGGGACCCGAGAGAGACCACAGTGTCTGTTTGATTTTCTGATCGCGTGTCGACGAATCGACAACTTTGTAAAGTCCTTTGACGAGGCTAAAAAACATAGAATAGAATTGTTGTGATGAAAAACAGTTAAACATTATTGATTAGAAACTTAAAGCGGCAGAACCTGAAAGTTTGGTTTCGAGACGAAATGGTTTTTGTCGCGATAGAAAAAGTGGAGAACTGTGTTTATTGTGGAAAAATCCGACGTCATCTCCCCAGGTCCATTGTGCTGACGTTGATCCAACAGTCCCTGTGGTCACTATATGACCCTTTGGCTCAGTCAGAAATCAGTATTAGATTTTTTACATGAGCTTTGCAAATAAGCCAACAGCTTTAAGTCTCGCACCAAAATGTTCAATGCTATAAGAACCCGTGGACTCTGAGGACACAGGACGCCTCCTGCTGACTCCTGAGGAGCACAGGGACTCGGCCCTCTGCTGGGGACTCTGAGGAGCACAGGGACTGGCCTCCTGCTGGACTCGCGAGCACAGGGACCTGGCCCTCCTGCTAAGACTGAGAGCACAGGGACTGGCCTCCCGCTGGGACTGAGAGCACAGGGACTGGCCTCGCTGCTAAGACTCTGAGGAGCACAGGACTGGCCTCCTGCGATGACACTGAGTGAGCACAGGGACTGGCCTCCTGCTGGACTCTGAGGAGCACAGGGACCTGGCCTCCTGCTAAGACTGAGGTATCACAGGGACTGGCCTCCTGCTCGGGACTCTGATGACACAGGGACAGGCCTCCTGCTGGGACTGAGAGCACAGGGACCTGGTCCTCCTGCTGGACTGAGGAGCACAGGGACTGTCTCCCTGCGTGGGTTGCTGAGGAGCACAGGGACTGGGCCTCCTGCTAAGACTCTGAGATCACAGGATGCCTCCTGCTGGGATCTGAGGAGTCACAGGGACTGGCTCCTGCTGGGACTGAGGAGCACAGGGACTGGCCTCCCTGCTGGGACACTGAGGAGCACAGGGACTGGCCTCCTGCTGGAACTGAGGAGCACAGGGACCTGGTCTCCTGCTGGGACTGAGAGCACAGAGGACTGGCCTCCTGCTGGGTTCTCTGAGGAGCACAGGACTGGCCTCCTGCTGGACTGAGGAGCACAGGGACTGCCTCTGCAGGGACCTGATGAGCTCCGGGACTGGCCTCCTGCTGGGGACTCGTGAGGACACAGTGACTGGCCTACCTGCTGGGACTCTGAGATCACAGGGACTGGTCTCCGGCAGGTCCCAGAGTCAGACTAAACAGGGGAGGCAGGTTTCAGATTATGCACTAAAAACAGTCTTCCAGAAAACGTGAGACTGGCCAAATTCAAATCCAGGTTTAAAAACAGATTTAAAACTGACTATCTGATTTAAAGCCTGTCTCTTGTGAGAGTTGGCCGGGTGTGGACTGTGCTATTCCAATAACCTGCCTAAATTCTAAAGGGTTTATGAACATATGAGACATCAGTGACTTTTCCGCGTGGCCTCGCTCCAGCATTTTTGTGTTTACAATTTGAGTAAACTTCTGACCATCAAACGACAGAAAAAAAAATAACATATGTACATGTAGAAACGGATACAGGTGGTCAAAAAATAAAAGAAATACAGAATACATACAGGTGAACAGAACCATGAACAGAACCATGAACAAACCATGAACAGAACCATGAACACGCTCAGAGCTGAGAGGAGGTCATGCTGTTCCGTCCTAAAAAACAACTAATTCACCTAACCTGTCCTCCTCCCCTGGTCTCGTCCCCTGATCTTCATCCCTGGTCTCGTCCCCTGTTCTCTCACCTGGTCTCTCACCTGGTCTCTTCCCCTGGTCTCTCCACTGGTCATACCATTCAAATCCAAACGGGGGGGGAAAACAAAAAGATGCAACTGTGATTTCCGTGGAACACAAAATGGGGCTCTGTGCCCGATAAGCATATCACTCCCCCAGCAACAAACTGCTTCTTCTTCTACAGTAACCTTTTCTCAACGGACGCAGCCATTCAAGAAGGAAGGCATCACGGCCAAGACAACCGAGCACCCGTCCATGTGATGGGAACTCTTTGGACCAGATTGTGAACTTTGATGTTTTTAGGACGGACCACAGAATGACTTCCTACTCTCTGAGGCGTGTTCATGGTTCTGTTCAAGGTTTCTGTTTCATGGTTCTTTCATGGTCTGTTCACGCTGTAGTATCTGTATCTTTTATTTTTTAACAACCTGTAATCCCGTATCTACATGTACAAAGGTTATTTTTATTCTGTTCCGTTTTGATGGACAGAAGTTTACCTCAAATGTAACGACAAAAAGGCTGGTGCGCGGCCACGGCGGAAAAGTCACTGATGTCATACGTTTTCATAACTCCTTTACATTAGGCAAGGTTTTGGTATAGCAACAGTCACACGACGGCAACTCACAAGACCAATGTGCTTTAAATCAGAAAAGGCAGATAACTCTGTTTTTAACCTGGATTTGAATAATTGCCCGTCTCACGTTTTCTAGGAAAACTGTTTTTAGCTGCATAAATCTGAAACACTGCCCTCCCCATGTTTATCCTGACTCTGGGACCAGCAGGAGACCAGTCCCCCTGTGCTCCTCAGATCCCCAGGCAGGAGGCCAGTCCCCTGGTGCTCCTCAGAGTCCCAAGCAGGTGGGCCAGTCCCTGTGCTCCTCCAGAGTCCCAGCAGGAGGCCAGTCCCTGTGCTCCTCAGTCACAGCAGGAGGGCCAGTCCCTTGAGTGCTCCTCAGAGTCCCAGCGAGGGAGACCAGTCCTTGGCTCCTCAGTCCACAGGAGACCATCCCTGGTGCTCCACAGCTCCCAGCAGGAGGCCAGTACCCTGTGTCCTCAGAGTCCCCAGCAGGAGGCCAGTCCCTGTGCTCGCTCATCCAGCAGGAGGCCCAGTCCCTGTGGCTCCTCAGAGTCCCTCACAGGAGCCATCCCTGTGCTCCTCAAGTCTTAGCAGGAGCCATCCCGGCTCCTCAGTGTCCCAGCAGGAGACCAGTCCCTGTGCTCCTCAGTCCCAGCAGCGACCAGTCCCTGGGGCTCCTCAGTCCCTGCAGGAGGCCATCGCTGTGCTCATCAGAGTCCCCCCGCAGAAAAAAGGCCAGTCCCTGTGCTCCTCAGTCTTAGCAGGAGGCCAGTCCCTGTGCTCCTAGAGTCCCAGCAGGAGGCCATCCCTGTGCTCCTCAGAGTCCCATTAGCAGAGGCCATCCCTGTGCCTCCTCAGAGTCTTAGCAGGAGGCCAGTCCCTGTGCTCCTCAGTCCCACAGAGGCCAGTCCCTGTGCTCCTCAGTCTTAGCAGGAGGCCAGTCCCCTTGCTCCTCAGAGTCCCTGCAGGAGGGCCAGTCCCTCCCCACGGTGCTCCTCAGAGTCCCAGCAGGAGGCCATCCTGTGCTCCTCAAGCACCAGCCGAGGCATCCCCTGTGCTCCTCAGAGTTCCACGTGGTTTCTTATAGCATTAACAGTTGGTGCGAGACTTAAAGCTGTGGTCTCTATTTTCAAAGCTCATGTAAAAATCTATACTTATTTCTGTCTGAGCCCAATAGGGTCAAATAGTGACGTCACAGGGACTGTTGGAATCACGTCAGGGGACAATGACCTGGAGATGACGTCGGATTTATCCACAATAAACTCATTTCTCACACATTTTCTATCGCGACAAACAACATTTCATCTCGAAACAATACTTTAGGTTTCAGCAGCTTAAGTGTTCTAATAATAATGTTTAACTGTTTTTCATCACAACAATCTATTCTATGTTTTTAGCCTCGTCAAGGGAATTAACCAGTGTGTTCGATTCGTCGACACAATTTCGGATCAGAAAATCAAACAGACACAGTGGTCTCTCTCTGTCTCTCTCTGGTCTCTCTCTGGTCTCTTCTGGTCCTCTCTCTGGTCTCTCTCTGGCCTCGGTCTCTGGACTCTCTCATCTGGTCTCTTCTCGGTCTCTCTCTCTGGTCTCTCTCTCTGGTCTCTCACTGGTCTCTCTCTTGGTCTCTCTCTGGTCTCTTCCCTGGACCTCTCTCTCTGGTCTCTCTCTCTGGTGTCTACTCTGGTGTCCTCTCGGTCTGCTCTCTGGTCTCTCTGGTCTCTCTCAGTCTCTCTCTGGTCCTCTCTGGGCCTCTCTCTCCCTGATGTCTCTCTGGTGTCTCCTCTGGTCTCTCTCTCGGCCGCTCTCTGGTCTCTCTCTGGTCTCTCTGGCCTCTCTCTCTGGTCTTCTCTCTGGTCTCTCTCTGAGTCTCTCTCAGGTCTCTCTCTGGCCTCTCTCTCTGGCCTCTCTCTGGTCTCTCTCTGTCTCTCTCTGGTCCTCACTCTCTGGTCTCACTCGCTGGTCTCCCTCTGGCCTCTCTGGACCTCTCTCTGGCCTCTCTCTCTGGCCTCTCGTCTGGCCTCATCTCTGCCTCTCTCTGTCTCTCTCTGGCTCTCTTCCTGGTCTGCTCGCTGGTCTCACTCCTCTGGTCTCTCTCTGTCTCTCTGGTCTCCTCTCTGGTCCTAAAACAAGAAAAACAGTGAAAATAGTAAGTCTCACCTAAACAACATCTAACATAAAAAACTCAAATATCAGATTTAGTTTTCAAATGAGATCAGTTCGAATCACATTTAACATTCTCAGGTTTTTATTTTGTATTAATTGTGTTAAATCAACTTTTAGCAAGTACAAAAGCACTGAGCCGGTATACTTTTACTTTCTCACTTCAAAGGCTCATATCTCACCACCTTTTCCCGCGTGGCCCGGTTCAAAGACCTCTGCATTGCTGTATATTTTTTATATGCTGTTTTTTGACGACTGAATGGAAGGATCTCACCGTTTCCATGGTACCACTTTGAATATACGTCATTTTAAAACAAAGTCTCCTCCTCCCACTCTACTACGATGCAGATTAAAGGGAAATGTCTGGGAGTTTTGATATATATATTTACTCCCCATTTTCTTGCTGATAACCAGGAAACCTTGTTCTCATGTTGGGTTTGTGCGACAGATCCTTGTGTTGTGTTCTTCTTCTTAGGATTGTGTTTCTTTCTACTAAGATTCATTAATTGACGGTCTCTGTACGGCTGAGCTGTTACGAAATGTGTCCACAAAGGTCCGGTTATTCTCACTTTGGCATAAAGTCATTTTTTTAAATAATAATTGGGGTTTGTTATTTGTGGTTTGTGCTGATTGACAAGGGGCGGGGGTCTAGCGATGAGGTCACAGATCGGAGAGATTTCGCCCGGAGCGTTCTGTGAGAGCCAGACAGAACATAGAGTGAAAAGTGATGAGAAAAGTAGTCTAAAAATGCGAAATTCAGGCATAACATGTGTCTTATTTGGGATAGATCGATTTAAGAGTTTAGACTTTTCAAGTGTATTGTCTGCGGCCTGCAGTACGGAGGGCGTGTCGAGTAGTGGGCGTGTCGGGTCGTGACGTCACTACTCGACACGCCACTCCGCGTGAATGAGCATGGTATCTATTATAATACTGGTATGAGTAGTATGGAGTACTATCGATGCCCCAATGAATTTATTGCGCAATTATGAATTTTATGGCGCATGTCATTGGTCATTATTATTTATTGGGGAAAGATGGGACGAATTTTGTAAATATCAAAGTAGTAAATTTGCCGTACAAAAGCGTGCCCAGTACTTCAGACTATCCAATCAATAGGGATTGAAGGCAGCTCAGTACAAAAGTTAATGATCTATAATGCAGTGCTTATGTCTAATGTGTACAATTCATTATAAAAGGGGCCTATGGTTGGTGGCTCAAATTCCTGGCTGCCCCAAGTGCAGTCTGTAATGGTTCTTGAGCAATGCACTTCACCCACATGTGTGACGATAGTGAGGAGACTGGACTTGTGGTGGCCAATAGCACAGATTAGTAGCTGGCATCCCTCCAACCCAGCTGTGGACACACTGTGTGGAATAAATGAAATAAAGAAGTGTGGCGTTTGAGAAACTTGTCAACACAGGATGAAAAGTACATTACAAGTTAACGAATATTACACCACCCACCACCACCCCAACCACACCATACACACTCGCTACACCGCTGGTATCCACATTAACTGATCATAAAGAGAACAATGCCAAATACATTTTTTGGGTGCCCACTTTGGCCTTTTGGGACCAGCAGCACATTCATTACTCTTGTTTTTGTCAAATTGTAGTAGAAAGGGAGATTAAACAAAAAGAACAAATGGTTTTCTGGCCTTTCTATGTACATGGCTTGTTTATGAATTCTGTGTTATCTGGAATGGCTCTGAATGTAGACACTGATTAGTTCACACAAGAACAAATTCTCTTTATTGATAATCATGAGAGAAAGCTCAAGGAGAGCGCCAATCTCCATCATCTCTTGGAAAGCTTTCAGCCTCCCGCTGCCTCCAATCTGTAAATGCCTCACCAGATCATTTGCAATCATTATAAACTCACCTGTCCAAAAAGGAACAATCCAGATAAGATGTGCAGGGCACAGTGAAATATGTCCATCAATATTTAAATAACTTACCATGGATCATACTGTTGGTGGCCCCTTTTCTGAATTTTCAAATTGCCTCTTGCGGAGGCAGGTGAAATGCCTCGCCAGAGATGAACTGTCACCTAGATAAGGTAAAATGTGTTACATTCAACACCAACAGTTCACAAAACCAAATGCAGGCCCAAAAGGTGTTATGTGCCGTTTAATATATTGTCATGACTTGCACTTAAATGACTTTATTGGTCTCTGTACATCACCAATGTTGCAATGCATGAGTATTGTAGTACAGTGGTAACTCCAGGAAACCATGTACATGGAATGTTATTTATGTTTTTGAGGGGGGTCAGTGTTTTATATGCACACTTTCAATACAATAGTCCTGTGCCAGCCTGGTGTCGCTCGGGCCTACTAATGTAAAACAAAACCATTATATAAATCATGCTATACTTCCGGTAAGAGCGTGTAGACCATTCAGAAAGGAAGGTCGGAGGGAGCTTGGGTAGTTTTTTTTTCAAATCAAGTACCATCTCTGTCGCTCTTTCTGACAAACCTCTAGACAATCACTTTAAAGAAACAAATGTACAATAGTGCACAACACCTGGTCTCGAAGTTTAACATAGCTCCATTGACAAACAGATGCCCTTTCATGTTTGTTTGGCACTGTGTGAGCATTTGTGCCTTCTCCGCCTGTTTTAAAACAGGTTTACACACGTGAGCGTGTTCCCCTGCTTCAGCACTGGAGCATGAACCCAATCACTGACAAATCGGATGCAACTGAAAGCAGACATAAACATCCCATTTGTGCACACTCAGAAAAACACAAATATCTTGGAACATCCAAGCCTAAACTATGGTCATGACTTCTGTTAACTGTGATAAGGAAACATCTGAGCTACACCACATATTGCCTAACTAATACCTCCACTGTTCGTGGAAAACAAGTAAAGAGTTAGTTTTCTCCTTATTACCATTTTTAACGAATCAAATGACTTGGGCAATATTATATTGTGATATATTATACTATTACCTATTTAACTATTAGCCCTGGACATGTCGACTGGCACATGGACTCTTAGAAGAAACCCATAACAAATTGCTTTCTCTGCAATGTATTAGTTCACCTTCTTACAAAACCATTCTAGTCAGGTGAAGTCATTTATTCATTAATACACTGTAACTGGAGGGACGCGCCTAAAAATAAATAAAACACGTTGTTGGTTGACACTTACTGTTATGCGTACGGTCCTGCCCTGGTCTTCTCTTCACGGGGATATACTGCAGAAGTTCAAGTGGGATTCAAATAATTCATGTAGTGAGGCGTTCGAGGGTAGTGACGTCACTACCCGACACGCCTACTACTCACACGCCTCCTACTGCAAGCCCCAGACAGACCCTGCTCGTTTCCGTCGCTGCGCCCAAGCCTTCCTTCAGTAGTGGAGCATGGAGGTATTTTGGCAGGCCCTCCCAAGGGGGGAGCGAGGCCCTGTGCGAACTCGAAACGCAGCCCTCCCTGACACTTTTTTCCCAGATCTGAGGAAAGTTTTTCCGTTATAATCTTTGACATGAATTCAGCACCACCTGCGAGCGTGCTTGACGAATCAGCACGCGCGTAACCGAGTGTCTCGCTCCCTATTCCGCGTTTGGCGCGCGCACGTACACACAGACGCCCTACACACTCTACGTGCAATATTGGTCGCGGTCTTTTAGCTGACATGTCTCTTGTCGTCCTGTGGCAAATTGGGAGAGCAACTCAAAAGATGAACCAAAAGGATCTTTTTTCTTCATAATAGTTAGATTTGGGGCAAAATGCGCCAAAATGGCTATGCCGGATCAATATTAGTATTTTTCTCATCAAATAACGTTGTTTTGCCATGCCTCCACACACTCTGACAACATACACTCCGCCTCCTCCAAACACTGACAACAACAAAATACTCTTCACCTCCTCCATCCACACACTCTGTCCACAACATAAACAACTCCAGCTAGGCTTAAAGCTAGACATACAGTGTGTTTGCTAATGCTTTTAAAAAATATGTTTTTGATGTGATATTCGACTAAACATTGGCAATATGCAGCGCTCACTACACCTGTCCACAACCGCTGAACCTCCTCCTCTCCTCTGCTCACGACAAAGGGTCTGCTCCTCTGCTCACACCTGTTATCACTGCTCTCCTCCTCCTCCTCCTTCCTCCTCCTCTGCTCACCACAAAGGGTCTGGCTCCTGCTGCTCACACTACCTGTATCAACTGCTCCTCCTCCTCCTCCTCCTCCTCGCTCCTCTGCTCACACAAAGGGGTCTGCTCCTCTGCCCACACCTGTCTCACGCTCCTCCTCCGCGAGTACCAGTCTCGTCCTACACTGGCAATCATTCCGTTACTTCTTTTATCTTCACTCAGACACTGCTTAAGTTATCTGACAGTTTTTCGGAGGACCCGTTTGCATACAATAGCCTCGCCCGCGGCCTGCCTGTTTACAAAATCGCTTTGGTGGAAAATTTGACTTTAACTTGTAAAAATGTTCTTTTTGATCAAACGAAATCAAAGAGGGTCCTGAGAAAGGGTTAGAGGGTTCCAATGAGTGCAGTCCAGCTGCCCTTTGGGGGACCTTGAACTAGTGTATTTTATAAAAATAAAATAAAGGATAAAGATTGCAGGCCCCTGTGTGGTGCGAGGAGCCCTGGTGCGACGACGGCACAGTCGACAGCCCTTAGGACGGGCTCTGATTTTGGGAGAGGGGTTAATCAAGAAGAGCATTATTTTAATTTTCGAACTTCAACAAAAAATGATAAATAACTGTAACATTGGTCCAAAGGCATTGGAGGTATAACACTCCATTAGTTAGGTGGCCAGTATACTGCAATATTGATTCTTAGCCCGCCATAAAAGAATCAGAAGCAGCCTCCATCAGTCTGCGCCAGCGCCTCGCATCAGTCTTTGTCTAGCGCTGAGGAGTGGTGCACGTTTTACACTCCTACCTGATTTCGGGTTTTAAATATTAAGAAAACTTTGAATACTCTAATTAAAATGTTATTTATGTTGTTACAATGCAAATGTACAAGTCAGAGCCTTTTGAAATCCATGTTTTAAGTCTGTAGTTTACAGTGAGTGGGAAAAAGAACGAAGTGTTTAAGTGTGCAGGACGGCCTTAAGCGATTGTTTCTACTGTATGTTTTATGTGATGAGTGTTAGTATTACTCTGTCTGCTAAATCCTGACCCCAATAGTTTATGTGGATTCATTATTTTATCACGTCATTTCAAAACTGTGAATGCCGGTGAATAACGACAACAGTTCTTGTTGGAAACATAGTTAGTTATTAAACAGCTTTTCAGCACAAACAGCAAAACAATAATAGTGGTAATACAATACAGTGTTTAAAATATATATGTTTAGATATACGTTATATATATGTTAGTAATATTTGTTTATATATATGTTAGATAGTTCCACACGTCTCCTGTATATCAGGCTCGAGCCCAAAACTGCTTTTCTTCAAAGCACAAAGCTCCTGCTCCATAGTGCCTCGTCCATGCTCCTGCTGCACGCCGCTCCGGTGCTTCCTTCCAATACACACACAAATCACGGGACCAATCACAGCGGAGCTTCTGCGGCGACCCTTAAAGGAGCATATGTAAAAAATCGGCCAAAAGGTGTGGTACTGCAAGTCACAGTCAATATTTTGTATTCCTCACATCACTCTCCTGACTCAGGTTGCCGGATTCACACCAAATCCACAGCAAACACAGGGAATATTTTATCAGTTTGTTTGTCCGACTCCATTCACATTTTGCATGGACCCGGCTAATGCTGAATGCTGGGGGGGGGGGGGGGGGGGGGGGGGTTTTGGTTTAATGTTTTTTTATTATTATTATTTTGGACATTTGAGATAAAAAACAAAAACAAAATAAAAGAGCAATGTAAATTATACATCGTTTATGCAAAATAATAAGCAATTGAAGTTCAAAATAGGAGTGGGATGAATGGATGTTGGAACTATTTCTTCAGCGTATCAACATCAGGTTTGCTCAAGAGGAGAACACCTTTACATTTTTATTTATTCCGAACATGTAAAAGTCGCCACATCACAAAGAGACTAACATTAATTTTTAATTGGGGTACATGTGTCTTAAAATGATTATTTTTACAATTAAGCTATAATCGCAAAAAACGTCTTGACCTTCATCTTTAACCGTTTTTAGAGCAATCTGTCATAGTATGTGATAACATGCAATAAATACATAAAAGCCATAGCCCCGATCGAACCGGGTATTCCAGGCATCGTAAGCCACAGTTTAGAACCACAGAGGTCTATGGTTCCCAAAGGGGTGGGGGTCCCCTGACCCCCCGGTGGGGTGCGCGGAGAACCCTGGGGGGGTCTGCAAGATGATTTCCACACAAAAAAGACCTATAATATATTTTAATAACGTTAGAATTTGTCCCAGTCATTCAGCGTCAATCAAAATCATCACCGTAACACAGCTCACATCGCGCAGCGACAAAGCGTGTTCCTGCGGTTGTTTGCTAAAACTAAAGGTGGTTTGGAGGCTACAAATAATAGATACCTGCTTAAAAAATGAAACGAGGTTAATTCTACAACCAAAAACCCGGAGGGGGAGAAAAGTCACTTGTAATCAGGGCTGATGGTGCGAAGAGAGGGAGAGAGGGCAGAGGAGGAGAGAGGGGCAGAGGAGGGAAGAGGGCAGAGGAGAGGGCAGGAGAGGAGGGGGAGAGAGGGCAGAGGAGGGGAGGAGGGAGGGAGGGGGGCAGCAGAGGGAGAGAGGGCCAGAGGAGCTGAGGGAGACAGAGGAAGAGGGAGGGATGAGAGGGCAGCGGAGGTGATGGGCAGTGCGAGGAGGGAGGCCGAAGAGGGAGAGAGGGCGACGGGAGGGAGATGGGCAGCGAGGGAGAGAGGGCAGAGGAGGGAGAGGGAGGACAGAGGAGAGGAGAGAGGCAGAGGAGGGAGATGAGGGCAGCGTAGAACAGCGCGTTAAAGAGGCCCGGCTTTCCGATTCAGCGGTAAAGAGTCCGCACATTAAAACGGTGGCCGCTTCTTCTGCTGTTACTTTATGCGGGTTTCATCCCCGCGGCTTCTCTTTCCAAAGTTACTGTCAGTAAAGGCATAAACCCGAGCCACCCGAGCTTTAATGTGCGGACCCTCTTTACCTTTGACTCCAGAAAGCCGGGCCTCTTTAAAACGCGCTGTTCTACACCGCTGCCCTCTACTGCTACTCTGCCCTCAGATCCCCTCCTCTGTCCTCCTCCTCCCCCTCTTGCCCTCTCTCCCTCCCGCTGCCTCTCTCCCTCTCGCTTGCCTACTCTCCCTCCTCTGCCTCGCCTCCCTCCGCTGCCCTCCCTAGTAACTAACCGCAGCCCTCTCTCCCTCCCCTCCTTCCCTCTGTCCCTCCCTCCCTCCTCTCACTCTCTCCCTCCTCTGCCCTCCCTCCCTTCCGTCCCTCCTTATCTGCTGCCCTCTCATCCCTCCACTGCCCGCCCTCCTCTGCCCTCTCTCCCTCCCTGCCCCTCTCTCCCTCCTCTGCCACTCCTCTCCCTCTCTTCGCACGCTATCAGCCCCTGATACAATGACTTTTCTCATTTTTTTTTCGCCCCCGTCCGGGTTTTCTGTGTAGACTATTAACCACGTTTTCATATTAAAGCAGGTATTAACTTATTTGTAGCCTCCAAACACCTTTAGTAATAGCAAACAACAGCAGGACAAACCCTGCTTGGGTCCGCGCGCATGGTGAGCTGTGTACTTGATGATTTTGATGACGCTGCAATGACTGGGACAAAATTACTATCGTTATTAACAATATAGTTCATAGTCCTTTTTGTGTGGAATCACCTTGCACCCCCCCAGGGGTTCCCCCCCAACGACCCCCCGGGGGTCAGGAACCCCACACTTTGGAACCACTAGACTCTAGTGGTCAAACTTGCTCTTACGATGCAGAACCCGGGTTTTCGAATCCCGAGGGCTATGTACTGTTTTAGTATTTATGTGCATGTTTTCACATCTATGACAGATTGCACTAAAAACGGTAAAAGATGAAGGGCAAGACCGTTGTGTTTTGCAGATTATAGCTTAATTGTAAAAATAATCTATTTAAGACCCCCATGTACCCCAAGTAAAATAATGTTAGTCTCTTTTGATGTGGGGACTTTTACATGTTGGGAATAATAAATTTAAAGGTGAAATCCTCTTGCAAACCCTGATGGTTGATACGCTGAAGAAATACGTTCCAACATCCATTCTTCCCCACTCCTATTTATGAACCATCATTGCTTATTTATTTTGCATAAACTATGTATAATTACATTGCTTTTAATTTTGTTTTCTTTGTTTTTTTATCTCAAATAGTTCCAAATAATAATAATAAAAAACATTAATCCAAAACATTCCATTCAGCATTAGCACGGCAGGTCCTGGCAAATGTGAATGGAGAAGGACAAACAACTGATAAACTAATTCCCTTGTTTGCTGCTGAGATTTGGTGTGGAATCTGGCAACCTGAGTCAGTGAGAGTGAGAGAGGACTACAAAATATTGACTGAGACTGCAGTAGCATACCTTTGGCCAGATTTTTTACATATTGCTCCTTTAAGGTCGCCGCAAGAAGCTCCGCTGAGATTGGTCCGTGTGTGTTATTGGAAGGAAGCACGCAGCGCTGCAGCAGGAGCATGGACGGGCACTATGGAGCAGAGAGCGTTTGTGCTTCGAAGAAACGCAGTTTGCTCAGAGCCTGATATACAGGAGACTGGTGGACTATCTACATATAGACTCAACTTATATCTAACAATATATATAACTATATCTAACATATATACACTCGTATTGTATTACCACTATTATTGTTTTGGCTGTTTGTGCTGAAAACTGTTTTAATAATCACTATGTTATCCAACAAGAAACTGTGTCTTTATTCACCGCATCACAGTTGAAATGACTTATAACAAGATAATCCATAAAAACTATTGGTCCAGGATTTAGCAGACAGAGTAATACTAACAGTTTATATATCTATCACAAAACCTACAGTAGAAACACTAGGCTTAAGGCCGCACACCTAAACATTCCTTCCCATCACTGTAAACTGACAGACTTAAAACAGGGATTCAAAAGGCTCGGACTTGTACAATTTGCATTTGTAACAACATAAATCACATTTTAATATGGATATTCAAAGGGTTTTCTAATTATTAAAACCGAAATCATGTAGATGTAAAAACGGTGAGCCCACCTCCTCAAGCTAGACAAAAGACTGACGAGGCGCATGCGCAGAACGGATGGAGGCTGCTTCGTTTCTTAAATGGCGGCTAAGTATCAATATTGCCGTATACTGCCACTACTGAATCGGAGTGTTAATACTCCATGCCATTGGACCATGTTTACAGTCTATTTAATCATTTTTGTTGAATTTAGAAAATAAAATAATGCCCTCTCTTGATTAAACCCCTCTCCCAAAATCAGGCCCGTCCTAAGGGCTGGCGACTTGCCTGCGCACAGGGCCTCGCACCACACAGGGCCTCGCAATCTTCCTCATTTTATTTTATTTTATAAATACACTAGTTCAAGGTCCCCAAAGGGCAGACTGCACTCCAAATTTGGAAACCCAAACCCCTTTCTCTGACCTCTTTGATTTCGGTTTGATCAAAAAACATAATTTACAAGTAAAGTCAAATTTTTCACCAAAATCGATTTGTAAACAGGCAGGCGCGCGAGCAGCTTATGTATGCCACGGGTCCTCCGAAAAAACTGTCCAATAAACTTTGCAGTGTCGATGGATACAGAAAGGAACGGGAATGAGCGCAGTGTAGGGAGGATGGATACTCGCGAGGAAGGAGCATGAGACAGGTGGTGAGCGGAGGAGCAGACCCCCTTTGTGTGAGGCAGAGAGAGGAGAGGAGGAGGAGGAGGAGTCATGATACAGGTGTGGAGCAGAGGAAGCAGACCCCCTTTGTGTGAGCAGAGGAGAGGAGGAGGAGGAGGAGGTGGAGCGTGATACAAGGTGTGAGCAGAGGAGCAGACCCCTTTGTGTGTAGCCAGAGGAGGAGGAGGAGGACAGCGGTGTGACAGGTGTGTGAGCCTGCTATTGCCAATGTTAGTCCGAATATCACATCAAAAACAATTTTTAAAAGCATAGCTAACACACTGTATGTCTCGCTTTAGCTAGCTGGAGTGTTTTTGTTTGTGGTCAGAGTGGTTGTGGAGGAGGAGGTGAAGATTATTTTGTTGTTGTCCATGGTGAGGAGGAGGAGTGTATGTTGTTCAGAGCTGTGTGGCGGCATGGCAAAACGTTATTTGATGAGAAAATAATAATATTGAGCTCGCCTCATTAGCCATTTTTGGCGCATTTCTGCCAAATCTAACGATTAGAAGAAAAAGACTCCTTTTGGGTTCAATCATTTTGAGTTTGCTCTACCATTTTGCCACAGGACGAAAGAGACATGTCTGCTAAAAAGAACCGCGACCAAATATTGCACGTAGAGTTGTGTGCGTGAGTACGTGCGCGCGCCAAACGCTGCATAGGAGCGAAGACCACTCGGTAACGCGAGTGCTGATCTTCTCAAGCACCGCGCGAGGTGGTGCTGAATTCATGGTCAAAGATTATAACAGGAAAAACTTTCCTCAGATCTGGGAAAAAATAGTCAGGGCAGGGCCACGCGTTTCGAGTTCTGCACAGGGCCTGCTGAGCACCCCCTTGGGACTGGCCTGCCCAAAATACCCTCCTGCTCCACTACTGAGAAGCTCTGGGCGCGCGAAGAAACGAGAAGGGTCTGTCGCGCTTGCAGTACGGGAGGCGTGTCCGAGTATAGGCGTGTCGGGTATGCCGTCACTACCCGACACGCCTACTACATGAATTATTGTAATCCACTTGAACTTCTGCAAGATATCCGTTGAAGAGATGACATGGCAGACCGTACCAAACAGTAATGTCACCAACAACGTGTATTAGTTATTTTTAGGCCGGTCCCGCCAGTTACAGTGTATAATGATAAATGCACATCACCCATGACTAGAAATGTTTTTTAAGAAAGTGAACTCTACATTTCGAGAGAAGCAATGTTGTATGGGTTTCTTCTAAGAGTCCATGTGCCATCGACATGTCATACAAGTATAAATAGGTACATAGAATACATATAATACAATAGAATATTGCCCAAGTCATTTTGCATCGTTAAAAATGGAATAAGGAGAAACAACATAACACTTTACATGATTTTCCAAGAACATGGAGAATTAGTAGGCAATTATTTGCTGTAAGCTCACGAAGTTTCCTATCACTGTTACAGAAGTCAAGACCATATTTATTGGATGATGTTTCCAAGAGATCTTTGTGTTTCTGATGTGCACAAATATGTTTTATGTCTGCTTTCAGTTGCATCGACTATTGTCAGTGATGGGAACATGCTCCAGTGCTGAAGCAGGACACCGCTCACGGGTGTAACCTGTTTAAACAGGCGGAGAAGCACAAATGCTCCACACACGTGCAAACCCATGAAAGGGGGGAGGGGGCATCTTTTGTCATGGACTATGTTTTAAAATTCGAATCCAGTGTTTGTGCAATATGTACCCATTTGTATCTTTAAATGAATGTCTAGAGTTTGTCAGAAAGAGAGAACGAGAGGTACTTGATTTGAAAAAAAACCACCAAAGCGCCCTCCCCCTTCCTTTCTGATTGGTTCTACACTGCTCTAACCGGAAGTATAGCATGATTATATTATGTTTGTTTTTACATTAGTAGGCCCGCAGCGCCACCAGCTGGCACAGGACTATTTAATGAAAGTGTGCCTAAAACACTGAACCCCCCTCAAACATAAACAATCATGGTACATGTTTCCTGGACGTACACTGTACTAAAAAACTCCTGCAGTGCAACAGTGTTGATGTACAGAGACATAAAGTCATAAGTGGCAAGTGCACTGACGACATATATTAAACCGGACACAACACCTTTAGAGGCTGCATTTGGTTTTTGTGAACTGTTGTTGGTTGAATTAACACAGTTTACTCTTATCTAGGTGACAGTTCACACTCTGGCCGAGCATTTCACCTGCCTCAGCAAGAGGCATTGAAAGAATTCATAAAGGCCAAAGTATGAACCATGGTAAGATTTTTAAATATAAGGACATATTTCAACTGTGCACTGCAACAATCTAATCTGGATTGTTCTTTATGGACAGGAGTTTAAAAATGATTGCAAATGATTCGGTGAGGCATTATACAGAGGAGGCAGCAGGGAGGCTGAAAGCTTTCCACGAGAAGATGGAGATTGGCGCTCTCACCTGAAGCCTTTCTCCCATGATTATGAATAAAAAGAGAAATTTTGTTTTGTGTTGAACTTAATCAGTGTCTACCTATCAGAGCCACTCAGATAACACAAATTCATAAAAAAGCATTTACATTAAAATGCCAGAAAACAATTTGTTCTTTGTTTTAATCTCCCTCTTCTACATACAAATTTGACAAAACACAAATAGTAATGAATGGTCTGCCTTGTCCCAAAAGGGCCAAAGTTGGGCACAAAAATGTTAGGCATGTTCTCTTTATGATCAGATAATGTGAGACCATGGAGAAGGAGTGTGTGGTGGTGGTTGTGGTGGGTAATAATATCTGTAACTTGTAATGGACTTTTCAATCCTGTGTATGACAAGTTTCTCAAAACGCCACAGCCTACTTTATTCATTTATTCCACACAGTGTGTCCACAGCTGGGTGTTGAGATGCAGGCTAGTAATCTGTGCTATGGCCACCACCAAGCAGTCTCTCACTATGTCCAACACATGTGGTGAAGTGATACCCACTGCACTTGCTCAATAACATACACCAGAGCTCTGGCATTATTTGCACTTTTGTGGGCTTGATGGTCAGCACAGGACTATTTGACGTCACCTACCATTCATTGGCATAGATAGTACTCACTCTAACTCATACCCGTTTATAGATCCATGCTCATACACGCGGAAGTAGTTGACGTCACTACCCACACGCCCACTACTCGACACGCCTCCGTACTGCATGCGCGCAGACAGATACACTTGAAAAAGTCTTAAAACTCTTAAATCGATCTAATCCCAAATTAAGACTCATGTTTTGCCTAATTTCAGCATTTTTTAGACAATTTTCACATCACTTTCACTCTATTTCTGCTTGGCCCTCACAGAACGCTCCGGGTCGGAATCTCTCCGATCTGTGACATCATAGCTATACCCCGCCACCTTGTCAATCACCAAACCACAAATTACAACCCAATATATTTAAAAAATGACTTTATGCCATGTGAGAATACGGACTTTGTGGACACATCGTAACAGCCAGCCGACAGATAAACGTCAATAATGATCTTTTAGAAGAAACACAATCCTAGAAGAAGATCACAACCCAAGGATCCTGCGCACAAACCCAACATGAGAACAAGGCTTTCCTGTTTATCAGCCAAAAAAAATGGAGTAAAAATATATATCAAAAACTCCCATACTTTTTCCCTTACTCATGCATCGTAGAGAGGGAGGAGGAGACTTTGTTTAAAATGAAACGTATATTCAAAGTGGTAACCATGGAAACGGTGAGATCCTTCCATTCAGTCGACAAAAAAACCGCATATAAAAAATACAGCAATGCAGGAGGTTTGAACCGTCCACGCGGGAAAAAGGTGAGATTATGAGCCTATGAAAGATGAAAGTAAAAGTATGAACACGGCTCAGTGCTTTATTGTACCTGTGCTAAAAGTTTATTTCATACAATTTATACAAAATAAAAACTGAAATGTTAAAAGAATTCGTACGAACCTCAATTGAAACTATATCTGATTTTGAGTTTTTTTATGTTTGTTTTTTTTTTAAGGAATTTGTTTAGGTAGAGAAATTACTATTTTCCACTGGTTAGACCAGAGGAGAGACAGAGAGACCAGAGAGAGACCAAGAGAGAGACCATGAGAAGAGACCAGAGAGAGACGCAGAGAGAGACCAGAGAGAGCCAGAGAGAGGCAGAGAGAGGCCAGAGAGAGAGCCATAGAAGACAGAGAGAGACCAGAGAGAGACCAGAGAGTGAGACCAGAGAGAGAGACCAGAGAGAAGAACGAGAGAGACAGAGAAGGCCAGAGAGAGGCCAGAGAGAGACCAGAGAGAGACAGAGAGAGACCAGAGAGAGACCAGAGAGAGAGCCAGAGAGACCAGAGAGAGACCAAGAGAGACCAGAGAGAGAGACCAGAGAGACACCAGAGAGACACAGAGAGAGAGTCCAGAGAGACCAGAAGAGACGCAGAGAGAGACAGGAGAGACCAGAGAGAGAGACGCAAGAGACACCAAGAGACGACCAAGAGAGAGACCAGAGAGAGAGACCAGGAGAGAGACCAGAGAGAGACCATGAGAGAGACAGAAGAGAGACCATAGAGGAATACCAAGAGAAACCAGAGAGAGAGACCAGAGAGAGAAGACCAGAAGAGTGACCAGAGAGAGACTGGGGGGGGGGTAGTGGGGGGGGGGGGGGTTGGGGGGGGGGGGGGGGGGGGGGGGTTTGGGTGGGGGGGGGGGGGGGGGGGGGGGGGGTGTGGGGGGGGGGGTGATGTGTTGGGGGGGGTGGGGGGGGGGTATTACAGAGAGAGACAGAAAGAGACCAGAGAGAGGGACCAGAGAGAGACCAAGAGAGACCACTGTGTCTGTTAGATTTTCTGATCCGTGTCGACGAATCGACAACTTGGGTAAAGTCCTTTGGACGAGCTAAAAACATAGGAATAGAATTGTTGTGATGAAAACAGTTAAACATTATTTATTAGAAACTTAAAGCTGCTGAACCTAAAGTTTTGTTTCGAGACTGAAATGTTGTTTGTCGCATAGAAAAAGTGTGCAGAATGTGTTTAAATTGTTGATAAATCCGACGTCATCTCCCCAGGACATTTTGCTGACGTGATCCAACAGTCCCTGGAGTCACAATTTGAACCCTTGGGCTCAGACAGAAAATAGTATTAGATTTTTACATGAGACTTTGAAAATAGAGGGACCACAGCTTAAGTCTCGCACCAATGTTAATGCCTAAAGAATACCACGTGGAAACTCTGAGGAGCACAGGACTGGCTCCTGCGTGACTCTGAGGGGCACAGGGACGGCCTTCCTGCGGACTCTAGGAGCCAGGGACTGCCTCCTGCTGGGACTATGAGGAGCAAACAGGACTGGCCTCCTGCTAAGACTGAGTAGCACATGACTGGCCTCCTGCTGGGACTGAGGAGCACAGACTGGCCTCCTGCTAAGACTCTGGAGGAGCACAGGGGACTTGGCCTCCTGCTAAGACTCTTAGGAGCACAGGGACTGGCCTCCTGGCTGGGACTCTGGGAGCACAGGGACTGGCTCCGCTAAAGACTGAGGAGCACAGGACTGGCCTCCTCTCGGGATTAGCTCCTGGATGAGCCACAGGAACTGGCCCTCCTGCTGGGACTCTGAGGAGCACAGGGACTGGTCCTCCTGCTGGGACTCTGAGGAGCACAGGGACTGGTCTCCTGCTGGGACTCGCTGAGAGCACAGGGACTGCCTCCTGCTAAGACTCTGGGAGCACAGGGACTGGCCTCTGCTGGGACTCTGAGAGCACAGGGACCTGGCCTTCCTGCTTGGGACTGAGGAGCAACAGGGACTGGCCTCCTGCTGGGACTCTGAGGAGCACAGGACTGGCCTCCTGCTGGGACTTGAGGAGCAACAGGGACTGGGCTCCTGCTAAGACTGGAGGAGCAAGGGACTGGCCTCCTGCTGGACTCTGAGGAGCACAGGGACTGGCCTCCTGCGGGACTCGGAGGAGCACAGGGACTGGCCTCCTGCTGGGACTCTGAGAGCACAGGGACTGGCCCTCCTGCGGGACTCTGATGGAGCACAGGACTGCCTCCTGCTGGGACTCTGAGGAGCACAGGGACTGGCTCCTGCTGGCCCAGAGTCAGGACTAAACATGGGGAGGCAGTGTTTCAGATTTTATGCAGCTTAAAAACAGTCTTCCAGAAAACGTGAGACGGGCAATATTCAAATCCAGGTTACAAAACAGATTTAATCCTGCCTTTCTGATTTAAAGCCTTGTCTTGTGAGTTGCCGTGTGTGGACTGTGCTTTACCAATAACCTGCCTAATGCTAAAGGGTTATGAACATATGACATCAGGACTTTTCCCGCGTGGCCTCGCATCCAGCATTTTTGTGTTACAATTTGAGTAAACTTCTGAACCATCAAACGACAGAATAAAAATAACATATGTACATTGTAGATACGGATACAGGTGTAAAAAAGAAAAGAATAACAGAATACATACAGGTGAACAGACCATGAACATAGCCATGAACAGAACATGATCAAACCTTGAACACGATCAAGCAGAGGACCATCCGTCCCTCAAAAAAACAAAGTTCCCAGTATCCTCTCCCTGACCATGAACAGAACCAAACTGAAAACCAAAAGATGCAACTGTGATTTCCGAGCACCAAAGGAGTCATTCGTGTACCCCCAGCAACAAAACTGCTTTCGTCTTCTACAAGTACCTTTCTCAGACGTCACGCAGCAATCAGGAGGAAGGGCATCACGGCCAGACACCACCGGAAGCACGCAGACGCCGTCCATGTGGATGGAACTCTTTGGTTACCAGAATGTGAACTTGTTGTTTTTAGACGGACACAGAATGACTCCTCGGACTCTGAAGCGTGCTCATGTCTGTTCATGGTTCTGTTCATCGTTCAAGTTCATAGGTTCTTTCACCTGTAGGTATTGCTGTATTCTTTTTTTTTTTTTTTTTATTTTTACACCTGTATGCCTATCTCTACATGTACATATGGTTAGTTTTTTATTCTGTCGTTTGATGGTTCAGAAGTTTACTCAAATTGTAACAAAAAATGCTGGTATGCGATGCCCACCGCGGAAAAGTCACTGATGTCCCATATGTTCATAACCCTTAGCATTAGGCAAGGTTATTGTATAGCACAGTCCACACACGGCAACTCACAAGACAAGCTTAAATTCATAAAGTCAGGATTAATCTGTTTTTAACCTGATTTGAATATTGCCCCGTCTCAAGTTTTTCTCTGAAGACTGTTTTTAGGCAGCATAAAATTCGTGAAACACGCCTCCCATGTATAGAGTCCTGACTCTGGGACCAGCAGATACCAGTGCCCTGTGCTCCTCAGAGGCCCAGCAGGAGGCCAGTCCTGTTCCGCCTCAGAGTCCCCAGCAGAGCCAGTCCCTGTGCTCCTCAGAGTCCCAGCAGAGGCCAGTCCCTGTGCTCCTCAGTCCCCAGCAGAGGCCAGCTACCCTGTGCTCCTCAAGTCCCAGCAGAGACCAGTCCCTGTGCTCCTCAGTCCCAGAAGGAGACCAGTCCCTGTGCTCCTCAGCCCACTTTCACACACGGTTCAACTCATCAGCAGTCACTCAAAGTGTGTTATGGGGACATTTTGATGACCATTTCACACACTTCCATTCCTCCTTTACGGGGACCAATTCAATGGTCTTTCACACATGTTTAATAGAAGTCACTCAAAGTGTTTTATGGGGACATCGTGAGGGTTAATTTGAAAGAAACATTTAAGTAAAAAGTCCTTGTCTGCAAAGACCAAAAAAGGCTTAAAGTATTCTCCTTCCACTATTCCACTTACTGAATATAGTTTAATGAGTGACACAAAACAAATCTAAGATAATTGACTTCAAATGTTATAAAACCTTTTCAGAACTGACAAAGAACCTCATGGTATTTTGTCATGATTGATAAAAATTATCCTACCTGTTTCTGAGGGGCATCGTTTGCAAATGACGTATTCATGTGGCACTGAGGCTGGTCAGAATGATCAACAGAACCTGGAGTAGTGCAATCTGCTGTCACGTGGGTCATCTGTGGGAAACAGAAGGTATGAGGATTTACAATAACACACTATAATAATCACCATCTCAAACAGAGATCACAAATTTAATTTAATATAACCACCCAAGAAGGCCAAAGTACTACCAGCAGTGCACAAATCATAGATTGACAGATGTAAAACAAACTTATTTGCACATACACACATCTATGGTCGGGGACATGCCTCATGAGGACCTTTTCACACCCCCGCCCCATTCCTTCATGGGGACCAATTCAATGGACTTTCACACACGGTTCAACTCATCAGCAGTCACTCAAAGTGTGTTATGGGGACATTTTGATGGTCATTTCACACACTTCCATTCCTCCTTTACGGGGACCAATTCAATGGACTTTCACACATGTTTAATAGAAGTCACTCAAAGTGTATTATGGGGACATCGGGAGAGTTCAATTTAAAGAAACATTTGAGTAAAAAGTTCTCGTCTGCCATGACCAAAAAAAGGTAAAAAATACTTTCCTTCGACAATTCCACTTACTGAATATAGTTTAACGAGTGACACATAACAAATCTAAGATAATTGACTTCAGATGTTATAAAAACATTTCAGAACTGACAAAGAACCTCTGGTATTTTGTCATGATTGATAAATATGATCTTACCTTAATCTGATAGGCATCGTTTCCAAATGACATATTCATGTGGCACTGAGGCTGGTCAGAATGATCAAGAAAACCTGTAGTTGAGCCATCTGCTGTCACATGGGTCATCCGTGGGAGACAGAAGGTATAAGGATTTATAATAAAACACTAAAATAATCATGGTCTAGAACAGAGATCACAAATTTAAATTTAAAGAACCACCCAAGGGGGCCCAAGTATTACCAGCAGTACACAAATCATAGTTTGACAGATGTAAACCCAACTTGTTTGTACACACACACATCTAGAGTCTGGAACACGTCTCATGAGGACCTTTTCACACCCCTCTCAATTCCTTCATGGGGACCAATTCAATGAACTTTCACAAACAATTCCACTCATCATCAGTCACTCCTAGTGCGTTATGGGGACCTTTTTAGGACCATTTCAAACACTTCTATTCCTTCTTTACGGGGACCATTTCAACAGACTTTCACACATGATTAAACTCAACAGAAGTCACTCAATTTATTATGGGGACATTGTGATGGTTCATTTGAAAAAGGCTAAAAATATTCTACTTCCACTTATCTACTTACTGAATATAGTTAAATGAGTTAAACATAACAAATCTTATATAATTGACTTCAAATGTTAAAAAGCTTGCTCAGAACTGACAAAGAATGGTCAGAATGATCAAGAAAGCCTGTTGTAAAGCCATCTGCTGACACGTGGGTCATCTGTGGGAGACAGAAGGTATAAGACTTTACAATAGAACACTATAATAATCTATAAGTCTAAAACAGTGCTCCAATTTTTCCAACCAAGCCCCATGTTATAAAATACTGAAATGTACCACCAGGTCTGGATCACCATGAAACAAGATAAGAGAAACTTAATTGATCTCACAGTGGAGAATCAGGGTTTATAAAGGTCTAAACTAGACTTCCTGAAGTCTACCTAAAGCCTTGTCTATAGCAGAAAACTCCAAGCTCCAAGTCATAACTAAAACAATCATACAATGTAAAATCACCACCATAGGAGGCCATTTCACACACTTCCATTCATTCTTTATGGGGACCAATGAAACAAACTTTCAAACATAGTTCAAGTCAATAGCAGTAACTGAAAGGGCATTCTTTGTATTAGGTTAGAAATAAGCAATTATTTTAAGCGTGTGTTTGTGACATACTCTTTCTCTCCATGGGCAGTCATCTCCACCATAATCATAAGTAATTTCTTCTCCTTCTTTTTTGTCTCGTAATGCTTCTTTTCATCTTACAATTTGGGTGGATGTGGTCATCATTAACAATACGCCCAAATGTGCCATCTTGTACTGAAGCATCAATGCTGAAAAAAAAGAAATATATATATTGATATATAAAAACTTTTAAACACATATAGTACATACATTATACAGTATAGTGCTACAATCACCAAGCTTACATACTCAAAGCTTACCTATATTTATCAATTCAAATTATATAATACAGAGACAGCTTTTTCAGCTAAATTTTCAAACCCCACAGACAGAGGTTTTTCTGGGCTAATTCGTGGTGCCATTTAAATCATCAAAAACTGAAACAACAGAATGCATAATTATGATTTCACTTGAGTCATTTTTTGAAACAATTCTATTACATTTGTAATTTATTTTATCTGTAGGTTTGGTACAGCTGTTTCTACTATATTACTTCCAAATATCTTCTATATCTAATATATTTTAATACATAATTACAAATCAAACCTTTACTTTCAACATTTAGTCAGGTACTCAATTAATATATTCATCCAGTACTTCAGTAACTTTTCTTTTTCCTTTCTACTTGAAGAAATTAAATATTTCTGCTATTTGACCCACTTAATTCTTAAAATAAAACTAAACTGCAAACTACTTCTTAATAAGTAAAGCCACTATAGGTTACTGCTATTACATAGAAAGCTTTAGTTGTATCATTCAGAACCTGTATATGTACTGAGAAACCTTTAGTTGCTTCTTGAAAGTACCACACACAAGTTGATTACTATACGAGCTAGTTGCTAATGCTAACAGGTTGTATATTAAAATCACATCTAATCTTGCTTAAAAAGGGAAACCATGCAAAGTAAATCACTGAATCTGTACTTATTACACAGTTTATTCGTTTTGCATGAGCATTGAACAGATACAGTCTTTAGTATAGCTACCAGCAAAGAGTACTCAGATTCTTTAGCCTGTTTACTCTGACACTAGCTTGTTAGCAAAAATCGGTGCTAACTTCCTAGCTAGCTACTTCTAGTACATAAGAAGCTCTACTTATGTAATTTAGTCACCACTCGTTTACTGCGAAGACAACTGTTCGCCATCTGAATGTCCTTTTAGAAGGGAACATTGACCCATGTGCTGTTTGGTAGAATCTGCTGTCCAAGCTAGTTGCTAATGCTAGCTCCAACAAGTTGCCAATGCTAGCTCGAACCAGTTGCATTAGTCTGTACATTAAAACCACAGCAATTCAGGCCACAAAAGTGAATTAGCAATAACTTGGTTGCTATTAAATAACATGCATATATACAATATTTGTTCTAAAATGATTGCAAATTATGCTTACCTGTCTGTTGCATTTGAAAGCAGCTGAAAACAGTTGATTCCAAGATCATCACTCTTGGGGACCAGGATGTGGGCGGTACTTAATTATATATGCAAAGTGTGTGTGGAAACCAATGTGTCTTACCAGTCATTACCACCAGAGGTGCCAATGAGCAACCACAACACACACATTAAACATCACTTACGAGCCTTCTCTAAAACTTTGCCCAGCACCTTCTAAACAGCTCCCCCATTCATCTAAATGGTTTTCCTTATGGGGACCTGGTTTTTGGTCCTCCTAAGGAAATGGGTCCCCATGGCGTGACTGTGTTAACAGATTTCAGTCCCCACAACGTGATGATTACAAGAACACACACACACACACACACACACACACACACACACACACACACACACACACACACACACACACACACACACACACACACACACACACACACACACACACACACACACAGAGAAATATTTCATCATGATTGATTATAGCTTGTCATGTCAAAATCAATTAAATAAATCTAATAGGACAAAAGACATGTTGAAAGTGTAAGTGCTCATCAAAGGATATATGTATGTACAGTACAGACCAAAAGTGTGATTTTTCAGCCAATCACATACATATCCATTACCTACACAAAACATGTGTAGATATACCAAATTCAATTTCCATGGATATGTGAGATTTCAGAACACTTTGAAGCAACTTTTGTTCAAGTTAAACTCATCATTCTATCAATGTGCAGAAGCCAGTACTTTTCCCTTGTTTTGTCTATCTGAAGGCCAGGCTACATGGCACCGTGGCAGCTGCTGATTGGAGGTCTCCATGCCTCCGCTCTGTATAATACACTTGCATTCTGTTGTTTGTGTTGTTCGTGCTGTCTCTACCATCGACAATAAAACATGTCTTCTGTCGGAATTAAAGACACGATCCCAGACATGTCATCTTCTTCAGGTGGTGGAGGATGCGGGCCTTGTCTGTAACATCTAGTGAACAGAAGACTTATTTTTTTTACACAAAAATGTGTTGTTATTTTTAAGCCAAAACTGAGAAACCTCAAGAGAATGTATCTGGATCAGCACTTGGACAATCTGCACAGCCCCTGATTCCAGTCAGGCTGTGAGCTGCTGAGACATGGACAATACCAGCGTCCTCTTTTGCATGGACACCATTTGGAACAATTGGATTACACAATTTGGACATGATTTGGACTGATTTGGATTTCTGAATCTGGACACTGAAGCTGAAACGTGTGATTGAACGACACGTCACAGAAGAATCATGGCTTGACACAAATGCAGAAGCCTGAAGAATCAAAACAAAGAAGTGGGAGAGACTGTTTTCAAAGCAATATCTGTAACCACCATCGACTGATGAAGTTTGGTATTTTACTGAAGATTGTTCACAAGTTTTATGAAAGATCTGAACATGTTTTATGAGTTTTCTGAGTTTTTGAAGTACCGAGTGAAATACCAAGTTTATGAGTTTTTGAAGTATTGAGTTATGATGTTATGTACACGAGTGTACACTGTATTCTGAATACTTTTACTTTGATTAGCAATATAAAGGCTGTGTATAATTACAAAAAATTAAACTACACATGTTACATATAGCTGCCATTAATTAGGAATTCTAAAATGCACAGGAGTAGCAGATCATATGGCAAACATTTGCATTAACTTGCATATAAGGCATTTTAAGCGTCCCGCACATCCGCACGGCTCTTTTACTCAGCGCTCTTTCGTATTAGATCCTGGGTTTTCTCCAGCGCCTGTGTGGTGTAGCGGGATTGTCCAAGACTTTCGCTTGGACGGTCGGGGTTCGAGCCCGGGGCAAATGCTCAATTTTTTATTAGTGGGGGGAGTATATGTATCAGATTACTCCGTTACTGAATAAAGTTGCATTTTTTTCCTGCAGTTTGGTTGGTGCAGATTGTGAAGTTTACTACAGTCTAGCAACTATTTTAAATGTGTTGGCCTAATTACTAAGTATGTTTTAGAAAACATGTAAACGTCAACAAAATCAAAAGTGTCATAGCCTGTACTTGAACCCGGGTCCTCTCGCACCAGAGTCCACCTCTTTATCATTGAGCTATAACGTCACAGAAAGTTGTCTGGTGAACAGAGAACAAAGACCGATGAGAAGCCAATTTTCCTAACCCTGCTCACAAGTGCCACCTGGTGGTTGTTTGGGTCATTGCAGCATCACTGGGGAAAAAATAAATAAAAGACGCGTGAATCACACGTGAGTCTCGTGTGATTCACGCGTGAAAGGCGACAAAACGAAATGGGACCTACTGTACGTTCAAAGATACTGTCACCTTTGCCTGCTCGCGGCGCCACTCGCCTGTGCAGTTAGTTTGGTAAGAGAAATCATCACATACCGGGAGTGACGCTGCTTATTACGAGCTGTGTTAACTGCATTACTGAGTCCTAACCAGTACAATAGTGCCATGGCTTCACATATATTTCACGCTGTACAGATCTAATCTGTTATACGTTCGGGTAAAGTCTGTTTGTCTCGGTGAATGAGATGCACACAGTGGCCGCTGATACACGCACGGTCCCTGGGTGCCGCTGGACTACCGCAGTCGCTCGGGACCAGCGGGACCCGGCTCTTGAGCTTCACTTGCGGCATGTACTAGTGTGCGTGCGCGCTCGCGGAGGCTGCGCTGGAGAGACCGGTTTCTCCAGTGGAGCCTGCGCAGGTATTGATTTATTTGCACATACCACAAAAAAAAAAGATGTACAACTTTACATTTGACTGGTAGCAACTCATTATGCAGCATAGCATGTCTCACGGTAATGTTAACCAGCAGTTTGATACCCATCTATGAGCATTTGGCAACGCAAAGTGCTGCTCTTTTTTTCACGTGATGGACTCATTTTAATGCCTCTTTTCTAATGCAGGAGTACAGCGGGTTCACGCTGTCCACTGGTCGAGGCTCCTGGACGACTTGAATCAGGTACGAACAAAATGTGTTTTATACATGGCACCTGTTCTGTTTGCACGCGTGTGTTCTGTTTGTTTAGCCATTCAGAATAGCTCCAGTAGTATGCTTGATGGTTGTTGCAAGAAATCCACATTTTACACTCTGAAGTTAATTCTATTATATTTCTTGTATAATTCATATTTAGCATGCCTTTACTGCTAGATGGACAGTTTTTTTGTGTATTATTTACAATAAAGACCAAAAGGAAACTTTCTATTAATGCAAAACACTAAAAGGGCTAATTTTAGATATATTTCCTCTTGTAAATTTGTTCCATGCCAATCATGCTGTGTATTTATAAGTGCACAGACAAAGGTCATACTGTGTTTTATACTTTCATAGTGGTCACAATTTTCAAAAACTTTTCAGAGCCTTTTTCTTTACCATGTGAGGTGCTACGAAGTCTGGCGGCTGAACCACTACACTCCGTTGGCATCATACTATGTGCCTAGAAGATATCTGATCTCCCCCAAAGCATCTTTCACATACTTAAGGTATACGTGACAACATAAATATCATTAATTACAATCACGACTTTGAAACACTTTGATCTCTTTAAGTTTTCACATGCATGTGAGGCAAAGATAAGTTTGTGTAAGCCCTCAGTCGTACAGGGATTAGTCAAAGCAAAGGAAGGTTTCTCACCCATCATCTGTACTTCTTAGCAAGTTTTCCCGACGTTTCGTCCTCAACCTAGCGGACTTCTTCAGGGAATGAATTCTCGGACCGCGCGTTGGAGATTTATAACCTATGGGTGTGGTAAGCCACACCCTAATCCTGATACTAACTCGTAAACAAACTAAGGTCTGCTTGATGTAGAAGGGAGCAGGTCTAACGACCCTGCTGAGGCTAACGACCCTAACTCCTTAGCATGTCACAGACCTATTGTCTGCTGGGATGCTCAAGTGGAGTGCAGGTCTCACCCCTCCTAACTCATTAGCATGTCACTGACCTTGTCCCAAGTTAGGGCGTTGTTTTTAGGATGTCGTCATAGATGCGAGGCAAAACAAATCTTAACCCTCCTCCTCTGTTGAGAGAAGGTTTTTGTTTCCTCACAAAAATGGCTTCTTTCACCCCTCTCTCAAACCAATTCTTCTCCCGAGCCAGAATTTTAACCTCAGTATCATCCACCGTGTGGTTGGAGGCCTTGAGGTGGAGATGAACAGCCGACTGTGGCCCACTAGAGTTTTCTCTACGATGTTGGTAAAGTCGTTTTTGTAGAGTTTGTTTGGTTTCTCCAATATAGTGGTCAGTGCACTCCTCTTCACTACATTTAATTGAATACACCACATTGCTCTGTTTGTGTCTGGGTGTTTTGTCTTTGGGATGCACTAATTTCTGTCTTAACGTGTTGAAAGGTTTGAAATACACAGGGATTTTGTGTTGCCTAAAGATTCTTTGTAGTTTCTCTGAAACTCCCGCCACATATGGTAAGGACACCCCTCTCCTCCTACTTTCTTCTGTCTGTTGGACTGTGTCTCTGGCCTTTCCCGTCCTTTGGGCTTTAGTAAAAGACCACTTGGGGTAGCCACATCTGGAAAGTGCTCTCTGAACATGTTTGGTTTCTCTGTTCTTTCCCTCCGAGCTTGTGGGGACCTGGTGGGCTCGGTAAAAGGTCATCCATCAAATTTTGACGTTTTGTGCTTCCTTATTTCTCTTACGACTGAGGGCTTACACAAACTTATCGTTGCTTATAAACGGTATAAATGAGTGTCCAATAGTCTTGTCTACATATCCTGGTCATAATTTTGTCACTTTGGTGCAAATTAGTTGAAAGTTAAACTTTCTGCCTAAAACCGTCTGTGAGGCGCCATCTGCTGGCGACCTGTGATACTACATTTGAATTTTGAATCTGGCGCCTGAGACCTGACGTCAGCAGCCCCCCGTCCAGAGCTATATAAACGGCCCAGTCTCGTTCACGCCCCCTTTAGTCCTCCAGGCTACGCCCATTTAGAGGAAGATTTGAACAGGAAATGTGAGTGACGTAAAGCGGGGGTGAGAACCACTTTAAAGAAAACTGAAGGATTTAAGAAGAAAAAAAGTTCAGGATGACAAGGGACACTAAAATCCCCAGTGATGGGCTTGGTGGGCTCCCTCCTCAGCAGAAGTGGAGCGCATTTCTTGCGGCTCTCACTGTTCTCCTACCGCGGTAAAGTGGGCCGGCTTTCCGGAGTCAGCGGTAAAGAGGCCCGCACATTAAAAGCGGGCGGCCGCTTTCTGCTGTTACTTTATGCGGTTCATCCCCGCGGCTTCTCTTTCCAAAGTTACTGTCAGTAAACGCATAAACCGGCCACCCGCTTTTAATGTGCGGACCTCTTTACATTTGACTCCGAAAAGCCGGGCCTCTTTAACGCGCTGTTCTACCGCTGTCCTCCCTCCCTCCCTCCGCTGCCCTCTCTCCCTCCTCTGCCCTCTCTCCCTCCTTTGCCCTCTCTCCCTCTCTTCGCACCATCAGCCTGACCCCTGATACAAGTGACTTTTCGCCCCCTCCGGGTTTTTCTGTTGTGGAAATTAACCACGTTTCATTTTAAAGCAGGTATTATTTATTTGTAGCCTCCAAACACCTTTAGTTTTAGCAAACAACAGCAGGACACGCTTTGCCGCTGCGCATGATGTGAGCTGTGTTACGTGATGATTTTGATTGACGCTGCAATGACTGGGACAAAATTACTAACGTTATTAAAATATATTATAGTCTCAAAACACAATTTAACAAGTAGTCCTTTTGAAACAAATCAAATGCTAAATAAATATTTAAAGGCTTTATATTTGCTCAAAAAAAAAAAATCTTTTTCTTTTTTGTGTGGAAATCATCTTGCGACCCCCCCAGGGGTTCCCGCGACCCCCCGGGGGGTCGGGACCCCCACTTTGGGAACCACTGCTCTATCAGGTTCTCTGTCAGCTGAGGACGAGCTGTTTTATTTTACATTGAGTTCTATGGGACTTTTTCTGGGTAGCCCTCGTGAATTTAGTCTGCAGTACCACAGCGCCCCCTGTGCCCATGGGTGGGACAGCTATAAGCTAGGAAAACACTATCCAGTTATTATTATAGTTCCATGGTTGTGCCACAGGTGCGTTGTATACATGGATCTATTATAATAACTGGATAGGGTATTACTAGCTTGTAGCTCGGGGGATTCTCGTGGTACTGCAGACTAAATTCACGTGGGCTACCTAGAAATTGTCCCCATAGAACTCAATGTAAACTAAAACAGCTTGACCTCAGCTGACAGAGAACCTACAGCTTTCATAAAGGTCGGATTTTGTTGGGATTTTAGTGTCCCTTGTCATCCTGAACTTTTTTTCTTCTTAAAGGCACACCGCGGACTTTGTGATCTAAAGAGTTGACACATATGAGTTATTTTATATGAATACTTGGGCCAATATACAGCGCTTGACACTTGCAATGCTCCGAGCGGGGCTGCCCTCTTGAAATACCGCCCATGTAAGTTTCGAGCAGACGGACCGTCTGCCACCAGGTCACGTGACTTGGAAGAAAGACTTGCTTTACGGCTACAGGCGCTGATATACTCATGGAGCTAAGGCTTTTGCTACTCATTTTTCACCTGCTCGACTCCTGGTCATGGCTGAGGCAAGGAAAATTTTTAAACCTTCGGAGGAGGCTAAAAAGAGGAAACGCGAAAGGGATCGTGCTGTAAGCTGCATGTCTGTATGAGCGCTGCTCTTCACCTGGTTCCTGGATGTCATCGACTGCAAAGATGTCATTCCACGCAGCACGAGCTAGACGCAGAACTCCCTCATCCAGGATATAGAAGTCCATGTGTGGTAGATTACTAATGCAGCGGTCTGGAGGCTGACCACAGCAGAGTCTCTCAATATCTGTAGGCATGTCTCTACAGTTTGAACACACACACCAGTGCATGATGTCTGAATACACACTCAAAAGACACCGGCTGACTGTTTGTTGACTTTTGCGACAGTGCTGAGTTGCTTGTAGCCACTAGGGGCGCTAAACGTGAAAGTTGCAGGTCTAGCGCCCCTAGTGGCCAAGAGTTACACGGTGTGCCTTTAAATCCTTCAGTTTTCTTTAAATCCACATTTTACTGCCACAAACTCTACTCGTCTGGCTCTTACTCCCGCTCTAACTCCCACTCTGATCAGCAGCTCTGATTGGTCAGAGCTGTCCCTATGTGCACGTGCATGACAGCCACACACGCGTATTTGGCGCAAAGCATCATGGGAGCTCGTCAACTGCGCAGAACCGGGAGGACCAGACGATGCCCAAAAATAGGCGAGTTCCGCTAATCTCTCAGGCTCGTGAAGTCAGTTGATTCACTGTTTTGCCAAAGCCAAATTCATGAACAGAGCAGGTCGGAGCATGAGTGGGTTCATCATGGCTCCTTGAAGTTACTAACAAACTTTTGGCACAAACTTCATTTTGACATATTTTTTCATTTAGACTGTAATTGTTGCTGTTTGAATTAATAAAAACATCTTAGATCAATGTTGTGTTTTTTTCTGCATTAACAAAAATGCTCCTCGCTTTAGATTAAGGTACTGCAAAATAGTGTAATAAGCAGTTTATTAACGCATATTTTTAGTGGCCTATTACCACTATTACCTATTAATAAGCAGCTTATTAATATCTTTATAGGCATATTGTTAGTGGCCTATAAACATAGTATGAGCAGCTTATTAATATGTTTATAAGTACATATAAGCAATCTATAAGCATGATGCTAATCTCTATTAATACCTTATTAATACTTAACAAGCACACCTTAATATAAAGCGTTACCAAAGAATCCCTTAGCTCACTGTCAGCTGCAGGATTTATTTTCAGCACAAAATCCATTGAGTAGTAAAAGTAAAAGGTCACTGGTCAAACACACTGAGCTCCACGTGTCTGTATAATGTTCCGCAGATGGCAAAGGTGGCATCAGGTTTATTGAAATGCACGTTCTACCATATGATTTTATGCTTGTGTAAATATGTATTTATGGAAGTTTACGAGAAAGATGAACAATTAGGACAGTTGCCAGAGTGGTCACATTCTAAAACATGCTTTTGAAGGTGGAAAAAGGCCCTTTAAATGTAGCAGAATATATACATGGTGCAGTGTGCATGTAGCGGCGGAGCATGTAGACTAGAGCTCATGTGACAGAGGGTGGGTGTATGTGGGGGGATGGAGGAGAGAAATGACAGAAATATCAGAATATAGCTTCCCCCCTCATGTGGTCTTTCCTTTACAATCTGCCGCTTTTTATTCCACACAAAATCATCTGCTTAGGGCATCTGCAAAATCTCACCAGATTTATTCAAAACATGTTCAATATATATATATATATATATATATATATATATATATATATATATATATATATATATATATAATCAGGAAAAAAGAACATGAAAAGCTTGAGAAATACCAAGGTCTCAGAGAGGAGCTGGAGAGGGCCTGGAGGGTAAAGGTGACAGTAGTGCCCGTGGTGATGGTGCACTCGGGGCAGTGACCCTGAAGCTAGAAGAGTGGTTACAGCGGATCCCCGGAACAACCTCGGACATCTCGGTCCAGAAATGTGCAGAGCTAGGAACAGCAAAGATACTGCGCAGAACCCTCAAGCTCCCAGGCCTCTGGTAGAGGACCCGAGCAGAAGGATAAACGCCCGCGTATGTATGTGAGTGTTTGTGAGTGTGTGTGTAAAACCTCCAGACTCCTGACAGGTGTTTCTTGTGTGTCTAGTGTCAGGTCAGTTTGGTTGTCATGTTCATTTGACATTTTGGCCTCTTTAATTTGTCACTTTGAGCATGTTCTGTCTGACTAAAATCCTAAAGCTTGAGACACTGTTTTCTGTTGTGTGATTGACACGAGTTGGATCTACAGTAAAGCGCCTGCTTTGTCCAAACCCTTTTCAAACTGTGTATTACGGTTTATATATTCCAAATCTTGTTTATGCCTTTTGTGTGTGCTTGAATGACTACAACCGTTGTAGAATTCAGGCTCTCAAGTTACAGTCATGTTTGCACTTACAAGTACAGGCTATGTCCACACAGAATATTACAGTTAATTGATACTATTTCAGTTTTAAAAGCATGTCTCCTTGTTTAGAAATGTAAGTTAGCTCCTGTTGACTCTTTCATGAGAGATTTTTCCATGCATGAATTTACACCTAATTGTTGGAGTCAGTGGAAAAAGATTTGCGTACTCTGGGGACTTCTGCAAATGTATTCCATTGTGCTTTTACAACAAAAGGCAAATAAATGAATCTGAATCTTGGATCTGAAGTGGTAATGGAGAGACTGCAGTGGCTGTGGTTAGAAAAGTGATGGAAAAGAGGTGCACTGAGGGCCGCCCTTATTTACCGGTCATCCTCATCCGGAAAACTTCAACAGTCGACTGAAGTGCGCCCTCAGCCTATTGTCCTGGCCGCACTGTAATGAATCTCTGCTGGAGGTAAAAGAATGGGAATTATATCCTGGCCAGATTTAAGATTTATGAATATTTCCAGAGTTGAGCTAAGGTTTCTGCTGAGGCAAGCCACCAAGTGCCACCGCCAATAGTCAATCAATAGCTCGGATCATTGCCTTCAGCCCATCATCGTCTGCAGATTCAGGCTCCTCTCTCTGCCAACTTGTCAATACAGGGACTGATGCATAGAGTCTGGAAGTACATAAAGAAACAGGCTCGGCCCATGGATAAATTTACAAGGCATTTGGGAGCCATGTACACCCATTTGCGTATGTGCGATATTAGTGTCGCCCAAGGGGTAAAGTATTAAAGAAGATAAAACATGCTTCTGCCTGCTGTATTGCGGTAATGACACCAGTGGCTCATTATGTGGAATTTAATTTAATCCATGCATTTCTGTTTTCTTCCTTAGAACCTGTGCATTGCATTAATGTGCATTGATATATGCACTAGTATATACACACGGTGACAGTAGTGCCCGTGGTGATGGTGCACTCGGGGCAGTGACCCTGGAGCTAGAGGAGTGGTTACAGCAGATTCTTGGAACAACCTCGGAAATCTCGTCCAGAAATGTGCAGTGCTAGGAACAGCAAGCTCCCAGGCCTCTGGTACAGGACCCGAGCTTAGAGAGGGATGACCGTCCGCGGAGGGCGAACAGGGAAATTTGATTTAAAATATGATTTGTTGTAAATATGATCCTATACTTGCGCTTTTGCACTACTGGTAAGATGCTAAACTGAATTTTAATAAAGTTGAAACTAATCTAATCGATGGAAAAAGACTATTCTGTGCGTTACATCCGCTTTCATTAAAAAACCATCAAATGCAAATATCCTTAAAAAAATGTCTAGTTAATCGGATTCCCACAGCAGTATTTCAGCATTTAACTCAAAAAGCCTTCAAGCAGTGCACTATTTATTCTCACAATGCAGGAATGAAGTGCTGACCTGCTGCGTAACAAATAATTCATATACTTAAACCAACTCAATATGGTCTGAAGTGAAATCACTGCGAGCAACTTAGTAAAGATACCCCCCTACAAGACGAAACCATTTTAAAAAACATTCCCTTGAGGCATAGGACCAATAGCTTCATTGCTGATCCCACTATCTGTGGACCAAGTACTACAACATGCATTTATGGTATTCCTAAATATCAGGGGGATTGGATTTTCACAGACCAGAGCATCTTTCATTTGCTCTCTATCTGCTGAACAAAGCCTGATTGCATCGGATTTTCGATCTATGAGTGTATATCTTCAGCGTGCATGCCGGCCATCTTTATTGTCTGGGTGTTGTACGCACAAAGAGAAGAGATCCAGAGACAACAGGCCATTCTGTAAGTGCATCCAGTAAAGACACAAACACACACATCCTATGGTGTTCTATGGTCATGTTTTCAATCTTTTTTATTATTATTTAAGGACAATGAAAAGCAAGACAGACAAGCAACAGGAATATAAGCATAAACAACATAAAGAAAGGTAAAGAAAAAAAAAAAGGTCTAGAATTCACTCATCAAAATCAAACTACAGATGGAAAAGAATAAATGAAGATGTATTTATGAGAGAAAATGGCCATGGAAATAGTAAGTAAGTAATCTTTATTGATATTGCATGTTGTCACCAAGGTCACCCAAAGTGTTTTGCAGTGTTTAGAGTTCAGATAGTGTTCCCTTCTCTCCACACGCAAGATGCAGATGTTTTTAGTGGTACGGGAAACTGGAGGAAACCTACGCACGGGGAGAACATGCAAATTTCACTCAGAAAGGCCCGGTTCCGACCAGGATTCAAACCTAGAACAAAAATAATATAATCTAGGATAGATTGGCAATTCTATGCTTTGTTAGAATAAAATGTTTGGATTAGAAAACATGGTTTTTGCTTTAAATTGATTTCACAGACAAATGACTCAATGAGCTGTGAACAATGTGTGGAGCACGGAGAACAATAAGGTACATATTCCTCACAGAACTACAGTGAACATTGTGGATATGGAAAATGAGATTCTTAAGTAAAAAATATAGATGGTCAGTGGGAAATTAAGATTAAGGTGAACTAATTGTCCTCTGCCTTTGACCCTTCGTCCTGTGCCAGAGCTGCGCCCGAGGATCCATCTTCAGAGGTTGATGAGGTTGGTCAGAAAGAAGCTGGAGGATTTTACCTATGATGCATATTTATGGCGGTGGGGGGGAAACCCGAGCGCCTGGAGGAAACCCACCAAACTTCACATAGAATAGGCTTGGATTGACATGGGATTGAATGTATGACCATCTTGCTGTGAGTGCTACCCACTCAGCCATTGTGTTATTCTGCTTTTCATATTTGACATCCGGCGCAGTCTGAACCAAGACATTTGACTGGAAAATTCCCAAACACACAAGTGTTCCCAAGTGTTTGTGAATTTTCCAGAGAAATGTCTCACACTTCCCAAACACAAAAAGACAGAAAATGGCTCTGTTTATGATGTACTGTAATTGTCTGAGGTTTTGTTGAGGCATATACCAGCTCCAAGAACAAGTGAGTCTCTTATCCCCCAATTCCCCTTAGTTGCTCTCACACTGTAGAAATGCCTGAAAGTAGTTCTAACTTAATTTATTATCAGCAGTGTAAACATTTCCACTCGTAAAACACTTGGGGATGAAAGTCATCAAAACATCTTTACAAGTCGTATAGATGAGAGGAAGGAACAGGGCAGACATGGGCAAGGCAGAAACCCCGGTCTGGCGGTCCAGGTCATGGCCTAAAGGCCGGGAGAGGCGGGCCGGGAGAGGCGGACCGAGAGAGCGGACCGAGAGAGCGGACCGAGGGAGCGGACCGAGGGAGCGGACCGAGAGAGCGGACCGAGAGAGCGGACCGAGAGAGCGGACCGAGGGAGCGGACCGAGGGAGCGGACCGAGAGAGCGGACCGAGGGAGCGGACCGAGGGAGCGGACCGAGAGAGCGGGCCGAGAGAGCGGACCGAGAGAGCGGGCCGAGAGAGCGGACCGAGAGAGCGGACCGAGAGAGCGGACCGAGGGAGCGGACCGAGGGAGCGGACCGAGAGAGCGGGCCGAGAGAGCGGACCGAGAGAGCGGGCCGAGAGAGCGGACCGAGAGAGCGGGCCGAGAGAGCAGACGGAGAGCAGACCGAGAGAGCGGACCGCGGACCGAGAGATATTATTGATAGTCGCATTAACCTTCTTCTACCAAAAGTAAGACATACAATGTCTTTATTACGAGGTATGATATCATGACCATTCGGAGCTGAAGTTAGCTTAATGACAAATGTTTACTTCTCACTTGTAACATTAGAGCCGTGTACAGACTGTTTGGTCACAATCAAAAACAAACCAGTATAAACAAATAAAGACAACAACTGGATTCCGGGGTTCTGAACTTTACAATGAGGTATGAACTTGTGTCAATGATCTCAACGGCTGCTTAGCAAGAGGGCGACACAGAGGGCCCAAAGAAGCCTGAGGGCCTGAGTTTGGATGTGTCTGCTCTAAAATTATTGTTTAACATTGAAAACAAATGATTGGTGCCAACCGTCATGGGGGACCAAAGGGCCTCATCCTCAGAACAACAGCCAATATATCTCTTAGATACAGTAATCCGGATACAGGTCTTTCAATATTCTGTACAGTTTGAACAGAAAGAGTATAAATCAGTAATGTAAGACAGCCCTATAACAAACCTTGACCTTTACCTCTACCCGGTCCTTCAAATGCCCCGGTGAAATGTCAGTGACCTACGCACACACACAAATGTCATTCACAGGGGGGGCTGCCTGCACGAATACACATCCAGCCCTGAGCTCCTTGATGACGTTATTCTGATGAAGAAACCAGGGACTACGAACGCTGAGAGGCAATTGTAAAGCAGGCGACAGGCCCTATGCTCCCCACCTGGGCCCTCACGAGACCAGTGTTGAGCATCAATCACCCTGGCTCCCCAAAGAGTTCCTCTCCTTTATACTGTGAATTTAATGAGCTACACAGGCCCTGGATTGAGCATGTGACGTGTGATGGGATCTACACATTATTGTGCACTATGTGAGAAAAACAACTCCAGCCTCGACATGTGAACGTAGTAGAGTGTAGTTGTGAGGAGACAGAGATGGTGAGAGCAGATCAAGCTCCCAGCTCACTGCTGGCACCACCACCACCACCCTGTGGGTGGTGAGATGCACTTGACGGCTGCTTGTGGGCAGATTGTCTGCAACATTTTCCTTCTGTTTGAAATCATGAGAGATTCTCCATTGACTAGAAAGATACAATACTACACAGATACAAGTCATAAGTGAAGATTATGACTTATCACTAAGGTTTTCACCCTTAGTGATGCCCTTCATGGAGCATGGAGATTGGAATTGGTCAGTCGATCGTATAACAAAAGCAACAGATTTTAAACAACCTTTTTAAGCACGCTCAAAGGTAATGTCAGGAATGCTTTGTCATCTTCTTCAGTAACAGTATTCTGCACAAAAATATACATGAGAGAGAGGAAAATATCGAATAGATCAATCGATTAGTAAAGTGGGCGGCATAGTGGCACAGTTATTATCACTGTTGACTTTTCAACAAGAATAATCTGGGTTAGATTCCAACTCCAAACAGGGTCTAATCTCTGTGTGTGTTTGTTTCCGTCGAGTGCTTCATTTTCCTCCGAGTGCTCCGGTTTCCTCCGGGTGCTCAGGTTTCCCCTACCACTACAAACATTTATTATAGCTCCCTTCTACCCAGAACTCTGCTGGACTCCCCTGAAATCTTAGCAGGAGTTTCCTGGTTAAATAAAGGTAAATATATAACATTAAATACATCATTTGCAGTAACAAACTAGGACTGTTTTTAGACATAAGTAAAAATTAATATTTTGGCCACATCTTTGACACTGTCCTTAATCCAAAATTCAATGGTGCGATTCATCAGACTGCGCTGGGCTTCTCTGAGAGAAGGTAAAAGCGGCTTGAGTGAAAAAGCGTGTGAATCAAGCTGAAAATATAATCTTCTCCAAATCCTCTCAGCACCAAAACAACACATGGTTGATGAGGAAACAAAGATCTTCATGCTCCAAATTCAATTACAAACCAAATGCATGAGATGATCAGGCATTGTATAGTATTATGGAACTGGAAAATAATGATCGCAGTGAATGTTGATGGAAAGATGCAGGGGCTGTCCATGGTGCTGAAATGAGCTCGGGACATATTTGGCCAAATAGACTGAACAAGTTTGGACAATGTAAAAAGCAATAAACAAATAAAAGCCAACAGATTTAAGAATAGCTCTACCTCTGCCTCTATTGTTGTCTGCAGTGCGGTACGTTACACCTGGCTGCTGTGGAAACATTGGGGTGTCTCTGTCCTTATGCACATTGAAAAACCTCTTATAAATAGTCTTGTCTTCTTCTGCTCGATCTCGAAAAACTGGAAAATATACTGAAGGTCACGAGTGTGTAAGATTGCTGCTGCCTCATTCCAATTTTATTCTTGACTGTACAATATTATGGCATATTCTTGTGCTGATATTATGCAGACAAGCCGATTAGAGAGTCCTATATGTTCGTGTCCAACGGCACTGTGAGCCTAAGACCAAATTGAACCGTGAACCTTGACAATATCCATCCATTTTCTTCCGATTCATCCGTTTCCGGGTCGCGGGGGCAGCAATCTAAGCAGAGACGCCCAGATTTCCATTGACAATATGGAATGTGTTATTTCTGTTTCTCCAGGTAAAAAATGTTGGGCACGCATTGGTCTAGATATTTCCTGAATAAATACACTTTGTTAAAATGAGAAAAAAGGAGTGTATACTTTTAAAGACCAAAATAAGCTATTCCATTGTTTGCTGAGCTAAATTTGGACACTTCCAATAAGGGACCTCTTGTAACCGCACTGAAGCATACATACAAGAGCTCTATCCCTGTCCTCAAGCATCAATTTCCCGTAATAATTTTCTCTGGTGATGAGAGGCTCTCTTCGATCAAGCCATGTAATAAAGAGGACACTTAAACACATCCACCCAGAGCACTTTTGAAGCCCATGCGGAGCCATCGCAGGGTGGCAGTCATCAGCTGAATGTATGACTAATTTAATGAGAAGTGTTTTTTTCTCTTTATTTCCAGGAACAAGCAGGTCCCATCAGGATCACAAGTGCAGAGAGGTGAGGTGTGGGTGCAGCCGTGGGTGAGCTGGGGATGTGTTGGGAAGCAGACCTGACAAGCGGAGGTGGTAATTGTGTTGATAATGGTTGTTCCAAGGGGGAAGGGCGTTGAGGGCTCTTCAGTGCACTCCTGTCGGCACATTGTCCACACAGTTATGTAAAACAGCATTTGCTTTTAGATCCAGTTAATGTGAGTGTAATGACATACATATGCTGGACTTGGGAAATGTTAAAACAAGATGCTTACATTTGGGACTAATGTTTGGAATGAGCACGTGTACTTCTACTTGAGTGCTTTTCTTTCGCATGTAGCGAATGACCCGCCCATGCATCCCATAATAACAGTCAGAAGTGACGGGGACACATGCGTATGAGATGGCGACAAAGCAGGTCAACCCTGGTTTAGTCCTGGTGTAGCTCCTGTTTTGGCTGTTTTACAGTATTTTCAGTCTGCTCGCTCAGACCACTAATGTCCCCGTGACCACTTTACGGCTCTCTGATTGGTCGCTGCACAAGCGTCTCGAGGAAACGTTCAGCAATGTTTATCTCCTGCGTGCGTCGGTTTTCCGCTCCTGCGCCTCTGCCACGCAGTCCGTGCGCCTCTACCACGCAGTCCGTACGTGGATCCCGAGATGCACATGCATTTATATACACAGTATATACATACAAAAATGAAAAATCTCACCTTTTGCTTTCCACTGGCTTTTATCCCTCTCTAAGCTCGGGTCCTGGGAACTTGAGGGTTCTGCGCAGTGTCTTTGCTGTTCCAAGCACTGCTTTTTTTCTGGACCGAAATATCCGAGGTTGTTACAGGGATTGGGCACTACTGTCACCTTTACCCTCCAGGCCCTCTCCAGCTCCTCTCTGAGCCCTTGGTATTTCTAAAGCTTTTCATGTTCTTTTTTCCTGATGTTACCATCGCTTGGAATTTCCACGTCCACCACAACAGCTGTCCTCTGCCCTTTGTCCACCACCACAATGTCAGGTTGGTTCATTACCATTCGGTCGGTCTGTATCTGGAGGTCCCACAGGATCTTCGCACGCTCATTCTCCACCACCTTTGGAGGAGTTTCTCATTTAGACCATGGAGTTTCCAGCCCATACTCTGCACAGATGTTTCTGCACTATGCCAGCCACTTGGTTATGGCGTTCCACTTGGTTATGGCGTTCCATGTAGGCCCTCCTTGCCTGCATATTATACCCTGCAGTTATGTGTTGGATCGTCTCAGGTCCCCCTTTGCACAAACGACACCTTGGGTCTTGTCTGGTGTGGTATAGCGTCAAGGTCCCCCCAAACAATAAATAATTATGCATGTAGATGTGATAGTCATATACAGCAAATTTTTGTGTGCTCGGTTTCTGCCGTCTGCGTGACCATGGACTCAGAACCAGGATCGGACACTGTCTAAACCAAACCTAAACCCTCCTTGCATACAGACAGTGTGTGGACTTACACACTCCTGTGAGGACAGTAGTAATGAAAGCTTTGATCTGACAACACCCAGCTCTGATGCGGATGTCGCCGCTTTCTCTTTCGGGAAAGGAGCAACAGCGTTGCATTTGCAGGTGTGTGCACTGGTCACGGGACTTTCAGTCAATGTTAAGCTTCACGTACACAGCAGTTTTGAGATTGCATTTATTGTAAAAGAGCCAATCAAGGGCTTTTGTTTGTATGGACAGACACATTAACACAGGGAACAGATAAAGCCACATCTCAGACATAGAGCCTGAATAAGCCGTCAGAATTACTCACTGAACATAATAGCTCACCTTTAATTCATACAGCAGGTTGACATCCTTTCCAGTTAATTAAACACTTATTTTAGACTAAAACAGGAGCTCTCGGACTTCTCTGAGGTCCGTCAGTTCTGCTCCCTTAATGAAAGCCCTCCACTGGACATGGGTTAGCAATTAGCAGGTCCCTGTACGACTGTAGGCTCCGGGGAGGGGTCCAGTGGAACTCCCACTCGTACATAAATGTTTCAAGCAGCATGACAGAGTTTCATTATTCAACAGGATACTCCTCAGCTCCACATGACCAAATGTGTTAGGGACGCTTTATTGACAGAACAGACTAGCTCCAAGACATGGAGGCCAAGAGGCCGATTATTGGAATTAGGCAGATTAAAGATCAGCAAGAAAGTGTCTGTAGATACGATCTTTCAGTTGTTGCACAACGAAATAGTATCATTGTGGTCAGAGAAGCCTGTCTCCTGTATTTTCAGAAGGACTGTTCTATATTTTAAATCTCTGACTCCCCATGTCTTGTCCTGAATCTATTCATGTGAAACTGAACACATTCAAAAAGCATTAATAAAAACTGTATCACTCACCTATTCCAATTTAACTCAATCGCATAAGACACATGTGAACCCTACATGGAACCATTTCTACTCCACTACTGCTACTGGTTCAACAGATGTATTTAAGAGCACTGGGAAAGGTACTGTACATATATAGTACAAATATATGTGTTGGAATGCATAGGCTACTCACTCAGTTTGAAAAAAATAAATTAGGGCTGTCAAACGATTAAAATGTTTAATCGAGTTAATTACAGCAAAAAAATTAATTAATCGTAATTAATCGCATTTTGAATTATCGGAAAAATTATGCCATATTTTTCTGTAAATGGTTGTTTGAATGGAAAGATAAATGATGACATAGTGTACATATGTACTGTATTTGTCTATTATAACAATAAATCCACATAAAATGGCATTAACATTATTAACATTCTGTCTTTCTGTAGTAGACACTATTTTTTCAGCTCGACAAATTCCACATCTGCTAAAGCCTCCTCTTTCTTCTTATAAAAGAAGAAAGGCTGTGGATCCTCTTCATTAGTGCCTCTACAAACTATTGTTTGTTACACGGATGAGAATGGGACATTTGAAAAAAGTCTGAAATGCCTGTCAGTCGATGGCTGTCATTAAATATGTTTGATTTGCTCACAACATTTCACTTTGGGCAAAAACAACAGGAAATGGTAGTGCAAAGGAAAAGTTAGGTACCCCAGCTTTAATTTAGCGTCTTTTTTCGAGAGAAGACACGGGGGAGACGGACTGTTTCTTGCAGCGCTGTTTTTATTGTGCATCCTGTGCGTGATCAGTGCACACAGTGGTCCTGTGCGTGTATATGGCATTGGGTACATGGCCACGTACGGCTGTGCGCTCCCGTGCTGTTGAAAGCCGCTCACAGCTGCTGGACTGTCCAAAGCGGCCGCAGCTGCCTCAGAGCGCTGCGGACTCCCATTCACAGCAATTGCCCCCCAGTCACACGCGCACAGGGTGCCAGTCACTTGGCACATGCGTTAAAAGCGTAAAAAATGTTAACGCGATTAATGAAAAAAATGAATTAACGCGCAATAACGCGATAACTATGACAGCCCTAAAATAAATACAAATCTTCTACATCTTGTACTTCAATTTATGAAAAATAGTTATATTTACCTGAAAGCTCTTTTTAGTGGGTGCAGTATTATAGTAAAGAGCCATTTTTAGATCAGAAAATAGACTTGGCTCCCAGAATGAGCCAGGGTGCATGCAGCCTAACAGCTAGTAAATGCCAGCATATGGCATTTCCAGACTGTGATGCTTGTCCAAGCACGACTGATGCCTCTTTAATCACCAACAAGTACAAGATTAGCTTAAAAGCTATTTTATTTCTCATCTAAAAAACAATATAATGTTGTGTATGATTTTTTTTAAATGTCCATGAAAGCAGCACAGAACAACATACTCATGCTACAAAGGCTCAGGGTTGTCCTAATGTCTTTATTGTACATTACATATGTAAATGTGCCGCTGGGCATCTTGGCGATGTGATTGGATGAGTTTGTTCACTTACAAAAGCAGATGTTGCTCAGCAGCCCCAGCTGTTGGCTTCGTCCGACAGCAGAAGACATTAAAGTGGATTTTCTTGTCTCCTGTGAAAGTAAATCTCCCCATGCTTCACTTTAGCTGCTCAGGGTATAGAAGTCTGATTTGGCCAGATGACAAAAACTCTCCTAATCAGAAAATCTTAAATTGCTCCCAAACCTTACTGGCCAACATGATTTAAAATGTGAGCATTCTGCCGTTCAAATGTAATCGCAACCAATCTCAATTTGTCGAGCATTTTTCTGATTCTCAGTTTATAAACCAACAACCAAAGGCAAGTCAAAGCAAGTTTTCCTGCACAGCACAGTTCACACACAAGGCATTTCAAAGTGCCCAACAAAAAAAGAAACAAAACATTAAAATCATTAATAATCACAACAAATTGTATAGATACTGTACAATCCTTCAGTGGTATGCACAGCCAAACAGAACTGTTTTAACCTGGATTTGACCAGTGGCAGAGTAGATGCCTGTCTCACATTTTCTGGAAGAACTTTCCAGATTTTAGCTGCATGAATCTGAAATGCTGGCTCTCCATGTCTAGTCCTGACTCTGGGCATCAGCAGGAGGCCAGTCCCTGTGCTCCTCAGAGTTGGTTCATATACCACAGATGTACATTATAAAATAAAACACAGTTACTGAAGTGCAGATGATGGGTGAGAAAAAATCTGTTGTTTTTACTTCCCATCTAGTTACTTTTAGAAATCATTGCAGACAAAGCTGCAGTAGAAAGTCTAGTCAATGTTCAATTGGACCAGCAATAAATTATGTGCACATGAAAATACAATACTCCAATAAACCAAATCACATAATAATCAGCTGTTTCAATTATTACATCTGAAATAAATGCGGGAATAAAAAACTCTTCAATAAATAGCAAAGTATTTATTCTACTTCCGGTCTATAAGACATTGAGTGACGCAAAGACGCATTCACAATAATAAAATGATTTTTGGACCAAGAATAGCTTACAGAGGTTTTTTCATAAAACACAGTCAGTACAACCACCCTCTTCTACAAACAATTTTTCACCCTTACATGTATAATCTTTCCTTTCCCACTCTATTCACCGCAATGCCTTCCTCAGTTACCCTTTCTGTAACTTCTTTCACACAGCTTCCATCTGCACTCTCATTTGAACCCAAATACTTAAGCACATCCACTTCTTCTAGGAAAACTTTACACCCCTCACATGCTGTTCCCCTGCGGACCTTCTCACTCTACTCTTCCCAGCATTCACATTCAACTTCCTCCTTGTGTGCTTACATTGTATGTCAAATGGAGCTGCTGAACTGTGCAAAACATATTTCGGACTCTTGTGTCTGACATTAAAGTACTTATCTATCTATCTACCTATCTATCAATCTTTAATTTCTCGTCTGAGTCAGCCACTAATGTAGCCTGGCCTTAGCCATCCGTACACTCCGTTCAATCATCATTTCACTGCATGTAACGTCTGGGTCTGGGTCTCTGTGTTTCCAATTACATCGGTTGAATTCCATCTGACCAATCAGCGAGTGCTGGAGGCGGGTGTTGTAGTTAGTTGTGGGTGACGTCAAGAGTTTGCGTCGAACGGGCCGGTTGTAGTTTGGTAATGGCGAAAAATGCGATAGTAAAGTAATCCGGTCTGGTTCTATCAAGAAATTGAAGCCGGAGCAAGAGGAATGTATAACAAATGTAATCACTGGAAAAATCACGGGCTCCGTTAGCGGCAAAGGAGATGGCTAGGCTAAATGCTAAATGCTAACGAAAGACTCGGGCGCATTGGATACGTCACAGTAAACTCAGATCCAATCGTTTCAATCTGTAAAAGGAGTTAACCCCTCCTCTCTGTAAACGGAGCTCAATGGAGCACCTCCAGACCTTAGCATGAAATGTAATTTGTACTATGGGGTGGTACGACCAGGCTACCACTAATGCTGTGTCATCAGCAAATCGTGACTGACTCAGTTGCCAACTTACATTCCCTGTCACCAACTCGCACCCTCCTTCTAACCTTCTTGCGTTCACTTCTCTCACAACTCCATGCATGTACATAATGAACAGCCACAGCGACATCACACGCCCCTGATGTAATCCCACAATCGCTGAGAACCACTCACTCACACCATCAGCTACTCTCACACAAGCTCGTCTACATTCATAAAAATGTTTCGCTTCTTTCAAAGCCATCCACACTGTAATAATGATAATAATAATGCATTGGTTATATATAGCACTTTTTAAGACATTCAAAGATGCTTCACATGTCATTATTCATTCACTCCATACACGGTGGTGATAAACTACTACTGTAGGGCACACTGACAGAAGCGAGCCATTCACACACACACACATTCTAGGTAATGGGGGTGAAGTGTCTTGCCTAAGCAGTAGTTTGGCACTTTACAGCCCCACTGTGGCATCAGGTGTTCCCAGAGGTTAAGTGCCTTGCCAAGGACACAGACAGACATCAGTGGGAGTCGGTGGAGAAAGTCTTGTGGTGGGCTCGATCCCACGACCTTCAGGCTCAAAGGCCAATGCTCTACCAACTGAGCCACTGTTGCCCAATGCCTGTACAAACACATCACTTACTTCCTGTGTGAAAACCTGATCCACACAACCTCGACCTTCTTCAACAACATTCTTTCATACAACTTTCCAAAAACACTCAACAGACTTATTGCTCTATAATCCCCACATTCAAACTCATCACCTTTGAGATTATAAAGTGGTTCAACACTCACCTCACACCATTTACTCAGAACTACACCATTTATAAAACATACATTAAACATTCAGTCACTGTGGCACTCTCTCTCAACACATTCAGCAGCACATCCATCCATACCCTAGACTTAAGCCTCTTTTAACCTCTTCACCGCATCGCTCACTTCATCCTTACTAATTCAATTCAATTTAATGTATTTTTGTACAGCCTCTAAATCAACAGTTATCACGGAGGACTTTACAAAGCTGTAGATTCGCCAACACAGATCAGAGAATCAAACAATTCAAACAGAGGAAATGCAATGATAAAAAACACATAGAGCCATTGATCCTTAAGAGGATGACCAATGTCCGTAAATGTTAATAAATGTCCTGGATTATCACCACTGTCCTTAGACCCTCCTGCCTCGGCAAAGAACAACTAAAACAAAAAAAAACAAAAAAAGTGGGAAACCTCAGGACTCAGGCCGTGGAACGTGGACCGAGGCAGCCTGAACACATACTTACCATGAAATATACAGTATGTCCAACATGGGAAATATACACCTCCAACATATTTGTTCACATGTTGGTCCAGTTTCACATTGGATCAGGTTTTTATGGACCAATATCAATGTGTTTTCTATCATTGCATTTTTTGTCTTTTAACTGTTTGATTCTCTGATCTGTGTTGGCGAATTCAATTGTTTTGTAATGTCCTCTGAGATAACTTCTGTTGTGATTTAGGGCTGTACAAGATTAAAGTTGAATTGAATCAGACATTAGGGCGACAGTAGCTCAGTTGGTAGAGCATTGGCCTTAAGGCCAGAAGGTCGTGGGTTCAATTCCCACCTCTACACCTTCTCCACCGACTCCCACTGATGACTGCTGTCGTTGTGTCCTTGGGCAAGACACTTAACCCCACTTTGCCCAAAGCCCCCACTGAAAGATCAAGGCTCTGCTCACACTCAGAGAGCAGCCGTCCTCCTGTGGACTCACCACCTGCAGAGGGTCAGTGAGGGGCTGGTGCTATGAGACTTGGGTGGCATCTCTGATTGCCACCCCCCTGACCCAGAAATGGATTAAAGGGTAGAAAATGGATGGATGGATGAATCAGACATATTATATAAAATGGTTGTTTTTGGAGGAGTATTAAGACTTTGTAATGCATAATTCTTCCAGGATCATGTTTAAATGATATTCCAAACTAATTGCCTGAGTTTATAAAAGTAGTGTGTGTTGTTTTATGAGGAATTCTGTGCCATGTTTTGTGTTCATTATAGCATTCTGTCTGCTGCACATGAAAAGTCCTTTGAACAGCAGCAATAACAACAACAAAAAGAAAAGGGGTTCATCTCAAAGCCCCTTTTCTCAGTGCACATCGATGCTGATTCAAATGAGCTTTTATCAAAAACAGTCTCCTCATTCATTATTTCCATTTACAGGTGAAATGTTCTCGAGCTGGAGCAACCGACAAAAGCATTTTAACCAGAGGACGATCTGTCTTAGAAACAGAGCGATGTGGAAAAACATGTGCGACTGATAACGACGACAGCATAATCATAAAGAAGTGAATAATTACAGATGCGCATTCAATTTCATTTATTCCTACAGTAATTCACAACAGCAGTCGTCTCGGAGGACTTTCCAAAATGGACATTAGAGAATAAAACAACAGTTAGAAAATCCAACGATTAGAACACAGGAAATGCAGTCCATATACGTCCTGGATCATCACTGTCCTTAAAGTAGCAATATGTGAGATTTTCATGTCAAGTCATCATTAAATGGCCCTAATCTGTCAAAAGCAGTTAATAAAACATGCTCTTTTCAAATACTTATTTAACTGATAACAGTAGTTCAGTCGAGATATTCAAATTTCAAAATTAGTTTTACTGCCCCTAAATCTTCTTTTTGTTTTCATTTTGATGTCCCGCCCTCAACCTTTTGACCAATCAGAAAGCATGATCCGGGTTGCCAGAACCCACAGCATCTCGCTTACCTCACTGGTAAAATAACATGTGGCCGCAGAACTACAAAACAAGGAAAAAAACGAGTATTTCTATAAGGGCCTTTGTGAAAAAGGTGTTTGTTATAGATTTGTTGTTGCAAAACTCTTGTTTATACAGATTTTATGGTCCCAGCAGGATTCCTCTGCATATCTGGCAACCTGAGTCAGGGAGAGTGGGAGAGGTTGCAGTACCACTTTTGGCCAGATTTGTACATATTGCTCCTTTAAACCCTCCTGCAACGCATCAAAAATAGTATAAGTGATCATATAATGTGTTAAAGGAGACATTTTGTACAACATTTGTTGGAGATTTTAACCATATTAAAAAATGGTTTCCTCATCAGTCACAGACCTGGAGTTCTTTTTATGTCCGTTCACGCTAATCATGAACGTCAGGCACCAACATGTAGCTCCGCCCCTTCGGTGAAACGCTCCTGTCTCAGTTCGGTAATAGTATGATGTCATTGCACCACTATGACATCATGCTCAGATTATTATTCTTATGAAACAAAAGTACAGTTCATAAATTCATTATTACGCGTAGAATCACATGAATGTGTTATGTTCAATATCAACATTAACTTCAACACTTTTTACAATTTTAAAAGTGTTTCCCCTCAGGCCCGTTCAATGTTCGCTGTATTTGATCCCTTCACATTCCAAACACAGACTTTCATCCATGATTCCTCAGAAAAGTCAAATCAAAAGTGTGATAATGTGTGTCTCTGTGTGATTGGCAGCAGAGGCTTCAGTGGGAGTTGTGAGGTGAGATGCTGTGAAACAAGGTGTGAGCGAACACCAGACGACCAGAGAACACAGCTGCAGCATCTGGACCCAGGCCTCCTGAAGACCTGCCCAAGACTGGAACCAGGATTTGGAGGACCTGCGAGGCTTACTGTAAAGGTTCCCTAAAATGTAAAGAAGATTTTGTACATTATTGTAGTTCTGGCTAAAGTTTTGGATAGTGAAATAACATAACAAGTAGAAAATGTGCATCAAGGGTCGACAACACTATCGCTTCTATCACTAGAGTAGTAGTAGTAAGTAAGTAAGTAATCTTTATTTATATACCGCCTTTTCACTGCACATCAGAGTCTCAAAGCGGTTTACAATTGTTATTTTTGGGAGCGGGGCCAGTACAGGAGGCACATGCCAGACCTATTGTACATATTTTTAGTGGTAGGGGAAACCGGAGCACCCGGAGGAAACCTACGCAGACACGGGGAGAACATGCAAACTCCACTCAGAAAGGCCCTGGTCCAACCGGGATTCGAACCCAGGACCTTCTTGCTGAGAGGCGAGAGTGCTATCCACTCAGCCACCGTGCCGCTCACTAGAAAGGAGTGCAACATTTGTTTTGTATTTGTCAATCGTTCACCGGAGAAAATGTCAAAACCAATTTATGGGCACTATTTGTTTAGACATTTTTTCAGGTCAGAAAACTGCTCTGAATGTGATTTCATAGTAGTACAATGACCTCACTGTTTCAGCACTGAGACAGGAGCCTTTAGACCAGGGGTGGGATTCCATGTTTGAGCCAGAAGTCCCTGATAATATAGCTTGGATGTATCTAAAAACAACTCCCGGTCTGTTTTTGTTGAGGGAACAGTGTTGTTATATCATAAAACTCCTTGTAGGTGATTTTGAAGCCTGTAATCTTTTGGACTTATCTTGTCTGTATCCTGTTACTGGGATCATATGAAGTCAAATATTTTGTCAGACTTTTTTCTATGCAGTTGAGATATTACAAAGAGAGGAATGAGCAGCTGAAAAATGCGTAGAAACTTACAGTGAATTATTAATTTGTGATTAACGGCGGAGAAAGCGTGCAAAATTAGCTTGGACTTCTGCCTCTCACTATAAATCAAAGCTGGAGTACGTCACTTTCAAACCTCAAAAAATGCGACTAAAAATCCATATAACTAGTACCCAACGCTCAAAACAGCTTTATCGGACAGAAAAAAACCTCTCAGTCAAATGGGCTATTTTCTTATAAGAATTCAAAATATAAAATGTGTAAAAGTATGATGAAAGCAGCGTGTTTGGTCTGATTTGTTCTCTACATTTCACATTTACAAGACTCTTTTTGTTGCGGAAAAAAAAAACATTATAGAAAAAATATTGTTACACATATACATTTTTGGCAATTGAAATGTTATTGAGACAGTTTACATCAGGGGGGGTCAAACCGGTCCCAGAAAGTGGTGGCTGCAGGTTATAGTTCCATCCTGAGCAGGAGCACACAGACTCCCCCCATTTCCTCAAATCTTCAGGTTAAAACTGGACTCACCTGAGGAAATGGGTGGAGTCCGCGGCCACACGTGCCCTTTGAGAACCTGTTTGACGTCATTGGATGTTTAATAATGTCCATCCATCCATCCATTTTCTACCCTTTAATCCATTTCTGGGTCAGGGGGGTTGCAGTCAGAGATGCCACCCAAGTCTCATAGCACCAGCCCCTCACTGATCCTCTGCAGGTGGTGAGTCCACAGGAGGACGGCTGCTCTCTGAGTGTGAGCATAGCCTTGATCTTTCAGCGGGGGCTTCGGGCAAAGTGGGGTTAAGTGTCTTGCCCAAGGACACAACGACAGCAGTCATCAGTGGGAGTTGGTGGAGAAGGTGCAGAGGTGGGACCTTAAGGCCAAAGCTCTACCAACTGAGCTACTGTCGCCCCTGTTTAATAATGTGAAATATTATATCAAAGACATAAATAAAAATCTACCTGTAACTCCCTATGCTAACACCAGAGGGAGGAGTTAACCAAACTAATTAATGGGTCATACTCAAAACTGCTGTGAGTGTGATGTCATAGTTGCACAATGACATCATACTATTGCAGGACTCAGACAGGAGCTTGTAGACAGAAGGGGCGGAGTCACATCTTTGTGCCACTTCCTGATATCAAAAGGGGATGGATCTAAAATCAACAATCTTGTCACACGATTAAAAAATATGTCTCCTTTAAGACTTTAGGTAAACCCAGTCTGCTCCTTTTATACAGTCTGTGATCCTGTTGCAGTCCTCTGGGTTGAGTTTGGGATTTGACTTTGAAATAAGTTGAAACTTTGTGAAAGCTCTCTGTGTGGCTGCATGGAGTGACCTGATGGAGGGTCGTCCCTTTGATCGCTGTGGGAGGATACAGTCGGCCGGAGTTGCTCTGACGTCTTAACAAGCCGTCACTGGGAGGACAGGTCAGTGTCTGTCTTCATCAGCTGCTGCTGTGCTGCTCCTCGCTCATTCTGAATGTACGGAGTGACACATCTCAAACGCGTCTGCTTTAATTACTATGTGTCCGTGTCACCGTGGGAGAAATATCAGGGGGCTAAGGCTTTCTGAGAGAAAGCATTTGGTGCAAAGCTAGTAAGTGTTTGCAGTATTTTGTTTTTATGAAGAAGAGTTCCAGTACTATTTATTAGGACCATCAATATTTTTCTTTATTTTTATTAATATATATTTGTACAATCCATATGTTTTATGCATAAATATTTATTTATATTTTTATTCTTATTGTCAAGAGTGCCTTGGATTTGTCTCCTCTCTACATAAGTTTCCAGTGTGTTTGCTGATCCTGGTGGGCTGCTGCAGCACTCATCTCTCTTAAACTTTTGTCATTTGTCATAAATGGTCAAAATGCATTAATTTTTACTATCAAATATATCATATTATTTAGAAATACATGTATATCGAATCGGATCACATTGAAAGTCCCCTGTATCTCTTTTCATGTTAAAACTGATGTACATAAATAGTCCTGAGTGGAGCCTGGAGCTGGGTGTACCAGTCCCCTGCTGCTGCAGCTGTCACTCTGCCTCATGTGACTGCAGGTTTGGGGGCTTGGAGCCGGCAGTGGTCCTCCAGAAGCAGATCTACTACTGCTCCATGTGGGACCACTGGGACCTGGTTCAGTCACTGTGAAGACCACTGGGACCTGGTTCAGTCACTGTGAAGACCACTGGGACCTGGTTCAGTCACTGTGAGGCTCCAGTGTCGTAAGCAGGTAGACAATTACGTGAGATTGTACTTCCAAACGCTTCACACAGACTGTTTAAAGTATGTCATGTGCACCTAAAAGGGAAAGTAGGAACACCATGTTGAATTGAACTTGGATTCTTGTATCTGCTTGTGAATATGTACAGCCTGACTCAAATGTTTACCTCACTGTCTTCATCCTTCATTTGTGTTTAGCACTAGTGAGTGTATAAACATAAATGCAGGGAGGATGACAGGGGAAGAGAGGCTGAGAAACAGACCTGATCTGATCTCACTTGTTAGTGTCAGACCTCTACAAATCTAGACCCTCCAATGCCAAAGGCACTGGCGTCTGCATGAGAACTAAGAGTCTCTGTGGGGCCTCATTGTGCAGGATAAAACTCTATCTTACATTTTTCCTCTTATTGATCTAAATAAACGACAGTGGCTCAGTTGGTAGAGCATTGGCCTTTGGGCCTGAAGGTTGTGGGTTTGAGCCCACCACAAGGCCTACTTCATGACCCCCACTGATGACTGCTGTCGTGTTGTGTCCTTGGGCAAGACACTTAGCCCCACTTTGCCTGAAGCCCCCGCTGAAAGATCAAGGCTCCTGTGAGTTAACATATCAACAGATGTCAGCTGTGGTCTAGATATTTTCTCATAAAATAAATGACTTCCAGACATTGTAATAAAATGGCAGGTTTGATAGCATAACAACACAGAACCTAGAACATGAACCTTTAAGAACTTGTGTCCGACTGTTATGGCAGAATGATCCAGAATCATCCTGACATCCACTCTCCCAGCTCCACTTTTCCTGGTGGTTGCTGGATCCTGGAGTGGCTGAGTGAGCTGTCAGTGTGAGGCTGCTGCTGTGGTCCTCTGCCCACCTGAACGCGACCATCTGTGGAGCCTCTTATGCAACAGCTACTCTGCATTACATTTGAACATGTGTCAGTGAACGGACACACTTACATCACCGCTCTTCTGCTCCGTGTGCAGGTGGAGAAAGTTCCACACATTGTGGTTTTATGGACTAATGTGCACTCTCTGGGTAGAACAGTTTTTACCATTGATTGATTTTATAGGACTTATACTCTCTGTCACTTTCTCAGTCGTAAAAGTGTCCCTCCTTCCTCCAAGACACAGTGTCATACCATCCAAACCGAGCACTGCACTCGCAAAACGACGTCTGGTGGTTCCTATAGTGTACACTGCTAAAAAAAGATAAAGATTAAGAGATCCTTTATTCGTTCCACAGTGAATTGTCAGTTTTGCATCAACGGTTACAGAACAGTAGGAATGAGGAGAAAAAAAATGTCTACTAAAATACAATATAATCTCTACCTTTACCATTGTCCAGATTTTGCATAATAGTCTAAAACTATAGGCTCTGTAAATTGTTGTGATGTCACATAAACGTAACCTATACTTATTAGGATGGGGTCCAGAGGGATGCGCCCCAACAGGCCTCTGGTGACACCAAAGCAGTGACATCAATGATTTCCATATAAAGAGCATCCTGCAGCAAAGCACAACAACAAGAACATGTAGAAATGTGAAGTCTAAATGAAGAAGAAATGCTTCCTCATTTAAATGTTTCCTTTGAGTTTTCAGCAGATGTCCTCGCTTTGCAGTTTTGTTTTGTAACAATGAAAAATTATGCATTATCCATCCATCCTTCCAAACAAGTATAGTACAAGTTTGAAGCGGGAAAAAGGTGCTCTGCCTGTAACTCCCTAACCTACCAGCAGAGGGAGTTGAATTTAATTTAGTGGTTTTTTCATTTCAAAATTACCTGCTGCAAACACAGCCATGTGATTGATAGGAACGCCATTTCACCTGAGAAATTGACGAAAGTAAATTATGAGTAAGAAAGAAATGAACGTCTCTGAGCATGATGTCATGGTGGTACAATGACATCATCGTATTACGGGACTGAGACCGGAGCTTTTACACAGAAGGGGCGGAGTTACATGTTTGTTCCAGAAGTTCCTTATAATAGTGTGGATCGATCTAAAAACAACTACACAACTATTTTTAATGAAGGAATATTTGAGTTATTAATCATGTCACAACCAGTGTCACATCACAATTATCAATAACAATGATCCAATACGTTCATATTTACAGTCTATGGTCACAAAGTGATGAAAAACTCAAAGGGCCACTTTTGTCTAATGCGACTCCTTTAAACTGAAACAAATACAGATTTACTCTGGAGATCTGTGTCTGCACGAAGAGTAAAGCAGGGAGAGGCTTTACAGCAGTAAAGTTGCCTCAGACTTCTCTCACTGTGGAGGAAACATGTTTGTGATTCCATGTGTTTTTGAGCTGTTGTTGTGTCTTGCTGAGCTCTGTGCTCCGAGGGGAAGATAGTGACGCAAGCAGCACAGCTACAGGTCTAAAGGGCTTTTGAGGCTGTAGGAGAGAATAATATAAAGTGGCAATATTCGAGGGTATTTGAGAGTTTTTAAAATCTCTCGAAAATAATGCCTTACGTGCCAAGTGTTTTAAAGGTAGGTTTTTCCAAAACATGTTTGTACATTTAACCAATAAAGCTTCTACAGAAACGTTATGTTCCTTTGAAAGCAGCTTTTATCTTCCCAGTGCTGATGTGTGATGGAAAATCTGGTGTTGTTGTCATGGGAGACTGACCACGCTTCCAAAAGAGGACTTTAGTCATGAGATTCATTTTTCCATTTTAAAGTAGCAGCATCGATGATAAAGTAGCAATATGTAAGATTTTCATATCAAGTCATCATTAAAGCAGCTATGCCCGTTTCTGCAAGGTTTGAAGGTTTAGCACCGCCCCCAACTCGCTCACAGGCTGCTCATTTCCCCTGCGCTCTCATCCCACGGAGCCATCTAGTTTTATTTACGATCTGATACGTATGCAAACATTAGCATGAGCGCAACTTTAGCTGTACAACAATCACTGATGAAATGGTACAAAAGCAACGCACTGTTAACAATATATATATAACTGAAAGATTACCACTAGTTTTGCGTCCGAATGTAGTCCGAGGCGGTCCCGCTCCCGCTGGTCTCTCCAGAGCAGGGGTGCTCACACTTTTTCAGCATGCGAGCTACTTATAAAAGGATCAAGTCAAAATGATCTACCTACTACAAAAATGCAAATCATATATTTATTTTAAAAAATATTCTTTATATCTACAATGTATGTTTATGTACATGCAAAACCGAATGAGCCAATATAGCACAACACAACACAATTACCTATGTACATTTTTTGTCATTACCCGAGTTTACTCTTAAAACCGGGCGGCACGGTGGCTGAGTGGATAGCACTCTCGCCCCTCAGCAAGAAGGTCCTGGGTTCGAATCCCGGTCGGACCAGGGCCTTTCTGAGTGGAGTTTGCATGTTCTCCCCGTGTCTGCGTAGGTTTCCTCCGGGTGCTCCGGTTTCCCCTACCACTAAAAATATGTCCAATAGTTCTGGCATGCGCCTCCTGTAAGTAAGTTTTTATTTATATACCGCCTTTTCACTGCAGATCTGAGTCTCAAAGCAGTTTACAATTGTTAATTTTGGGCATTTGTCTCTCACTCCACACAGAGATGGGAGCGGGGTCGCCAGTGACCCCGCTCCCATCTCTGTGTGGAGTGAGAGACAAATGCCCAAAATTAACAATTGTAAACTGCTTTGAGACTCAGATCTGCAGTGAAAAGGCGGTATATAAATAAAAACTTACTTACTTACTACTTACTCTTATGACTTTCACTGAATTGAATCGGCCAGGGATGCATAGTCCGGAAAATTGGTGGCAACTCGCTGACAAGTTTGTCGTGGTTTAGCTTTCCTGCACTGAGCGCGTTGTTTGCGCATGTGCAGTCACCTAAGTGTCAGTAAAACATTACTGAGTAAAACACAGATGTCATTTGACTGTGGTGCCATGTCCATGTGCCATGCCTGTTTTTTTTAAATCCAAATATTTCCCCTCCTCTGTTTATAAAATAATTTGCATCCACACATCTGCGTTATCAATCACATTCGTAACATTCCAAACATGTGCGTCTCTTACGTCCTGTCCTGCGTTGGGGAAAAACACAGAAGTGGGCGGAGCTTTGATGCAGACGCCGGTAACGGCACTTTAGACACTCAGAGTAAAGACGTATGTTTACAAGCACTGACCCCGTCCTCAGCCCTGGTTTAGTCCTGGTTTAGTCCTGGTTTAGCCCTGGTTTAGCCCTGGTTTAGCCCTGGTTTAGCCCTGGTTTAGCCCTGGTTTAGTCCTGGTTTGGTTGTTTTCGAGCGTGAGTCCCCGCGATCACTTTGCTGCTCTCTGATGTGGAGCGAGGATGTTCGCTGCTGCGAGCATCTCACAGCGAACAGTTTTTAAGGTAGTATGATCCATGCTTCAGTGATCAGAGGAATTTAGGACCGCGGTAAAGTGGCCCTGCATTTCGTCGGGAGCGGTAAAGAGGTCCGCACTTTGAATGCGGTTGGCTCTTTTATGCTGTTACTTACGGTAAATGTGGAAAGGGAAGCCGTGACGACGAGAAAGCTAAATGCTTTATCTTTTAAAAAATCATTTAAAAAGAACAAAAAGAGGTTTGCGAATACTTTCACTGCCCACTTGTTCAATAAGATGCTCTCTACCACTGTGTAAAATATCATTCATGTTTACTCTAGAAATTCTGAGAAAATGGGGGTCAAAATGTGCCATTTTGGTCCCAAAAGCACTTTTTAAAATTCATTTTTAAAAAATCGAAAAAAGTTCCCTGACTGCTTTCACTGCACACTTGTTCACCAGGATGCCCTCTACCATTGTGTAAAATATCATTCACTTTTACTGTAGAAATACAGAGAAAATGGGGGTCAAAGTGTGCACAAGTGGTCCCAAAAGCACTTTTTAAAAATCATTTTAAAAAAATCTAAAAAAGTTCCCAGACTACTTTCACTGCACACTTGTTCACTGGGATGCCCTCTACCACTGTGTACAATATCATTTACTTTTACTGTAGAAATCCAGAGAAAATGGGGGTCAAAGTGTGCACAAGTGGTCCCAAAAGCACTTTTTAAAATTCATTTTAAAAAAATATAAAAAAGTTCCCTGACTGATTTCACTGCACACTTGTTCAACAGGATGCCCTCTACCACTGTGTAAAATATCATTCACTTTTACTGTAGAAATCCAGAGAAAATGGGGGTCAAAGTGTGCACAAGTGGTCCCAAAAGCACTTTTTAAAATTCATTTTAAAAAAATATAAAAAAGTTCCCTGACTGATTTCACTGCACACTTGTTCAACAGGATGCCCTGTACCACTGTGTAAAATATCATTCACTTTTACTGTAGAAATCCAGAGAAAATGGGGGACAAAGTGTGCACAAGTGGTCCCAAAAGCACTTTTTAAAATTAATTTTAAAAAAATCTAAAAAAGTTCCCTGACTACTTTCACTGCACACTTGTTCACTGGGATGCCCTTTACCACTGTGTAAAATATCATTCACTTTTACTGTAGAAATCCAGAGAAAATGGGGGTCAAAGTGTGCACAAGTGGTCCCAAAAGCACTTTTTAAAATTCATTTTAAAAAAATATAAAAAAGTTCCCTGACTGATTTCACTGCACACTTGTTCAACAGGATGCCCTCTACCACTGTGTAAAATATCATTCACTTTTACTGTAGAAATCCAGAGAAAATGGGGGTCAAAGTGTGCCATTTTGGTCCCAAAAGCACTTTTTAAAAAAATCTAAAAAAGTTCCCTCACTACTTTCACTGCATACTTGTTCACTGGGATGCCCTCTACCACTGTGTAAAATATCATTCACTTTTACTGTAGAAATCCAGAGAAAATGGGGGTCAAAGTGTGCCATTTTGGTCCCAAAAGCACTTTTTAAAATTCATTTTAAAAAAATATAAAAAAGTTCCCTGACTGATTTCACTGCACACTTGTTCAACAAGATGCCCTCTACCACTGTGTAAAATATCATTCACCTTTACTGTAGAAATCCAGAGAAAATGGGGGTCAAAGTATTCACAAGTGGTCCCAAAAGCACTTTTTAAAATTCATTTTAAAAAAATCTAAAAAAGTTCCCTGACTGATTTCACTGCACACTTGTTCAACAGGATGCCTTCTACCACTGTGTAAAATATCATTCACTTTTACTGTGGAAATCCAGAGAAAATGGGGGTCAAAGTGTGCACAAGTGGTCCCAAAAGCACTTTTTAAAAATCATTTAAAAAAAAACTAAAAAAGTTCCCTGACTACTTTCACTGCACATTTGTTCACTGGGATGCCCTTTACCACTCTGTAAAATATCATTCACTTTTACTGTAGAAATCCAGAGAAAATGGGGGTCAAAGTGTGCCATTTTGGTCCCAAAAGCACTTTTTAAAAATCATTTTAAAAAAATCTAAAAAAGTTCCCTGACTGATTTCACTGCAAACTTGTTCACTGGGATGCCCTCTACCACTGTGTAAAAATATCATTCACTTTTACTGTAGAAATCCAGAGAAAATGGGGGTCAAAGTGTGCCATTTTGGTCCCAAAAGCACTTTTTAAAATTAATTTTAAAAAAATCTAAAAAAGTTCCCTCACTACTTTCACTGCACACTTGTTCACTGGGATGCCCTTTACCACTGTGTAAAATGTCATTCACTTTTACTGTAGAAATCCAGAGAAAATGGGGGTCAAAGTGTGCCATTTTGGTCCCAAAAGCACTTTTTAAAATTCATTAAAAAAAAATCTAAAACAGTTCCCAGACTATTTTCACTGCACACTTGTTCACCAGGATGCCCTCTACCACTGTGTAAAATATCATTCACTTTTACTGTAGAAATCCAGAGAAAATGGGGGTCAAAGTGTGCCATTTTGGTCCCAAAAGCACTTTTTAAAAATCATTTTTAAAAAATCTAAAAAAGTTTCCTCACTACTTTCACTGCCTACTTGTTCACTGGGATGCCCTCTACCACTGTGTAAAAATATCATTCACTTTTACTGTAGAAATCCAGAGAAAATGGGGGTCAAAGTGTGCACAAGTGGTCCCAAAAGCACTTTTTAAAATTCATTTTAAAAAAATCTAAAAAAGTTCCCTGACTGATTTCACTGCACACTTGTTCAACAGGATGCCATCTACCACTGTGTAAAATATCATTCACTTTTACTGTAGAAATCCAGAGAAAATGGGGGTCAAAGTGTGCACAAGTGGTCCCAAAAGCACTTTTTAAAATTCATTTTAAAAAAATCTAAAAAAGTTCCCAGACTACTTTCACTGCACACTTGTTTACCAGGATGCCCTCTACCACTGTGTAAAATATCATTCACTTTTACTGTAGAAATCCAGAGAAAATGGGGGTCAAAGTGTGCACAAGTGGTCCCAAAAGCACTTTTTAAAATTCATTTTAAAAAAATCCTAAAAAAGTTCCCTGACTGATTTCACTGCACACTTGTTCACCAGGATACCCTCTACCACTCTGTAAAATATCTTTCACTTTTACTGTAGAAATCCAGAGAAAATGGGGGACAAAGTGTTCACAAGTGGTCCCAAAAGCACTTTTTAAAATTCATTTAAAAAAAAACTAAAAAAGTTCCCAGACTACTTTCACTGCACACTTGTTCACTGGGGGGGCCTCTACCACTGTGTAAAATATCATTCACTTTTACTGTAGAAATCCAGAGAAAATGGGGGTCAAAGTGTGCCATTTTGGTCCCAAAAGCACTTTTTAAAAATCATTTTAAAAAAATCTAAAAAAGTTTCCTCACTAGTTTCACTGCATACTTGTTCACTGGGATGCCCTCTACCACTGTGTAAAATATCATTCACTTTTACTGTAGAAATCTAGAGAAAATGGGGGTCAAAGTGTGCACAAGTGGTCCCAAAAGCACTTTTTAAAATTCATTTTAAAAAAAATCTAAAAAAGTTCCCTCACTACTTTCACTGCACACTTGTTCACTGGGATGCCATCTACCAGTGTGTAAAATATCATTCACTTTTACTGTAGACATTCAGAGAAAATTGGAGTCAAAGTGTGCCATTTTGTTCCTAAAAGCCCTTTTTAAATTCATTTTTAAAAAATCTAAAAAAGTTCCCTGACTACTTTCACTGCACACTTGTTCACTAAGATGCCCTCTACTACTGTGTAAAATGTCATTCACTTTTACTGTAGAAATCCAGAGAAAATGGGGGTCAAAGTGTGCCATTTTGGTCCCAAAAGCACTTTTTAAAATTCATTAAAAAAAAAACTAAAAAAGTTCCCTCACTACTTTCACTGCACACTTGTTCACCAGGATGCCCTCTACCACTGTGTAAAATATCATTCACTTTTACTGTAGAAATCTAGAGAAAATGGGGGTCAAAGTGTGCCATTTTGGTCCCAAAAGCACTTTTTAAAATTCATTTAAAAAAAATCTAAAACAGTTCCCAGACTACTTTCACTGCACACTTGTTCACCAGGATGCCCTCTACCACTGTGTAAAATATCATTCACTTTTACTGTAGAAATCCAGAGAAAATGGGGGTCAAAGTGTGCCATTTTGGTCCCAAAAGCACATTTTAAAAATCATTTTTAAAAAATCTAAAAAAGTTCCCTCACTACTTTCACTGCCTACTTGTTCACTGGGATGCCCTCTACCACTGTGTAAAATATCATTCACTTTTACTGTAGAAATCCAGAGAAAATGGGGGTCAAAGTGTGCACAAGTGGTCCCAAAAGCACTTTTTAAAATCATTTTAAAAAAATCTAAAAAAGTTCCCTGACTGATTTCACTGCACACTTGTTCAACAGGATGCCATCTACCACTGTGTAAAATATCATTCACTTTTACTGTAGAAATCCAGAGAAAATGGGGGTCAAAGTGTGCACAAGTGGTCCCAAAAGCACTTTTTAAAATTCATTTTAAAAAAATCTAAAAAAGTTCCCAGACTACTTTCACTGCACACTTGTTCACCAGGATGCCCTCTACCACTGTGTAAAATATCATTCACTTTTACTGTAGAAATCCAGAGAAAATGGGGGTCAAAGTGTGCACAAGTGGTCCCAAAAGCACTTTTTAAAATTCATTTTAAAAAAATCTAAAAAAGTTCCCTGACTGATTTCACTGCACACTTGTTCACCAGGATACCCTCTACCACTCTGTAAAATATCTTTCACTTTTACTGTAGAAATCCAGAGAAAATGGGGGACAAAGTGTTCACAAGTGGTCCCAAAAGCACTTTTTAAAATTCATTTAAAAAAAAACTACAAAAGTTCCCAGACTACTTTCACTGCACACTTGTTCACTGGGGGGGCCTCTACCACTGTGTAAAATATCATTCACTTTTACTGTAGAAATCCAGAGAAAATGGGGGTCAAAGTGTGCCATTTTGGTCCCAAAAGCACTTTTTAAAAATCATTTTAAAAAAATCTAAAAAAGTTCCCTCACTAGTTTCACTGCATACTTGTTCACTGGGATGCCCTCTACCACTGTGTAAAATATCATTCACTTTTACTGTAGAAATCTAGAGAAATTTGGGGTCAAAGTGTGCACAAGTGGTCCCAAAAGCACTTTTTAAAATTAATTTTAAAAAAATCTAAAAAAGTTCCCTCACTACTTTCACTGCACACTTGTTCACTGGGATGCCATCTACCAGTGTGTAAAATAGCATTCACTTTTACTGTAGACATTCAGAGAAAATTGGAGTCAAAGTGTGCCATTTTGTTCCTAAAAGCCCTTTTTAAATTCATTTTTAAAAAATCTAAAAAAGTTCCCTGACTACTTTCACTGCACACTTGTTCACTAAGATGCCCTCTACTACTGTGTAAAATATCATTCACTTTTACTGTAGAAATTAGGAGAAAATTTGGGTCAAATTGTGCAAAATTGGTCCTAAAAGCACTTTTTAAAAATCATTTTAAAAAAATCTAAAAAAGTTCCCTGACTGATTTCAGTGCAAACTTGTTCACTGGGATGCCCTCTACCACTGTGTAAAATATCATTCACTTTTACTGTGGAAATCCAGAGAAAATGGGGGTCAAAGTGTGCACAAGTGGTCCCAAAAGCACTTTTTAAAATTCATTTTAAAAAAATCTAAAAAAGTTCCCTGACTACTTTCACTTCACACTTGTTCACTGGGATGCCCTTTACCACTGTGTAAAATATCATTCACTTTTACTGTAGAAATCCAGAGAAAATGGGGGTCAAATTGTGCACAAGTGGTCCCAAAAGCACTTTTTAAAATTCATTTTAAAAAAATCTAAAAAAGTTCCCTCACTACTTTCACTGCACACTTGTTCAATGGGATGCCCTTTACCACTGTGTAAATATCATTCACTTTTACTGTAGAAATCCAGAGATAATGGGGGTCAAAGTGTGTTCAAGTGGTCCCAAAAGCACTTTTTAAAATTCATTAAAAAAAAATCTAAAAAAGTTCCCAGACTACTTTCACTGCACACTTGTTCACCAGGATGCCCTCTACCACTGTGTAAAATATCATTCACTTTTACTGTAGAAATCCAGAGAAAATGGGGGTCAAAGTGTGCCATTTTGGTCCCAAAAGCACTTTTTAAAAATCATTTTTAAAAAATCTAAAAAAGTTCCCTCACTACTTTCACTGCCTACTTGTTCACTGGGATGCCCTCTACCACTGTGTAAAATATCATTCACTTTTACTGTAGAAATCCAGAGAAAATGGGGGTCAAAGTGTGCACAAGTGGTCCCAAAAGCACTTTTTAAAAATCATTTTAAAAAAATCTAAAAAAGTTCCCTGACTGATTTCACTGCACACTTGTTCAACAGGATGCCATCTACCACTGTGTAAAATATCATTCACTTTTACTGTAGAAATCCAGAGAAAATGGGGGTCAAAGTGTGCACAAGTGGTCCCAAAAGCACTTTTTAAAATTCATTTTAAAAAAATCTAAAAAAGTTCCCAGACTACTTTCACTGCACACTTGTTCACCAGGATGCCCTCTACCACTGTGTAAAATATCATTCACTTTTACTGTAGAAATCCAGAGAAAATGGGGGTCAAAGTGTGCACAAGTGGTCCCAAAAGCACTTTTTAAAATTCATTTTAAAAAAATCTAAAAAAGTTCCCTGACTGATTTCACTGCACACTTGTTCACCAGGATACCCTCTACCACTCTGTAAAATATCTTTCACTTTTACTGTAGAAATCCAGAGAAAATGGGGGACAAAGTGTTCACAAGTGGTCCCAAAAGCACTTTTTAAAATTCATTTAAAAAAAAAACTACAAAAGTTCCCAGACTACTTTCACTGCACACTTGTTCACTGGGGGGGCCTCTACCACTGTGTAAAATATCATTCACTTTTACTGTAGAAATCCAGAGAAAATGGGGGTCAAAGTGTGCCATTTTGGTCCCAAAAGCACTTTTTAAAAATCATTTTAAAAAAATCTAAAAAAGTTCCCTCACTAGTTTCACTGCATACTTGTTCACTGGGATGCCCTCTACCACTGTGTAAAATATCATTCACTTTTACTGTAGAAATCTAGAGAAATTTGGGGTCAAAGTGTGCACAAGTGGTCCCAAAAGCACTTTTTAAAATTCATTTTAAAAAAATCTAAAAAAGTTCCCTCACTACTTTCACTGCACACTTGTTCACTGGGATGCCATCTACCAGTGTGTAAAATAGCATTCACTTTTACTGTAGACATTCAGAGAAAATTGGAGTCAAAGTGTGCCATTTTGTTCCTAAAAGCCCTTTTTAAATTCATTTTTAAAAAATCTAAAAAAGTTCCCTGACTACTTTCACTGCACACTTGTTCACTAAGATGCCCTCTACTACTGTGTAAAATATCATTCACTTTTACTGTAGAAATTAGGAGAAAATTTGGGTCAAATTGTGCAAAATTGGTCCTAAAAGCACTTTTTAAAAATCATTTTAAAAAAATCTAAAAAAGTTCCCTGACTGATTTCAGTGCAAACTTGTTCACTGGGATGCCCTCTACCACTGTGTAAAATATCATTCACTTTTACTGTGGAAATCCAGAGAAAATGGGGGTCAAAGTGTGCACAAGTGGTCCCAAAAGCACTTTTTAAAATTCATTTTAAAAAAATCTAAAAAAGTTCCCTGACTACTTTCACTTCACACTTGTTCACTGGGATGCCCTTTACCACTGTGTAAAATATCATTCACTTTTTACTGTAGAAATCCAGAGAAAATGGGGGTCAAATTGTGCACAAGTGGTCCCAAAAGCACTTTTTAAAATTCATTTTAAAAAAATCTAAAAAAGTTCCCTCACTACTTTCACTGCACACTTGTTCAATGGGATGCCCTTTACCACTGTGTAAATATCATTCACTTTTACTGTAGAAATCCAGAGATAATGGGGGTCAAAGTGTGTTCAAGTGGTCCCAAAAGCACTTTTTAAAATTCATTAAAAAAAAATCTAAAAAAGTTCCCAGACTACTTTCACTGCACACTTGTTTACCAGGATGCCCTCTACCACTGTGTAAAATATCATTCACTTTTACTGTAGAAATCCAGAGAAAATGGGGGTCAAAGTGTGCACAAGTGGTCCCAAAAGCACTTTTTAAAATTCATTTTAAAAAAATCTAAAAAAGTTCCCAGACTACTTTCACTGCACACTTGTTTACCAGGATGCCCTCTACCACTGTGTAAAATATCATTCACTTTTACTGTAGAAATCCAGAGAAAATGGGGGTCAAAGTGTGCACAAGTGGTCCCAAAAGCACTTTTTAAAATTCATTTTAAAAAAATCTAAAAAAGTTCCCTGACTGATTTCACTGCACACTTGTTCACCAGGATACCCTCTACCACTCTGTAAAATATCTTTCACTTTTACTGTAGAAATCCAGAGAAAATGGGGGACAAAGTGTTCACAAGTGGTCCCAAAAGCACTTTTTAAAATTCATTTAAAAGAAAACTAAAAAAGTTCCCAGACTACTTTCACTGCACACTTGTTCACTGGGGGGGCCTCTACCACTGTGTAAAATATCATTCACTTTTACTGTAGAAATCCAGAGAAAATGGGGGTCAAAGTGTGCCATTTTGGTCCCAAAAGCACTTTTTAAAAATCATTTTAAAAAAATCTAAAAAAGTTTCCTCACTAGTTTCACTGCATACTTGTTCACTGGGATGCCCTCTACCACTGTGTAAAATATCATTCACTTTTACTGTAGAAATCTAGAGAAAATGGGGGTCAAAGTGTGCACAAGTGGTCCCAAAAGCACTTTTTAAAATTCATTTTAAAAAAATCTAAAAAAGTTCCCTCACTACTTTCACTGCACACTTGTTCACTGGGATGCCATCTACCAGTGTGTAAAATATCATTCACTTTTACTGTAGACATTCAGAGAAAATTGGAGTCAAAGTGTGCCATTTTGTTCCTAAAAGCCCTTTTTAAATTCATTTTTAAAAAATCTAAAAAAGTTCCCTGACTACTTTCACTGCACACTTGTTCACTAAGATGCCCTCTACTACTGTGTAAAATGTCATTCACTTTTACTGTAGAAATCCAGAGAAAATGGGGGTCAAAGTGTGCCATTTTGGTCCCAAAAGCACTTTTTAAAATTCATTAAAAAAAAAACTAAAAAAGTTCCCTCACTACTTTCACTGCACACTTGTTCACCAGGATGCCCTCTACCACTGTGTAAAATATCATTCACTTTTACTGTAGAAATCTAGAGAAAATGGGGGTCAAAGTGTGCCATTTTGGTCCCAAAAGCACTTTTTAAAATTCATTTAAAAAAAATCTAAAACAGTTCCCAGACTACTTTCACTGCACACTTGTTCACCAGGATGCCCTCTACCACTGTGTAAAATATCATTCACTTTTACTGTAGAAATCCAGAGAAAATGGGGGTCAAAGTGTGCCATTTTGGTCCCAAAAGCACATTTTAAAAATCATTTTTAAAAAATCTAAAAAAGTTCCCTGACTGATTTCACTGCAAACTTGTTCACTGGGATGCCCTCTACCACTGTGTAAAATATCATTCACCTTTACTGTAGAAATCCAGAGAAAATGGGGGTCAAAGTATTCACAAGTGGTCCCAAAAGCACTTTTTAAAATTCATTTTAAAAAAATCTAAAAAAGTTCCCTGACTGATTTCACTGCACACTTGTTCAACAGGATGCCTTCTACCACTCTGTAAAATATCTTTCACTTTTACTGTAGAAATCCAGAGAAAATGGGGGACAAAGTGTTCACAAGTGGTCCCAAAAGCACTTTTTAAAATTCATTTAAAAAAAAACTACAAAAGTTCCCAGACTACTTTCACTGCACACTTGTTCACTGGGGGGGCCTCTACCACTGTGTAAAATATCATTCACTTTTACTGTAGAAATCCAGAGAAAATGGGGGTCAAAGTGTGCCATTTTGGTCCCAAAAGCACTTTTTAAAAATCATTTTAAAAAAATCTAAAAAAGTTCCCTCACTAGTTTCACTGCATACTTGTTCACTGGGATGCCCTCTACCACTGTGTAAAATATCATTCACTTTTACTGTAGAAATCCAGAGAAAATGGGGGTCAAAGTGTGCACAAGTGGTCCCAAAAGCACTTTTTAAAATTCATTTTAAAAAAATCTAAAAAAGTTCCCTGACTGATTTCACTGCACACTTGTTCACCAGGATACCCTCTACCACTCTGTAAAATATCTTTCACTTTTACTGTAGAAATCCAGAGAAAATGGGGGACAAAGTGTTCACAAGTGGTCCCAAAAGCACTTTTTAAAATTCATTTAAAAAAAAACTACAAAAGTTCCCAGACTACTTTCACTGCACACTTGTTCACTGGGGGGGCCTCTACCACTGTGTAAAATATCATTCACTTTTACTGTAGAAATCCAGAGAAAATGGGGGTCAAAGTGTGCCATTTTGGTCCCAAAAGCACTTTTTAAAAATCATTTTAAAAAAATCTAAAAAAGTTCCCTCACTAGTTTCACTGCATACTTGTTCACTGGGATGCCCTCTACCACTGTGTAAAATATCATTCACTTTTACTGTAGAAATCTAGAGAAATTTGGGGTCAAAGTGTGCACAAGTGGTCCCAAAAGCACTTTTTAAAATTCATTTTAAAAAAATCTAAAAAAGTTCCCTCACTACTTTCACTGCACACTTGTTCACTGGGATGCCATCTACCAGTGTGTAAAATAGCATTCACTTTTACTGTAGACATTCAGAGAAAATTGGAGTCAAAGTGTGCCATTTTGTTCCTAAAAGCCCTTTTTAAATTCATTTTTAAAAAATCTAAAAAAGTTCCCTGACTACTTTCACTGCACACTTGTTCACTAAGATACAGGGACCAGAAGTTCTAGTATACAAAAACTCAAATCCGCCCGGGTGTGAGGGTTAAAAGGTCACAATTAATATAAACAGAATAAAAAGCAATACAAACCCGCCAGATGTCAACAGGCAACACCTTAACATGCAACCATCTTCCCCCTTGCTATCCACAAGTAGCATACTACAACCTCGAAATCCATGTAGAGATCCCATACGAACATATCATTCAGGGAGTTTTTCAACTAGTCATATCAAATGTAGATGTTTGCTATAGTTACAGAGAATCAGAAAAAAACAAAAGATTCTGCTTAACCCTCCTTGATATCATTAAACCTGTAGCCAATGGTAATGAGAATCCATTAACAGACGACATACCTCACCCCATACCCGATACTAAATCCCTATCGCCCCCCAAAAAACCACATCAAACGGCCCCACTGACCGAGACACAGCTCGCCATACATAGACGACCCTGCATCCAAAGAACGGGAGGCCCCACCCCTCCCTCGGTTCATTTCCTCACACTCCGTTCCCCCATCTCTCTCTCTCTCCCCCTTCCCTCTCGATCGTCTTCTTTGTCGGACCGGGGGATCTCCGGTCCGCTACACGTCCTCACTCTCGCTCTCTCGAGAAGCCCTACAAATAAATACTCCCCAACCCAAACACCCCCTCACCATAGACCAGTCCTCATTCTACCACTTCACCCCTCCCAAATCTAACTCAACTCCCTCGTCCAACTAAACAAAAAGCCAGACACACCCCGTCTACACGTCCCCTAAAAAAAAAAACCCACATTATTATCACACCCCCCTGAATCTCCATCACAACTCTCTCCACCTACGCAAAATTCCCCCACTTTACAACTTCACTACTAAAGTCCATCCTCAAAGATTAAACGCTCCAGCAACCAAAACCCCATAACCACTACTCAACAAACCACTTTAAACAAAAATCCAATGACCAAGCCCTTCCCCCCGTATACCCACTAACAATTCCCCACTGGTCTCACTCCATCCCCAAACGCGCTAAACTCTCCCCACTAGTCCACCCTCCCCCCACATCCCTGACGCAAAATTCCACACACCTTCCAGCGGAGTCTTTAGTATTGTGGTAATCAGAGCCAGTCAACACAGGTGTGTGTGGATCCAAGCGCTGTATAACAAGCCTACAGATAATTTAGAGACACTGCTGTGGTCAGCCTCCAGACCGCTGCATTCGTAAATCCTAACCACACATGGATTCTATATCCTGGATGAGGGAGTTCAGCGTTAGCTCCGTTCTGCGTGGAATGACACTTAGCAGTCGATGACTATCCAGGACCAGGTGAAGAGCACGCTGCATACAGACATAGCAGCTTACAGCACGATCCCTTTCGCTTTCCCTTTTTAGCCTCCTCCGAAGGTTTTTAATTTTTTCCCGTTGCCTCAAGCCCATGACCATGAGTCGATCAGTGAAAAATGAGTAGCAAAAGCCTTAGCTCCATGGAGTATATGCAGCGCCTTAAGCCCCGTAAAGCAAGTCTTGGTCTTTCCAAGTCACGTGACCTTTTGGCAGACGGTCCTCTGCTCAAAACTTAATGGGCGGTATATCAAGAGGGGCAGCCCCGCGTCGTTAGCATTGCAAGTGTCAAGCCGCTGTATATTGGCCCAAGTATTCATATAAAATAACGTCATATGTTCCAACTCCGTTTAGTCACAAAGTCCGCGGTGTGACTTTAATCATTTGGTTTTGGTATGGTAATTAACAACAAACCCTTTTTTTGTGTTTCTTGTTTGTCCTGTTTTTTTCCAAAGACGTGAGAAAACTTCTGTCTGTTCATTTGGCCAAAAATTCCGACCCTGCCACAAACCACAACCGAGCATCATCATCATCATCACGTCTCCCCCTCTTCCCTGCGGGTCGCAGGGGGCAGCATCGGCTGCAGCAGCTAACAGAACTCTCGAAGAAGACTTCTCCTGCCTGTGCTTCTCACCGCCCCGCCCGCCCCTAAATACACACCGCTGAGATGTTGGTCCCATCCACAAACCGAAATGCTGTGCGGTAAAGCGAAGAATAGCCGCCAACCGCCCGGAAAAGCCAAACAGAGAAAATAAGAAGGTACCACGACAACATATGGGTGCGTCAGTTTAACGAAGAAGGAAAGTACATTATGAGGAAAAGATTATCGGAAGAAGAAAAAAGTTGATTGTTTGAAAGAAGAATACCTCCCAATATCTCCCTCTAACACTTCCGCCCCCTCCCGATCAATAAGCCCTCCTCCTCCCCCCTCGCCATTCGCGCCCCTCCCAATTCCACTCGCATCTGCCCCCCTCCCTAATCCCTCCTCACCATCTACCCCGCCCACCCAACCCCGTCCCTAAACTCAGATTGCCAGTCCACCCCATCGCCCCCCCTCCGTAAAGCTCACCCTACCGTGTCCCGCACCGCTCCCAGATCCCACAACCTTCCACAAACCCCACAAACGGCACGTGACCATACTGAACCAAACCCCACCGAAACTTCATCCATCCCTCCACCCTTCCCCTACGAACCCCAACTAATGCCACAATGCAGAAATTCCAGCTCCCAATTCTCAACTCACCTGCCGTACATCAAACAATGACGAGTCTCACACCAACAGATCCCCACGTACAAAAAACCCTAACACTCTCTCGGCTCCTAAACTGCCAACAATCAAGGAGATCCCGTTTAGATCCATCACAAATTTACACCCCAGCCTTAACAAGACGCCTCCTATAAACCCCCACCATGCCCCGATGTCCCTAAACACCAGAAACGTACCATACCCCCGCCATGCCCCGTAATCCACAGTTAGCACGTCCCTCTCCCCAACCTCAAAACCCAGTTCCGAAGCCAAAGATACCCCCCCTTAAATAACCTCCCCAACCCGAAATCCCCCCCATCAAACCCTCCTAATACATCCAAAAGTCAACCTTAATCACAATGTGAACATTTCCAGAACCCATCGAGTCACGCCGTATGTGCCCCACAGATCATTGTGTTGAAAACCCTGTGCAGTAGAATGGGCCAAAAAGAACATGAACAACGAAATTAATGACAATAATCTCATCCAAAACTTCACCCAACATCCCCCAAACGGCCCCAACATAACCTAGATGTCACACCCATAATTCCCTTTAAAACACATCTCCCAGCTAGGCCGTCACTAAGCACGACACATCAAACAAAGGTTCCAATACTGACACCACCATGACTTTAACAAATGATCCGACAACACTGAAATCCCACAAACCCAAAAACCGGACACCTCCCATGCAAACCCCCCCCACCCCTTTCCCCCCCAAACAAGCCGCTAGTCCATCTAAAAATAAAAAAATAGAACCTACCCCCTCCTCACCAACCCCCTACACTTTGTTCCCCCTATAATATCCCCTCGGCCGTCTACCCTTCCCCCTATTAAAACCCCCCGACCTAAAGGCCCATTCACAATCAACGTTCCCCACACACCCTCAAAACTGCCATAACCATCCTTCTCATTCCCCGTAATTCCACACACACCACTCACCATATCCCCGAATACAAATCCCATTGTCCCCCCACACCCCCCTAACACCAACCCTTCCAACAATTAAATACACAGCTATAAAATATATACATAACACATAAATATACATAAACCCACATAAAATGTATGCTTCCAGTACTCCCAATCACCACACCGAATTCCCAACCCCCTCCTGTCCCCCACCACACTACGTCCATATGATCTATTGTTCAGATCTGAGTAATCCATAGTCCAATCTTCTATTCCTCTTCGATCGTTCCCTTCTCCATCTCTACCCCCGCCTACGAACCATACCTCAAGTAAAACCCCAACAAAGAAAATAGACCCCCTCCACCTATAACCTACCAGCTCTCAACCCCCACCCCTCAAACCAATCACCCTTATTCCCCTTATCTACCCATTTCATCGTACCACAGCGCCCCTACCAGCATCTCACGACCACAGCTCATCAACCCAATCAGCCTTACCAGGTCTCCCCCCCCGACTTGTCGTGATATCCGGCCAGGGAAATGCTTCCAACCGCAGTGATCGGTCATTGTTCAGTGAGGACAACGTTTTGTGTTTCGCGTAATTCACATTTAAGGGAGTATAGTAAAATTGAAACATACATATATTTAATTCTTTATTAGGCTACAGCTCTCCCTTATGCCCACACACTTTTCTGTACAATGCAGTTATGTTTGCCCAATTAGATTTGATTGACAGGCTGCACCATGCGAAGAGAGGGAAGTGGGCGTTATCCTTGTGTTCTAATGTTCTTTTTCGGCCAGATAAAGATAAACTGCCCTGCTCAGGGAAAACAAAGTAGTATGGATCATAAGGAAATGGAGCCTCAATTTGGCACCAAGCCCACAAAATGAATTGAGGACGATCGGGAGGAACAACAGAAATGGAACAGTAATCTGACACACACACAGAAGCATGTTTTATACTTTTGGACCAACGACAACATAGGGGAGTATTGTATTGTCATAGGTGGTCATGGTCCTTACCTTCTAAATCATTAGAAAGAATTGTAAACTATATTTACAAGAACAAATAAAATAATAGAAAGGGCAGCCTAACAAAAAGCAAAATTGGAAATTATTAAGTAATTTTTCGGAGTTGCCAAAATGAAATAAAAATTTCTATATTGTCCATATGGGGTCTTTCTAAATTTAGTGTTGTGCAAATTTAAAAGGAGAAATAAATAGCGCTTATAACATCAAACAGATCTACTCTTTAAGATAATAGATAAAATCATACAATAATAGAAAGAATGAAATAGTCTGGGAGCAATAATGTCCTTGGATTCGAGGAGCTATAGGTTTTGAAAGGTCGCTATGAAGATGTTGTCATAATAAACCAATAGTAATAATAGTTTAGACAAGTGAATAAATCAAAATATTCTATTGTGGAAATAAGTATCACATAAGGTCAAAATGTTCTAATAACTAAAGTAAAAAGGATCAAATGGGAGTCAGATTTTAGATGTTTTACTGTTTTCACATCTGAGAGAGAACTGGTGCAGAGGTGTTATAAGAGTAGTATAAATGCAGACATAGAACGACAGGCTTTAACACAATTTTAAATCTAAAAAATGAGCTCAAATATAACAATGCTTGGACGCAGCCTCTGAGCTGCTCCATTGGGAGAACAGGTTAAATGTTATTGTTTTATTACAAACAGCAGATGTATTTACACATATTAAGTTGGGACAAGTCTTTAAACAGTTATCAAGCAGCGGACATAAGCCATGAATGTGCTTTTGGTTTATTACAAAATTAAATGCATAGCCTTTATAATCCGTAGAGAACTTTTATAAATAGTTAAAATCCCTTTCAGCAACTCTCTCAACAACAACAAACTGAGGAGGATGGAAAAGAGAAGAGCTGCCTTAAAGGCTATTAACTTATTTTTAAACGTTCTCTACCGATTATAAATGGCCTATCATTTAATTATTTAAATATACAAAAGCATCATTCCATGGCCTCTGTCCGCTGCTTATAACTGTTTAAAAGACTTGTCCCAAACCTTAATATGAGTAAATACACTCAGCTGTTTGTAATAAACAATAACATTTAAAACCTGTTACTCCAATTGGAGCAGCTCAGAGGCTGCTTCAGAGCAAGTAGGGGGGGTGTTATATTTTGAGCTAATTTTTAGATTTAAAAATTGTTTTAAAGCCTGTCGTTCTATGTCTGTCATTTTTAATACTACTCTCTAAAACACCTCTGCACCATTCCTACAGATGTGGAAAACAGAAAACATCTAAAATCTACTGTTCCATTTGATTCCTTTTACTTTTAGTTAATAGAACAATTTGACCTTATTGATGACTTTTTTTCCACAATAGAACTATTTTGATTATTCCCACTATCTATACTATAATACTATTGTTTATTCTGACACCTCTTTCCTAGCTACCTTTCCAACCTATAGCTCCTCGAATCCAATGACCCATATAGCTGCCCAGACTATTTCATATCTATACTATTATTGTATGATCTATATCTTAAAGAGTAGATCAGTTTGTGATGTTATAACTCTATTATTTTCTCCTTTTAAATTTGGCACAACATCTTAAATTTAGAATGACCCCCTATGGGACATATATAGATTTAATTTCATTTTGGTGCAACTCCCGAAAATTACTTAATAATTTTCCCATTTTTGCTTATTTATAGGCTGCCCCTTTTCTATTATTTATTTGTTCTTTGTAAATATATGTAATACACTTCTTTCTACTGATTTAGAAGGTTAAGACCATTGACCACCTATGCACAATACAATACTCCCCTCTGTTGGTCGTGTCCAAAGTATACAAACATGCATCTGTGTGTGTGTGAGATTACTGTTCCAATCCTTTGTTCCTCCTGATCGTCCTCATTCCATATTGTGGGCTTTGGGCCAAAGTATAGGCTCATTTCCTTATGAAACCATACTACTGTGTTAACCCTGAAGCAGGTGCAGTTTATCTATTCCCTGAAAAAGAAACAATAGAACACAAAAAAAAACGCCCACTTCCCTCTCTACCGCATGGTGCAGGAGCCTGTCAATCAATCTAATTGGGCAAAACATAACTGCATTGACAGACGGTGTGTGGCATCAGGGCAGAGGCTGTAGCCAAATACAGACATAACAATATGTATGTTTTCTAATTTATACTCACCGACTAAATGAGAATTACACCAACCAAAGTTGTCCTCTCTCCCAATGACCGCTCACTGCTGTTGGAGGACGAATCCCTGTCCGGACAAACAGCAGAGGGAAGGGGCCTTCCCAGTAACCTTCAGCAAGGTATTCATCTCAGAGTACTTTTCTCAAGGTACTTTTCTCAGAGTACTCATCCAGAGTACTCTCACTTTTAACACCTGTTCAATAAAGCTTTGTCATCTTGAATCTCTATACTTTACAAAAAACCGTATGCTGTTGACAAAAAATAATTTTAAAAAAACATTAACAGAAAACTTTTGTTACTCCATTCTCCTTTCAGCACATCCACCGTGGCCACGTCCTCATTTCACATCACACTCACATCCACATCACACAGGCCGGACTTAGTATTGGTCCCAGTTTGTAAGGTCAACTTAGTGTATTGACATGACCATCCAAACATATAACATACACAAACATATAACCTACACAAACATATAGACAACACAAGAGGCCTGTAATTTTAAACTTTGTTATATATTTTTATTCCAATGTCCAATTTACATTGTCCTCATGAGCTATTTTAATAGTTCAACTTTCAGAGCCTGCGAACATGCAAAGACTTTGAGAGATATTTTCCTAAAAAGGATCCATTTCAACTTTAGTGTTTAAAAAACCACTGGTTCTTTACACGGCTTGTCACAAAACTGTGTCCCCTATATTTTTAAAGAGCTCTTGATACTATAAAAAAAAAACTCATAGCACGTCGCAATAAAATGTTTTCTTCCCTTTTTTTTTTAAAGTCCAGTTTCGGATTCCTTAAAAATGTAGAATAAGTTTCAAACTTTTTATACTACACCTTTAGTTTCAGCGTTCATATGTGGAGAAAGACCATTGTTTTATGTGGTGTACTTGCGCAATCATGTCTCAGATAAACTGTCCAACCATTTTTATTATCAAAGGACATAATTGTCCTAAATGTTTCTAATTTAGCTATTTGAAGAGAAACATGTCATAAAAGATTTCATAAAAGTGTCCCTACATCCTGTTTTCAACCAGATGAACAGTGTTGCATCTATGTTAAATCAGAAATGATCCAATATCCACCTTTAGGCCAAAATTTCAGAAAAGCTTTAAATCATTTATTCAAACTTTAAATTGTCTGAAACAAACCATTTTGTACTAAATGCAACTCCATTAAAAGCTGCAGTCTCTTTGCTAAGCACCAGTTTTCAACTGTGCATGTGACTGTTCTTAAATGAGAAAACTAGCCACGGTTTCAGAGGTTGAAAAACACTGCTTTTAAATTCCGTAATTAACCAAGATCATGCAGTCAAAATCAAAAATCTCAACTTCTCCGCTCTATAACTTTAAATAATACTAGTTTCAATAATAGAGTCTCCTCTACTTTAAATATACTGCTGTTCTAAATCCCTTGGTGTCCTCATGCCTTTTATTTTATGTTTAAGTCACAACAGCAAACGTCTCGAAGGACATTACAAAGTTGACGATTCACCAACAACAGATCAGAGAATCAAATAATTCAAACACAGTTAAAATGCCATAATAACAAACACATAGAGGCCATTGGTCCATAGGGAGCGGGATGACCAAGGTCCATAAAAGTTGATAAAAGTCCATATATGTAATAATAATAAGTACATATATTTTCTACATTTACTTCACATTCTCAAAGATAATTTGCCCGGATTGCGTTTAAAGGACAAACCAAACACAAATAACCCATACTATTTGTTGTTGGTAATGAAAAAAATCAATTTACAACTCAATATATGTATTCTTACACTTTCAAGGTGCCCTCGCCACAATATTAGAATGTGTTTGGAAACCTGAACCTACAATAAAAAATAATCTCTAATACAATAGTTGTTCGTGACTGACCGCCCTGATTTGCAGCACACTGATGCTTTTCAAAATAATGACAATCTTTGAACAGATATTGTTTACTGAAATAACCAGCACTAATCTACAGACAGTGACTTTGAAAACTTCATAATGAAATTCTTCTCTAAAATTATAGAAAAATACCACACACTACCTCTCCTATATCTGTTTATTTATCATTTTGGTTTGTATTACCCGTTATGTTGTTTATAGGCACGACACAAGTGCTTTAGATACCGCTGTTCTATTGAGACAAAACTGGCCATCTGCTTCTCTATTGAACTAAAAGTGTTTTGGCTCATTATCTGCAGCTATGTCCTCAGCGTGGCCCTGCTATCATGTGCAATCAAAACACATGATCTTCAAAAAATCTTCAAAACACGGGCAGTAATTAGTGCTATTTTGCTTTTATGGAATCTGAAGTGTTTCCAGTTTTCCTATAAAGATAACTATGTGCTTTGTAAGTGCAGCAGAGGACGTGTGGAGCCGGAGTGTTTGACCTTCATCCATTTAGAGCTACTTTTATAAAAGGCAAAGAGCTAGCTTATATTTAAAAAAAATCATAATAATCATAATTTATAGCATTATAGTGTCTATTCCTGCATTAGTGAACCTACTGGAAACATTACAGGTATATCAAATGGGAGGATTTTCTACTTCCGGGTGGATCATCAAGACTCTTGGTCTTTCTGGTGATACGTGCTCGTCAAATGAGACTAGAGTTGGGGTTCTTTCCTAAAATTTGGTAAAATCCTCCTACATACCTTTAATGGTTAAAGTAAGTAAGTCATCTTTTCTAATATAGCAGATTTAACAAACCAACATCACTCAAACACACTGGAATCAAAGTCCCCAACCAACATCATCCATCCATTAAATTCAGATCTATTGAGCATGTTTTTAGTGGTAGGGGAAACCGGAGCACCCGGAGGAAACCGACACAGACACGGGGAGAACATGCAAACTCCACACAGAAAGGTGGAATCAAACCCAGAACCTTCTTGTTGTAAATAGGTCACACAAGTAGGTCCTGGACGTATGTAATTACTCAAAATTAGGACTGTAATGAACGTTTATTTTGATAATTGATTAGTTGGTTAGAAACCGGAAAGGTCAGTGAATCTGGGATTTGTTATATTTTTGACCAAAACAAAGCTCAGGTGATGCCCCTGGAGAACTTCTTTATAGAGATAGCATGTTACGCATTGGGTTGTTTGATTTAAATACTTTGTAAACACATTCCGCAGTCATTATAGAATTATCTGAGTCATAAAAGTCATTCTCAGCATGTTTAAAGGTACTCTGTATATTTTTTAAAGTTAACCAATAACAATCGTGACCTTTTTAAGAATACGCCATCTTGAAATACAGTTGATAAGGGACAAAAAGGAGGTTGATCGGGAGTTAGGGACCACTGTCACAGACGACATATTGTCCTGCGAAGCTACCTTAGTGCCGTTAATTACAAAATATGATCCCAACGCTAGATGGGAGTAAAAACTACTCAGTGTATCTTTAAGCATATGGATGGTTAAAGAATAATAATAATTGACAACTAAATCTGTCGAAACTTGCTGTCTAACTTATTACAGCCCTGTACCGTGGGGATAGCAAATAGAAATGCAGTTTAGTTTCTTCCTAACTGTATATTTATCACTGCTGTAGAGTCCATATAGTGCTTTACAAAACAGAGCACTCTGAGAAAAACTTGTCTCTCTTTGCTCTGGCTTGCCCCCTTCTACACACTCACACACACACACACACACACACACACACACACACACACATATTTGACATGCACTCCAGGCTCCAGCGCTGCCTATATCAAAGAGAGCAACGCACTGGGACCCACTTTTGTTGCTGGCAGCCTGAAAAAAGAGAAAACTTTATGATGTGTTTCCCCGTGGTTCTGCCCGTTTTTGTTGGGCTGGAATGGAGCAGTGAGGCATATAGGGACCTAATGTTGGATCTTCAAATCATATTTCTCTCACTGACAGGCTGTTTGTCCCTGCTACACGGCTCTGATTACGCTCACTTTAATTGGAAATGCCATCTTTTGCGTGAGCCAAATAACATCAGAGGGGGATGAAATAAAAGGTTAAAAAAAAACTGAAGCAGGCAACTGGGGCTGTCCTTTTGTTTTATATGTTATCTGACATCAAACAGATTTAGTTCATTTTATTTATAGAATGCCGAAGTGGTTGAAATATTTATGCTGTGTGCTTTTTCTCTGGCAAAACACAGATCCACAAAAAAGGCAGAGAAATATTGTATTGAATGGACAATGACAATGAGAGAAATCATTGATAAACAGTGCCCTCTTGTGTTAGAGTTGCTCCTTATCTAATAACCATGTCCACAATTATGTAAACAAACAAATAGCCCACATTTGTTTAGTTAAAAGAGCCAGAGGAAGCATCATGGAAATGTGATATAAATCGCCTTGTGATAGATAATCTTAGTTCTATAAATTTACAAGCATCAAAAGCTCATTTTGTTTAATTGCTTAATAATTCTCATTATTCAAACCATGTTCCTATCTCAAAAAAAAAGTATATATATATGTATGTATGTATGTATGTATGTATGTATATATATATATATATATATATATATATATATATATATATATATATATATATATTATATAAATAAATATAAATGTTTCATATATATAAAACATTTCATAAGAAAAAGTAAAATAGAAACCACAAGAGCCTAACAATAAAGGCCAGAGATTTCTTTCTTACAAAATAGCCGTTATCAAATGTTTTCTAGATTTGCTGTTACCAGGCTCTGTCTGTAGCGATAAACAAAACAAAAAAGTTATGAGAGACTGGAGGGCTGCAGGGGTCCAGGACATCTCTGAACATTTACAGACATGGGTCATCCTGTGACTGGACAAGTGTTCCATTTGGTGTTCTAATTGTTAGATTTTCATACGTGCTGTTGGCAAATTGACAATTTTGTAAAGTTCTCTGAGACAACTGTTGTGAATTAGCATAACTACCGACAATCAGCATACCTATAAAATATGATCTTCTGCCAAAGCCACATCTTCATCAGAAAATAATAAAACAAAAATGTCTTGTAACTCTAAAAAAAAGACTACATTTTTTAACGAGAACAACAAAAACAGTTCTTAAAGTGACATACTTCCACTAAGTGCTTCTCAAAGTTCTGCTCTTTCACACGCTCCATGAAGAGTCCATGTGCCAGTCCCAGACTCAGTCCCAGACTCAGTCCCAGACTCAGTCCCAGACTCAGTCCCAGACTCAGTCCCAGACTCAGTCCCAGGCTCAGGAGGATGACCCAGAGTCCTCCATGTCCGACGAGCCGCACTCGTCTGCAGACTCAGTGAGGGCAGGGTAGGGCCGAGGCTGGTCCAGGTTCACGTATGTGATGTTCAGGCTGATGTAGTGCTCTCCCTCCAGGCTGTACAGGATGTTGGACACAGCGGACACCAGAGTGCTGAAGCTGGGCCTGAGGTCTGGCTCTGGATCCCAACACTGCAGCATTATGCAGTACCTGCAGATGTGTATAATTCACAGACAGACATATAAAGAAGAAGTAAACTTCACGACTTACACTAAAGAAGAAAAATGATTATTTGTGTTTATTTAAAATGATGAAGAAACCTACACTTTGCCATGTCATGTTTTAGATAAATCCATGCTAACATCAGAATATTGTACAACAATGACATCACACTCAGAACAGTTTCTAAGTATTTTAAAACTAGTTTTATTAATTTTAATTTTTTTAATTTAAAAAATAAATAATACTCCTCCCTCTGGTGGTAGTATAGAGAGTTACAGGCAGATAGCATTTACCCTTGATACTTGTTTCCCCATATATTTTCAACTGAAGATATTATTTCCCTTTATAAAACAGGAAATTACAGTAAATACAAGTAAGAAATAGTAATAATAGTAGCATTATTATATTAAATCATAATTCAAAATAATTTACTTAATTCTCACTTTTGATGCTTTATTATGAGTACATTCAGCTTTCTACCATACGTTTAAAAGACTAGAGGTGCGAACACAGCTGATAAATAGTTCATTCCCCACACACACACACACACACACACACACACACACACACACACACACACACACACACACACACACACACACACACAGTAGTATATAATCACTAGATGTACACATTAACCATGGTGCACTAGCAGGTGGACCAGTCACTTATTTCACACATGTCAAAATACAGTATTTTAATGTCCAATGAAGCTGCAGTGTGAGCAGAGATTGTCCATGGAAAATACCCATACCGTAATTGCTAGACTCTAAGCCACTTTTCCTTTTTTCTTTAAACCCGGCGGCTTATATATGTTTTTTTATTAATTTGACTCCATCAAGTTTTAGTGGCTACAGAACACTTGTTTATTGCGGAGAATATGTCATGGAAGATAACGGTTACACTGTTTAACATCTAGTCATTAAATCATGTTGTGACCAGTTAAAACAGTCATCTTTCTGCTACATTAAAACATGAAAACCTGCGGCTAATATGTGCGGCCTTTACGTGGACAGAATGTACTTTAATTTCAAATGTTGCTGTGCGGCTTATATACAGGTGTGCCTTATATAGTCCAGAGCAGGGGTGCTCACACTTTTTCAGCATGCGAGCTACTTATAAAAGGATCAAGTCAAAATGATCTACCTACTACAAAAATGCAAATCACATATTTATTTCAAAAAATATTCTTTATACCTACAATGTATGTTTATGTACATGCAAAACCGCATGAGCCAATATAGCACAACACAACACAATTACCTATGTACATTTTTTGTCATTACCCGAGTTTACTCTGATGACTTTCACTGAATTGAATCGGCCAGAGATGCATAGTCCGGAAAATTGGTGGCAACTCGCTGACAAGTTTGTCGTGGTTTTGCTTTCCTGCACTGAGCGCGGTTGTTTGCGCATGTGCAGTCACCTAAGTGTCAGTAAAACATTACTGAGTAAAACACAGATGTCATTTGACTGTGGTGCCATGTCCATGTGCCATGCCTATTTTTTTTAAATCCAAATATTTCCCCTCCTCAGTTTATAAAATAATTTGCATCCACACATCTGCGTTATCAATCACATTCGTAACATTCCAAACATGTGCGTCTCTTACGTCCTGTCCTGCGTTGGGGAAAAACACAGAAGTGGGCGGAGCTTTGATGCAGACGCCGGTAACGGCACTTTTACAGTCATATAAGACACTCAGAGTAAAGATGTATGTTTACAAGCACTGACCCCGTCCTCAGCCCTGGTTTAGTCCTGGTTTAGTCCTGGTTTGGTTGTTTTCGAGCGTGAGTCCCCGCGATCACTTTGCTGCTCTCTGATGTGGAGCGAGGATGTTCGCTGCTGCGAGCATCTCACAGCGAACAGTTTTTAAGGTAGTATGATCCATGCTTCAGTGATCAGAGGAATTTAGGGGGGTACTGTGGCGTGCGAGAACGCAAAACTCCGGTTATCTCTGTCTACACACAAATGCATTAATGGAGTTTTCAAAAATCTCCACTTTGCCCGGAGTTTTTTGTATATATTCGTTTAGAATGTGTAATTTTTTATTTATTTAATGCGATCTACCAATACTACCTTTGCGATCGACTGGTAGATCGCGATCGACGTATTGAGCACCCCTGGTCCAGAGAGTACTATAATTACTATAAAAGACAGAAAACTTGTTTGGTGCTGACCAGCAAACTCCAGGTTACCTGCCCATTCCACAGCCCCATGGGATGCAGCATTGTTTGTATTTGGTTTGAAGTACACAGCAAAGGCAGAGTACTCACAGAGGGTCTGGACAATACTGCGGCTGTGGAAGCCTCCTGCCTTTCATCAAATAGTTGGTCACATCATAAGGGTCGACTTCTGGGTATGGGCTGGCTCCTCTGGTCAGCATCTCCCACATGAGAATACCAAAAGACCACTGCAGAGACAACCAACATATATGAAGGCAGCGCTACACAAACCAGGACTTTGTATTTTAAACCATTTTTCCCTTACTACATCTGATTTAGAGGTAAATTTCTGCGTTTGAAGGCTCTCGATGGCCATCCACTTGACCGGCAACTTGGCTTTCCTGTGGTCCTGGACGCTGTAGTACTCCTTGTCGAACACGTCCCTGGCCATTCCGAAGTCGGCCACCTTCACAGTGTATGACTCATCTAACCTGAGATAAGAGCATTAAGTGCCGTTCTGGAAAGTGTGTCTCCATCATATCAAGTGTCGACAAGTGCTACGCTGCTAATATGTGTGACTCACATGCAGTTACGAGCTGCCAGGTCTCGGTGCACAAACTTCTTTTGAGCCAAATATTCCATTCCTTTGGCAACCTGCAGGCCAAAGCCAATCAGATCCTTCACAGTGGGGTTCTAAAGAATGCAACAACACACACGCACAATATGAATGTGATGCAGAGCTGCAAGACGAATCACAATCAAATCAATGATGTTGAGTTATTTAGAATTGTGCTAAAGTTGTCGCTCACTATCGTTTGTTTATCTTTGGGTTGCATTTACACACATGAATTTAAATTAGCAATCAGTGCAAATATAAAGTTCAATTCAGAGCAGGCACAACAGTTGAAATAAGGCAGATATACTGTGCAACAATTACAAACAGAAAAGAAACTAAAGATAAGCAAAAAAGCAAACGGTCTCTTGTTCTGACTTTAAAAAACAAAAACTACTTACACAATACAATACAATTTATTCTTGTATGGCCCAAAAATCACAACAGAAGTCATCTCAGAGGACTTAACAAAAGCATTGAAATCACCAACGCAGATCAGAGAATCAACAGTTAAAACACAAAAAGAATATAGAACACATGTTGATAAATGTTAAAGCTGGGGTACCTTACTTCTATGTTAGAAGTAGATAGATAATACATGTTGTATGTATAGATAATACATGTTGTTTGTCCCAACAGAGTCTCTAAAAGTAAAACAAATGTTGTGAATAAATGGCATTCTTGTAAGAAAGAGCCCTGAAAGAGGATGACCTTCTCTTTTTGAACTGGTTAGATAGAATTGTTTGACAGTTAGGCCCCCCTGCTTTAATTCAAGCATCCATACATGCCTTTTTTTTTCAGCACCAAATGGCCAAATGGCATATTTGGTAGAGATTTTGCAATTTCATATTGAGCAGAAAAAAAGTGTAGCCCTAATAATCATAATTTAAATCATCTTTGTTGATTTAGCACATTTTCCAAAGATTATCCAAAGTGCTGAACAATAAATAAAAATAAAAAAGAGACAAAAAAATACAAATACAAATAATTGATCGGACTTCACTGCTTTAAAACATATTGTAATGTCATATAAGAACAAATAAAAATGAAATGAAAATGTTAAATTTTCCATTTCCAATTAAGAGCAGAGGAACAAAATAAATGGATTAAACATAAATACATGTCAATGAAAAAACACAGAGGAGCTTAACATAATACATTTGATTATTAGATTATATGTGAAGATGAAATACAGCCTCACCCTCTTGTCACAGCGGATGAAGTGACGCAGGTCTCCGTGTTTCATATACGGCAGCACCACCAGGGGGAGCCCTTCCTGAGGTAAGAGGATGCCCAGCAGAGACAGCACGTTTGTGTGGTGGAAAGCCTTCATTATTATGCCCTCTTTGAGAAACTGTTCCACTTCCTCCACATCTGTTATCCCTGTCAATGAATCAGTTATTATGACTGTACAAGTTATATGTATGGAACAAATTAAAAGCATGGTGCGTTATTAACATTACCAGTGTTTAAACAAGATTAATAAACTTAGTGAGACAGGAGAGGCAGCTGGAACAGTGGAAGAGCTCATATAAAATAATCACATTCATCTCAATAATTAAAATATAAATAAGCCTGTGACATAATATGAAACACGATGGTATCCACGATAACATGTTTAAGCCAGGGATGTCAAAGTCAAATACATCAGAGGGCAAAAATAAATAAATTGCTACAAGCCGCGGGCCGGACTGGTTCAATGTTTATTATATGTTTATTATTATAAGACCTAACACAGTGTACCATAATTTAAGGATTACATTTGTGTATGGCTCTGTCAGACATTTCTAGTCAAAACTTTTTTCAACAGGCTCACAAACAAACACAAACTTTCTTCAAAGAGAAAACACATATACTGAACATTTAATGAATAATCAAATATTTTCTTATGGCTCTGTTCGGGCCGGTTCTGATACTAATCAAATATCATCCCGGGGGGATATAAAAAATTCGTGGGACGGATTTGGCCCCCTGGCCTTGACTTTGACACCCATGATTTAAGCAGTGCCCTCCAGAGAATTCAATAAAGCGTTACCATTTTAATGTGTTTTTGTCATTTTGTATTGCGATACACGTTGAGCTGAGGTCTCATTTATACCTCTTTGTGTAGATTTCTACCGAGAGGTCTACTTTACAAACTCAAGAAAAGCTTTTAAAACCATGATTTTGTGCTATTTTTTGGTCACGGGAGAGAAACCTCAGGGCGTCTAAACCAAACAGAGTTTAAGAAGAACAACATATATTACTCACTATTCAAAGACTTCACAGCACAGTGGCTCTCCCTGTTGTTCTGGTCTGTGAAGTAGCCGTGGTACACAGTTCCAAAGTGTCCTGGAGAAAACACACAAACTGTTATATCACATGACCTCTGCATATAATGCATTTGACATGTTTATCCAGTTGTCACCTTTGCCAATGATCCTATGGTAATGCACAATAAGTAACTCAGCCGGTATGAGCACATCCTTCACTTCCTCTAGTAATTCTGGGCGGAAGCTGGAGATGGATATTTTCTCTGCAGGCATGAGTGGGCTGAGTGAGGGGTCTATGCTGCCTGTTCCATAGGCCAGGCCCGGGAACACCACACGTCCCACTGACCCCACTAGGGGAGTGGGAGGGCCCCTGGACGCCACTGCCAAATAGACGAGAAGGTGTGTGAGTGCAATGTTAGGTGCTACATAAAGTATGAATAGTGCTTGACGGGCGGTACCTCGTCTGTAGTCTCCCACAGGTGTGAGCTCCATGGTGTTGGAGCCAGAGCGGTTTGACAAGCGGCGCTCCGCCATCAGAGCTGACACATTTCACAATATATTTAATCATTACATCCTATGTAACAGCAGTTACAGCAGTGTTCTAGTTGAGTGCTTTTATCACAATTTACCACACAGTTTGTTATATGTTAGAGAGACATGTTAGAACAAGCTCCACTACCTTTTTTTTTCTTCCTCCGATGTTTCATGACAGCAAAGGCAAGAGCCGCTCCAGCGACCAGGGCAAACAGGATCCCCAGGACAATGCCCACCATGTAGTGGTTACTGACCCTCACCACTGAGCCCACATTATGCACCTGTCCATTAATGGAGATCTGCAGGAGATGAGCACATACTGTACACATCAGCTTTTATATCCAATCTTTTCCTTTCAAATGGTGAATGTGACCACTACATACTGTCTTTATCCAAATATAAAACATTTCAAATGCTCCGTGAGCCACTATGAGAGAGGGGAGTTATCCTCTGGCTTGTCCGTATGTAAAAGCTGGTCTAAAACTGTGTGGTGCCAAAGACTTTGTGAGTCCAAAGACCGGCCACGGAACATAAGTTCACAGTGTCATTCACCCAACTTCAGCTCCACCAGTAAGAACATGCTATACCTCGTTGTAAAGCTCAGAACTTCTTGAGTCCAAGCATCGGCTTTGTTTGACTATTCTACATTAATTTGTAATTGTAGCACACAGTTCTGTAATTGGTGCTAATGCAGCTAGTAAGAAAGTAAGTCTGTCATCCAGAAAACTTCTGTTCTGTCATATGTGAATCAATGTCTACTTGATGTTGAATATAAGAACAGAATAAACTCTTCTTTCATAAAAGTGCTAAATGTGGGAGCCCCAGTTTTTGTGTTCGATAATTAAACCCTTTCTGTGTTCTATAAATCCCCTGACAGTTCTGGTCTTAACTTGCCCACTCACCTTAACAGGCAGCCCTTCACTGGGAATAGTCATATTTTTAGGAATCCTGCAGGTGATCTCATTGTCCAAGACTTTAGCGTCACAGTCCACCCCTGCTACGGTCATAATGATGGTCATACAAGAGCTCACCAGGTTCAGTTTCTGATGCTGGAGAAACGCAGGATTAGGTTATTACAGAAATATACAGTCTACAATCCGCCCAATGGAAGTCCTTACATGTAGTGAGACCTCATCAAACCCCGGGTACAGACTGAGCACGTGTCCGTCTGTTTCAAAGGGGATGGGCTCTCCGTAAGGGTGGTAGGAGAATTCCCGGTTCCACAGTTGCAGAGCTCCGTCCATGTCAAAAGACAGCTCTCCTTCTTCGGTCTCATCGCGGGGAAACACAGGGGTGACACACTCCAGCCGGTTTGCAGAGGATTTTCCGGTGCACTCCTGGAACACAATGAAAACATTAATTCATTTTGCTTGACTAATCAATAACAGGTGACAGTTTGTTTACAATGATGTACTGATAGATTTACTCTTGTGACTGGTTTGAGGTGGCTCTCATTGGGCTTGAAGCGGACAGTTGTACGGTACACAGAATCGAGGTTTTCTCCTTCGATAACAATCTTAGAACCCCTGTGGACAGGAAACAGCAAAATACAGCATTGCAACAAAACATCAAATGTACAACTATGGACTTACATGAAATGGATTTATATAACATCTCATTATCACAATAAGTGCAATAGAGATATTGGCAAGATGTACAATAATTGAATGTATAAATCAGACCGTTTATTGGCTGCAAATATTGTCAGCACCAATATTGTATCAGCTATGAATATTTTTGCAAATTTGTGTCTCTTTTTCCCTAATCATATTCTGGCAAGCCCACACAACAGTCCTACTCACTATATATGTGCCTAAACAAAGGTTGTTACTAATTTGGTCAGAATTAACCTTCATTAGTATAAAACCAAGGTTAATTCAGATGCAGGTCAGCATCTGTTGCCGTGGAGATCTCTGTAATTCTGCTGTTATATCACTGTATATTTGTTTTATTGGATCAATATGTGATTCACGCATTTAAACAAAGTGTTGGAGTTTCTAGTATAGAAAATATTGACACCAATGTTTACGCTTTTACGGCAAATAAATGTCGGCTCTATAAAAGTGAAACTCAGAAGATTAGAGCATTGTTCAAAAGCCCATTTACTTCTGTAATTCAATACAATGTGAAACTAATAATAAGACCGTATCATTACACGCAAAGTAAGATGTCACAAGCCTTTATTTGTCATAACGTTGATAACTTTACCTGAGGCTACTTGTTGGAATGCTCTCTCCCCCTTTTCCTACTTTTCTTGCTTATCTATTGTTATTCTTCTACCATTGTTGTGTTTATTTAAGGATAGAATTATGCAATATCTAAAATTCACTCTCATTCCTACTGTGGTGTAACCTGTGTTGAAAAGTCAGAGTGATGAACACATGTCCCCACTGTGGGATGAATAAAGGATCTCTTCATGTGAATCTTACTTGGCTCACAGATTGGAAAACCCCCAAATAACACATCGAATAAATCTGAATACTTTGAAAATGGACAGTAAGCCACAATCATCAAAGTTATAACAAACAAAGGATTGACATGTGTCACTTTGCATGTAATGAATCTATATTTCAAGTTGATCACAGAGACAAAAAATTGTTTCAACAATATTATAATTTTCTGAGCTCCACTTGTATATCATCCTCCTTGACTTTTGATTATTGGTATCAGCCCTGGAAAAAACCTGTATGAATCATTTGTTTTGCCCGCTTTGCCATTTGCAGCATGAGCGCTCAAACTCTTTTGATAGAGTCACAGGAGAAACAAAACACAACATGGAGATGAGCAAAAATGACATCGCAATAAATCTCATCATCGCAGTCCAGGACACCACTATCACTTATTTTCCATTTCGGTCATCTGTAATTTCTATGATTCCCGCCGCCCACCTGTCGAAGCTGCAGTCGGGCAGGACGGAGGTGATCCTGGGGTTTTCTTTGTAGTAGAAAACTTTGTTGGTGAGGACTGGAGACTTGTCAATGAAAACACTCAGTGGGACGTCCCGCACTTCTGACATGGGCTGAGAGAGGCAGATGATGGAGGACATGTTGCCCCTGAGTATTGTAACCCTGGAAACACATCATGTCAATCCTTACATGAGGGAAATTAGGAAAACAACTGCTTGAATTAGATTAAATGTATCTTAATGCTGTCCAATGTTGACCCTACTTTCTAACTCTATAAGTGAACACTTTAATTCATTACTATATTATACAATTTTTATTGATGTATTTGTTTTGCAGTCTCACGGGTCAGTGTATGTTGGAGAATCTCACTGTCATATTTGTCAAGAAAAACATGAACTCTCCAGACCCCTGCCTGACACAGTATCGGTGTAGACTGTGAGTTTAGGTAGTCACTCTGCATAACATCAAAGCCATAATGGTCCACACGCCAAAGGGTAAGTTACTCAGTTATAGCGATGGACCGTTAATAGAATTAAATCAAAAATTTAATTCTATGAATCAAATTGTTGATTTATAGAATTACAGCCTTTAAATTCTATGAATCAATATTTTGGCCCAAAAAATTAAGCCTGAGGAAAGACATGTTTGTAAAGTGCGACCCCCACCAGCATAATCACTTCCTCAACAACATCCTCCTCAGACCACCGCAAAGCCAGAAAAGAATGCACCAACATCATCCTGCATTTAGGCAGAAAAAAATGAAACATAAACTACGGCTTCACTTTTGTTTTGTTTGGATGAACGAAGGATTAGAATTGCTCCTCCGTGAAACGCTCGAAGCACACATAGCTTTAGAAGATCCGCCGCCATTGTCGGTTACTGCACATGTCCAAATGTCGTGCGGGGAACCGACACGTACATTCATTGCAGGAAGAGAATTCACACCTTTCTCTTCACACGGATGTGAAACAGCCCCCACTGACAGCTTATCTGTTCTGTTCCACTCTGGAGGCAGTTTCTCAACGTTACGTTTTCACCTGAAACACCGTCTTTGTGTGAACAAAAGGCCAATTCAATACACAACTCTAAAGTTTTTCTGTCGCAGCGTCCTCTAAGTTAAATGAATCAATGCATTAATCAGTCATTCATGAAGAAATACCTTTCTATTGGACAGTGCACATCATTGAGAGTGACCCTTCTTGTTTTTCCAGCATCCAGGTGCGGCCCAGTGATGGTGACCAGCGTCCCACCCACCAGAGGCCCATAGTTAGGCTGGATTTCACTGATGTTTGGAATCTGCAGGTTTCATAAGCACATCTCAGCATTCACTCTTTATATAATATGTTACATATTAAACAGAAATATCACCACAAAAATGAATCCTGGGATCTCCGCTTTCCCATCTATCGAATAGCGACCCTCCACTTTGCCTTCATGCACCTCGATGGTGATGTTGACGGGTCTCGAAAACTCTGTGGCTCCAGAGCGGATCTTACACACCAGGCTAGAGAGGAGCAGTGTACTTAAACTGACCTGATACGTACATAAGTCTTTAGTCAAAAATGTATTTTCCTAGATGTAGAGCTACTTTAAACGGAAGAATTAGAAACATGTTCAAACTTGATTAAATTTAAAACACAAACATTTAAAGACAGAACACTGAAGAAGTATTTGGAGGAGAGAGAATGATGAGAGAGAGGTGTAGGGTCAGAGAGTGTTAAGCCCCATGTCTGTGTCTGGTGTATAGACAGTATATACAGCATGGAGAGAGCATGGTCTATTCTCCCCAAACCAAATTATGGATTTCCAGTTGTGAAGCTGGCCATGAAGTGGCCTCTTCAGCAGCAGGAAAAAGGGATAAAAACATGCTTTCAGATCCCCCTGCAAGATGCACCAAGCAGCACAAATTGCGCAGTGATGACACATTTTCCATTTCTTCCGCTTTATCCGTTGCCGGGTCGCGGGGGCAGCAGTCTAAGCAGAGACGCCCAGACTTCCCTATCCACACACACCTCCTCCAGCTCGTCTGGGGGGACCCCAAGGCGTTCCCAGGCCAGCTGAGAGACATAGTCTCTCCAGCGTGTCCTGGGTCTTCCCCGGGGCCTCCTCCCGGTGGGACGTGCCCGGAACACCTCCCCAGGAAGGCGTCCAGGAGGCATCCTGAACAGATGCCCGAGCCATCTCAACTGGTTCCTCTCGACGTGGAGAAGCAGCGGCTCTACTCCGAGCTCCTCCCGTGTGACTGAGCTCCTCACCCTATCTCTAAGGGAGCGCCCAGCCACTCTGCGGAGGAAGCTCATTTGGACCGCTTGTATCCGCGATCTCGTTCTTTCGGTCATTACCCACAGCTCATGACCATAGGTGAGGGAGGGAACGAAGATTGACCGGTAAATCGAGAGCTTCGCCTTTCGGCTCAGCTCCCTCTTTACCACAACGGTCCGATACAGAGACCGCATCACTGCGCACGCTGCACCGATCCGCCTGTCAATCTCACGCTCCATTCTTCCCTCACTCGTGAACAAGACCCCGAGATACTTGAACTCCTCCACTTGAGGAAGGACCTCTCCACCCACCCGGAGCGGGCAAGGCACCTTTTTCCGGTCGAGCACCATGGCCTCAGATTTGGAGGTGCTGATTCTCATCCCAGCCGCTTCACACTCGGCTGCAAACCGTCTCAGTGCATGTTGTAGGTCCTGGTTCGTTGGAGCCAGCAGGACGACATCATCCGCAAAAAGTAGAGATGAAATCCTGTGGTTCCCAAACCGGACCCCCTCCGGCCCCTGGCTGCGCCTAGAAATTCTGTCCATAAATACAGTGAACAGAACCGGTGACAAAGGGCAGCCTTGGCGGAGGCCAACATGCACCGGGAACAGGTCTGACTTACTGCCGGCAATGCGAACACAGCTCTGACTCCGGTCATACAGGGACCGGACGGCCCTCAGCAGAGGACCCCGGACCCCGTACTCCCGGAGGACCCCCCAAAGGACACCCCGGGGAACACGGTCAAACGCCTTCTCCAAATCCACAAAGCACATGTGGACAGGTTGGGCGAACTCCCATGAACCCTCGAGTATCCGATGGAGAGTATAGAACTGGTCCAGTGTTCCGCGACCGGGACGAAAACCACACTGCTCCTCCTGAATCCGAGATTCGACCATCGGACGTAGCCTCCTCTCCAGTACCTTGGAGTAGACCTTACCGGGAAGGCTGAGGAGTGTGATCCCACGATAATTGGAACACACCCTCCGGTCCCCCTTCTTGTAGAGAGGGACCACCACCCCGGTCTGCCACTCCATTGGCACCGCCCCCGATCGCCATGCGATGCTGCAGAGACGTGTCAGCCAAGACAGTCCTACAACATCCAGAGACTTTAGATAGTCAGGACGGATCTCATCCACTCCCGGCGCCTTGCCACCATGGAGGCTGCCAACCACCTTAGTGACCTCGGCCAGGGAGATGGAAGTGTCCGCCCCAACATCCTCAGCCTCTGCCTCCTGGACGGAGGACGTGACGGGGGGATTGAGGAGAACCTCGAAGTATTCCTTCCACCGCCCGACAATATCCCCAGTCGAGGTCAGCAGCCCTCCACCCGCACCATACACGGCGTTGGCAAAGAACTGCTTCCCCCTCCTGAGGCGCCGGACGGTTTGCCAGAACCTCTTCGAGGCCAACCGATAGTCATGCTCCATGGACTCTCCGAACTCCTCCCAGTCCCGGGTTTTTGCCTCTGCAACAGCCCGGGCCGCGGCACGTTTGGCCTGCCGGTACTGGACAGCTGCCTCAGGAGTCCCACGAACCATCATTGCTCGATAGGACTCCTTCTTCAGCCTGACGGCATCCCTTACTGCCGGTGTCCACCACCGGGTTCGGGGATTGCCGCCGGGACCAGCACCAGAGACCTTGCGACCACAGCTACGAGCCGCCGCATTGGCGATAGAGGAAGAGAACATGGTCCACTCGGACTCGATGTCCCCCTCCTCTGCCGGAACCTGGGAGAAGCTCTCCCGGAGGTGTGAGTTGAAAGTCCGTCTGACAGGGGGCTCAGCAAGACGTTCCCAGCAAACCCTCACTACACGCTTGGGCCTGCCAGGTCTGACCGGCCTCCTGCCCTGCCAGCGGATCCAACTCACGACCAGGTGATGATCGGTTGACAGCTCCGCCCCTCTCTTCACCCGAGTGTCCGAGACACGCGGTCGAAGGTCAGATGATACGACAACAAAGGTGATCATCGACCTCCGGCCTAGGGTGTCCTGGTGCCACGTGCACTGATGGACACCCTTGTGCTCAAACATGGTGTTCGTGATGAACAGGCCGTGACTGGCACAGAAGTCCAACAACTGAACACCGCTCGGGTTCAGATCAGGGGGGCCGTTCTTCCCGATCACCCCTCTCCAAGTGTCACTGGCATTTCCCACATGGGCGTTGAAGTCCCCCAGGAGAATAACGGAGTCCCCGGGCGGTGCACTGTCCAGTACCCCTCCCAAGGACTCCAAGAAGGCCGGGTACTCTGCACTACCGTTAGGCCCGTAGGCCGTCACAACAGTGAGAGACTTGTCTCCCACCCGGAGGCGGAGGGACGCGACCCTCTCATTCACCGGGGAGAACTCCAACACGTGGCAGCTGAGATAGGGGGCAATGAGTATGGCCACCCCAGCTCGCCGCCTCTCCCCGCGGGAAACACCAGAAAAGTGGAGTGTCCAACCCCTCTCAAGGAGTTGGGTTCCAGAGCCCAAGCTGTGTGTGGAGGTGAGGCCGACTATCTCTAGTCGGTATCGCTCAACCTCCCCCACAAGCTCGGGCTCCTTCCCCCCCAGTGAGGTGACGTTCCACGTCCCAAGAGCCAGATGTTGGGTGTGTGGACTGGGTCGTCGAGGTCTCCGCCTTTGACTGCTACCCAGTCCTCCCTGCACCACGCCACCACGGACCCCTCTGCAGGTGGTGGGCCCACAGGAGGGACTGCCCACGTCATCCCTTCGGGCTGAGCCCGGCCGGGCCCCGTGGGCTAAGGCCCAGCCACCAGGCGCTCGCTTGCGAGCCCCGACCCCAGGCCTGGCTCCAGGGTGGGGCCCCGGCTGCGCCATGCCGGGCGACGTCACGGTTTTTGTTGTCGTGCTGTCCATGGTTGGCTTCGGACTGCGCTTCGTCTGACTCGTCACTTGAGACCTGTCTGCCATGGGAGACCCTACCAGGGGCATGAAGCCCCAGACAGCATAGCTCCCAGGATCATCCGAGTGCTCAAACTCCCCCACCACATTAAAGTGGCAGTCCAAGGGGAAGCATTTTTTGACACATTTTAGACAGTAAATATTAGGTGACACGCGTCATGTGACCATCTGACCATGTCGGATCCAAATGGCGGCCTCAGCACTGGCTCCCAAGCCGTGTCTTGACTCATGGAAAGGCGCCATAGGGTTTCATAGTATGTTTCCCCTTCCGCAGTAAGAACTACTGCCGTGGAGTTGACTCCAACCATGGCAGCCCACTTCTACATAGCGTGACAGGTACAGGCTATCGCTCCCACTGGTTTTGTGTTGTATTGAAAGAGTGACAGGGAATTTACACAGTAGGCGTTAGCAGCGCGTACGCGTTGACAGCGCGAATCTGCGCGCAACGTTATTTGGCTGTATGTACACTGGCTGTGCGCGCAGGTCCGCGGCTCTGATGCTCTCCCTGTGTGGTCTATGGAGCAGTGTAGAGGACAGTACGAGCCAGAGGACTGATGTAGAGCAACAGAAATCACATGCATGTGTTTGTCTTCATGGTCTCTGTGCGCTGGCCAGACGCAAGACTTTATGAAAGAAAAAAAAAACCAGAATCACTGTGAAACCTGCTGCTCCTCCTGCTGCTCCTCCTGCTAATGTTTAGATACAAGTGCTGTGTGTGTAGATGCAATCTAAAGCCAAGGGCCGCTAGAAAAATCATGTTTCACACGAGACGCGTTGCTGCGCGCACAAAATTAGAAATCCATCCTAAAATAGGCGCAGCCTCGCGTCATATCCGCGTATAACACTAGTAGTGTAAATATCACCATTGGTTGTCATGGAAAAATGTTACGCGCCTCTGTTGCGCGTATAACGCGTACGTGCTGTAACGCCTCCTGTGTAAATTAGCTGTGAGAGTGAATAGAGCCAAATAAGCGTCTGCTTCATCCACAGTTTCTATGTTGAATGCATTCACAAGTTTGAAATGAATTATTTAATTGAATTTATTGACATATATTTCATACAGACTCACTGCGTGTTGTTGCTTTTGAGTGGCATTACGTTGCAAGGGTTGTGTCCCAGCCGTACATGGTGCGTCCTGGAGCTGATCGCTGGTTTCAGAGGTGACTGGAACTCCCAACCACAAACTGTTACCTCAGTCTGTCCATCAGGGGGCGCAGTCCGGGGAAAGAACTACAACAGGGATCAAGAGTACACTTTCAACACCAGAAGAATGCGAAAGGTCGACTCAAATATTCTCACCCCAGAAATCCCAGGAGGACAAGACTCATTCCTCCAGCGACTGTGGCACTCACTTTCCCATGAGCAGACCCCAGAGCACCAACCACATCCCATGAACTTAGGAGCGGTCAGGCACATGGCACAAGTGAGGAAGTGCAGACAGCCTGGTCCTCTCTGAGGGACCTGGAACATCTAGCACAGTACACACTGGTGAAGCTACAGAAGGGTTTGGATTTGAAGCATTTTGATCTGAAAAATATTCTTTACTCCATTCGACACATTAATTTGTTTCAGTTTTAGTTTTAGGTGAGGCCTCGTTGATGTTGGAAACAATTCTTAGAGCAACTCCTAGGACCAAAGTTAAATGTCTTTATCGAGGTGAAAAGACATTAAACTTCAACAAAAGAATCCTTGTAACTGGCATTAGAGCTGCGACTCGCACCTTGTCTCCGACCACGAACAACAGATATTCCGCAGAGTACACAGCAGCGATGGAAGACACTCTCTGGTTCTCCACCAAAGAATAGTTTGCAAATATAATGGGGCTGGATCGGGTCAGAACGAGCTGTCAACGAAAGACACACAAGATGACCACAAGCAGCATGGGTATGTCATGTTGTGGAGGCTCCACCCACCTGCAGCAGCCGGCCAGTGGAAGTGCCGATGTGGGCCACAGTCTTGTTCTCGATGGTGGTGACCAGTAGTGACGTGAGCAGGACGTCGGTCATCTGCCTGTTGAACAGGTCCACTCTGTAGTACGGCTTGGACACCATAGTGGGATAGTCTCTGCATGTGGCATTGTTCTCCATGCTCTGTGGTCAGACACAGGGAAAAGACCAGTGTCTCTACTGAAGCCTTTTGGACAACCTTCACAAAGCTCAACATATGTATACTCTATCACAGTACCATTATACTTAAAATACTTGTGTGGTTCATAATAGAATTTCACCACAGAATACAGGAGCTTTTATTTTGTCATTGTTACTGCAGTAACTAAGAACCAGAAACACCTGACAAATAAGATAAGGGAGATATAATGTGATCATCCCCTCATTAAAGTGACAGTGTCACGGCCAGAACAGAGAGTGCAGGTAAGAGGCCAGGTCTTTACCATACGAAGAGGATCTCATCTAGAGTCATATTTTACAACTATTTTTACCACTTACATACAGTTTTGGAATTATGCATTTTGTCTGATAGCTGGTTGCCCAAACTGAATATTGGCATCTGTTATTAATTCATGACTTAAAAAATGATCTCGGGGTCTATGTATTATTTATCTATGATAGAATCCTCGTGGTGAGACACAGGCAGCCTTGAATTGAATAACTTATGAGAGGAGCGTGCACTCTTCATCTCTGTGAAAACATGTGTCTTTGGACAATCCCACTGGCAGCTTACTCAACATTTGTGCCAGCAGCAGTGTGAGAGGAGCCCAGGAAAATGTCCATGAAATTCACACAAAACTAAAATCTTTTAAAATAATGGTGGATATTTAGTGGATATAGGTTTAAAATCCATTTTGTGAGGACACAAGGTTGGGTGGCCTTTTCATGCTATCAGGTCCTAATGTATTAAGCCACAACTAGATTTCTGTTATAATACACATATTAACAAGAGTAAAGAACGATCAAAGAGGAACAGATGAACCTAAATCATGAATATGGTGTTCTTGCAGAAGGCAAGTCATAACAGACCTGCTCGTTTGAGGTAAGTATCTATATTCTTTGGCAGTAGAACTGCTCCTGGTGCTGCTTCCGTCTATTTTGTGATCAATAAAACAAGTAAGACAGAGATTATATTAAAGACAATTAGGAATTGTTATTTTTGTTTAATTGACATGTTTGTAATAATTAGTTACGTTAATATGGCCCAACAGAATAGATCTCTGGTTGCTGAGTGTAATATTCCTCACATTCTATAATCACAGCTCACCTCATGTGGACAGCTCTCACAGGGCTGGAAGTGGCACAGGCCCCTGGACAGCTGCTCGGGGCCAGACTCGCAGCAGTCGTCCACGCCGTCACTAATGGCCTTGTTGACGTTGTCCATGGGGAAGGCGCATAGGGCCGAGTCGTGCTCAGTCTCCCCGTTGTCATCAGTAACAGCAAACACTCCGTACAGTATGTCGTCCTGCTCCTCGGCCCCCAGCTCCTCGGCCAGCTCACGGCCCGCACGCCCAAAGTGTGCGGCCTGCACCACGTTGTACACCACATCTTTGTACGGCTCACTGGCCACGTTTCTGCGCCGGCGCTTGGGCTCAAAGCGACACTCCAGAATGATCTCTCTGTATCTCTTCATCTCCCACTCATTTCGAGGAAGTCGGCCCAAACGGGTTTGAAAAGGAGAGGAGTCCTGTTTTGGGCTCTCTCTCTGCACAGATAAGAAGTAGACAAACTCCTGAGTGAAGAAGCTGTAGACGTACTCAATGTGGTACGTCCTCCGCAGAGCCGGCAGCACAGTCAGGCTGCGGACATCACTGTAGAAGCCATCTTCTGTAGCCAGAGGTCGGCGCACCGAGATGGACTTCCTCCCATAACGCTGGGTCACACTGTCATTGACTGAAGCAGCAACAAAGAAGTACACTGTCTGACCCTCCTCCACCATGGTCACTTTGGTGCCCAGAGGACTGGCCACACAGTCGGGGCAGTACGCAGCAGAGTTGGACTCTTTCCCAAAAAGACACTTTGAAAGAGAAGGGGCTTCTCCATTTGAGTTCAGTTGGTGGAAGTAACAAACTCCATACTGAGAGCTTCCACAGGAATATAAATACATAAACAGAGTGTCTAGAAGTAGAACCTGATTGTTCGTATCCTCCAGAAAGTGAGGATCCTTGTCTATGTCACACAGAGTGCAAATCTGACAATTGGAGCTACCCACTGGCCCGGTGTGAAGCTGCCACACCTTCTCCAGGCTCCTGTTCACCGCCTCGATCACATTTTGAGAGGCCACATATACCTCCTGGTACAGAGAGTTGTTCACGATGTTCTGGATGTGGCCCTTGGCCTGGAAGAAGGGCATTGTGTACACTACTGAGAAGTTATGAGGCCTGGGGACCAGAGAGGGACAACTGGCCAAAGCATAAGCCAACAGAGTCTGGATCCAGACACAAGTCCCACACTGAGTGGTCCAGTGCATCATGTCCTCAGCAGAGGGGACGCCTACCTCCAGCCCTGCCGCCTGGAGAGGGACATGGTCAGCACCGCAGCCTGCAGACAGAGGACACAGTAAGTTACACTCACTTTAGTCACTACTTATCATGGTCCTAACAACCAAACATCCATCCATTCATCCATTATTATCTTCCGCTTTAAATGTTGCTAGGTTTCAGAGGCAGCAGTCTAACACACTTCCCCCAGCTCATACGGGGAATCCCAAGGCGTTCCCAAGCCAGTTAAGCCTGGAAATTCTGTCCACAAAGACAGTGAACAGAACCGGCGACTACAGGCAGTCTTGGCGGAGGACAACATGCCCCGAAGCAAGCATTAGTAAATATGGTTTAACTTTTTGAATTGTAGACAGCTGTTATCTTCCAGTTCTGTGTGTTTCCTCTGTTCTAATAATATGTTCAAACAGGTGATTCCGTTTATTCAAGTGCCCAGATGTAACCATGTTTGAAAGGCTGAAAAAAGCCATAATCGTGTGATCATTAACCAGGCACTTTGGAGCAGGCTGTATTCAAGAAGAAGACTGTTTATTTTAAAATTCCTGTCACAACCATACGTGCTTTTTTCAAGGAAAGATGTGCACGGCCTGATGGTCAGAAGGCCCCTTGTGATGCGTGAAAGTTTAACTGTCCGGCCCTGTGGTGGGGAGTTCCATCACATGTACAGTCCACATCACAACAATGAAACACATACGTTTAATGTCACTACACACACTCACATTCTACATGTGTCCAATTTAATTATTTATACAAGGCTGTTATATTTTAACACTCATGAACCAAGGTTAAGGTTAGTGAACATGAGTGTACATAGAAATGACACTTTATCTCAGTTTGCATTCAAATTGAAGCTCTTTCCAGCTTTTTTCCACCATCTATATTTAAAAGGAGGGTCTTGGTCTGTTAGGTATACGGCTCCTTAACAAGAGGAATTGAATGAAAAACTTTTCAGTGCTGCTTCATTAGTCAGAGCATATTTCCACTGGGAGTTGCATGTCAGGCCACACGTGAAAATCAATACTATTGGTGCTGTCCCCAACGGATGTATTGATCTGGAACCACATCCCCATTGCATATTGAGTACACACAAGATGCAATTGGGCTTACAATTAACCAGGAGCATTCTTACATATGCCTGTGATGTAGAAGAGGGATGTGATCTCACCAATGCTGTTGTTTCCTTCCAAATGCTGTGTAAAAACATTGAAAAAATCTTGAACATAACGTGTTTTAATGGATACAACTGTAATGTACATGACGTTATTCTCATTTCTACACTTTAGACTTACATGCTTTTCAAAATGACTCGTGTAGAAAACTAAAGCGCAATTACTGCAACACATGGACGACAGTGAACGCACTTACCTGAGGGTGTCTCCAGCAGTCACACGCACGTCATCGGTGCTCAGCAGAAACACAAACACAGACCGCGGAGTAAAGACTGGAAAAGTCTCTGTGAATCTCAGAGGAGGAACATCTCAGCCCCGTGTGTGAGAGCTGCTCCAGGGGCTGCTCCTCCCTCCGCTGTGGGTAAACACTGCGCGCACTCACAACGCACGCACACACACATGCACGCAGTCTATATGACATACAAACCTATAACAGATCTGTATTACAAATATACTAACAAAAACTTTGACGCAAGGCAGAAGTTATGAAATGTTGTCTAGTGTGTGTTGTAATGTCTTAAAGCTGGGGTACCTAACTTTATGTGTATAGCAGTTCATCCACAAGGGAATTCAAAGTGCTGTGGATTACATGTTATTTATCCCAGCAGAAATGGTCCTGTAAAAGTAAAACGTTTCGAACAAAACAGATCACAACGTGCTTCTTCATGTTATGAGAAAACTTGTCTTTGTGACTCACTATTTGACGCTCATGGCTGAAAGCTGAGTGAAAACATTTGAACATTTGGTTGAAAAGATATAACAAAAAGTTGCGGCATTTCCATGAAAAATATATTTCTTATTCGTTTTTTTTTGTAAAATGCCTGATTCTGCAGGTCTGGGAAAAGCCATGCTTCTGTGTGCGCTTCATTCATCATGAACTGTATATTTAGTTTGGTGCAGGCCATGGATCATTGTGCCATGTCGGAAAGTAAAGAACATCTGAATCTCAGTTTAAGAGCTTTAATTCATCTAACTACTTCGTGTTTTGTTTTAACTTCACAATTCTGATTATGTGCATTTACTGACATAAACTGTTCATAGATTTCTTGCACATAAATCATGTTTTGACTTCCACCTAAAGTCACACTATTGTAAAGTAAGAACATTTAAATGAAAGTTGGGTTATGCATATAATGACAAAAACAAAACACACAATGGTTTGAATCTAAATGAGGAAGAATCGAAAACAGGATAAATAATCAATCTATATACAGTATATATTTATTTCTTATCAACATGAACCAAGATACAAAACAGCATAATCAGGTTTTGAACATTTTAGGATACACAATTTCTTTATTGTTTAGTCAACACAGCAGCAGCAGCAGCTCTGCTGGTCTGTCTGGATGTCCTCATGTTCAGTGCATTATCATTCATTGACAAATCTATCATAAAATCAGTTATTGGAACATCTCATTAGTAAAACCCAGGATAAGGCACTGGTCTAAAAAGCCTGCAATTTGAAACAAAAAACGTGTTTGAACAAAACCATGATGCCATTACACTGAATGAAAATAAGACACCATAAAAAGTGCCACTAGAGTTGACCATGGATTCTAACGTTCTAGCTTTGCATGTCTACACCCTTAAACATCTTTTTCGTAGCCCAGGGGTCAAACTCATTCTGGTCCGGGGCCACAACTGTATTTAGGCTTTACTGTTATACCAGGGTCTCCATCATTTTGTTTGTGGAAGTAGCTCATCTTTTTTTAATCTTTTACATAAATGTTTCTATGTTTGACCAAATTTCTTAGACTTTTATTGAACTTGACATTTTAAATCTTCTGAAAAAAGAGACCATACTTGAAGCAAACTAGAGCTGTACGAAAACTAATGAAGGCTTACAATAACAGACCATTCATTATTAATTGTGTTCATGGGTCAAGGTTTAAAATACAATACATTATGTGTTTTAAGAATAGCTTTGAAATGATGTATAACTTTCCGCAGTAGTCCATATTAACCTCTTACCATCAGTGTTGGCAAGTTTTTAAGATGGTTTCAAGTACCACCTGTAATACTTTTGTGCACCCCAATGCGTCTGCGATCCCCCGATTGTGAAACATTGCTTTACACTATGACACTGATAATACTAATTGTTTGTAGAGAACATAAATCCTTACTTAAAAAGTCAGTAGTAGAGTCAAAACGAGTCTCAATTACGAGAAGTGAAGTAAAATATTGCATTTGTATTTGAGACTCCCAGTTCTTAGCACCAGCAGCATCACAAAAAAACAAAAACAAATGTACAGAGTTGAGTTGGGTTTGGTTTGGTTTGGTTTAGTTTAGTTTAGTATGTAAGCGGACTCAGGATGAACAAGCGGTCCTCCTCTTTGCGGATCCACTTTAGCAGTTTGTTGACAGCAGAAACAGCCACTGCCTTCGTCGCCAGTGGAGTGAAGCAAATATAAAGTTCAAAGCCACTCGTCACCTGAAAAACACAGTCATTACTCCAAATGGGTTTGATAGATTCAATTCGATGAACAACACATTACAACATAAGCCAATAACTGACACATTATTAACAATTATAATGTGACAATTATTAACTTAAGTACAGACTCTAAATCAGGGGTATCCAGTAGCTCGCCACCCCCTTTTAGGTAGCCCCCCCACACATGATTTCCCGACTGAATTATTCACTTTTGAGTCACTGCATTTCTCTTTTAACTATAAATATTTTCTTGAGGGATACTGTGGGGTATAAAGGTATGCTATGTATGTGTTCTCCATGATTGGCTGTAGTTATTATATGGACTGCAAATGTATTACGACTGCTAAAAGGAGTAGCTTTCTGCCATTTCTGTCTTTATAAAAAATTAGCTCTCCGATCAAAAAAGGTTGGAGACCCTTGCGCTAGATATTCATTTGTGCAAATGGAGAGTCAAAATACATTATATAATACCTACATATTTTGAACATATGAGTAGAATGATTATTTTAATGGGAAAAATATGGATAAACGATAACCTGTAGAATGGATAAATGACGTTCTGCATTTGAAACACCCCCATCTAGTGGTATAAGTGGGGGAACTACATTGCACTTATGACAAAATGCATTTAACCCATATATCCACATGACACAATACTTCTCAAAGCATTCTCCCTGAAGCTGTTTATCCTTAACCAGACAGGAATGATTTCTCCTCAGTTTTGGTCTGTTATAATTCATATATTTTTTTCTAGGTGATTCTGATCGTGTGAAGCAAAACATCCTGACCAGGCCCACATTACTGTCAGATCAACAATATGCATCTGTTTAAAGCGTACCCAGGCCAAGAGGTTCTCTGTTTCCCTGCAGCAGTAGCAGGAGCGCAGTGGTCTGGTGGGATGGTGCAGCCGACTGTGGAGGTCCTGGTACAAGGCCATGACTCGCTCTTGCTGGTCTTCAGATCGATATAAGAGCGGCAACTCCGGACTAAAATAAACACATGGTTTTCATTGCACAATATCATCAAGGGCCCACCACAGACTTCAATCAGAGAAGGAAGCATGAAATGTACAGCTGTGCTTGAAAGTTTACACACCCAGTCAGAGATGTCATATACTTAAATACTAAAAATAAAATCATTTTCTCTTCATGAGTGATGTGAATTTTTTGTTGTTGTTGATCAAAATATAGTAAAAAATTAGACAGTAAACGGGTAGGGGCTAATTCTACTACCCTAGTCAGCAATGAGGAAATTTTAATTTCATTGTGCGTCTATATCAAAAGAAGAGGAGAAGCAAAATACATGAATAATATTCAGTATATTATTTGTTGTTTTGTTTATAGCTCTTTGAATTTGAGGCTATTTTTGTGATTACCTTTATTGGGTTTGATTATCTTTTTTTCTGTTTTATTTCTGGAAAAAATATATATATATATTATATTTGGATTGAAATATAACTGGACCATTTCAACTGATATAATTAAACAAAAAATATATTAAATAAATATTCTAACTAGTAATTATGCTTTGGGATTGCTGTTTGGAGAAAGAATAGGCAAGTAACTTTAAAGACCTGCTGTTGAAGCATATTGACTGGATGGGAGGAAGTTAGGGCCGATATCCAATAAGTAAAAACATATAAAATTGGTCTTATGGATCGGTCGAGCAAGAATTGTACCCACTGCTGGTGATGACGTATGAGGGCCTTATCTAATCAGGTTTATGCAACTGGAGGCCTTTTTTCAAGAAGAATGACAAAAGAAATGGCTTTACCATCAGAGAAGATAAAGTTGTGGGTGACTGGGTGGGCAGTCACCCACAACTGCCACAACAGACTCCACGCTGTTATAGATGATATTGAGAACTGGGGGATGGAAACTTCTAATCAGTGTCAGAAGGAGAGTTTTTGTTGTGATTATCCTTTTAAAATTCGACAATAAATAACTTCACACTACTACTGACAATGATTGAAAAAACATATTTCCCTTATCATTCATTTTTTCCAAAATATGCCCAAAAAATAAAAATTTCTGCCTGGGTGTGTAAACTTTCAAGCACCACTGTATATTATTTTATATTTCAAACAACAACAGTGAAATTGTACCTGGTATAAAGCCCTGAACTTTTGGACTTATACAGGAAGTGTCGCAGCTCTGGGATCCCCACCTGCTCCACGGAGTAAGCAGGACTTCTGAGCGCCTCTTTCATCGCCTGATACGCGCTGCGCTTGCTCAGCCTTTCCAGAAAACGCTTCTTGCAGTCTGACAGGTTGAAGAAGTCCTCCCTGTCCGTCGAGACCAAGATCAGGCAGAGCTGCGACCCTGGTTCAAGATACGAAATGTGCGCGTGGAAAAAGCCTGCCGTGTTGAACTTGGGCAAACAAATGGGAGTCCAGCCTTCGCCCTCTCGGAACGACGAAGACGAGCCGACGAGATTGAAAACCAAGTGCAAGTCTATGTGGTGCAAAAACTGATCTTTCTTCCTCACCATAGTGACGAGACGATCTCCGGCCAGCAGAATACTGAAGACCAGGTTTTTGGATTTGGCCGCTTGCAGAGTCGAGGAGACGACATCTCTGGAGGAGCTGGGCAAAGGGAGACAGGTGACCGCGCTGAGGAGCAGGCCAGGGTCACGGTCCAGACGGAGGAGGAGGTTGTCCGTGAGGTACTCGGAACCGGAGAGCAGGCGGCGGAGGTCGTAGTTTTGCTTGTGTTGAAAGATGTGGTTGAGTTGCGTGAGTGTGAGCAGGCTGACGATCTGATAGTAGATGTAGTGCAGTTCACGCAGAAGCTCTTTGTCTGATTGACAGCTGCGAGACACGCCCACCAGGACCAGCGGGCTCTTGGTGAGGAAGACCACCTTACAGCCGTCTGAAGCAAACACATGATCAGTAATGGGTTGTACACATGGAAGTGTTCTATTATAGACAGCTACAGAGCAGATTTGTGTTAACCATATTACTTACAAGATGTTTTTCTCACATACACATTACATGCAGTGAACTTCTTATGTACCTCCAGCAGATGTTCAGATGAGATGACTGCACAAAGCTGCGTTTCCACCAGAGCAAGCGGTACGCCAGATTTACAGCCGGGTCGGTACAAATACTCGCACCAAGCGGAGCGTTGGTCCGGCACGGCAGATGTGTCGTGCGTGTCAGTGCGGTGGTTTCACTGAAGTCATGCAGCTGAATTTTAAATAGGACGGCGGTGGGAACACAGCTTAAGAACGGAATTTTGGATTAAATATGGTATAGTTATTTTTTACAAAATAAGTAGTTGTGCTTGGATTATTTTTATAGTTGATCAGTTGGCCAAATTGATTCTTTCGGTAATCAATCAGTTTTTTTAGAGCCCAAAAGCTCAGTGAATGTGATTGTTTTTTTATACATTTGACCCAAAGAAAGCTCACATGATGCTCCTGGAGAACATCTACATAGAGAGTTGTTTGATTACAAATATTCAGTAAAGACATTTTGATTTCATCGTGCAGTCATTGTAGAATTATAGAGCGTGTTCTCAGCTTGCTTAAATCTATGCCACTCCTTCCATATGATGGATTGAACAGTGAGATATTCAAAGCTTGGGAAATCTTTGTATGTGGTGTTCTCCTCAGACTTTATTTATTTATTTATTTATTATTTATTTGGTTGGGACGGTATAGGTTAATGAACACATCGCTCCGGATTGTAGCCATGGGCTAATTAGCATCCGTTGTCCCACATTTGCACTCACTCACACACTCACTCATTCATTCACCCGGAACTATTGCACATATTTTTAGTGGTAGGGGAAACCGGAAAACCTGGAGGAAACCTACACAGGGAGAACATGCAAACTCCATTCAGAACGGCCCAGTTCCGACCGGGATTCAAACCCAGAACCTTCTTGCTAAGAGGCGAGAGTGCTATCCACTCAGCCACCGTGTTTGCTTTACAGAACAGCTGTATTTATTCTAAGAGTATTTTAAGTGTTAGGGCAAGATGCAAGCATTCAGCAGTAAATAGGACATTTTCAAAGGCTATTTAGAAAATATAGTCTTTTGCTTTCATTTCGCATTTGTCTTTGTTGTGGTCTTTCAAACAAATAAATCCTAAATAAAATCTTTACGTGTGTAGCAAACGTGACAAAAATGTACAAATGACAACAGTACTTTCTTGAGAATTATGTGCAAAAATGATGTGCTAAAATATGTTACTCTGTGCTTCAGAAACATTTGCTTTAAAACTGCTATGAAAAAGGCAAACATTTTTAGAAAGTCCAAATAAAACGCTAATTGTTCTGACCTGTGTGAATGGAGCGGATTATGTTGTTGTCAGCTTCCACAAAAGAGACCAGGGCCATCATGACCCCCATGGTGCTGGACAGGGCCTCCTCTGTCCCGTAGCGAGTGTAGATGGGCTTCCCAGCCTCACTGAGCACAAACACATGTTTGCGGTGGCTCCTCCAGGCCTCGCTGCTCACGTCCTCCTCTTTACTGTGAGTGTCCCGAGGCAGGGCAGTGTTCAGCTGGGAGCCTTCCTCCACGACCAGAGGCTTCAGCTCCTCACAGCTGTCCTCTGCCTGTCGTTGTGCCTCCTGCTCCATCTCGGCTGTCAGGTCCTCAAAGGACTGAGAGTGGAGGAACATGGCACTTTTCTGACCTGCACCTGCAGGAGGAAGGACCTCATCAGTCACATCCACTGGTGTGATCCATTACCAAAAAGATTATCTATTATCCAAGTCAGTTAAGACAAAACACCTTTACATAGATTTGGTCTTCACAAAGTGGACAAACACAAGACATAATATTCAAGTGATCAGGCCTTTAAGGTCACGGCGACTTCAGTCTATTTTGTTTGGATTAGCTAACACTTGGATTGCCGTCTTTTGTTGTGATGCAAATTGTTGAATTGAAATATCTAAAATAACTGGAAACTGAAATACAGGCCCACAAGCATTTCTACTTATGATCCCATCTAAGTCTTTGTCATTTTTCGACAAAGGTTTGCATAGCAGATTATAACCAATACATTCATAAAGAAGAACATGCATGTGTACTACAGTAGAAAAGAGTTGACATATGCATACAGATATGTAATGTTTGTACCTGTTTTAGATAAGTTATTCTTACCAAAACATTTATATTGATTCAAAAACCACATTATTGAGAGTGGTAATTCTTATATTTTACTTTCTACAACTTGTAATTTCAGGTGGTGAGAAAAACAAATCAGTGTCACACAATGTACTTATCTTAATATTTATTGTATCTGACGAGGTTGTGGACGTAGTTAGTGAGGTGTGAAAGAAAGTGTCACTTTCTTGAAATGAAATGTATAGCCTCAAATTGTGTAACATAGTAATAACAATAACTACACTCATGAAATCCAGTATTTGCCAATATCCTTTCATTTTACTCACTTCAACTTTTTCATCTGTGCCACTGGCTAATGTCGGTGTAAAATTGGTACATGTTTAACATTTTAACTGACACACAGACCTGGCTCAGTCCCCTCCACCAGGCCTGGCAGGGGGCTGTCTGCCCTCTCTGAGCGGAGATGCTCCACTGGAGCCAGGGTGCCATTCTCCCAGGACACTGTGGCTCTGTGTCCTCCGTCCATGAGTGCGACTGCGGGGACACACCTTCAGAAGAATCAAAGTTCACACTCAACATAACATTTATTATTACTGTATCTGTACAGTGGAGTTGATACTTTCTTACCAGAACCTGGCAGAGATACTAATGCATGTTTTGTTTGTCACGGATATTTAAGTCAAAACCATCAGGCAATAGTTCCAATGAAGTTACAATGAGTTCAGATTCTGACACAGACGTGACAGTAGTAGGTTAGGCTCAGTGTAGTTTGCAGCCACAGAAGTCAAACCCTCAAACATGATGCTTAAACAGATAGCAGCTGTACACACGTGTTTAGTATACAAATATTACCTCTGGTACCAGTGTGTTCAAGCGATCAATGCGGAAGGAGACACAGGGGAAGTCTTCACGAGAGAACAGTTCGGGTGACTAGTAAATCAATGTATCAACTACGCAAGCAAATTATGCACACGTATTTACACTCAATGTATGTGACTCCGTGACACTAATAGGTCCTCTAAAACAAAATAACACTGCTTACATGCATTATTTATTGAGCTCATGAGAAAGAAAGACAGATAGTCTGCAATAAAATTACTAAAACTGCGATCAGTGAACGCACCACGGAGAGGCGGGGCTACGTTTGAACGTTCCCCGGGTTAGAGACGTGAACACAATACTACAACGCGATGCGGTATATGAGTTGTTTTTGGCACTTTTTGCCTGATAACTTGTGTTAAATCTATACCTGTCACGGATTTAGAGATGATTGTTTGTTTTACATTCACGTCGTCTTCTTTATTGTGTAAGTTCACTGTAAAATGTTACTTGGGAAGATGTAATGTGTTGAAACAGGCTAACAGGCTAGCAATGCTAACTTTATTAACAGGCACTACATGCATCTAACTTAAAGCTGGGGTACCTGCATTTTATTTCTCAGATCACACGTTTTGTCCCCAGGGGAAGGGTCTTACAAATGTACCATTTTGTCAGAATTATTCATGAGTGCAGATTAGCTGAGTGGTCCAGTTTTCTTCACTTTTCTGCTTATATAAGAATAAGGAATTCAAGACGTGACAGGGGCCATGTGAAAACGAGTCATAACACTTGGATAAAACCAAAGTACGTTATAGCAGAGGGCTCACCTCACCTGGTTTCTTATTATTTATTTATGCAGACGTTATGAAATTATGAATGTCCTCAGAAAAAAAAAATGATAGTATGAGATTTAACCTGTATAATATTATCATACTGGAGAGCTACATTGATCAATAATTTGTTAACACTAACGATATCATGTAATGAAATGACTAGGAACCTTAGTTTGGTTTTAAGCGGTCAAAAATAATACATGACAATAGCTACTGTTCCAAAGTGTTGAGGCCAGGGGGGAGAGGCTCCTAGTGCAGTCTCCTTCCAGAGGCGAGCCACTGTAACGGCTCATGATGGGGATGATGACTGTCCGCCATAATCTGCTGTGTCCTCCTCACACAGACCTTCATGCACAGCTCCTCGGGCTGAAGCAGCGTTGTCCTTGTGATATGCTCAGACACAGACTCCACTGTAGAGGTTCTTCTGCACTCTGGCTGGGATGTTACACTGCCTCAGATATTTATAGAAGTCCACTGTGAGTTCCTAGATATTTAAAGTAGTGATGGTGCGTCCCCCCCACTCAGATCCACCATCTCCTTAGTTTTAGAGGTGAGCTTGGTCATCAACATCTCCAACACTAAGGTGATGGTTCACTTCATTAACAGTGAGACGGCTCATCTCATCCAGAGTTCACAGAAGCTCTAGATGAGTTTTATGCTTTCATTTACTCCTAAACTGATAACCAAATTAATTATTGCTGTTAAGCAGTTGTGCGCAGCCGCAGGTGAAGGAGCACAGACTTTGACCAACAGACTATACAGGACCACATTGAACAAGGTCAAATTAATCCATCGCCTTTTTCGGCATTTCACTGAGTATTCTGCACCCTCCTCTATTGTGTTTAGTTGACAAAGTGAATGTGAGAGCCCGACATTGTTTTAATTCATTAAATAATTAAGATTCATGATTTCATCCATTTGCAGTAAAACCACATTTGAAAACTGCAATACTACCCCAGTGTGCACCAGGATAGTACAGGTATAGGACCCTTGCCACGGCGCCATTATTCCGGCACCATGAAGTTTGGTACCCCAGCTTTAATCCAACATTGTGTTTAATATATTATTGTTGACAGATTATTATTATTAATGGAAAATATGACTGATGTATGTTTGTGTACGTTGTCTAGTGTTGTGACCTCAAGATGCCTATCCGAGCATATTGCACTATTTGTTCGGATTTCTTTGACCATTCGAAAGACGTCGCTGCGATTCACTGCGGACACACGTTTCATTATGAATGGTACATTTATAATCTCAGATCATGTTAATGTTACCATCACCACCAGTAAATAACACTGTCTCCCATTCGTCCTTAGTCTACTCCAGTGGTTCCAGACTGCCCCAACCAAGACCTGTCCCCAGTGCAGGAAGCAGGTCAGTATCGCTGTGAGTGTCCAGTTTAAATGTACAGCGTTGATAAGATGTGTATGTGCTATCCACAGGTCAGTACCAGACACATCATCAACAAGCTTTTCTTTGACATTGGGGGTGAAGAGGATGGAAACGTGGATCCAGAGTGTTTACAGGTACAGACACTTAACCTTCTGAAAATGTGGGATTTCCTTTGTTCCTTTTGTTAAATCAACACAATCTATTCTTTTTTGTATTTATTTTTTAGAATGAGCTTGATCGCGTTAAAGCTCAACTCAGCACTAAGGGTAAGAACACGCTTTTAATTAGAAAGTAATGTAGTTTGCCACCCGCTTGTCTCAATAGAATGTCCCACACTATGGTATTGTTATATAAATATACTTGTAAACTTGCTAAACATACAGTTAAGCTTGAAAGTTTACACACCCAGGCAGAAATTGCAACACATCTTTTTGGCCATGATTGGAGCTTATGAAAGATTATGCATAAACTCATTGTGAGTGGTTTTGTGAAGGCATGTTTTCTGTTTTCAAATGATAATGACAAGAGAAACTCGTCTCCCCATCCCCCGGTTCTCAATAGCCTGTATCTCCACACCTGTATCTATAACACCTGTATTTACCACAGCTTGGAGTCTTTTGTGGTCATTGTGGATGAGGTTCTCTGCCCTGTCTCACGGTATAACTTCTTCTTTGCAAAAAGCCTCTGATAAATTCCTGGGCCGCCTCAAAAGTACTGAACGTTTGAGATCTCCCCCAAAGCGGCTCAATCAGAAAATTTGAAGATAGAAAACATGTTTCTTAAATCATTTTCACACTGGAGCCCCGCGTGTTTGTACCAGTGTTCAAATCTTATCATTTGTCAACACTTTTGACATGCCCCATTCATTTAAGGAGTGCATTCAAAAAACCACAGCGGTTAAATCAGCGGGTCCAAAAAAAAATACTCCCCTCAGCATTGACACGAAACTGGAACATAGCGTTGAGCCAAGAGGCAAATTTTGGACCACGCTGTAATGCCGGTTTTGAGAGGAAAAAAGGCGGCATAAAAATCCATTGGATAATTCTGTTTCCGGGCCCCCCCCCCCCAGCGCACATGCTCATGGACCCGCCCCCACTGATGTCAACAGTATGAATGCGGGCTGTGTTGACCTGTGTTGAAAGGCGGGTTACGGTGTCAGCGTGTAATCTTAAAAGCACAACTGTATCTAGCTAGGAATCCTGAGTGCTTATACATGTAACAACGTGTGATCTGATTTGCAGAGAGAGACTGGCGGGACAAACACAAGATTATCGATGGACTTCGGGACACCGTGGAAAAACAGAGGAAAGATATGGACAGTTTACGCAAAGACGCCATGGAGAAGGACATGCTCTGCACCGCACTTAGGGTGAGAAACCGAGCAGAACACAAACGGCCGCGCGACAATCCTGCTATCTCTATCTATCCCTATTTGTGCTCCAGAAACAAATGTCTTACTTGGAAACGCAACAGAACGACATCCAAGCGGCTAAAGAGGAAGCCCGAAGACTCCGCACAAAAATGAAAACATACGAAAGGTAGTTTTTTAAAGCGGATTAAAACGGTCTGAATCTTTAATGAATGTTGATGTTGTTCTTCTACGCAGCTTGGACACCTTGCTACAGGGCCAGAGAGCAGAGGTGGAGTCTATGATCATCGATATGGGAGTGAGTCAGGCCGCAGTGGAGCAACTCTCGATCTACTGCATTTCTCTCAAAAAGTAAGTTATGTTCGGACACTGACCCCGTGGCCCGCTCTGGGACAGACCAATATATTTGACCTGTGACACGCAGAGAGTACGACAATCTGAAGGGGAGTCTCAAGAGTTCAAACGAAATGTGCGAAAAGCTCAAGAGGGAAGTGCTTTCAACCAACAACAGGGTAACACCAGATTTCAGATTATTATAGGATTGGAGAAAAAAAAAGTGTTTCAGTCTAACAATGCATGTGTTGGCAGCTACAAAAAGCCACAGCGGAGGGGAACCAGGCTAAAGAAGATATTAAGGCTTTGCACAAGGATCTGAGCGCTGCTGACAAAGAAATCTCGGTGCGTGTGTGTTAATGTGTGTTCTGAAGAAAAACAAGAGTGTAATTAGCATGTGTCCTCAAGCAGAGTCTGAAGAAGAAGATCGAGGTGCTGCAGAACACCCTGAGCACGCCCACTCGCACAAACGAAGCCCTCAGCCGCCTCGTATTTGAGAGGTAGAGTTTGTTTTAGTTTTGTGTAGTTTGTTTATTTGACAGGGACATTGCACAATAAATGTATTGTTCAGACCGGACATGGCGACAGGATAATTTTCATCCGTAGTCCTCGGGCAGAGGCAAAGTGACAGCAGGTATACAGTGTGCAAAGATTTAATAAATAGGATGACTGAGTTAGCATTAAAAATACAAGTAAAATACAACACCTCAAGTGGTCAAACTGATGCTGCATGTTATAATGTTTAATGTTGCACTATCACATGGCACAACAGCTGAAACTGGGTATAGATCGCCTCTTGGCTGTTAAGATTTGAAGGGTTTCCCAAATGCATGTCTCCACAAACCGCAGTCCAAATAGTGTATTAGAGGTTTCTTTATTGGCCCCTATGACCATTGATCCACATAAACATAATACTCTGCACAACTGACACGGTAAGAAAAGGTTTACCTCCAAACCTAGCAGCACCTGTGCCCTAATTCTGCCCTTTTTATAGGAGAATGGGCTCAGGTCACATAACGCCCACAGCGCCTTCTTGTGGCTAGTGAAAGGTACATAGAAAATCAAAGAAAATAAGTCTTTTCTTTTCACATTATTACTAAGTGATATTGGAACACTAATTATTGGTCCAATCTGAGTGAATTAAAAACTAGATGCACAGACCAGTGTCATGATCATCAAAGTATTGTAGTTAGTTCATCGTATTATATTTAGATGATATAAAAATAAAAAAATGTATTTGTCAAACCAGTTAATTTATTGTTCACTAATGTGGTAAAAATCATGTGTGTGTGCGTGTGTCAGCCCCGCCCCCCTGGATCTGAAGCATCCACGACTACACCAGCCCTCAGATAGTGACGACATCGACCTCAACATAACCTATGACATCACCACCCCCGAGGACGTGTCCAAGAAGCCGTCTCAGGTGCCCGCAAAGAAGATGCGCTTTGACCCTCTGCTGTAAGTTCAGGCAAATGTCATTCAACCCAAACCTACTGCATGTGCTCACCTTTACCTTCATGAACGTTTGTCACTTTTTAATCAGCTTCTTGATTGGTGGAAATGAACTTCTATTCTGAAAATGTACTATCGGACAGTTCTTACATAGTAGCACAGTGCCCCATGGTCAGAAATAGATGTTCTTTTAAAAACTAAATTCAATAGAAATAGCTGACATCCCCTCTAAGTACCAATACATGTAATCTTTGCTTCCTTCAAAGTGTAAACTGAAAAGTAAATGATCATGTACAGTCAGAGAGATGAATGAAGGATCAAAACTTCCAACATGATAAATGGATTCATTAATGAACACATGTTCACACGGCTGTCTTCTGAGTGATGTTGCCTTTAAAACACTCCTAATGCCTCCTGAATCTTCACCTTGTATGTATAAACACTGACGCAGGCAAAGTCTCAATCCTAATCCTGTTAGATCTGAGTGCTGCCTTTGACACTGTCGACCATGAGATCCTCTTACAGAGACTAGAGAACTGGGTTGGCGTCGCTGGCACCGCCCTAAGTTGGTTTAGGTCTTACCTTGGAGACAGGAAGTACTTTGTGGAGATTGGAAACTGTGTCTCAGATCATATGGCCCTGACCTGTGGAGTACCACAGGGGTCGATCCTGGGACCTCTTCTTTTCAATCTCTACATGCTGCCGTTAGGTCAGTTAATACGCAGAAACGAAGTTTCCTATCATAACTATGCAGACGACACTCAGATCTATGTCTCACTGACTGCAGGAGAACATGGACCAGTGGACTCACTCCTTCACTGTATCCAACAGATCAGTGAGTGGATGCAAAACAACTTCCTTCAGCTAAACGCAGACAAAACTGAAATGATTGTCTTTGGTCCCCAGAAACAAAGAGAGAGCGTCATCTGTCATCTACAGTCTCTCTCCCTAAAACCTTCAAACAAGGTCAGAAATCTAGGGGTAATACTGGACTCAGACTTAAATTTTAATAGCCACATCAAATCAGTAACATCAGCAGCTTTTTACCATCTAAAAAACATTTCCAGGATCAAAAACATAGTGTCTAAAGCAGACTTGGAGATTCTTATCCATGCATTTGTCTCCAGTAGGTTAGACTACTGCAATGGCCTGCTCACAGGTCTGTCCAAACAGGCTGTAAAACAGCTGCAGTACATTCAAAATGCAGCAGCTCGAGTCCTGACTAGAACCAGGAAGTACGACCACATTAGTCCAGTTCTCAGGTCTCTGCACTGGCTTCCTGTGGCTCAGAGAATAGACTTTAAAACAGCTTTGCTTGTGTACAAGTCTCTCCATGGCCTCGCACCAAAATATATTAGTGACATGTTAGTCCCATATGAACCAGCCCGGACTCTGAGGAGCACAGGGACTGGACTCCTGTTAGTGCCCAGAGTCAGAACTAAACATGGGGAGGCTGCTTTTCAGATTCATGCTGCTAAAATCTGGAACATTCTTCCTGAAGATGTGAGACAGGCCTCCTCTCTGACTATGTTTAAAACCAAGTTAAAAACTGTGCTGTTTAGCTGTGCATGCAACTGAGGGATTTTATATTTTTATCTTTCTTTTTAATGTTCTGTGATTATTTATGATTTTAATGCTATCTTGTTCAGCACTTTGAGTTGCCTTGTGTATGAATTGTGCTATACAAATAAACATGCCCTGCCCTGCCCTATATTTTTCACTCTCTAAATCTGTAGTGATATCTTCATAATTATTTCTCAATGTGGACATTCATTTATTTATTCATTTATTATTTTGACAGTTAGTCCTTCATAGAGATGCCTCATATCAGAAGGAAATTACGTGATTAGTGTTTCACATTGTTGTTCTGCAGAGCGGCTGTGACGAAGCAAAATGAGAAAAGTACATCTCTAAACAAGGTAAAGTTTGTTCTTTTTCTTTCCGCTTCTTTGTGCCTAAATTATCATAGTTACACCCGTCTTTGTTCTGGTATCTCTGTCAGCCCCGAGGTGAAGGTGACCCCATGGATCCTTTTTTGAAGAATTCTCTTCTGTTTCGAAAGAAAACCTTTGGCAGCATGTTGGACCCTCGGTGTACTGGAGCGGTATGTTCCACACACAACTGTTCTGAAGCAACTGAACTGTTGGACCTTGAAGACATTTGTTTGTTGTTTTAGGTCAGAAGTGGCTATGATGGACTCGGTGGAAGGACTAAATTCATCCAACCTGTATCCTTTTGATAGTATCAAATACAGTACTACATCGAGCTTGGGAGTGAGCGGAGCTTTGGGTCCAGAAGTAAAATCGATTAATGTGGTTAAAAGCCACCACAAAGTCAGATGTAGATCACAAAAGTTTAAGATAAACTGCATTTTCCTGAAACGTGATCTATGAGATCTTCATCTTAGCACTGTGTCGCAGTGGTTCATGGGATATGGAGTTTTTGTAAGCGGGAAGTTAATGTAATGTACAGTCTTGTATCTTGTTGATGGATTAAAATCAAACATGGTATTTTTCACTTCCGGAGCCCTGGACCAGGAGAGGTGGGACTGAAGCTCTGTTACAGCAGTTCTTTAACCACATCATTCAGTCTCCACTCGCGGAGCTCCGCCCCCTGATGAAAGCGAAGCGGAAGAAGGTGACCCGGCCTGGACCCAAGATTTCAACTTGCCTCACTTTGGACAACTTTCTTGAGTAAAAATACAGTGGTATTCGCTTTTTTAAATGATATGACTGACTTCCATGACACAACAGGATACTTTTCCGCTGTAATATTTGTTTTTGTAGTTTGTGTCATTGTACGTCATCACAAATATGATTTCATTCTTCTGAAAAATAATTTATTTCAACATTCTACCAGCAAACAAACATGCAGAAACATTTTTTCATTGATGTCTGTATAATATTAAAATATTGTTTAATTTTGTTTTGAGGTGTACATTATTGTACATTATTTTTAGCAGAAGTATATTCTCCAGCAGAGGGCAGTATTTAACTTTGATATTCCCTGCACTAAGAGCTGCTGTCACTGCTACATCTTTTTAATGCAGACAAATTACTGAATAACAGTCCTTTTATTCAGTCTCTGCTCCCATCTTTCACTGCACCCTCATTTCTAAAGAGCATTCCATGCTCATAGCTAGTTTAAAACATTAAAATAGCCTTGGATTCTGTTGATATTCTGACAAACAATATAGGGAAGCAGTGTGTAGACGCCGTGTTGCACAATGCAAGCACTTTCACACCATTCTCACTTTGTAAATCTCATTTCAATAGTTGATCATGGATTTACTGCTTGTGCGCTTAAAGCCAAGAGCAACCAACGCTTTGACGGAGACTGCTACTTTCCCAGAGCTCTGGATTGGGAACAGTAGCAGGATATAGTGCATTTAAAACAGACACATTTGTGGACAGAAAACGACACAAGTCATGCAGTGCTAATGGCTCCGACAAACAATAGGATTTGATTGACCCTCTGGGATTGCTCATAATCAACACACTCATTTTCTTGTAGGGGAAAGGTCTTTTTATATATAATATATATATATATATATATATATTTTTTTTATTTTTTATTTTTTCTTACCTAAAAGAATGTTTCATGTTGATTGAAAATTCTACACGTTTATATTTAGTGTTAGAAAAACAGTTAAGAAATATTTTCTCTGCAATAGCGTTTACAAGGGCTCAACCGCCACAAAGTGTCTTCGGAAGTCTTGACTATTGGTGCAAAGTTTGTATTTTTTGTATCATGTTCAGTCCAGTTGACAAAGCACCTTTGGACCAGTCCATAGTTTTCCTTGTGAAAAACTGCTGGTTCTCCTTATGGCCTTCACAAAACGGTCCATGTTGCGTTTGTCTCATTGTGAGCGATCGGGCTCGATCTTGGACTCTCCGTTCTGCTTGTCGTTGGACTTCTGTGAGAGGCGTGTGGACACGGTGGCCGCCTGCACCACTGCTTTGAAGCTACGTTTCCTCTTCTGTACGTTCTGCTCCGGGTGGAAGATGATGACGTAGACTTTGGGGATGTAGAGCATTCCCAGGGACACGGTGGCGCTCAGGCTCATGGACACAGTCAATGTGGTGGTCTGGATGAACATCTGCGAGGACACAGAAGTGAAGTTATGAAGTCATAGGCACAGGTCTGCTCTTTACAACATGTTCATTTAAAAGCCTCCAAGCTGCCACAGTCTGCAGCCTGCACAATTTTCATTTCAAAGCACAGGAGACAGTGTTTTTTCTTCTGATAAATCTTTTATAACTGCGATGTGTAGTCAGATAGGAAGGCATCTCTATTTATGGACAGTGCCCCTGTGTGTTCTACAGTCTCCCTTTGAGCATTATTAATAATAATTCATAGAATCACCCCATGGGCAAGTTATGGAGTCATTATTTAAGATAACTGAACTGGCCATGAAAAAGAAAATCAACTATATATGTCATGAATAAGATATATTTTTGTTATAAATAAGTCATCAATTGTGCGAGTGCTGTATATCCAGCAGAGGCTGACCGCCGTGTGACAGCTGCAATGTCTGAGCATCCACTGCTTTCAGAGCTCTTCCATTTTAGACGGAATATAAGAGAATACTCAACTTGAATTTATACAAAAGTAAGGCTGAAAATGAACTGCATTCAAATTGAAATTTGGCAAACTGTATGAATCAGGGAAAATCTCCTTATTTGAGTACATTTTGACTCATGAATAAAGATCATCCTTTTATGTGCAGTAGCATTTGGACTTTCTACCTGGAACTTAGAGTATCTCAAGCGTTCATCAATTCTTGTTTTTCACTGCAAAAAATGTGTATTGTGCGAATCACTTTATGTATTGTTTTTCAAATGTAATTCTTGAAATAGTTTTACATTTTGTTTGGACGAGGGCTGTGACAATTGGATCAATTACTTGCAACAATTTCATTGTTTTCAACAAATTTAGTTAGCGATTACTCGTGTTGAACCTTCCACAGACTGAAACATGCTGAGAAGAAGTTTTATGACTCAGATAATCATGACAATGAACACATTTTCCACTTCCTTCTGGAGGGTTTTCTTTTTTTTTATCTCTATGAAGGTGTTCTTCTGGGGCATCACTTTTTTTGCTGAAATGTAATCACAAAAATCCCAGATTCTGAGCTTTTGTGATCTAAATGATCAAAAATAATTACAGCCCTAGTATGCACTTGAAACAAATAAACAAAACCCTACAAATATATGTCATATTTTGCCAGCCCTGGGTCGAACACAACAATGTCCTTGAGTAAGTTCCACATGGGCTCGCACATGACAGGAAGAAGTTTGACAATCGGTTTCGCAGATGTCTGTATTGTCTGTGCTTAATTGAATAGGAAGGCTGGAACTTGCACGGAGAAAGCCCTCGTTACTTCTGGCCCTTCCTCTCCTTAAGTAAAGAGACTTTGAAAGCACCTCAGGCTGGGATTGTTCAGGCATGGCTGACTCTTTATACGCTCCTCTATTAATCAAAATCTGTTTTCAAATATTTCCTTTCCTCTCTTTTACTTAGCAGCAGCAACAATAGCCCACAAGTCAAACTAAGCTCCACCTTTCCCTCCGCTGAGCTTTTAGGATGTCCACTGAGCACGATATGGCATGCATCAAATTTCACTTTGAATATCCTGGGATTAAAGAACTTTCTAAATTATGACCACTGCTTACGTAACTCGGCCTGTTATTTTCACTCAGTGTTGACCTGAATGTCTCGGTTCAAATTGGTAGAGGATATAATGATATGGTATTAAAAGCTTGAATTTATGTCCTAATTTAACCTAATTTTGTATTGTTCTTTAAAATAAATAACATTACTATTTGTATTTAATTAATCCATGTAACTTTCAAACTACATTGAAATCCATGTAACCAACTCTAACTAACTACAGTCGTGTGCTCATTCAAATAACTGAGTACTGTGATGAATGTATCCATTTAAAGCTGGGGTACGTAACTTTCAAACATTCAAATCCATGTAGTTCCTCTCTCTCAAAAGAGTTTGATTCTGTCAGTAAATGTTCACATGCTTTTAGTTTTTAAAGAAAAGTAAAAAAGACAATCCTGACTCTGCCAATCAGCTTTCAAACTCAAAGCATCAAGTAGTGACTCCCAGAGCAAGTGAACAAAAGATAACATAATAATTATGTAATTAGATAAAAACGGCATGTTGTGGCTTGGTATGGTCACAACATGTTACTTTCTGTTAGACAAACTACAGTGCCCCTCGACAGTACTAAACTTTAAACTTTTAACACATTTCATCATGTCATCAAAGATTTTATTTGAAATGTTTTACTTAGAATTTATGCACAAGTAACTAAAGTGAAATCAAAATGATACATGACTTTGAATCTCAGTATTCATACAGTGTTTTTTCTGTTTGAATACTATTAGTCTATTAAATTGCCTTAGACATTCCTTATGACTGCTGATTACAGGACAACACTGATCACAGATGCAAACACGAGGCCAAGGGTTATTCTGCAGTAGCTGCAGACAAAGCTCACCTGGGAGATTCTGTGCATGGGGCAAATATTAGTCATACATTTCACAAATCTGGCCTTTATGGACCAGTGGTAAATAGAAAGTCAGTGTTGAAATAAAGCAAAGCCTGGAACACATCCAACATGTGGATGAAGCTGCTGTGGTCAGATGAGACCAAAATGCAAAATGTTACGTATGGCTCTAAACACCACTTAAAATGGGGGGGGGGGGGGGGGGGGGGGCCAGCATCATGTTATGGGGTATAATTTTATGACAAAGTACAGGACATTATTGGTATTTACACATGTTTTATGATTACTTGTGCATATCCTGCTTTTCAGTGTTTTATTTTTTTTCACACAATATCTTGTATCATTTACTTTTACTTCACTACTTGTGAACCGTAAGTAAGTAATCTTTATTCATATAGCGCTTTTCACAGACGCCTTTACAATTGTGGCCATTTGTCTCTCACTCCACACAGAGATGGGAGCGGGGTCGCCGTACAGGACGTGCAGCCCAGACCTATTATACATGTTTTTAGCGGTAGGGGAAACCAGAGTTGACACAGGGAGAACATGCAAACTCCACTCAGAAAGGCCCTGTTCCGACTGGGATTCAAACCCAGGACCTTCTTGCTGAGTAGCGAGAGTACTATCCACGATCCACAGTGCCGCCCACTGTCAATAAAAAACTGACAAAATGTGCAAAGGTTGTAATGTATTAGTACTTTCGAGTGTTATTTATGATACTCAAAGTTAGGTACCCCAGCTTTAGTGCATGATGCTATAATCAGCGGTAGAAGGAGCAGAATAAGATCAGCACAGGCCACAGTTGAAGCCACACTTCACAGTCTTTTCTCTGACAAGTTGAGATTAAGCATTTGTCACATGTGCTTGTTAGTGGAGTGCTGCCACCTGAGCCTTCACCAAATGATGGACTCGTCTCTAACCTTTGTTCTCTGCTCCGGCTCTGCACCTGTTTGTTTTACTTTTCTAATTGGCACATTCCCTCATGTGTAATTACATCTGTCCACACATATTATTCCTTTGTGGTGTTTTGGCAGTTTTGATACTGAGTGCCTCCATTTGTGGGCTGCGGATGTTTTAGTCGTTCAATTGGCCGATGAATCTTTGAAGGCTCAGCAACATGAAGGCGTGTTGTAAACATATCACTGCAAACATCTTCTATACTTCTGAACTGAATCTAAAGACACATTTCCATCCAACGGCAATCTATGAACACTTTTTAAGATTTTTTTAATTTGTGACTGGTAAAATATACATCATAGTCTTTCATCTGTGCTTTGCCATAATTTTGTCTCAGAGCTTAAAATATTTAGACAATGGAACCGTAATCACCACAATAACAAAGTATAATGTCATCAATTCATGTCTGTATTTGAATGATGTTCTTGGGGTAGGAGTCTACAAGATTTTACTTCTTTCAAACTCCATTTTGAGCGGACCAATTGCAAATATAAATGCATATGTAAATACCTATTGAAATTGTGATCATACAGCACATGGTGAAACTAGGGCATATACTGCTGCTTGATTGTATGCTTATCTTTATATATTTGCATGTGTAAGTATATACTGTAATCACAGAAGATGGAACTAAGGAATGTAAATATTGTAAATATTTGAATGAATGTAAAATTTCTGCTCAAATATATAACATCAATCAAATCAAATCAATACCATTTATCGGTTTTAGCTGTAAGTTGAATTACAGAAATAAATGAACTTTTCAACAGTATTCTAATTTTCAGAGTTTCACCTTTACTAAATCTAACTCATTCTTATTTGGGTCGCAGCTTATACGTTGATGGTGCTGTGCATTGTATGACACCAGACCTTTTCAGTGGACTGGGCCGTGCCAAAGAAGATGGGCACAAAGGCCAGCCAGATGATGCAGGTGGTGTACATGGTGAAGCCGATGGGTTTGGCCTCGTTGAAGGTCTCCGGGACGCCCCTGCTCTTGATGGCGTAGACTGTGCACGTGATCATCAGCACCAGACTGTAGCTCAGGCACAGCATCAGGGACAGGTCCGACATGTCGCACTTGAGGATCCCACGGGCGAACTCCGGGTTGGGGGGTTTTTGCTCCTCGTAGTCTATGATGGTGTGAGGAGGGATCACTCCGAACCAGATGAACACCCCCAGTAACTGAAACGTCAGGATTCAAAGTTCACAAGAATGTCAGTTACAGGTAAAACAAATTAGAATACTGTGAAAACGTTTTTTGAATTTATGAAATTCTATTTAAAATTTGAAATCAACACATGAGAAAAAACGAACACAATGAAATTTACAGAAGAGAGGAGGTGCACCGTTTTTTAGAGGTATTGCGACACCTGGTCCATTTTCAAGGGATATAAGTTGATCCCCCTGGACTGCTACCTTAACGTGGTGGGGGAGTTTGAGTACTCGGATGATACTGGGAGCTGTGTTGTCTGGGGCTTCATGTCCCGTAGGGCCTCCCATGGTTTCTTGGTCTTGGGTGACGAGTCAGACGAAGCGCAGTCCGAAGCTCACCATTGACAGCACGTTATCAACAACCTTGGACTTGCAGCTGGGGCCCCACCCTGGAGCCAGGCCTGGGGTTGGGGCTCATATGTGAGCGCCTGGTGGCCGGGCCGTGCCAGAGAGGAGACGACAACCGATGCTAGAGGGTTCATGGGAGTCCGCCCAACCTGTCCACATGTGCTTTGTGGATCTGGAGAAGGCGTTCGACCGTGTTCCCCGGGATGTCCTTTGGGGGGTTCTCCGGGAGTACAGGGTCCGGGGTCCTCTGCTGAGAGCCGTCCGGTCCCTGTATGACCGGAGCCAGAGCTGCGTTCGCATCGCTGGCAGTAAGTCAGACCTGTTCCCGGTGCATGTTGGCCTCCGTCAAGGCTGCCATTTGTCACCGGTTCTGTTCACTGTCTTTATGGACAGAATTTCTAGGCGCAGCCAGGGGCCGTTGGGAGTCCGGTTTGGGGACCACAGGATTTCATCTCTGCTGTTTGCGGACCATGTCCTGTTGGCTACAACAAACCAGGACCTGCAGCATGCGCTGGGACGGTTTGCAGCCGAGTGTGAAGCGGCTGGGATGAGAATCAGCACCTCCAAATCTGAGGCCATGGTGACCATCCTCAAGTCGAGGATTTCAAGTATCTCGGGGTCTTATTCACGAGAGGGGGAAGGATGGAGCGCGAGATTGACAGGCGGGTTGGTGCAGCGTGTGCAGTGATGCGCTCGCTGTATCCGTCGTGGTGAAGAGGGAGCGGAGCCGAAAGGCAAAGCTCTCAATTTACCCGTCCATCTTCGTTCCCTCCCTCACCTATGGTCGAAATGAGCTTCCTCCACAGAGTGGCTGGGCGCTCCATAAGAGATAGGGTGAGGAGCTTCTGTTCCAGATGCCTTCTGGAGGTGTTCTGGGCACGTCCCACCGGGAGGAGATTTGTTTTAAGGCAGTCATGATGTTCTAAGGTTAAGGTTAAGGTACATTTTATTTATCCCATAGGGCAATTTGTCCTCTGCGTTTGACCCATCCTGCAAATGCCACTTGGGCTTCTGTCAGGTGCAGAGGTCCCACGGGGACCCACGTCCAAATGTTGACACTCGACTTGGTCAGGATTTTACCTACTGCACACAATTTCAGTGGTAGGGACAACGGAGCACCCGGAGGAAACCGGGCTTCACTCAGAAAGAGTGAGAAGATGTTTTTGCTTTTTATTGCAGCGTGTTTGCAGTGTACACAAAAAGTGACAAAACAACTATCAAAATTGAATTAGGCCAAATTCATATCAATTTGAGTACATGTTGTCTGTCTTAAAACAAGTTTTAGAAGAGACAAGAATCTTAAGATTTTGGATTATAAAATGTACTTAGCGTAACCCCCTCTTGATTCAACTTAGGCATTTATTACCATAAATTTTATAATATCTTATTTTTTATATATTTTATAATATTTTGCTGTGTATAAGGCAACAGTAGACCCAGGACACGTTGGAGGGGCTGTCTCTCAGCTGGCCTGGGGACACCTTGGGATTACCCCAGATGAGCTGGAGGAGGCACTGTATGTGTGAATAGGGAAGTCTGGGCGTCTCCGCAGCTGCCACCGCAATGAATAAAACGTCAAAAAATGGATGGATAGGCAACAGTAATCACACATACAGAAAAACAAACAACAAATATTCTCATTCTCTATTTTTTATTTTAGTTATATGTAAACCTTTCTCTCATTGTTAGTGGTTGTGTCCATATAAATTCCATGCAATTCAAAAAGATAAATCAATAATTATTGTTTTATTGTTGGGTGTTGTGTGACCCCATAGATGGCTTCACAAAACCACTAACATCAAGTAAAACAAATTCAAAAGAAAGTTTGTAAACTTTCAAACACAACTTTAAGTAACGGGAATTCAAATGATGTATGTCTAGTCTGAGAGCACAAACCTGGACTGAGATGAGGATAAAGGTGATGATGAGCTGAGAGCCGGGGGTGATGAACTTGGGCGGTGTGACTGACTTCTTCCCCTGTTCAAAGATGCGGTAGATGCGGTTTGTCTTGGTGAGCATGGCAGAGTTGCAAATGCACATTCCCAGTCCCAGAAACAGTCTCCGGAAGGCGCACACGGCTCCACTGGGCTCCGCAATCATCAGGAACGTGATGAAATAAATTAGAAAAATCCCCGTCAGCAACACGTAACTAAGCTCCCTGCCCGAAGCCCGCACGATCGGCGTGTCGTTGAAGCGGACGAACGTGCCGATGACCCCCGTGGTGGCGAGGATGCCCAGGATTGCCAGGAAGACTGGGATGATGGCCCAAGGAGAGCTCCACTCCAGTTTGATGATGGGCGTGGGTCTGCAGCCTGTGCGGTTTCGGAAGGGTCTCATGTCGAAGGGGCACATGTCGCAGGTGAACTCGTCCAGGAGATACTGGTAGCCGTCGCAGAGCTCGCAGTGCCAGCAGCAGGGAACACCCTTCACCATCTTTTTCCTCTCTCCAGACTCACAGGGGAAACTACACACCGAGTCTGGGATCCGGCGGTCGCCTCCAGACCATTGCAACTCCTCAGGCTGCACAAAACACACACATCTTTCACTATTACTACTTATTAGTAATTACGACCAATGGGGTGAGGGCAGTAAATGAAGAATTCAAATGTATTTCATCAATCAGAAGGCAGGGTGTCTTGAGCATGGTCAAGTTTATCTTTAAAGGGACCATAAGATGCATTCTGAGTGGTTTAACCCTCTTCAGGCAGGCCCCACAGATTTGCAACAACTTAATTTCGTATTACCTAACTACTCCACATCCATATTTTTGACCCTTTTTTACTCAGAAGTACCACTGCTGGACTTAATTGATCTTTAACAACACACAGTTTTCCTCCTGCTCACCAGGGGGCGGAGCTGTGTCCTTGACTTCACAGAGAGAAAAAAAACAGATTTTCTTGGCATCCATTCCAAGTCAGTATCACTACCAACCTCCAACAATTTGAAACCAAAACTGCATAAAATGAAAGATAAACATATACAGATACAGTACATGCCAATTAATAGATTATGTCTCCTCTGGGTTTTTTCCACAGGGGGCCAATGTTGCAAATCTGCAAAATCCCAGAATGCATTGCCCGTCAAGGTGTCCCTCAAAAAAGAAAATCAGGATTGTATATTACTACCCCATATGATTTTTTATTATTATTATTTGGGCCTGAGAGGGTTAATGAAGACTTTTTGAATTCAATCCAACGTTTATGGATAATTCCCCGTTTATCGTCTGGGGACACAGAAAAGATTTAAAATTAAGATGGTACTTTTTGGACTGAGAGCTGATTGGGGCTGGGTGAGGGTGGTCCTCTTTGTTTCATTTTTCCGTCTGAGAAAGTTGATCTATAGATGCGACAGAGGCCAGAAAAACATGCATGTGAAAACTAGGGATAGAACCAAACTGTTTTGAGAGCGGGGAACTAGCTTGATGGATTTTATATATTTCTTTTAAGATGTGTTTTTTTTAGGGTAAAGATGCAGTCAGTGATTTTTTTCCAGATGCATTTTTTTTTTTATATTGTGGGAAAACTTCCCTTAATCCTAAAAGTAGTCAAGTTATCATGTGTTTTAAATTAGAAATGGAATTAACCAGACGCCTATAGGCTTAAAAAATAATAAAAAATGTTTTGCAGCGGACTGATGAAAATAAACCAATGGGATTCATTCATTCCCAACGAACCAATGGGATGCGTTTACCCCCTTCACCCATTTCCTGTTTCTTGCGAGTGCACGCACCTGAGTTATAGGATTTTCTAAAACCTAAAATGGCTGAACAGAAAATGCCAATTTCACGTTTGCCACCCACTCTCCCTGTTGTGATAAAGAAAAGAAAATGGGGGATGTTTGGTTTGGTGGCGAGGCGAGGGGAGGGGGGAGTGGTTTTAAGTTGGTGCTACGGCTAAGCTAACAACATCGCTTACTGCATCTTTAATTACCACAGTTTTAAGCAGTTTGTCCCAGTTTGAATCTGAATTAAATTTTCAGGATTTCTAAAGACACAGCATAAATAGAAGCCAAGTTTACATTTAGTCTGAGATGGTTCGTCCATTGGCCGATGTTCTTGTAGCCCGCAATGCTGACGTTGGACATCTGGTATTGGAAGATGTCGTAGCGGCCCGGGGCGTCTCCGTTCTCGTTGAACATCACTCCGGTGCCTGCGCTGCCTGTGGGAGACACATCACCGTGAAGCGGAGTCCAGACACCCACGCGTTTGAATGCAGCTTGTGTTTGCTTTCTTCATCCCTGTGCAGCGATGTGAAAGCTGAATACAGGATGCTCTTTAGCAAAGCTCTCCTCGCTGCACTTTGCTTCGCTGCCCTAACGTAATTGAATGTTCCTCTCAGGTCCCTGCAGGCGCTCCATCAGAAACTCTTACATACAAGCCAAGGTCGTCCGCCAAGACCAGAGCACTAAATAGGACGCTTTCATACAGCATTTTTTTTTTTGAAACTGTAAATTTTTGTATGAAGAATGAAGATGAATAGTGGTAGCCTTGTGTATAGGGCAACACTACAGTACAAGCAGGACGCCTGGAGGGGGCCGCGCTCTGAAGAATGTCGGCTACAGCGAGGACCATCAGCAAAGATATTTCAAGGCTAGAGTCCTCACTTTTATCTATCTGATCATCATGTCTTCCAACTGTAGAACAAAATATTGAAAATAAGTAAGTTCACATTTCAGACATTCACAGATTGAGGACGGTAGTAGCATCAATGGTTCTCAAGCTTTTTTGTCCTGTGTGCCCCGTCTGCAGCAGAGACAGGGTTTCTCTGTTCTACCAAGGTTTCATACATTTCTTTACATTTGTTTTGAGCTAATCTCTTTTTTTACAAAATGTCGGTATTTTGACCAAATGATTACTTAAATTCAATTGATGATTTAGTTTTTGCATTACAAAATTAATACATTCTGCTATGTGAGTAATGTAAATATGCTCTAATCTAATGTGTGTGTTCTGTCATTTGAATTTTCCATTTGTATGTATTAGTGTCTGTATACTCACGCAACCTGACTGCAAACTCTGTGGTCACACTTGGGTCTGTACTGCCCTTATCAAAACACTTACAGTTAATCAAATAGAAACATGTCTCTGACTCTGGTCGCACTTCTTTGGGTCCAAGGATGCATTCTAACCTTTGTTTTTTACAGTGCATACTTGGACTGGACTAAAACTGGACCAAGAATAAGAAATTGATCTTGTGTTAGTATCAATTGCAATACTGGTTGAATGTGTAATATCAAATTCATGATTGTCGGTTGAGAGAATTAGCATCAAAATGAAATCACGGTAGCCCTTACTATCAATGTTTGCAAGTTATTACCCCCTGTAATTACCCCCCTACCCCCCACTTACCCCCGATTGGGAAACACAAGTTACATTACCAATATTTGAGCTTTACCATCACCAGAGACTAAACATCCTTCATGTCCAATTCAGCAGCATCCATAGTGTTTACTTCGAGTTTGTGAATGTGTGTAGCTCACCGTTGAAGTTGACAGAGCGGATATATTGCAGCAGCATCCTTCCCTCCACTGGGTCCATCTTCTCACAAACACCCATTGACCCAGGGCAGAGGTCCATGTGCATGCTGTGCAAGGCGTGGGCCATGGCATAGACTGCATCAATCACAAACTGCACTTTACCCTCCTGCTCGTACTGTGAGTCCTGGTTGATTCTTTCCTCGCCTGAGCCCAAACACAGTGTTACAAAGTTCCATGGCTCTGGGACCATATATCATCGCCTAATGAAATTCTACCTATAGAAGCCTTACCTGTACATTTTCTTCTGCCCTGCTCATATTTAATGCCAGGTCGAGTGAGTTTGCACTTAAAGTCATCTTCCCAGAACTCGGCAAACCAGATATTTCTTCTGTTGTTTTCAAGTGATCTTGATTCAAAGTATTGGTCAAAGGCTGTAACAACAAAGGAATATGTGTTGTTCACAAACAACATGACTTTTTAATGATCATATTACTGCAGTCGAAACTTGAGAAATAAAAAGAAAATGTTCTTCTATAAATAACTTCCATAATCTTATGAAATTGTATGACTGTTTTAATAATCTGTAATTGTATGTAACTGTTTTAATAATCTGTAACTGTATGTAACTTTTGTCCAGGACTCCCGTGAAAAAGAGGTTCTTAATCTCAATGGGGCTTTCCTGGTTAAATAAAGGTAATATAAAAAAAATAAGAACATTAACAATGTGAAACTCATCAAACAAAGTGAAATATATCGAGCTTTTATTTGTATCAATGCTGATAAGTGGCTCATCTTTTTTTTTAAGATACATTTTTAGAATCAACAGTGAGCCATAATCATCAAAATTAGAAAATTATTTTATTATTAGCAGTATAATTTTTTTCTATATTTTTTCATAAATATTTTACATATTTCCCCCTCTTTAAATAAAAAAAATAAACATTTGAAATATCTCACATTGCATGTTATGAGTCTATAGCATATACTGGTTTCCTATTACCCTAACATTACAGAAACGTGAACAATATTCCAATTGTAAGAGTTTCACCTGTTATATCATTACTATTTTGCTATTCCCGATTGTAACTGATCTTGCCTGCAATCTTTAAAAAGGTCTATGAAGAAAACTGGGCACAAAGCCTATCGCACATCATTAATTTCCTTTGTTTGTTGCATTGATATTGGAATCATCCATCAATGCCACACGCTTCCAGCTACATGAAAATTGACTTCACTGAATTCCGATGTCATTTAGTGATTTAATAAAGTTGCTCTACCATCGATTGAGGCTCTTTTGGGCAGGATTGTTACTGCTCCCTCTGCAACCTCCTCCTGGTCCTGAATTGGTGCAATCTTGGCTCCCCAGCTGTCAGAACCCACAAACACGAAATGGCCTGTCAGGTTGGCCTTTTTCGCTGCCTGCAAGACCCGCCTGAAGAAGCACACAGGGACATGAGTGCGCTACAGCATAAAATTAGATCTGGGATGTCAGAGTATCAGAGCTAGACTCACTTGATGTCATCCTCATTAGCAAAGATTATGACCCCACGGGCATTCGAAGTCTCCATCAGCCTCTTGATGATCTTTTCAAACTCTCCTGGTCGAGGTTCCCGGGGGATTTTTATAGATTGTGCAAGACATAGACCTCCTGCAATAAAAGACATAGAGACATGTTTCATTGGCTTAATTGAAACCATTCTTAAAGGAGTTTCATCAATCAACATATTTTTGGATTCAGCTTTAGTAAGTTTGCAAAAAGAAACCAGAGAGTGTTTTCTACTCAGGTCCCTGATGTGCTGTGTCTGTGTGTGCAGCTGTGCTTTGTGTGAGGGACCAAAAAAACTGCTATTTTCTCCAAAACATTTTTGGGTCTACACCACCACGGTTTTAATTCTTAAATTATATTATATCCAAATCAGCAAAAGGAAGCAGGAATTAACAGTGCACGGGTGTGAGGTTCCAAAAGTACTGGAGTACTGACAAAAATGACCACTTTAGTTCACTTTAGCTCACCAGATTTGTCCAGGGGCAGAAAACACGGATTGACTGGATGCAGGCTTTAAAATATGACGTTTATAGTCAAAGAAAGTCAATGACTGGATTACAGAGCCTTACAATGAGGTATAACTGACAGACATAGGCAGAGGTATGACTACTATGTGAACTTGTGTTATGACTACTTTGGGTTAGCAAGGCAGAGGGCCACATAACATGACACATAGGGCCGCTATTGGCCCGCGGGCCTTACTTTGAACACTCCTGATTGAGGCCGTCCACATGGCCTGTTTGGTTTCTTGCAGCTCTCAAACCTCTGCTGCCATCATAGAACAGCTGATGTGTGGACTCGATGTAATAGGTAGGTTGACATTTGACCTTTCATTGATCATCAGGTAACTCCTAAAGGCACTTCACAGTTTTTACTTGAAAAAATAATGATATCATGTATCATTTTGCTTTCACTTCAAAATTGTCTACCACTTTGTGTTGGTCTTTCACACAAAAATCCAATACATTTATGTTTGTGGGCGTAATGAGATGAAAAAGTTCATGGGATAAGAACACTTTTTCAAGCCACATATTTTGATTGTGGAAAGGTCCTAAAAAAGACTGCATTAGCAGGATGCTGTTTGACAATGAACAGAGCCAAAATATAAATGAGAATAGTGTCCAAATATTTTTGGACTTGTCTTGTCCTGTTGTGGGAAACACTGTCTCTGAACACTGTCTCTGAACACTGTCTCCTTCATGTGCCGCCTGTGACCTGTCCTCAGTCTGTGTGCTCCCTCCTCATGTGCCAGATCGTCTTGTTTCTTGTGTTCAAATGGTTTCTTCCCTTTTTTGCCTGGACAATTAAATTCTCTTAAACAACTTTTTGCCTTGGGGTTGTTTTTGAGCCACTCTTGTACCAGTCATCAGTAGGATGTAGTCAGCCACTTTTTGTACTGACATCAAATAGCTTGATGTTTGTGAATGGATCTGTGGAATCTGAGCAACATGTTTCAGACTGAGCTAGGACAAACTTGAAACATATTCAAGGAATAAGATTCAATGAATTTAAGGCCATATAGACTATGGTTATATTTGGATTGGTTGTACTTTTTAGTAACTCAAGGATGGTCTGGCGTCTCTGTTATGACATCATTCTGATCATTCTCATTGCTACACATCATACAGTATATAAGGCATTGTTTTCTTCTGTTCTGTCTGGGAAAAAACCTGGAAATAAACTGAAGGTGCAGAGTCTGAGAACACTGTTGCCTCTGTCATTTTTTCAACAGATCTGCCTGTCTGTTCATGATGAATTTTGAATCTTTGTCTTTTCAATAAATACGCTCATATTGATTTGTGCTTGTCCTTTTACTCTTTTAAATCACAAATTATTATCTATCACTGTCACAAAGTCGCAAGGGTCTAAACATGTAAGCTCTGTCACTCCACCTGCTTCTCTTGAGATCTGCTGGAAGGCGTCCACTCCGCTCTCTCCGTAGTTCCCCTCTGAAGCAATAGTTGACACATAGTTCCAGCCCATGGCCTTCACAATGTCCACCATGGCCTGGGCCTGGTAGGAGTCTGGAGGCACCACTCGGGAGAAGAACTCGTACCGGCTGTTGTCGCTCAGCTCGGGGGCAGTGGAGGCATAACTGATCTGGGGGATCTGGACACAGACACAAGGAGCTCGGTCAAGAGGAAAACCTACATCCCACAAGGAGAAGGGGGTTAGAGGAGCAAGAAGAACTGGAGCGGTCAAGCGTGTGTGAGATCATGCAGCACTTAGTCCCAGCCACCATGAGACATAATACCAGCTTTCATACTATATAGACTATACAATATATGCCAAACAGAGAACAGAGGGTTGACCCCATCGCTTTTTATATATACATATATATAACAGATCTTGCCGTTAGAGTCACTCTTTCGTAGTTTCCGTTATTTGTTTATTTTTTTACAAAATTTGAATTGACTGAATCAATTTAGTCCAACATGACAAAGTTATGTAGAAAAGGTTGCTTTATGTTACTAAAATGTATCAATTAAATACAACACTTTATTTCTTGAAGTGTACACATTTATTTTAAAGAGTCTGAACAATCAGGGTGACAAAAGGAGTGGTATTGTTGTTGTGGCGTACTTCTGTTCTCTGTTCTGACACTCAACTTTGCGATTTGTTATTGTGTCCATTTGGCCAAATGTTTTCATGTGAAAGACCACAAACAAAAAACCCTGTGGTGGTGAAAAAACTGGTCTTTTCTCTGATGAGCCATTTCCCAGTGAGGTCGAGGTATTACTAATGTGGCGGTATAATACACGGTGGGGCCCACAGCTGTAAAAGCATTTGTCTGGGAAAAATGGATGGAGAAGATTAATTTACTGCGACCGGTACGTCTTTTATGATAGCGTTTATGTGGTCCGCCTCAACTCTGACCCTGTTAATGCCCAGCCTGAAGTGTGGCTTAGCATGGGAGCCTCCGGAGAACCAGGCAGACACAAGGGCTGCTGAATGGAGAAGGAGAGGGAACCATTTCACAGATTATCTGCTGGGATTACGGGGTTTTAGTCAAATTGCGTTAAGCACAGTGCGAGAGATAGAGATCAAGAGTAGAAAAAGGTTAGCAATTCTCAGTTGTAAGCCACACAATTCATTTAATTCTGATTGCCACATGCAGCCAAGATGCATCTACCTCAAAAACGTGTGAATGAATGAACAGTGAAACTCTGAAAAATTGGAACATTGTATATTAAATCATTTATTTCTGAAATTCAACTGAACACATGAACATAAGCCTTTCTTTGTTATATTATATAGTTTTTTGGTTTCACGTCGTAATTCTACTCACAGAAGTAAATGGACTTTTGAACAATTTTAGAGTTTCACCTTCTCTGGTAAATGAGGTTAATAACATTTTTTCTTTTGTGGTAGCCTTTTGCTAATTGTAAAGACTTCTATGATTAAAGTTCTTTGCAAACAAAAAAGCAAAATAATACTTGAATTTGGGACATTTTCTCTTGATGTGAGTCGTCCTTTATGTTGCAGATTTGTCAATGGAACAAGTTTCTTTTGTCTTGTTGTCGGCAGCAGCAGTATTTTCTCATTCCAAATCAGACATCTCATCTTTTTTATATAAACTGTCAAAATGTACACAATTCAGATCTGACAAAGACAAAGGGTCAAGTGTTGATATTTTATTATAAATATTTTATTGCTTCTTTTTATTGCTGCTGCTAAAAAAGCGTGTTATAATTTAGAACTCTAAAACTGCCTAAAATGTGTGGGAATTGTGTGTTTGTATTTTAATATTTTTTTTTTTTTCACAAAATTAGACTTTATTCATGGAGCAGGTGTTGGTGAGAAATATCGCAATTTGCCAAATTTGTGCAGCCCACCAGAGTGTACGCTGAAGAGAACTGTTCCAAATCTGCAAAAAACAGTGTTAATTGAACATGTCGTTCTGATCTCTGTCGCACGCGTCAAAGTGGTTAGAGAATTGTTGGCACACAAGTCTGTAATTAACAAGATAAACCATAATCTCAATCCTATCCAAATAAATCCCTGCCGGTACGACCCATCAGGATCCCGTTCCAAATCAGCAGAGGATTTCACCAAGACTAACCAGCTCGGAAATCTAACCAGCTAATTACACGTCAGCTCACTGCACACGGGAAGTCAGCTGTGTTTTCAACAGGACTGCACCCAAAATGTGGAACAATTTCAACCACTTCCTCTGGTGACTGTGGGAGATTCACAGCAAAAAAGGATATTCTTGTTATCTGAGGCTAAATCCTACGCAACACTAGTTCAAGGATATTCAACTTCAACTGCAGCTAAAACCAGATTTTTGGGAGAGCCAAAAAAGGGTGACTGACAAAAATGCCAGATTTAATTAACAAAACTCAAGAATGACATAATCCAGGATATAACAGAATTCCAAACTCAACCAGCGACATAAATACAATTGACCGACACCAAGAGGAGAGGAGCACAGGGTTTAAATACACAGTGGGACACACAGGTGAGAGACGTGAGGTGGGGAACGAAATCAAATGAACAGACAGGAAGTAACCCAAAAAAAAGACAGGATAACAAATACATCAAAATAAAAATAAATCAACAATAAGTCCACACCATGACATAGTTTCTTGGCCGGAAAAACACAAATCTGTAATTACTGATTCAACGATTATCTGCTATGTGAAAACTAGTAAGCAAGAAAAGGTATATGTTTTTGTGTTTGATTGGTGAAAATGCTTGCCTTGGATCAACCAACAAAACAACACAATTCATCTGAGCAAAGAGGGTTATGTACAGTGTATAATGAAAGAATGTAGTTGCTATTTTATCAAACGTGCTGTTACTCATGTTATTCTCAAACTGTGGCGCATGTACCACTAGTGGCAGAATGCATCATAGGAAAATGCTGCAGCTCCAGTCCTGACCAAGAGGATCAACATGTGGAGATGGAGGAGGTGGGGTAAGGGGGTGGTATTGAGGGATGGGGGAAATGCGCACACTTCCAGATGGGGACAATAAGAATATTTTAACACTAACTTTAACCTGAGCTTAGGATGCACTGTATTGTCATCTTTAACCCATCCTTAAAGCATGAGGCAAACTCACAAAGAGCCCGTCCCTCCCAGAGGTCAAACCCACAACCTGCTGCTAACCACTCTGTCACCACCCCAATTTCGCAGTTGTATTTCTCGTTTGAATTATTTTCTGAATTGTATTATAAACAAATAAGGATTTTGTTCAAATGCAAATTATTTTTGCAAGAGGCTATTATTTTCTGTTAATTAAATAACTACTAATACATCTGTAGATGTTTCTGTTTTTGTGTTTACGCAAAGGTTCAGGTGATTCTTTGTAACAATATTAGTTCAATTGATTTCATGTCGTCACCTGCGCCACCTGCATGTGGAAGCCTGATCCTGCAAACCTCAGATGCTGAGCAGGGCAGAGCCTGGGATGGGAGACCTATGGAAATATGGAAATGCCACTTGCCACAATGGGGCTCTAACTGAAACTGTTGTGGTGTTCTGGGACTTCACTCAAGTGTGCGTACAGTATGTGCGTGCGTGCGTGCGTGCGTGTGTGTGCGTGTGTGTGTGTGTGTGTGTGCGTGTGAACGAATGCTGGTGGTAAAATAACACCATTTGGAATGCCTTTGAGTGTCCTCATTATTATTATTATCATTATTATTATTATTATTCTCATTATTATTCTTGTTAATATCCTCCTAATCTATATCATATTTTAGGACACCCAAGGATATATAAGACCATAAGACCCACAAGACAAGATAATAACATGAAATATGAATGATAATAAGAATGTCTTAACTTCTTCCCACTACTTTCCGAGCTGACTTTTTTGTTGTTGTTGTTCTTTGTTCTTGTCTGCCATGGCTCCAAATAAAGTATTCACATATTGGCTGAATGGTGAAAAGAGTCAGGCGCATATGGACGGCACCACGACACATTTAGCTAAATCTACTGCAGTGCTACCACAAGTTACCAATGTCATCGCTAGGGCCTAATGCTCTATTTTCAGAGCTGGCCCTGAGCTGCTGAGAGGGGCTTAGCGGAGGTTGCATCTGTAGTGCTGTAGTTAACATCTGCCCTTTAGGAACACAACTTCACCTTCAGCACTTTCATCAAGAGTCTGTTCACAGGATCCAACATTGTCCACTAACACTAACACCTTAAATACACCGCCAGACTCAAGATGCGGTTCTTTAGTGTGTCAGCGAGGCGACAAGAGCACAAAATGACGCAATAGAAGGATTTACTATATGTCCCATCATGTATAAGCACTGTCATCAATTACCACAGGTCAATCAGCTTCAGCAAAATAGTACAATGTGGATTATGGTCGGACCTATTTCAGGCAGCAATGGATAAAACCGTTTGAAATACAACCTTTCAAATCAGATGAGGATAACGATACCTCAGATGTGTGGACTGATGTAATCTGAAAGACTGTGGATTGTTCTACCGCCAAGACAGAATCAAGGATGAATTGCGCAACATTCCACTATTGTTGGGTTTTTAGTTCATTTAACTAAACATTTAGAGTCTTTGGGATGCTATTTTGGGAGCCTGGGGCCAAAATGACAACCAGGTGCATATAGTGTTAAAATTCTTCAAACTGACATACTGTATGTTGAGGTCTGTAGAGATGAAAATGCAAATTAAATCACACAAACGTATTAGTTAACAACACACCTCTTCCTTCAACTCGGAGTTCGCTCTTCACTGTATTATTTTTACTTTGTTGAGATTGTGTGTGTTTGCATGAATGAAATGAATGTCCTTTGTCTTTGTGAAGCAGCTTTGAGGCATTTTATAAATAAAACCAATGTCCTAGTATGTTTTTCATTCTTTTTAATGGAAGAGACTATTATATTGCTCATTCATATAAGAATGCTGCTAAATGCTTTTTCCAAACCAATTCAATAATTATTTTTGCCATTTGTGATATAAAACCACAGTGGAATATATGTGCATAAGAACCCAGTGTGCACCAGAACCAGCACTTTGTTGTCATTGTTATCATTTTTATTTTCATCACATTTTAACCAGTTGCCTTATCATCCAATTAACATCCTCCCGTGTGGCTGAGCTCTCTACCCCGTCTCTAAGGGAGCGCACAGCCACTCTGCGGAGGAAACTCATGTCGACCCCTTTATCCGCGATCTCGTCCTCACGGTCATTACCCAAAGCTCATGACCATAGGTGAGGGAGGGAATGAAGATTGGCCGGTAAATCGAGAGCTTTGCATTTCGACTCAGCTCCCTCTTAATGGCAATAGTTGTTTGTGGATCAAATTAGTTGGAGTCAATGGATGTAGATAGTAAAGAGTAACTACAGACTGTATTTTCATTCATGTTTATGGATTAAGTTAAATATTTGTGTTATAATTTGAAACCATTCCCAAAAAATGATTGGCTGAAATGCATTTTCTTTGAAACTTTTTTCTGGGCCAGTATCTCAAAGTAATGTCTCAATGTAATGTCTTCATAAAAATGTGTATCTATTGTGGGAACAATATTTATCAAGTGTAATGTTTGATTTTGAGGAGTAGAGACACAATGAAATAATTTCCAAAACTTGAATTGAGTGTTATATGTTGTAATGGAGTAATATGTGAAATGTTTATCAAATCAAACGTTTTAAATACTTGTATGTTTTGTTTTTTTGGTCAACCTCAAACACACTTCTGTGTTCGGCTCCAAATGTTTGTTAACACTGGATTGATGATGAAAGCGAAGCAACCACAATGTGGCATCGGCCTCTCCCACCACCACCAATGTGGGTAAAGTGCCTTGCCTAAGGCAAACAACAGTTTGGCATTTTATACTCCACTGTGACACCTGGTGTTCCCAGAGGTTTTCCATCACTGCATTAACCAGGTCTTGCCCTGCTTAGCATCTGAGATCTGACAGGTGGCACCACATGTTATAGTTTTTGTTCAATCGCAAATGATTAGGTTGAATTCATGTTGTAGAGTTGTATTTTAGTGGGAGGGCAGTTGCCAATTCATTTCTATGGGAAGACGTTTTTCATGAAAGAATATTTGAAAAACATTTTCCCAGATCATGATTGGATAGAGATTAGATTCACAAAGCTTCCATGTAATATCCTAAGATATCCTTTCTATACTGTCCAACATCATGCATATGTTTAGTGTACTGACAAAGAAGATTTGAAACCAACAGTTTTTGTTTCATGTGGATTAACCCAGGAATCACAGAGAAATTAATTAATGAGATGTCTGACTTTTGATAGTTTCCATAGTTACCAGGAAAGATGGTAAACACGATCTGTAAGCATTGTCATTGCAACCAGAATAAGGCTAAGAAGGTTCATTTAATACAACAACAAATCCGGGTTTTTCAGGTTTAATTACAGGCTATTACCAAATGGTTGAGATGCAGTTTGAGGGTTAAAGTGTCTAAACCAAGACCAAGTGAGGCCAAGTGAGACCAAGTGAGATGCCCCAAAGAGGTATATTTCAGTTCCAAGTATGCTTAAAGTAGATATATTGACTCAAAAGGTGATCTACCAAATGGTTAAGGAATCCATTCAAGGGTTAAAAGATTCTTCTAAGCCTTAAACATAAGCAGTCATAGCAAACTTTTTACATATAATTGTAACCAGAATCCATGCAACAGCTTCTCACCGCAAACAGCCTGAGCACGTTGGCCACCATGATGGACACAGAGCTGCCGGACGCCCCGATGACCCCGACCACACGCTCCGGTTTGGGGATAATGGGTGGCTCTCCGTTGGAACAGCGCACGTCAGAGTTATCCTTCTGGATCAGGGCCTGGACGAAGGTGAGAGACTGCTCCAGAGCGTAGGTGTCTCTGGAGCAGGTGTCCAGGATGCGGGCCCCCAGTGTGATGTTTGGCAGAAGGTCTGGGTCACTGTTGATCTGGTCCAGTGCGTACAGCATGGCCTCTAAGCGGTGGATGCCCTTCTCTTTCTTCACCTCTCCGCAGGGCACTCCCGCGGGCCCCCGGGAGTGCACGGGGAACAGGCCGCCCAGGGTGATGTCGCCTTCAATTTTGATGGACTGCGGTTTGGATCCTTGGGTCTTGGTGCAGACACCGAAGCCGAACAGCAGCAACCACAGAAGCTGCAGACGAGGTGGGATGGCGGGCAGGGGGCAGAGTCGGGACTTCATAGTGAGGATGGGCAGATCTACTCACTGCGCCAGGCCACTCCCTCTACCTGTGCCACCTGGGCAGATACACAACAAAAGCATTGTTCAATAGTTAGAGCTGTTGCAATCTCTTGTTCTATCACATTTATTTAACTTAAAGTCGGCCTTTTCCAGTTCCTACTAATATCCTGCAACTTCGAACAGCCATTGGAGAGGGGACCAACATTCCACAACAAACAATCTGATCAGGTTTATTTGAAGTGTTACAATGTAGGAGGAAAATTGTGTTCACACCAGAAACCGAATGGTTTCCTGGACTCCACAAAAACTGAACATCTTGGAGGCAATGAACAGGGCGCATGAGGTAAAAGCTCATGCTGAAAGCACATTAACCTCTTACATTCACCTAATTTGGCCGATCCTCGCTACATTTGTAAAAACCTTAGTTAAAAGAGCTTTGTCCTAAATGCTGACGTGACAAAAGTCTAGTTTGTGATGTTCTAGTGTGAGTACTCAGGGATAAAAGTCATAAATGAAACACAAAAATGTGTATGCTCCAAGTAAAGCTATGTTTTCTGTCTTTTCTTCATTCTTCAAAGTTCAGTTTTCAGCGTAGAACTTTACAGTCTTAAAACGAGGCCCATTTAAACATCAGTTTGAATTGGCCAGTTCTCAGAGCATCGCCTCAGATTCTGATAATGAGGCCCGGAAATGCAGGACATTGATGAACATCCCACTGTACAATGAACCCTGGGCTCCTTTATGTTTCTTATTATTGCATTTCCTCTAATTGTTAAATTTTCTAATCTCTTGTTAGTGAATTGAGAATTTTTAAAGCTTTAAGAGACAACTGCTGTTGTTAATTGTGGCAGTACTAAAAAACATATTTCAAAATAAATGGTTGATTGTATTGGTGTGAATTTTGCACACTATTCGAATTGACAACCTTTAAAACGTTACATTAAACCATTTATTAAAATTATATCAACTATAATTATTTTTACAACATAATTGTTGTAAAAATTAATCTGATGTTCTGCATTCCTTTGAGCTGTATGCCATTTATCTAAATACAAAAACAGCTCAAAGCCAAATAGCACTTTATATAATGAATGAATGAATGAATGAATGAAAAACCTTTCAAAGCACTTTTGAAACCGATGTGAGGCTATATCTGAGCTGCACAGTGACTTTAGGAAACATGGTCTGACATGAGTCTGACTGGTGCAGGCTTTTATCATGGGCTGCAGAGTGCCTGATGATGGAAAGCACTATAAATTTTGCAAAGCAGAAAACATCGACTGAATCTTCTCTTCATTTCATGCTTCAAACGATACAGCGGCTCATTAGCTCAAATCATTCAAAATATTACAAAACACTACTTTCCTGACAAAATAATAGCACATTTTTACCCATTGTCAATATTTCATCTGTATTAGAATTGTTCTTTATGCTTTTATTTCTCCATGAAAACCTGTTTAACACTAATTGGTGTAAGTATCCATGAAATACATTTGCACTTTTGCAGTTAGAGTAAAACATTCTCAAATGTCTCTTTGATCTTACCTGCCCATTCTCCATCGAACAATCGTGAACTGATCCATCGTTGACCTATTCCTCAGCCCCACGTCCAGCCATGCTGCAAAACAGGGACTTTATCCACAGGGAAAACTCAAACTAAAGTCAATCCTTTGTCATTTAAATCCGGCAATCCCAGAAATAACCTGGAATAAGACTAGCACAACAATGACAGGAGCTGTATTTTGAGTGAAGAAAGCCGCATCGGTATCATCGCAGCATCAGGGAGATGTAGAGAGAGAAAAAAGACATAAGACTGGTGAGATTCTACAAATCACTGCCAAATCCTTTAAAAGCCCTCTCTGCCTGCGCTGGTCTTGTTTCTGAATATGTGTCCGCTACTCTGCTCCACTCCCCCCCTACACACACACACACACACACACACACACACACACACACACACACACACACACACACACACATACTCTTACTCTCTCTCTCCCTAACTCTTGTAGGACGGTTCTCTGGGCGCACTAATGGCCACAGATTGGGATTATCATACAGGCTTGTGCGAAGAAAGCACGAGGTGGAATAGTGGATGAGATCCCACCCCCCTCCCCCCTTTTTCATATGATGGAACTCTGTCACTTTGAGAGATTATCAGCCATTTGATTCAGAAACAAAACAGCAAACCCCTCACGCACACACCTACACACACACACACACATACTCACAAAGACACACATACAGTACAAAGACACACGCGCATACGTATCATCCTGGGAATAGAAAGAGCAAGTTTCTATGTGGTTAAATGCAACTTGGACTAGATTTATTATTGATTGCAGTTGGAGCTGAGGAGAATAGTCCATGGCTCATCATCGCTTCTGTCAGTCACTTGTTCTCCAACTAGTAACCCTGCTGAATCTGATAACCTTCAAAACCTGTTCCTGGGAGAATCCTTGGTGAAACGGCTTGTCTGTAATGAGATCCAAGTAGTTTGAGGTGAGAGTGGAAAAATACAGTTTAATATCAAAAATAATTGTGGTGGCATCAAAACTTGTATTTTTTCTTGTATCACTATTTTGGACTTGAGTTGATATGTAAAAAAAAAAAACAGAATTCTGCATGTTGGAGCTTTCAGATACGAGGTATAGAAAGTGTTCTGTACTCTGGTTTTGTGTACGTAAGGCAGGGTTTATTTGTATAGCGCAGTTCATGAACAGGGTAAGTTGATGCTTTACAAAACAAGGTTCATACACAAGGCAAGTGTATGGTTTACAAAACAAGAAAGGAGACATTAAAATCATACATAAACTGTAAATAATCACAGTACATAAAAAAGTTGTATACACAGCTCAACAGAACTATTTTAACGGTGATTTTTGCAGCGTAAAATTGAAATTATCACTTCTCATGTTTCCCCAAGTAGACTGGGGTTTAAGAAAAGGGGTTCATGGAAGTATTACTAATATTTGTGATTACTACTGTTGTGATTTAGGGCTATACATGTGTAAATGGAATTGAATTTGATGTAAAATGTAAATTGGACGATCTTTAAAAGAATTCAATTGGATAAAATAGCTTGTTTTAAAATAGTTTTTCAGTGTCAAATTATGTTCCTACGTGTTTTCATTTCTTTAGTTATTTGTATTTATGGTTTTAATCTGTTTTACATCTTTTTATCCTTTTGTTTTTTGTTTTCTTACCTGGATAAGCTACGGATACGTTATTATCCTAAGCATAATTTGGAAACGTGATTATTTATATAGCACAATTACAAAACAAAGTGGATTGGATTGTGTGTGAAAATGATTTTTTTTTTTTGCACAAATGTGTTTTTGAACTGCAAATTAATTTATATATTTATTTATATGGACAGGGACAGGGACATAACAATGACATTGGACTAACCAGATGCCTTGCTGTAAGTGTTATAGCACAGGTGCTAGTCCACAGGGGGTTTTTACAGTACAGAATAAACTGAATCTGAGTCTATGTAACGATGAAAATCTTACGTGTAAAAATATGTATAAAACCATAAGGAAGTGAGAAGTGTGACAATCAACAGAAATGTCACGTTTAATATTTTATCGCTTTGGATTCAGATCAGAACTGGTAAAAAATTGCATTGAAAATTTATGTTGAAAATTACATCTATTGCTCAAGTACCTGTTGTTACAAATTGATATTTTTTATTAACATCATGATACAAAAACAGTAGGTTTATGACCATCTTACATCACACAAATATATCATTCCAAACTGTGAGGATTGAACGATTTACAAAAAAAGGACAACAATAACGTGACGTTTGGGAGAATCCTACCCTAAGAACACAGAATGCTCCAGACCATCCTCCTCTTGGGTGTACTCTAAATGAGATCTGTAGAATTTGCTTTTATACCGCGGGCTGTTGCGAACATAGTCCAGGTAATCAGGCGTCCCGGGGCAGATGACGTTGTCCGCCAGCAGAACAGCGCCCGGCTTGAGGAGTCCACATTTCTGAAATAACACCCACACATTGAGAGTTGGGTTCTGCATATAAAAACAAGTTGGACAAAAAGCAAACTTGCCTCCAGTAATTTTGTGTCAGGGAGGTAGCGATCCTTCCAATGGTCCAGAAAAACCAAATCAAAGGTTTCTATCCCAAACTCCTCCTTCAACCTGGGGATCCAGTCACCTGAGGCTCCTATGATGAGCTGGATCTGTAAGAGATGGTGGTAGAGTATGCTAATACATGTACAGAAAAACTACATTAAAGGCAAATTTATTTGTGTAGCACAATTCATACGTTACACAACACAACAGAATTGTTTTTTAACCTGGATTTGAACATTGTCAGAGAAGAGGCCTGTCGCACATTTTCAGGAATATTTAGTTCTCACTCTGGGCACCAGCAGGAGTCCTGTACGAGGCCATGGAGAGACTAAAAGCATTGTGTAGCTCAGTGCGAGGAGGTTCTTAGCAGATGGATTAAAAACATGTTCAAATATGATTCCGTTTGTTTGTGTAAGTAAAGAAATACATTGAGTGTTGTATGTGAGAGATGTGTTTGTGTTGAATGCGTGGGAGGAGTTGGAACCAAAATAAGCGTTTCTTTTTATAAGCAGATAGTGTTTTTTTTTTGTTATTGTAAGAAAGGACTCAAAAACATGTAAGCAGTCTGCGCAGAGCTGTGCATAATGTGTGTTGAACCTAGCAACTCGCTGTGTACCTTTTCTTCAAGCCCAGCCCAAGTGATGATTTCTCGGGCGATTGCGGCGCTCTCCGCATTAAACTCTAGTGTGATGAGTTTGGCCTCAGGAGGCAGCAGGTTGGCGATGCGCACAGTGGAGTAGGCGCAGTAGGTTCCCAGCTCCAACACAGTGATAGGCTTCAGCTCCAGCACCACATCGTCCACTATAATCCCTGTTACCAGCAAGAAGACATTATATTTATCTTAGTGACACACTTTATGGGGAAAAGGATCTATTTGAATAAATACCCACCTTTCTCATCCCCCACGTTCATGGCCCACTCTTTATGCTTGCAGTAGTCGTCAATGGCGTTGACCACGCTGCACGGGCTCCCTCTAGTGGAGTTCTTCTGCACTGCACGTAATATCCTCTACAAGAATATTTGACAGGAATATTCAGGAAAACCTATATAATATCCACAAATATTATTTGATTATTGAATCATCTATTAAATGATTCATTTAATTTAATTTGTATTTATACATTAAATCAAATTTAAATTCAGTGAAAAAAATCCTTTTCTTCCTACGCATTGGATATGAAAACACATTTGACCTCCATCAACAATGTAAAACAATGAAATAAGAAATACATTAAAACAATACATTGATTTTAAAATATTTAATTGTACATGATTTTAATGACTTTACTTTATTTTCTATGTTTTTTTATTATTTCTGTTAATGTTTATGACTAATGCCTGATGTGATATGGGTTGTGAGGCACTTTGTGTTGCCTTGTGTAGGAGAGATGCTCTACAAATAAAAGTTGATTGATCGATTGCAAAGTTACAATTGTCCGGTTTGGAAGAACTAAATATCTGAAGACAAGATGAACGTTTCTGAACTATTCTATTTTTCAATATTTTCATAATAGATTTGTGCAATCTGCATATTGTCTATGGTAATACCTTACAGTAACAAACTTTTTCAGGCCGGTGCCAACTCGTGACCATCACTGATAAAAATACATTTAAAAAGGCCTTAAGAGGGACTGAGTTACACTAAAAGAAACTAGATTACGGTATTGAAATGGTTGAAACAGTTTCGTCGGCTCAAATTCAGAAATTTTCCAAGAAGACCTGAGGATTGAGTCCATTTTAATTGCCCACTTTGTTTGATAATCCTGGTGCACTTCCTGCTTTTTTGCTTACATTAACCCTAACATTGTGTGTGTGTGTGTGTTTGTACGAGAGTGCGTGTGTGTTTGTGTGTGTCCCATGAATTATCCATTGACTAAAACTCTCCACAGGTTATAGACACAACAATAAGCTGGAACTATACATATTTGAAAGTAGATTTTAGATGTGTTGAATGGAATGTATTGTTGTGTTGTAATATTGTTATAATGTTCACAATGTTGTTGAATTGATATTTTGTTTCTTCTCTTGTTAGACTTTGAAAACAGGATTCTAACAAATGGAGGCTCTTTTCTCTTATCTGCCTTTCTCTTATTGAGGTAAAAACATAAGTCAATAGAGAATGTAGAGTATTCTAAAAATAGCAGTTGTGGTCAGAGATCCATTTGTGTGCATTATTAACATGTGTGGTATAAGACCACATGCTTCTCAGACAGATCACTGAGCAGTTGAAGAACAGTGTTCTTAAAGCCAGATCTATGGCCACTGCCTGGGAGTATGTAAGTCACCTGTGGCCGTGTAGAGCCGGTGATCCGGTCCAATAACTTCTCCAACAGAACATCATGCCACATCAGCACCAGAGCCTGCCGCACTGTGGCCGGGATCACCCATCTGTACAACACGTACAGAAGCGCAGCTCCTCCAGCGCAGAAATAGACACAGGTCATCAACATCATGCAACAGTAGACACTGGAAAGAGGATGCAGAAGGTTTGAACAAACGGAGCATCTGCATCACATGAATGAAAGCACTCTACCTGCTCCTTTGTTTGGGACTAATGAGATGGGTGCTTACTAAGCTCTGTATTATATGATCTCAAATCCTCTATTAGGAGGTGCAGCTGTCAGCCATATCCGCATCATGAACACAATCTGACTCACTGTTTATGTATCAGAAAAGGTTTGTATAGAAAACCTTCAGTGCCAAACACATGTCTGCAGCCTACAGCAGCTGAAACTACTGTAACTGAAAGACCACAGTGTTTGAGGTAATTCCTTCTGATTTAGAGTTGGAGTTGCATGGCAACTGGCCTGAGGTTAAGAGCTCTGGCACAAATGGCACATCTCCAGGACTTTAACCTTTAGTTCAATACAGTGAGAACAGTAACATTTGACAGGGCCAATATAGCACATGCACACTCCAGTAAACAAATGTATTATAGCTACAGACTATACACGTGTTTTTGATCAACCTAAACAGATTTCCCAAGAGCAAAACTAATAAAAAGAGAAAGAACAATGACAGTTACAGATTTCTTGTTGCACGTGGCTCTTACCTGTGTGTGTGTTACTCCTTACAGAATCCTCTTCTCATCTTCTTCCGCCACAAGGGTTATAGTGTGGACATGCGCCTGCCTTTATATCCAGAAGCTCCACCCTCTCCCCCTTTGCACTGCGCTCTCTGAGCAATGAGCATGCAAGGAATGTAGAAGCCCAGCGCTGGGCCCACTAAAGCCACACTCACTGGTACAGCATGTACACATGATTTATTTCAAATCAAGTGGGTATTTGTGAATGTTTTTACAGAAAAAATGTGGAAACACAATAAGTAAGATGTCTTAGCATAGGGCTGGGGGGGGTTTATGTTAGTCACATACAGTATATGTTCTCCTTTAGTCTGGTATGTGAAAACAGCATATACTTAAGAGTCACTGAGTTATAGAAAAAGTTTTTCTTTGGCTTGGAGTAAAGAGAACGTTTTACGAGTTGATCCATGGGTGCTTCAAACACTGTGCAGCAGTGGCTCTTCTGTCTGGGACAATCTCCAACATGCTTTGTAGAAACGAGCTGAACTGGACCGCCTCCTCTCTCGGCCAATCATATTTATCCATCAGGATCTCCAACAAACTCCATGGCATGAGCTTTGAAATGTGTCGTAAATTACCTGATAAAAGCATTGCATATGTGAGTATATATATTGCATACTGTCTGTTACCTATATCTTGTTATATCAGTTACCTTTGCGGTTGAAATACAGCTTGGAGTACTTTCCTGACAGAGCAAATTGTGGGGGCAATGTTCCAAGCAGTTCAATTATGTGTGCAATGTGATCTGTAGAGAAAAGACAATGTATGGTACCATTTCACCAGAAAAACATCTGTAGTTTCTGTAAAAAGTGTAAATAGGTTTCATTTATCTTGTAGAATGTCAAAGGAGGTGTCAATAATCTTTTACATTATTTTTAATCAATGTTGAAAAAGAAAACATCCAACCGTTTTCCTTTAATAATAGTGAATAGAATATAAAACACACCTGACAGTAGAATTATTTAAACTAACTGTGTTGTCAAAGTTCACTGTGATTAAGGTGAATGCATGTTAAGAGGTCAATGGGTTACTTGCTAACCGTTGTCTTTCATGTTTGCATTGTTAATGGATGTCTGTTTGTCACTAAGTTTGGGTTGTGAAGTGACTTTTCTAAAGTGCAACTTTAGAATATGGAATCTTTGGAGTGACAATAATGTATTTTTTTTGTCTAAATAAATAGGCCTGTAATACAATGGAGTTCAGTGTACACACGGTCACAGCACCAAGATCAGAGATGTGCCGTGACCATGCAGGCGTTCCTTGCTTTGCTAGAAAAATGATCCTTGTCTGTTGTGTTGTTTTTGTCCAGGTACTGTAGTTTGATCTTTAACATTTTTGGTCCTTCTTACACATTTCCTCCAGAGGCTGAGCGTACTCGAACCTGGAGTTCTGGAGCAGCGTGACTTTGGGTCACAGAGAGAGGACTACAGTTTAGTTTAGTTTATTGTTTATAAAACAGGGACAATATACAAAAACGATTAATCATTACAAAAGAAGAGTTGGTTTGCACCAGATTTAGCTGCAGCTACATTCCATCTATTCTAGAGTCTCAATTTTTGTGGTTTGATCCGTTTCCGGATTGAAGTTGACGGCAGAACTACAGTTTCTGGACAGTCACATCGGACAAGGTAACACAAAATAACAAAACAAAAAAAGTAAATACATTTAAATCGTCTTTGAAGGCAGGTAATCCAATGTATCTCCTCAAAAAACATTGGGGCAGTGAGATGTCTCACACGTTGGAAAAGTGGCCTTTTTGGGGTAATAGAACATTTTGAGAGTGGTGACAGTTCTTTAGCTGGTTAAGGGAGAAGCATTAATCTTTTCAGAATTAAGGCATTCTGCTTTTTGGCAGAACATTGTGGTAACCAGCATGATAAGACGACAAAAGATTTATCTAAATAATAATTGAAATTGAACATTGAAACATCTAAATAATAGAGGCTTTATGTGCACACTGTCTGTCTGTCTTTATGTCTGTCTGTCTTTATGTCTGTCTGTCTTTATGTCTGTCTGTCTTTATAAGAACAACTCCTTTGTTCTTGTGAGTAACTGTCTATCTGTTTGTCTGTAAGACAAAACATTACCTGTAAGACAAACATTTTGAACTGACAAAACATTCCTTATGTGACTAGTATTTGTTTTTGTCTGTTATGTCTTGTCTTTTGTGTATACCAGTAAGTAAGTAATCTTTATTTATATATCGCCTTTCACAGACCAGAGTCACAAAGCGGTTTACAATTGTTATTTTTGGGCATTTGTCTCTCACTCCACACAGAGATTGGAGTGAGGTCGCCAGTACAGGAGGCACATGCCAGACCTATTGTACATGTTTTTAGTGGTAGGGGAAACCGGAGTAACCGGAGGAAACCTACGCAGACATGGGGAGAAAGGCCCTGGTCCGACCGGGATTCGAACCCAGGACCTTCTTGCTGAGAGGCGAGAGTGGCACGGTGGCTGAGTGGATAGCCCACCCACTTTTTTTTTTTTGTCTTCAATGTCTAGCACTTAACTGACTAAACTGACTAAAATAGGAATAAACAGCGGTCCTTGCGTTGCAAGTAAAAATGAATCTTTGTCCAGGTACTGTAGTTTATTACTAGCTTTGACATTTTAATCTTTAACACCGCCTCATTCTTATATCCCTGATGTAAGTCCATTCTACATCAAGGATACGTTTTCGAACACATTTCGGACACCTAATCAGAAAACAATTACACCATCGGTGACATGTGCTAACAAAGAAGTGAAACTTTGTGACAGTTTTGTCTCATGTGGATTGTTGCAGGAAATACAGAGAAATTAGCGGAAAGTCTGACTTTTGACACTTACACTGCCCTCCACCATTTTAAACTATAGGCTCTTTTTGGAATGTTGTGGAGTCACAACAATTAAACAATACACAAACCATTTGAAATATAAGAATTTAATAAGTTGGACACCCGTGCTCCACCAGTGGAGGAGTTCAAGTATCTCTTGGTCTCGTTCACGAGTGAGGGAAGGATGGAGCGTGAGATTGACAAACGGATCGGTGCAGCTTGCGCAGTGATGCGGTCGCTGTATTGGACCGTTGTGGTGAAGAGGGAGCTGAGACGAAAGGCGAAGCTCTCAATTTACCGGTCACTCTTTATTCCCTCCCTCACCTATGGTCATGAGTTTTGGGAATGACTGAAAGGACGAGATTGCAAATAAAACTGGTCGAAATGAGCTTCCTCTGCAGAGTGGCTGGGCTCTCCCTAGAGATAGGGTGAGAAGCTCAGACACACAGGAGGAGCTTGGAGTAGAGCCGCTGCTCCTCCACTGTGGGAGGAGCCAGGTGGCTTGGGCCTCTGTTTGGGTGCCTCTTGGACAGAAGACCCAGTACACATTGAAGGGACTGTGTCTCTCAGCTGGCCTGAGAACATCTTCCCCTGAATGAGTTGGAGGAGGTGTGCACGAAGTCTGGGCATCTCTACGTAGACTGCTGCCCCCGTGACCCGGCAACGGATAAGGCAGAAAATAATGGATGGATGAATGGATGGATGGCTAGCCACCTGTGCTTTATATTGAACCTTGAATCCTACTGTCCTCAACAGACACATACAAGGAAGACAAACCTTCCTCTCTGGAAAAGGTAGCTCCTCCTTGAGGGTCGAACAGATAGTCACCTGTGGCCAGCTCAAAAGCCTACAGGATACATCCATCATTAAAAGAAGCCGTCTAAAGTCTGAATAGAAGTCTGAATAGAAGTCTTGGACACAATCTTACCACGCAGGCCGTGCTCCATATGTCTGCAGGAGTACTGTAGTCTGCTCCGATGAGGACCTCCACTGAGCGATACTGACACGTCTGGATGCCGTCAGTGAAGTGCTGGTGCTGTGGGAGACAGAACCATGTGATAAAGAGGTCAATGTTGAATACAAACTTTATCAGGATTCAACGTAATATCCATTTGCATTTGTGTTACAAAGCACAGCACCATTATAGAAACAAAGTAAGACGACTGTGAAAGTGCTTTCACAATGAAGTACGAGATCAGCTGAATATAATAACAGTGTGGAGGTCTGGGGCCGACAAATGTTTAATTGTTGTTACATAGCATAAAGTTTGACCTTCGACCTTCAGATAACCAAAGCATCAATAATTATAACTATCTTCTAATTATGACCATAAACATAAATTATTCTCATAATATGACTCATTGATACCAGCCGTCCCTGCAAACTAACAACCAGTTAGTTTGATAATGAGTGGTAGATAAAAGTAAAATATATTCATATATTGTGGCACCAAAGTAAGATTATTACTCACCACCCAGCAGGCGTTGCCAAGATCAGCTATTTTAGTTTTTATCTGATCAGCATTCAGGGGATTTAATAAGTCCAAGTCACTATCTGTGTCTCCTACACCTGAAAGGACATCACGTCACAACACTCCACTCACAAACAATATAACACAGTGTAATAACCCAGATTAAATCGCCGTACTGTACGGAGGTGGCTGTTTGAACGCTGGATGTATCAACATAGATCTCGAGGCTGGAAATGGTCTGCTCAGATCTGGCAACGAGCAAATGGACTCTCTGTAGTTGTGATGAGAGGTGTCGTCCTCCAGCAGAAGGGTCTGTCTCCGCAAAGACAGGCCCAGTCCAGACAGCTGTGAGCGGGCGCCGCAGCTGTGGTTGGCCGCATCAGAGGAGGGAATGTGAGGCGTGTCTTTCTGCTTGTGTCCCCGCCTGCTCCTGTCCCTCCTCGTCAGTCTCTCAAGTGGACTTTTAGAAACTCTGTTGGACTGTAGGAAATAGAACCATAGAACATTCAGGTCGAACGGCAGGATTTTGAAGATATATATAATTAAGTTTTTCCCCCAATAACTATTACAATTATATTTTGATTGACAATTTGTTATGAGGTTAGAATAATGTTCAAAGTGTACTATAAGTTTGAAGTTGTAATCCATTATTTGACACTATATTGACACTATTTTCACTATATTTACTATATTTACAGTTAAGATTGAAGTGACCATATGTAATATCCACTTTATTAATGGTTTAATTACAATTACAATCCAACTTTTGTTGCCAGAATCGTTCTGGCAGTTATACATGTAGCTCCTAAGACTGATTACAGATGCAATACACCGTCTGGGGTTTAGCCCGGAAAGGTACACACCTTTTGTATCATATGAATACTTATTTCTGTGTCTGCTTTCAATTAAATAAGTGTGTGCTTTTTTAAAAATGTGTGGATTATGTTATAATTACATACGTCTATCTATATCTTTACATATATAAAGATAGAGCCAAGACCAGCACAATTTCACCAAACAAACTGGCAACGCAAATGAGAGATTAATTCTGACGAATAACAACACTTTAAACTTTTGTCCAGAAAAGGTTAAATATAATTTATACATTTATAGTCAGAAAAGACGAGCCTTCCTTTCCTATTAGCAGATAAAACAGTCAAAATGTACTAAAAACAAGATAAATAATACCCCTTTAAGCTTTTACTAGCCTCATACAGTATTTATATGTATTTCTAAACCTGTTATAACAGAGGGAGCGCCAAATGTATATAATTTGCAACTAGATGATTTCCTGTTTATGAAAGAATAAATAATTTCAGTCTTTGTGATGTGCTGCAGTGTGATTTCGTGCAGCAATACATTCAGGTGAAAAATCGGATGTGTTTGTTCACGGCAAAAAGGCAACATCATACGTGCTTGTGAAAAGCAGCGAGTCATGCACAGAGCCCAGAGCATCAAGAGTGTGTGAGTTTCAGAGTGTGTGTGTGTGTGTGTGTGTGTGTGTGAGCAGACACATGTTTGGTCATTTGAGCAACAGCCCCCACTTGTTCTTCTTTTGGCAGTTTTGCGAGTAAAAACAGCCACAACAGAGGAGCAGCAGATTAGAAAAGAGCAAGCAAGTGAAAGTAGCCTGACAAGCCAGCACAAACTACCATCAATACCAGACTATGAGCTGCTACTGTTTTCCCACATACTTTTTTATTTTATTTTTTACATAAAATGTAATCAAATGAATTAATTTTAATTTAATTGAAAAATATATATATTTGACAGGGACAATCCACTGAGTGTCCAGCTAATGCTAATGTTCAACTCCTGTCCCTGGTTGAGCTTTTCCAAACAGTTTTAACCCTGTCTCTATGGCAATGTGGCCAGTGTATTGTTTTCTAGTACGACCTGTATGATTAAAATGTACTTTCTTTTCAAATGCATCTTGTCCGGCGGTTACAGTACGTGGGCCTGAACACGAACAGGCACAATCACAACGGCCGCAGGAAGTTCAGTGAAGGACTGTCACGCGCTGCGACGCACTGTTGTAGTTCAACCACACACACAAACAAGTATAGTTTGTTTTTTTTGTGGCATTTTTATATTTTCGTTCCCTTGATTATTTACTGGTGAATTATTTATTAGTTTAGTCCAGCCGACTAAGCAACACAACAATAATACAACTAATGACTCTACTAAAAAACAAACATTTATTACAACAGCAATCATGTTGTAACACAGAGCTATTATCATTATGTCAAAATGTACTTACATTTGAATAATAATATTTGTAATTTGTTTTGTTAAATAAATATATGTTTCAGACATTTTAACACACTTTAAATGTGTGTGTGGATGGGGAAGTCTCCGCTTAGACTGTTGCCCCTGCAACCCAGTAATGGATGAAGCAGAAGAAAATGGATGCAAGGACATTTAAACAAATTGCGGTTGTTTGTATTATACAATTTTACTTTAACTGTAAATATAATAAAATAATATTGGTTCTATATATCAGTTATAGGCCTCCTGAACTACAAAATATCGGTATTGGAATGTGTCTTGATCACAATATGAAAGTTGAATTAGACCGCCATGTTTTCTATTTGACTACAACTTTTTTCTGGAAGAAAGGGGAAAAGAGCTGTTTACAGATTGGTTTATTTCTCTGTCAATCTTAGCACGTAAGGCCGCCCCACGGCACGTGTCCAGACCACAGACCATAGATTCTTGATACAGTCTATGGTCCAGACTAACTTCTGGCTTGTCAGGCTAGAAAAAAGCACAATTGAGTAACTGTAACTATTTAAAAACGCAAATTTATGGGTTCTTGAAACAGGGTCAAAATTGCAACTTGGACACAAAGTTTGTAATGCTGCCATACATTTTTGAAAGAGAATAAAAACACAGAATAAACTGTAGGTGCCACCAAAAAGCAGGAAGTGCAGCATAGCAGAGAGCATCTTACCCACTCCCCCAGAGAATGGAAAACCCCAGTCAGCTTCCCCCATAAGTTGGATAAACTCTTTAAAAGTCATAACACATTGTTTGATATTAACAATTCAGATTAAACTACTGGAAAAAGAAAAAGAAAATTACAGTGCCTTGCGAAAGTATTGCAAACCTTTCCACATTTCGCCACATTTCAGGCTTCAAACATAAAGATATTAAATTTTTGTCATGAATCAACAACAAGTGGGACACAATCGTGAAGTGGAACAAAATTTATTGGACAATTTAAACTTTTTTAACAAATAAAAAAATGATTTCCCAAGCTTTAAACATCTCAAGGAGCACTGTGCAAGCAATTATATTGAAATGGAAGGAGTATCAGACCACTGCAAATCTACCAAGACCCGGCCGTCCCTCCAAACTTTCATCTCAAACAAGGAGAAGACTGATCAGAGATGCAGCCAAGAGGCCCATGATCACTCTGGATGAACTGCAGATAACTACAGCTGAGGTGGGAGAGTCTGTCCATAGGACAACAATCAGTCGTGCACTGCACAAATCTGGCCTTTATGGAAGAGTGGCAAGAAGAAAGCCATTTCTCAAAGATATCCATAAAAAGTCTTGTTTAAAGTTTGCCACAACCTGGGAGACACACCAAACATGTGGAAGAAGGTGCTCTGGTCAGATGAAACCAAAATCGAACTTTTTGGTCACAATGCAAAACGATATGTTTGGCGTAAAAGCAACACAGCTCAGAACCCTGAACACACCATCCCCACTGTCAAACATGGTGGTGGCAGCATCATGGTTTGGGCCTGCTTTTCTTCAGCAGGGACAGGGAAGATGGCTAAAATTGATGGGAAGATGGATGGAGCCAAATACAGGACCATTCTGGAAGAAAACCTGTTGGAGTCTGCAAAAGACCTGAGACTGGGACGGAGATTTATCTTCCAATAGGACAATGATCCAAAACATAAAGCCAAATCTACAATAGAATGGTTCACAAATAGACGTATCCAGGTGTTAGAATGGCCAAGTCAAAGTCCAGACCTGAATCCAATCGAGAATCTGTGGAAAGAGCTGAAGACTGCTGTTCACAAACGCTCTCCATCCAACCTCACTGAGCTCGAGCTGTTTTGCAAGGAAGAATGGGCACGAATTCCAGTCTCTCGATGTGCAAAACTGATAGAAACATACCCCAAGCGACTTGCAGCTGTAATTGCAGCAAAAGGTGGCGCTACAAAGTATTAGTGCAAGGGGCCGAATAATATTGCAAGGCCCACTTTTTAGTTTTTTATTTGTTAAAAAAGTTTAAATTATCCAATAAATTTCGTTCCACTTCACGATTGTGTCCCACTTGTTGTTGATTCTTGACAAAAAATTTAATTTTTATATCTTTATGTTTGAAGTCTGAAATGTGGCGAAATGTTGAAAGGTTCAAGGGGGCCGAATACTTTCGCAAGGCACTGTAAAAACAAAATACTTCTTGCCAACCTGTTTATCTCTGGGAGTTTTGTTCACTGGCAGATATTAAAATCATCACCATGGGAGAAAAAAATAATATATACAAGGTTGAGAGATTTATTTTTTCCAAACACAAACAAAATTTGGTCAAGGAGGAGATTGAGTAAAAAAGTGTAGTAATGGAGTAAATGGATCACCTGTTGGCGTAGCGAATGCAGACTGTACCGGAAACTTCCATAGTTTGGTACCGGCTGCAAGCTGCTGAATGTACTCCTCTCCGACACTCAAGAGAATGTTTTCTGGCTTGATGTCAGTGTGAATGATTTTGCATTTGACATGAAGATAATCCAAGCCTTGTAAGACCTGTAACAAAGAGAAAATAATAGTAACACTGTAACAAGGTAATTGACCAACGGCTACAAATTGATTATTGAAATAGTTTTATTGTTATATTCAACTACCAAGTCAATAAACAAACCAAACAGTGAGGCTAAATGTAATGAATTTTATATTAATAAAAAATAACCTAAACCAGGAAGTTGCCATCTTGTTTTTTGTGCAATGATAATGCCACACTTAAGACTGTGTCACCAGAAGGTCACCGGGCTCCAGAACAACCCTTGTGAGTAAGTAAATAAGAAAGTAATGTTTATTTATATAGCGCACTTTACAGACCAAGGTTACTCAAAGCGCTTTACAATGTTCAGAGAACCCTAAAACCCGCCCAGTCAACAGGAATTAAAAGTCCTGGATATGCAACCTTTTTGCCACCACCGCTGCAGCGTCTTGGCCAAACAAACTGCTTGACTGAGGACATTTTATGAGATTCCAAGATGCGTACCTGGCTTTATAAATGGCCTGGCACCACCACCACCACTCTAGATTTTATTAACAGGATCTAGTAGTCCCAAGAAAAAGGGCTTTCAGCCAAATGGCCTTCTTCATGATCAAAACATTGTTATTGGACAATCAAGCCTTTAACCATTTGTAAATGTGTTTAACTGCTGTCAATTATGTTAATTATTTATGGACATTCATCAACACTTATGGACATTGGTCATCTGCCTCTTATGGACCAATGGCTCTGTGTGTTTTTATCATTGCATCTCTTGTATTTGAACTGTTATATTCTCTGATCTGTGTTGGCGAATTCTACGGTTTTATTAAGTCCCGAGATAACTACTGTCGTGATTTAAGGCTAAACATATACATTGAATTGAATTATCCTACTGTGTCTGTGTTTTTATGTTTTAATTAGCTCTTTATGTTGTAATATTTTGACTAACTTTACTGAACATGTATATTTTATATGGTAATGTTTATTTTATGCCTTGCAGAGGGACTACAGATGGAAACTAGAGGTACAGCTAATACTGGCCCATTTACAGTTAATGTGTACTGTCTCTATTCAAATAAACTAATAGAAATCACTTTGTTTTGGTCAAAGTCAAAAATAATCTCATATTCACTGACCTTTTGGGATACAGATAACTAATGAATTAAAAAAGAGAATAATAGGCCAACTAATCGATCACCAAAATAATCTTTAGTTAAATCCCTACGTGTTACATAGAGCCGGTAGCTGAGAACAGAAGGCAGTGCACCTGTCTGATGATGCTTTTGACGCACGGCAGGGGGAGACCACTGTACTTGGACTTGACGATCCATCTCAACACCTGGTGGCCCAACACTTCAAAAACCATGCACACATCTGATGAGCTATTAAGAAGCGTTCTTTGAAAAATATACCCATATATTTTGGAGTTGTGGATGGAAACTCCTGATCAGCGTCATTTCAACAGCTTTCAATAACACCCACTAATGACGCAAGTGTTGGCGTCATCATTCCTAATCAATAAAAACAAAGTCAACATTCAAGGACTGCTGTATTCTTCTCTCTCTGCAAAAGATACGTTCTCCGTCTACTCCAGCAATTCTGAAGTCATCGTGGAGATGAACTATCCTCTCTCTCCTGGGATCCTTAGAGTCACTCTCTTTCACCTGGGAAAATATGTTAAAATAATAAATATAATTATATTCAATGCCTCTTACAATGAGTGAGCGAGAAAACATACTGTATTTTATGAAAGCACAATATATGAATGTATATGCCAATTTGACTGGACAAAAAGCAAGGGATATGACTTGTTAAAATAACAAAAGTATGATCTCACATGCGCTGAAATGTGTTCATGTCCCTAGACTGGTAAGAAACAGAACATTAAATCTGATTGCAATATTTGTCAGAAAAATCCTAATTTCCTTATTTTATCAAAATTGTACCAACCTTTAATTGTATAGTAATACATATTTATGCATTAGGTCCATAACAAACTTGTTATGGGCCAGTGAATCAGTGATTAGTTTTCTTAATTACTTTAGTGACAAGAGCATAATGGGCGGCTGGATAGTGGATAGCACTCTCGCCTCTCAGCATGAAGGGATTCTGGGTTGGAATCCCGATCAGGCACCGGTCAGGCCTTTCTGAGTGGAGAGGAGTTTGCATGTTCTCCCCCTGTCTGCGTAGGTTTCCTCCAGGTACTCCAGTTTCCCCTACCACTAAAAACATGTGCAATAGTTCAGGGTGAATGCGTGTGTGTTTGTGAGTGTGAATGCGGGACAACGGAAGCAAATTAGCCCATGGCTACAATCCGGAGGGATGAATTCATTAACATGTACTGTCCCAACCAAATAAGCAATAAATAAGTAAATAATAATACAAAGTAATTTGCACTTACACATTGAAGCAGCTTGATCTCATCCTTTGCAGTCTCTGTGAAGATCGGAGCACTTTTTACCACCTTCAGAGCCACAAACTGCCTCTTTCTGAAAATAATCAGTTTGATATTTAATAAAAGTACAATAGAAACCAGACATTTACGTTATTCAAAAAACATGTAATTTCATTTTTTATTTTATCTATTATATAATAATCACGTTTTCAATTGGTTCAATGAGAGAGGTTTTCTGAATTATGGATATGACTTTGTTCAAAGTCAGAAGTTTAATTTCAGAGTGAAAAAAATAAATCACATGTGGGTTTACACCGTGTAAATCCCAAACGACATAGAGATACATTGTTAATTTATCCCATGAGCGGTAATTTCAGGTCCCATCAGTAACTGACCCAAACACAGATACTAGACGGACACATACAAAAATAGCTCAGCACTATTTACTTACTCAATATCCCAGCAGAGCCATACTGTCGAGAAATGACCCCATCCCAACTTCTTCACCACTTGGTAACGGCCAACAAAAATCTCTCCAATTTCTACAGGATAATAACCACCTTCAGGCAAAAAACATATTCTTATTAGATAAAATATAATAATAATAATAGGCATCATGATATACCAGTGATGCTCTACCAATGCCATAATCTTCTGGGTTTTCCTGTGGCTCTTCGATGGGGCTCAGAGGCACCACTGCTGGAGACTGTGGAGACTGTGGAGACTTACTGTGGAGCTGAACTGGTTTGAATGCGCTGTAAGTTTTGGGACTCTGTGGTCCTGTGTTAGACCTGGTCTGGTTGGATGCATTTGAGAGGCTGCTTGTGATAAGAGCAGATATCGCAGCTGCATATGATGATGACATGTCCCCTTTAACCTGCGCAATTCAACAGAGCTGAAGATGAGTCCACACGAAACACACGATAAAACTAGATTGATGTTTAATAAAACAGCTATTATGCTAAACTAAACAATGTGAGTGCAAAGAGCTTGTTAACAGCCCAGCTGTAACGGCATTTTAAAGAAGTCACTGACAGTGGGAGGTTATTTATATCAGGCTGACTGGTATGTTCACATAAATAGGTCTGACTCTGACCTGCAAATAAACACAAAGTTTCAACTTTCTGTTGTCAACATGGTCAGTCTGCTGCAGGTGTCTGATTTGGTCATTTGAAATACACATTTTGAGAGCAGGGTTTATTGTTTTGTGTGTGAATCGTACAAACACACAAAACATAGTTGACCCTAACCCTAACCCAACCATATTGATATTAGTAACGTTTGCTAAAGTCTACACCTTAAATGTGTAGTATAATAACCCTCGTATTTGAGTAAACATTCGTATTCTTGCTTTTAAGTGATGCACAAACTGAGAGAATGTGTAAAAGATAAGAAAAGCAAAGGAATGTGGTACTCGCCTTGTCGCCTGAGCCGTGCCGCGAGACTTGCGCGTGCTACTGTTTTACCATTCTGTATACACGGAGCTACAGGACCTCGCCCACAGGACCGCGACCACAGGACTGCAGCCACAGGGCCGCAACGACAGGACCGCAGGTAGAGGACTGCAGTTCTGCAGTGAATTGTGGTTACAATTCACTTATTACAGGGGCCAGCTAATATATATATGTTATAAATAATGTTAGTAAAAAGTCGTACTATAAGCCACATGAACCTTCATTGGGTGGCACGGTGGCTGAGTGGATAGCACTCTCGCCTCTCAGCAATAAGGTCCTGGGTTCGAATCCTGGTTAGACCAGGGCCTTTCTGAGTGGAGTTTGCATGTTCTCCCTGTGTCTGCGTAGGTTTCCTCCGGGTTCTCCGGTTTCCCCTACCGCTAAAAATATGTACAATAGGTCTGGCATGTGCCTCCTGTACTGGCCCCCCCACTCCCAAAAATCACAATTGTAAACTGCTTTGAAACTCTGATGTGCAGTGAAAAGGTGGTATATAAATAAAGATGACTTACTACTACTTCATTAAACAATCTTGCTTCCTTTAACTTCTCTAGTTACAGGGCAGCCACAGGGCCATAACCACAGGATCGCAGGTACAGTAGCGCCACATAACCACAAGATTAGCCTATTTTCATGATTTAAAAAGTCTGCATGGCAAGAATGAAAGCATTAAAGCATTAACACCAGGTTGCTTTGCTCATGTTGCATGTTCAATATCTGCAACATCACTTATTAGGCCCACAATGCAAAAAGATTGAGCAGGCTATCCACACACAGCTCCAAGATTGAATATGACTTTATTTTCACACTCTCATACATAGCTGTGTGAAGCTGTTTAGGAAAACAGCTTCATTCAACCCACAAAAAATATTGACAGCACACTTCTGGAAAAAAAATAATAAACACAGATTAGTAGCCAGGGAGTTTCAAAACACTGTTCATAAATATAATACCTTCAGAGCTAAATTATAAGCTAGTTTGTTTGAACTTACATAGTATGAAAATACATTTAGGGCCCCTTTTGCACAGCAGTTTGGTCTACAATTTCAGCTGAAAGAAGCTCTATAATGCAGAATACTTACAAGATGCTATTACATACAAAACAGTTTCCATATACAGACTATATGATGGATAAAAAACACGTCTGCTCACAGCAAGGAACATGAAAACAATCAGAATGCATTGAATTGCATATTTTACCACATTTTGGTACATTTCCCAGTGAGAACAGATAATTCAGTGAGTACTTATTTATAAAAACATATTAACATGATACTTTGCTATCATCAATAGTATAAAATATGATTTCTTTATATTAGCAAATAACTGCTACCTGTTTTAAGTTGTAAACTGGAGACCAACAATATTAGATATATATATTCTACAGTCTAACTTTTTAAACATTGTACAATAAAAATGAATGAATGAGTGAAAAATCAGAATACAACGGTTAAAAAATACCGGTGAAACTTGGAAAATTAGAATATTGTTCAAAAGTAAATTTATCGCTGTATTTCAACTTAAAATGTGCAAGGAATATGAAATAGACTCATTACAAAGAGAGACACATCAAGCCTTTGTTTGTTAACATTTAGATGACTGCTTATGGCTAACAGAGCCGATTCAGATTCTGTTTATTTTGCCATTTGCAGTAAAATAATTTGTTTGTTATTTTTGTATTATTATTAATACAAACAAAACAGGTTCCCCAAAAATACAAATCAAACTCAAGATAACTTGCTGTTAACAGTCGATGTTAAGGGCACGTGTCAATAAATGAGCAAAGTCAGTTAAACTATTATAAATAGAAAAAATAAACATCATTAACAGCGAGATTTGTCGGAATTCCTTCCGCCCGTGTCCCTTGATGGATGAGGGGGAAAAAATGATCCAAATCCTCTGTCACCGTATCACAAAATCAACATTTATCCACATCCAAGTCAAATCTGAATTGGATAATAGAATTGAATTGAAAGGGGAGCGGATAATGAAAATAATAACCTAATCTTGGTCGAACCACTTTCACTCTCTCTTCACAGTTTGAAAAGTAGCGGCGTTCCCTTTAAGGCTGTGCGTGTAATGAGTCTCACATTTGAAGTTGAAACACAGAAGTGAAATGGACTTTTGAAGTTTGACCTGTATTTTGTTTAAATTACACCATTAAGTAGAAGACGTTTTCTTTTCTAACCCTACACAAATGCTGATGATTTCACTTGAAAGGAATGACGTTCCATAATAAGTGCACATGAACATTATAAAACTTAAAGTACGACTGAGTGCGAGGCCGGCTCACACTCTCATTCAGTTCTGCAGTGAATTGTGGTTAAAATTCACTTAATACAGGGGCCAGCTAATATATATGTTATAAATAATGTTAGTAAAAACTATAAGCCACACTATGTACAGACTTATGCTCACTGAACCTTCATTAGACAATCTTGATTCCTTTAACTTCTCCAGTGTTTTTCTCAATAGCTTTAAAAGGTTTTCACTTCCACATTCTATTGTTGGCAAAACTCAAAAAGGGAGAAATATTAGGATGGAATTTGGGTTATTTTTACAATTAAAGCACTTTCACTTTCTTTTAAATACATGACAGCGATTAAGACATTTAAAGCTGAAGTACCAAAGTTGTGTTTTGTTTCATAAATACAGCCGTTTGTCCCAACGTTTCGGTAACATGTTGTGAACGATCAGCCCATAACATAATCTCTTTGTTTTGTTAGAAATAGAATTAGAGATTAGAAATGTAAAAGATTGTGTACATAGTGAGAGCTGATTGGCCGAGTGAGGAAAAACTGATCTAAGGATGTCGCTGAGGTCCAAAAAATATGTGATTGGATCAAACTGTTTTGAGAGCGTGGAACTAGTTACATTTGATCACACAGTTATTTAAGGTGGCCTAAAAGTGTTGGTACTTCAGGTTTACATGTTGTAAACACAGACCGAAGCCAGGGGGCGGATTGTAGCTGATGCTTGTTAAAAGAAGCACACAGACACATGGTGTGAGCTGCTGCTGAATCAGTCTGTGGCGTTTCCCGAAGGAATTTCACAGAGAAATCACACAAATTCTGGTTTATCTCGATGCTGTATATCGGGCCTATTCAACTTGCGTCCCAGGGGAAAAATCTGGCCCTCAGCCCATGTTCACTGCTAAAAGTAATCAAGCTATTTTTTTTATCTTGGGTCAAGTACATTTTAAAAACACAAAATTTCCCAATGAGACAAGCAAAACACTTTTTTTTTGTGTGTTTTTTCTTGTTCCATGTCCCAATATACAGTCTAGCCATTATTTTCCCCACAATATGGATTTGAACTAAATAAGATATTTTGTTTGATATATTTTCTGTTAAATGTTCAAAGTGGTGTTGTACAATCATCACTTTGAGTCAAACAGGTTGAATATGTCTGCTGTATATTGTGCATTATTATCATATACCTGTGACAATAGAGAGCCAAAAGCCAAGCCATTGAGAAAAACAATGACCCTGTCCCAACCAGCCTCCCATTTTATTTTCAGGGATTTAAGGCTCAAGATATTCATAAAGTGCTTCATATGTCCCTCTACAAAAACCTTTTACACACAGTCAAGTTTTGCTTCCACTTTCCCCAATGCTTTTCAAACATCAGACACAGAATGCTACAACAATGGAGATGACATCATTACAAATCCTCATTCACCGAGATCTTGGACATGATGTGGTTTAGATGAGTTGATAGAATGTGTAGGCACTCCCATTCGCTACAGCTGTGCTCCAGTGTTTACAAGATGCTTATGTCGTTTCAAACAAAAAAAACAAAGCAAAATGGATGATACATTATTGGCTTTTCTGCCCTGACATAAACACAATCACTAGTACGTGTTTTACATTTCAGACTGGAAAGATGGTATTTTAAATAAGACAATAAAGTAAATGCTGCTAAAATAAAAAATATCATTATCTTGATTTGAACCCATTTGTCTGTTTTATGATTGTGTAAAATTTATTTCTTTAGCTAAAATGTGAAAATCCAAGAAATTACAAACTTGGAATTAGACGACACATGCGCCTGCTCCTGAAATTAGAGTTAAACTACTTGTTCCATTGACAAATCAAGTTTTAAATGAAAAATATGATGCATTATTTTTGGCAATTTATTTGAAATGACTATTTACTTTGTCTTTTCATGTTTTAATATGTGAAATAATATTGTCAGTAGCAAATATATATTGAAACGAGTATTAAGGGTAAAAAATGCTACTGACCTGCACTAACCATGTTAACTTGTGTCATTGCAATATTTCCCACCAGGTGTAGAATTTGTAATTTTCCAAATTTGAAAACCAGCAGCAAACATAAAGAGCACCTTATGACCTTTTGTTTCACAGGGCGGAAAACTGCCTTTTGAAAGACAAGAGCTTTTAGTCTGTTTTAATTGTGGAACAATGTTGTAACATGGTGAAAAACTAATAACAGTAAATGTTCATAATATTTCCTGTTTAAAAAAACAAACAACAATTATCTTTTTTTCTTTCCAGTCATGAGTGTGTCACAAAATGAATTTGCAACACATTACCTCTTTATATAACTGTTCTTTATAGGTAAGATAGTACAAAATAGTAATTTAGACTTGTATATATTTCTGTATAAAAGTATATCTGGACATTTCCATGGTTACTGGTAAGAAGATAGTAGTTTTTTGTATAGCATACTGTCATAAATAAACCTAAGCGTGCACGACAGAATGGCCCTGCACGCGCTCTGTCCTCTGGCGTCGTTCACACAGAGGAGCTACACATTATCTTTCCAAACAATCCTTTTCTGCTGAGGTTGCAATGTTTTGTTTTTCTTTTGAGGTCACACTGTATCAACATTTGGCCGTGTTGTGTCTGCTGTGTTATTGCGTGCAGTGGGATCAGACCAGAGTGCCAGGGTCAGCACTGGGTTCCTTAGGAGAGGCTTCAGGTGCGTTCTCTTGGTACAGAGACAACTCCATTGATCTGTTAAAAGAGAAAGGCACAACAGATCAATGGTGTTGCATAATTGAGAGACAGGAGCAGGCTGTAAAACCACAACTCAACGAGCTATTCATTTCTAAAGATTGAAATAGTGAAGTAAAAGAGGGCTAAAATGACAGATCATATACTTAATATACCCAGGTTTCCATATGCCACAGGCAGAGGCCACTGAACATATGTGGGACAAGAAATGTACTGAACAATTATTAGAGGTTGGCTGATGCATCGATTAGTTATCTAAAGCTCAAGTGATACCCCTGGACCAATCTATTACTACATTTCAACAAGAAATTAGTTGTGGTTAATCAATTAACTTGTTACAGCCCTAGGATTTAGAACATTCTTTTAATAAGCCAAAGAGTTTAAAGACCACATGTTTGGGGGGTAGACTTGCGTCTTTGTCAGAGGTTTCACGTGATGTTGTGCCGTGTCTCTTATCAGCTGTTGTTAGCGGATGTGGCCGGTCTGGCAGATTGGGTAGATCCATCCAAGCCCCCCCGCCTGGCACTGTGGCCTCTGGAGAAGTGAGTCTCATGTGTGAGCCAAGGTGAAGGCCCCCTTGTCTCTGGCCACATCTGGTAACAACAGCTGATACGAGACACATCACACCCATAGACTGTAAATATTAACGGACGTAGTCACACCTATCTCCGACGTTGAAACTAATGTGCCACCCCTTTTGCCTCCTGTGGGCTTTTTCAAAAACTAAACCAACAAAAGCTCAATCAAGCAACATTTTCAGATTGATTGGCTCAAACAGAGTAAATACCTTGTAGACGCTACTGACCTTCCGTGAAGAGGGTGGCCATGGAAGCTGGCAGACTGAGGCATGTGAGGCCTGTGGCTGCTGGAAGGGTCTCCCTGAACAGACTGGGGCTGGTGCACCAGAGGGTGTGGGTGTGAGAGACGGGAGACCCCTGCTTCATTACCCTTGGACGAGGAAGGATACCCCAGAGCATTCCTGAGGTACCAGTCCCGCAGTCCCTCAAGCGCTAAAGCCTTGTGCAGGCTGCGTGTAGAGTCCTCTGGGGTAGGGAGAGAGAATTGTGGGACTCTGCGTGTGAATGGTGGCCCCAGCAACTCGGCCTGGTAAGGGTGCAAGTTAGGGATGGATGATGTGGTGGCTGAGGAAGGAAGGGGGGACTCGTACGCTGACAGTAGAAGAGCATCATGCTGTGGCAAAGGAATAAATGGACCACAAGATTTGGTTCTAGTGACTTTCACCCGACGAAGTTCGGCTTGGGATCCGCGTAGGACCATGGGGCTAAAAGGGGGTACAGCACTGGGGAGGTGCACTTGTGAGTGGGAGAAGCCATTGGCATGAGACTGAGGTGCTACGCTGGATGTTTGTGGGTCATGCCAGATCCTGCCTGTAGACTGATAGAGCTGCTGCATCTTCTGCTGTTTTCCCCAGATATAATCCATCAGCTGCTCGCTGTACCCTCCAGTCCCTCGCCCCCCCATGGACAGACGCAGTTTGGCCTGTTCCACAGAGTTGTCACAACTTTCTAAATTCATTCGTCGCAGCTTTCCATCAGTGAGTGTCTCCGAGCTCTTGTAAGGCCCGCCTCTGGGGGGCATCCCGTTTCGAGGAGCAGGCTCATCAGGCAGACTAGACCTGTCCAGCAGGGCCTCTGAGCTATTACTGCGCCTGGCCCGGGAGCTGTAAGGGCAGCTCCTGCGCTCTGATGAGGAGCCCTCCTGAGACAGGGGGATCATGTATGGCACATCCAGACTGCCAGACCACTGCTTAGTGCCATTAGTCGTAGATCCATCGGATCTGTCAAACAGGAGGGAAAAACAGTATAGATTATGTGTACACCATGTTAGAAATGTTCTTACATTGTCTGACAACACAGCAGTCTCAAACATGCATTTAATCTGTTAACGTGACACTAATCATCCTAGCTGTGTCTAGCTCTGATGTCCTTTTAAGACATTTGCATCCATAGTTATCAGAAGCAGCTCCATAGATGATTACCTAACATGGACACTGATGGGGGCCGTCCGAGCCAGAAGAGGAGTCGCAGGAACACTTCTACCCTCAGCATTTGATGCACTTTGTGGTAATGAGTGAGAGGGGCTATGGGGAAAAAAGGTTATAGATTATATAAACCATTTTATCATTGTGGATCACAGGCAAAGAGGTTCTGTCCTTAGGACACATTCAGATTTTCATTGTTTCTAGACCCTGTCTACATTACCTGACAGAGCTTGTGGCTGAGTTACGTCGTGTCCTCATCTCGTAGTAAATCTCCACTGGTGAAAGCTTCCTGCTGATGCGGTGTTCAGGGCTGCCTACAGTGAGTCCAGGCTGTGACAAAGTGCGCTGCTCTGCTGCCACACTGGGAGACTCTTCAGACAGGGGAGACAAACCTTATCAAAAGATGGAATCTTCATGTGCTATTTTCACTTGTGAAGTCTTATTCTACCAAGTGCAGATGACTTCCTTTAGGTGTACTTGAACAGTTTTAATATGTAAGCTTTGTTTACCATTATCATGAGATGTTGTGTCAGACGTGGAGCTTGTACTCTCTGACGTCACAGCATCATCTGCAAGAAGAACACACAGACGAAAGTCCATTATTTTATGTTCACTCTATTCTGTGCCAATCACTTGCTTTAGTTATAAAGTTACATTTTCCTCAGAACCGGAACTGAGATTTGGATTAGTACTATTTAATAACAGTCAACTTTTTTTTCTATGGCATAGTTATTTATTTATTTACCAAATATTACTATGTGTTTTTATCTCCAATGTTGTTTTTATTTCAAATGGTGGCGCACTATTGTAATTCTGTTTCAATTCCAGTCAAACTGTGCTGTGATTGATACCCCAAACCAAATCACAAACACACTATCTTATTCTTGTTCATGCAAGTTTTATATCTGTGTGTGCACTTGAAATGGCGTACATTGTCCTGTTATAAACCTTCTGTATCTGAACTTTTCCTGCAAATAAACAATTGGTCAACTTTTTACTCATTTCTACGACACGACAATACATAGTTTGAAAATGGGTTGGACGAAGTAGAAGCTTATTTAGTTCCAACTCACTCATACAACACAAAGCACACACACTCACACAAGACAGGCCCAAACACTCTCTGACCATAGACCTATCTCCCATCACTTGGTCTGTGCTGAGGGCAGGGTTCTCTTTCCTTTAAAAAAAAAAAAAACGATTTTTGAACGGAATCAGAAAGTTACAAACAAGCCCTTGTTACCTGTGTGACATCCCCGGTGAACTGTCCTCTTGTTTTGGACGTTTCTGTCGAGTTCGGAGTTGCGGTACAGTGCTCCAGTGAAGATGGCTTTCATCTGCTTTCTCTGGGTGCTCTCGTCCTGTTGCCATGAGACAGTGGTTGGTGGGAGACTCCGCAGACACAGACTCCAATTGATATTCAGAGAATTGACTCACCTCCATCTTGGTGCTGGGTGCCAAGTGGGCCTTGCGCTGCACCAGTGGGGGTTTCTCCCCTGAATCCAAGGGGAAAACCCGGGGTAGCTTCCCAGTAAACTCCTGGAGAGGACAGCAATTAACCTACACTCTGTCAAATCTATCTCACAAACTGCTCTATCAGCACTCTACATACAACTAATCTATTACACCCATGTGGCTACACCAAATGCACAGTGTTCACTTTATTTAGAAAAGTGGATTTGTGGATGTTTTTATCTACATTACAGAAGCACTTCATAATATTCCTCAAATGAACCCTCTTCCTTTGGCGTGATCAAACTACTTATTAGTAATATTAAGATTGATAATAGTAAGAAGCCAGGTTGCCAATCTGCACCAATCCTCCATGCACACACTCACCCATGCAAGTGGGTACACATGATTCAAAATAGTAAATGTGAGTGTGTTGCTAAAGGGCACAAAGATCTACTGTGATGCCTGGTATTCATAGCATCCTTCCATTCAAGCACAAACCAGACTTTGCATTGCCTATAAGCCTTTATCACAACAGGTATGGTCTTTCTACACACTTTGTCTATTTATCTATCTATCTATAGCCAATAAACCATTTCCTCCTCAGAGGGTGGTTGTCTACTGTCACCCGGTGCCACCACAGCGGGGTCATGGCCCTGGCTTACGTCCCGTATACGCCACAAGTGCGACGAGACACGCGCATCTCTCCTCAGCAGTCTCCTTGCGTTACGCAGCATGCATTCACGCAAGGAGAGCGCGCAGAGTCTATGGAAAAGTGTAGAGGACAGTACAGGACTGCTATAAACCAGCAACAGTCAGATGTAAGTGCTTGTCCTCATGGTCTCTGTGACTGATTTGGTCAGATGTGAGAATCCCTGTCAAACCTGCCAGCCATGGTTCACATGGTTTAATAAGTGCTGTGGGCGTGTGGAGCAGCTCTCGTGTCAAAGAGTGTTATTTCGCATATATTTTCACTGAAAGCCGCGTCACTGCGCGCCAAAAAAAAAAAGCTTGCGTTGTTGTGCAGTCTGCACACTCCAGACTTCTACAATGGCAGCGCATCTGAAATCACCTTAGGCGTGCTGCTGTGTGAGTCTTTCTTTAAATGACGAATGAGGTGTGTAGCGGACGTTAACCGTCTACACACTTTGTACACAATAAATATTTAGTTCAGTTCAGTTTAATTGTCTACTGCACTTAACATAGCGCCAACTAGATACAAATTGTGCAGCTGGTCTAAAAAGAAAAAGGCAGAAGCTTCCCTATTTGTAATGACACCTTCCTGTCCAAATTCAAACATTCACTCAGTCTCTTGTTCTCACACCTCAAGCAGACGCTATCATTTTAGCAAGTAAATGTGCTAATGAAGTTTCACTGAAGCTGCAGCTTTATTAAGAGGTGCTGAACATGTTTGACGCAATCAGGCAGCGTATCTATAAATAGTGTATATTAACAAAAGCCTCACACAGTGAATATATGGGTGTCTGTAAAAATGCATGCACACTCACCGCCTCCTGCAGACACACTTGCTTGAGCTCCCCCACTCTGTTGCTGAGGAGGGCCTCCAGAGCCTGTTTCTTCTGCTGAAGAGCTGAGAGTCTCTCTGCCTGAAGCTTTCCATCCGGGCAGCCTGGAACATCTGCACACACAAACACAACAGCACCGTGAGCTGGGGGTTTGGGCCCAGCAGCAAGATCAGATCAAAGAAACAAGAATGTAAAACGAAGATTATCAGCAAACCCTTGTGCGCTTTTGTTGCCACCGCTTCTCTGTGCCGGTGCTATAATATGTGACAGCTCTGGTGACAGTTTGTTAACAAGGTGCACCGCAAAAACATACAAAACATAAGTCAAATTGCTTGAATAAGGCCAAAAGTATCTTGTTTTGAAAACATTTAGACTGTCTTTAACCATTCTTTTCCAATTCTCCCTAGGATTGAGAAATGTTCTGCAACTGCACTTGAAATAAGACTAAACTGCATGTCCCATTGGCAAGAAAAGAAAATATGGTAAATTCATTTTGCTTTATGCTTTATGTTGTTTATGTTAAATATTAATTAATTATTTAACATAAACATATATACCTCTTAAATATAAGATAATTATGTATTCTTTTATTTCTATTAATCGTGTTTTATATTGTTTAATCAATGCATTTATTTGATCATTGTAAAGATGTAAAAATAAAATAAAAAAAACAGCTACGGGATGAAAACAACAAAGAAGAGACAATAAACTATTGCATATAATGCAAAGTAAAAAACCACTTGATTCAAGCATTCATTACTAAAGATAATGAATGAATTTGATCAGCTACAGCAGCTGAGTGAAGACTTTCGCTCCTTTGAAACAAGTGAACTATTTCAGACTTGTCTAGACATGTGAGATGAAGCTGGCTCTCACCTGGCGCCCCCAGACCCATGGATGTAGTAATCAGTTGTCCTTTCACCTCCATACGACAAAATGCCAGCACTTCAAGCAGCTCTGTCTCTGCGGGCCATGTCCCTACCTGCTCAAGAACAACAGCAGCAGTCATTACAGGTTCAGAGTGTTCAAAGCATGCATTTACATTGTTCTTGCACTCACCTTGCCATGTTGTAATGTTAGGTGTGCATTTGCAGCCAGTCAGCAGCAAAAAGTCATATCAGAGGTCTCAAAGGAAGTCAGGAAGCAGGCCTCAGCTTCTTTATGAGGGTGGAGTCTGAAAAGCAGAGAAGATCAAATCAATGGAAGCACTCAGCGATAGGTCAGAACGACAAACCAAAATCCATCGTTTGTTGCCTTATATTTTGAAAAGTTAATTATATCATTATTTATAATTGATCAGTTGGCCTATTATTCTTTCAATATATTTTGTATACATTTGCCCAAAACATCTTCATAGAGATGACAAGTTACACATTGGGTTGTGAGGAAAATGACACGATATGCCAAGGTCTGGGATCGTGTCACGGCAGAAGAAGTTTTATTATATTATATTTATTATAGCTACACAGGATAAACGACACAACCAGTTTAAACCAAGGCAACATACAGAGGCTCCCTTCAGCATTTCAGATAACCAAAACATCGAGTCGAATCGTGCCGACTTCTGCTGCATCTGTTGAAATGACCAGCTCAGTTTTGGTTTTTTTGCACAAAAAGGTCTCATAAAAGATCCATAGTTATTTGATTAAAATACTTTGTAAACATTCTGCAAAAAAATGAATTGAGCTATGTTTAAGTTTCATAAAGTTTCAAAAAACAACCAACTGAATAATAAATTGTTTGATTTAAAAAATGATAGGTAAAGACAAACTTGCATGCCTTTCACATTTATTTTTTAAAAGCACTGTATTGACACAGGGACATATAGTAAGATTGGATTTCGTGTCTGCTCTTTGATGGGTCTTTGACTGTTGGAGCGGTCTACTGTATTCAAATGCTCTGATAAAGCAGGTGTTACCTCTGTAAGAAGGACAAATTACCAGGGAGACTGACCTGAATGCAAATAGCACTGCAGGAGAGGACGAGGAGCAGACAGTAAATAAAGAGCCGTTAGAACTGAGCCCTGGACTTACCAAAGCTAATCCTGCTGTGGGAAAGGTTGGAACATTTTTTAGACCCAGATCAGCTTTTTGTCACAGGGAAGTGCAGCAGCATAAAAAAATAAAAGGGTCAAAACAAACTTCCAACTTTCAAAATAAGTCTTCAAAAGTCCCAGGACCAAAGGGAAGATCGCAATATAATAATGCTTTTTTTTACGTTAACAAAAGTCTATGGAGTATGGACAATATATGTTTAAGTGCATTTGGCTCAAATTGTTTGGCATCACAAATAAAACATTTTACATGACTATTACAGAGATAATGTATAGACGATAAATAGTGAGCCCTAAAATACATTGTTTCATACTGGATATTGAACAATAAATCTATATGAAGAAGAATATGAATGCTGCAGATGTCTGGGATCGTGTCTCAGCAGAAGACATGTTTTATTGTTGGCACACATACATACATTATGAAAATGTAAATAGTAAATTTTGTAAATATTGTAAAATACACATGGAAACCAACAACTTCTAATACAAGCTTGAAGTAAACAAATAAACAGCTAAACACAGCATAAGTTATATAAGGTATATGTCATGTTGCCAATAGAGAAGTTTGCTTTGACGTTCAGAAAAACCAAAACATCAAGTGGAAAACATCAAGTGGAAAATTGCTGAATACTGTAAAAATAGCATTTTAAACCCTGTGATCTCAATTCTTGTGTTTTTGCACAGTGGAAACTAGGCAGTCTGTATCTTCAACAAAAAATTATCAAAAATGTTGTCTTTTCATCAAAACTGGTTATAATGCAGTGAATTTTCTCTACGCTACAACAAGATAATATCATCGCTAACCTACTGTGGTCTGGTGTAGAAGAACCAAATACTTTTATGCTACAACAAGTCTAGCAGTAGTGGGGCAACAGTAGCTCAGTTGGTAGAGCTTGGGCCTGGAGGTTGTGGGTTCGAGCCCACCACAAGACCTACTTCACCACTCCCACTGATGACTGCTGTTGTTGTGTCCTTGGGCAAGACTCTTAACCCCACTTTGTCTGAAGCCCCCGCTGGAAGATCAAGGCTCCTATGGACTCACCACCTGCAGGAGGATCAGTGAGGGGCTGGTGCTATGTGCACTGGCTGCCACCCCACCGACCCAGAAATGGACTTAAGCCTGGTTCACACGGCAGGATATTTAGGCCGATTTAGACCCGATTTACCCCTTACGACAATCTTAAGAAACGCTCCGATTTCCGTAACAAAATCTTACAGATTATCCTGCCGTGTGTGGTGTGTTAAGACTGCACTCGTCGCTCGGAAGGACATCGGGACTGCTCCCGATCTCAAATCGGGGATATCCAACATGTTGGATTGTTTTGGCCCGATTTCTCTTCGTGTGTGGTGTCCCCCGAGGACAGACGTGCGCGTTGCCATGACTGCGGCGTGTAGCCAATCAGAAGACAAGACGTGTCGGTGAGGAAACGCCTCCATATCACGATGTAGCAAGTATAGTCCATGCTCGTGTTGTCTACACTTCTTTGACCATCGCCTTTTCTTTTGATTACGTCTTTTCTCAGATAAAAACAAACTATCGCCAATGCAACGTCTTCGTCCGCCATGTGTGTTTACTCTGAAGTCACGCTTGATCTCGCGAGACCTGAGATTTCCGTCTGATCTGTGAATACTCGGGGGGGGGGAATCGGTTCGTGTGTGGTTTGCGTGATTTTTGCCGTGTGGCTGCGCACCACACACTGTACGACCAAAGTGGTTAGACCCGTGATTTTTTATCTCCCTGTGTGGGGTCTCACACAAAGAAAAATCGGCCGACAATTTTAAAATCGTCTCGTGTGAACCAGGCTTAAATGGATGGATGCATGGAAATCTAGCAGTTTTCTTGCATGTGTCGGTGGATCTGTCAGTTATTTCATTTAATTCTGAAGCAAGATTATAGACTTCAGTAAAATAAAGAAACAGTTTTTTATAGGTTGTGTTCAATAATGAAAAATAAATGCAGCAAATTAAAGTTTCAAAACATACTTGTATCAAAAATGATGAGCGTCAAACATGCTTTTACCAGTCCGAACCCCAGGCTTATAGTGCAAACAGACGTTACTGGCCGGTCAAGCAATATTCAAGCCATCTGTTCATTCTCTCAGATTCAAAGTTCAAACATTTTCTCAAATAGCCAACAGAGATACCTCAAAAATAGAAAGCCTCTGGCAAAAGGCCCTGTTCTCTGCTTGTTAAGAATCTAATGACATAACAGATTTATTATCAGTTTATGCACAAGAGGAGAGGAGGGTTCTGAGGAGGAAGTTCGAACAGGAAATACAGATACACACAAGAAAATAAATGTGTGCATGTTTACTTTTGGTGGAGACTGGAAAGCATCCGTATTCTACAGGGATGACACACAGGCTAATGCCCCTGGACAACACCTTCATAGAGATGACTTGGTACACTATGGGTTATTTGATTAAAAATACCTTTAATTTCATTCTGCAGTCATTATGGAGTTTAAGTAAATGTAACGTTCAAAAAACGATTAATCAAATACTAAATCACATTCAATAATACTATTAGTATTACTTGTTGAAACCCTAACTAGAATTTTTCTTACAAGCGTTTGCTCCTGTGTGAGATTGGTCTTTGCTGGACTGTACTGGGATAAGATAAGAGGTACTTTATTAATCTCACACAGGAGAAATTTACATGTCACGTTTGGCATGGATAGAAACACTCAGATTGTGCAGAAAGTAAGAAATGTGCAAACAGGACATATTATGTACAAAAAAGTGGCAATGAGAAGAAGTGTCAATAGTACACAAAACATGTAGTCTTGTGTCATCTCCTGAAGAAATGCAGTCGTGTGGGCAGTAGGATTATTTATCCTTTTCTTCCTAAATGCATTTGTTCCAACAAAAGCCAAATATTGTGAACCAATGAGACCACAACATGCTGCTGACACCGTATTAGAAAAGACATTATCTTTTTCATATAAGAAAGAAATGATGTTTTGGGCTGAGAGCTCATTGGCTGGTCCTCATGCTTCACTTTTCTGTCTAAAAAAGCTGATATGACAAAGGCCAAAAATACATGATGTGAAAAATAGTGACACCTGCATGTGAAAGCCAGATCTTGTCACACCTTTAAAGCTAAGCAGGGCAAGACCTGGTTAGTACTGTGATGGGAGACCTCTGGGAAACCTGATGCCAGGGTGAGAAATCTGTGGCTGTAAAGTGTCAAACTGCCAATGTGGCCTTAAGCAAGACACTTCAGCCGTGTGTGTGAAAACAGTTGGTGTAAGCGGTTGCCTAATTTCTGTCAGTCTGCCCCAGTGCAGGGGTGGCTACAGTCTTCACTCATGACTTATGAAAGGAGTGAATGAATAGTGCCATGTGAAGTGTTGTTTATTATTAGTAGTAGTAACAGAACTATTTTGAAATCTATGAGTTTTAGTCATTATTCTTTTGTGCTTCACAAGTCAGGTGCCCAAACTATTGAGCTAATAACATAGAGACAATCAATTAAAAGTGGTGGTTAGTGTGCCGAATGACTGAATTGACTTTTCTATTTCCTCATCAAAACCGACCTGTCAGTTTTTCAAAATCACTCACTATTCATGTCTCAGTCCCAGAGTGCCTGACCTCTCCAAGCACACAACCCACTTACAGACGCACAATGGCTCAGACAAGAGCTCCACTAGAGCTGGCAAAAGAATCCAGTGCTAAGTACAAAAGCTCGTATTAAAAGTAGATGCTAATTTTAGTGATGAGTGTATGAATTTTGATGTTAACAACCAGGAAACAGACACTGTCTCCACTGCAGGGATCTAATTGTTGTCTCCATTTGCCCAAAGATGATTCACATACTGTAGTGGAGCACAACAATTTTGATGTAAGAAGATAATTATTCTACATCCTTGGTTTTGCCCAAGATCTACAACTATTCATTCACACTCTTCAATCTTTCTGCCTCCAAACTTCACAGCTGGTGCAATGGACTCACATTTGATCAACGTCTGGTGAGAGATTGGAATACAGATTTTGCATTTATTTGGACGCATTTTAAAAAGAAACCTAAAATTAACTGTAAAAAAAGTTAAAAAATAAATTTCTTATTAAAAACTTCTACTAAGAACAGCTCTTTTTGTAAGATTTCAAGCCCAACTCAGGATGGTGCAGAAAGGTATTTCTTTATTGAACTATATTTATCTATCTAGTAACAACTTCTTGGGAATAAACAACTGACCGTAAATGACCGAAATTAACATAAAATCCACACAAAATAATAACACTCTTGTTTTTTACTTATAAAGGTGCAAACTAGATATGATGCATAGATTGGCCGTGGTTAGGCAACGGGAACATTAAAACTCATCAATGATTATTCTGTCATTTAAAAAGACGATGAGATGTCTAAAGATGGAAGTACAAATAAATTCTCCATTCAGGACTTGTCCAAAATATATAATGGTATCGTTTCTAATGTCATACAATTGTGTGAAAACCACCAACATAATTCACTGTGTGCTGCATGCATCGTCACAGTGACTTATCCTTTTCATTCATTTGCCTTTTGTGGTCTGTACAGCTAATCGATTAATCATGCAAATAATCTTACTAAATGATTACCCAAAATATTGTTTATCAGGCCTGTTGTTTACTTTATACTTTTTGTGCAATTATACAAAAGTATGCAGTATAAGTCAGTAATGTTATGGTTATCTCAAGGCCAAAGCAATCTTATTTATGCATTTGTTCAATACTTTTATGACAAAAGGATGTGGTCAAAATATGGTAAAAGTCTGATTTAAAGTAGAAACGGATCATCTGCAGAATTACTACTTCAAAGGTGACTAACTTGCCCTTTTGTTCTGACTTGAAAGGTAGGTAAGGACTTTCACTTGGAAAGCTGATTGTACTCAGCCGCAAACAAAGCCGTGACTTAGAGAGTAAAAAGAAAGTGGACATTTGGCATCCATGTTTGTGGACAGTCACTGGGCAGCTGCGGCCAAAAGGTTGTGGAGCCGCTTAGGAATGCTCTTGGCCGTATAAGGTCCTGTCGACAAACAGAGTAATGGTGCTTCCTGTTGTAAACATAATATAAGATCACACAAGGTAATACTTACAATAGACTTCTACTCGATGCAAACACTAATCTAAAGGTGATTATGTGTTGTCTCCTGAAGTGAACCTTTATAGAATCTAGTGAATAAAACAATAATATTGTGACACTATAACAATAAAGCAGTAATCACAGTTAACACAGAATAGATAATTAAAGTCATACAGGCATCAGCTCTGCTCAAACATTACTGTACTCCCAGAAGTACTAATGTAGCAGTACCATGACTCTTCCACTTTTATCCATATCTATATCTATATATTTGCTTATATATATTGATATTTACATATATATTGACTGATATTTATACGCTGACATTTACTGCAAATCAAAGCACCAACATGTTGCGTCATGTTTGGAGCTCCGCCCTCTGCCACAAGGCCAATATCTGTTAACATGCAAATGGGAAGAGCACTTAATATTCAGGCCTGACGCCGTGAGCCTGGTCCTCTTGTAGCGTGTGCTGCGGCCGCTTCTCGGAGGCATATTTGATCACAGCAGTTGTTACACTCTTATATTCCTCAAGGCAACAGTTTTCTCTTCCGCTTTGCGCTCCCTGACAAACTCATGCCTTTCAGATTTGGAACAAATACACGCTCTCAGCTGTCACCTTTTCTCGGGTTAGGGTTATTTCAACCATGTGTGAGCGACAATGTAATGGACGCACAATACAATGGACGCACAATACAATGGACGCACAATATAATGGACGCACAGTAAGACAGCTGAGCCTCTTTTGGATCAAAGAGTCCAAGACAGAGAGACAATGCTTTTGGGAAACCTCTTTTTCTTTGCGAATATGATGATTGACACAGAGGACAGAAATAAATAAACATTTAAATAGATTTTTCTTGGCAGCGTTTATATTCTCACACACGTATGATTACAAATGAATCGATCGCACCTAACTGATCAATTATTCATATTGTTGATTCATAATTTTTTTAAACTTAAACATGTTGAGAAGAGGTTTTTAGGACTTTGATCTTTCTGAAATGACTGCAGATGTTTAATCTGAAATAAAATACAATAAAACTCTAACTTTAGCATAATACAGAAGCAAGTGAAACATCTCTAGCTCTAGCATAATAAGTAGCGAGTATAAAATAGTGTATATTGTCGGGTGACAAATATATTGTTGTATGTATACATGTGTATGTTAGCAGCATGAGGGTATGGACAAAGTTTCTAAGTAAAGGTCAAATATAAGTAGTATAAGTCTGAATGAAAGTCTGAACTTTATGGATCTAAAGAAATAATCCATTTATCAAAAGAATAATCAGCGGTCTTCCATGAAATCAATGAGAAGAGCGGGACTATTCAAAACACGCATTTTGTATAAGTACAGTTATAGCAGGATGTATCCACGGTTACCGCAGTAACAGTTGTGGGCTGAGAGCAGCTGGACATACATCAGTCCAACAGGTGTCACTTGTCCACAACTGTTGACACAGCTGCGACTGTCTGGAGTTACAACCACAAACTAACATGTTTTACACAACTTCAACTTCAACAGTCAACATTGTCAGACTTTGTCATCGCTATTATCTGAATTATCAAGACAGCAGTATTCTGTTGGTGTTTCTGAGGAGGAGGCAATGAAAGAGATGAAAGAGAAATAACATGACTCTGCAGATGAAAAAACATGACTCTGCAGATGAAAAAACATGACTCTAGCCCTAAAATGACACGAGCGTGTAGTGGTAATGAATTGACTGATATTTAGGGCTGTGATCATGTATTATTGTTTTATTATTTATTATTACCAACTCATTGATTGTTTTATAATTGATTAGTTAGCTTTTGATTAATTACTTAATCGTTAAGAATGTGATTTTTCATACATTTGATCACAACAAAGCTCAAGTGAAGTCCCTGAAGAATATCTGTAGAGGTGACTTGTTACACATTGGGCTGCAGTCATTATAAAATGATCACACCTTTTTCTCTGCATGTTAAAGTCTATGTAAGGTTCAATTGGTTAACTAAAGAAGTCAACTATTTAAAAATTCAATGCAAAACACACAAAACTCTAACTAGAACATTTTTCAAAAGTCCATTTACTTCCATAATTCAACTTATCATTACGCACAGAGTGAGATAAATCACCCCTTTTATTTGTCTCACTGCATTTAAAAACACCAAAATAAAGAAGAAAAAATATATATGCAGCTTATATCAAATTTTAAGTTGAATTAGAGAGATAAATGAACTTTTTAAAGTTTTCAAAATACTTGGACGAGTTTTACCTCGGCCTAATATTCAAATGTTCTAATTATGATATATTTCTGCGCACTGTCTAAATCATCTTGTTCAGAAAGAAAAAAAGTCTCCATGTTGGACTTTCTGAACAGCAGAGATTCAGCTTATTAGTGTGTGTCCACATACAGTAAGTTTATGTTGTCAGTACATCGTGACTCATAAAAACCGGGTTGTATCTGGCTCTGAATATCCCAAGGTCTTTGTAAGCGATTCCAGACCAGCTCCGTATAGATTAGAGCCTTAGTGAAACATGAAAACACATTTTGATATCCCTGCAGGTGTATCAGAGCAAAAGAAAAGCTAAAGAAATAATCCTTCCTGCTACATTCCTATCTATATTACAGACCCCCCCCCTCACGTGTGCACAGACCAGGTGGATCACAATAGCTCTCTGGTTTATATACTTGTGTTCTGTGTCAAATAAACCAAGGCCATGGGACAGGCTGGTCAGGACTGCGGCTGGTCAGTCAGGACCATTAGCTCTTCCTCTTGGCATATGAACATGGTATAAATCCACTTTTTATAGATATGGGATGGGAGCCACATGAGAGAGCCAGAGCAGGATCAGGTGATGGTCTTAAGCCCTTCATGCGTCTTACCGGGGTTATTCAGGTGGGGGTATTCAAGAGCAAATCCTTGGCACTAAATGGTCTTATCATCTTTCATAGAGCCTGCCTTCAGCATGGCCCAGGCTGCAGAGTTTGGGGTTTTCTGGCAAAACACAGATTTCATTGATTTCTCATGCCAAGCCTATAAAGCTGTACCCCATTTAAAAATGTTAGGGTTGATAACAAAGTAATAGATTATTGAAATAGTAATCAACTAATTTAGTAACTGAGAAAATATCTGAACTTATAGACTCAAACTTGCTGAGAAGAGGTTTCATGACTCAGTTAATTCTATAATGCAGAATGTGTAATGAAATCAGATGCGTTTACAGTGCATTTTAATCGAACAACCCAAAGTGTAACAAGTCGTCTCTCCATAGGCATCACTTAAGTTTGTTTGGGGAAAAAAACATTTAAAAATAATCGTATAGTACAGCAGCATTTAGTATTTTGATTGACGAATAGTGCATCATGGCCAATAGAGTGGTACTTGAATTATACCAGAGCATACTAAAATACTACTACTACTACTACTACCACCAAACCCTATGTATGTGAACATGTCAAAACAAACATGTGGCTGAATCAAATAAAATTGCTGACAACTGGATCCGTCCCATCAAACGCCTGCAGTAACATTATAAGAACAAAACTCGAACAATCGGCAGTATTTCAGATCAAAGATAAAAATCTCTTGAGAAAACAGTGAGGTATTTCCCACGTACATCAAAGGTTCTTGCATCAACACCCAGAAGGCTACTACTGGCCCACTAGAATACATCTGGCCAGTTTGCACATCCATTACAGAAATATAAGGGAGCAAGACAAGGATTTTGGGAAGAAATAATAAAATAGAAAAAGCCAGGACGACGCTATAAGCACGGGATACGAATGCAATGGTCTGTCTATGCATTCGGTTACATTATCAGGGCTGACACGTAAATACCAGCAGTTATCAATATGTATATGTTGAATGTGCTGTTATCATAGGATCCAGTGGCGTTTTCTGCAGCCTGCCCTTATACAGCCGCACCATAGGCGTGTGTATGTCCCAATGCAAATACAAAAACAGTGCATTATAAATATATTTAAAGAAGAGTCCAGATCACAGGTGTGCCAGACCAGACAGACCGTGGGAGCATTAGTATGCGGGGACACGACCAGCACCCCTAAACCGCGCACATGGCCTCTTTTGACTGTTGTTATCACTGAAATGTCATATATTTCTTCCCAACACGGCTCTTTCATGGCACTGCACACACACACGCTTACCACAAGACATGACCGAGGCTCTCCAAGGTCTTCACGGTCCTCGGTGACAAAGCCCAGGCGAGCGGTGGAGGAGAGACGACGCCGCGGTGCTGTGGAGGATTCCCGCTGGATGGCTCATTTGCGGAGGACGAGAAAGAGGAAAAAAGAGAGAGAGATAGAGACAGACAGAGATGCGTAAGTTTATGGCCGTATTCTGAGGCTGGTGGTCGGGTTCAGCGGCAGCGGCGACGTGTGGAGTGAGCTCTGCGCATCTCCGCGGCTTCAGGAGTCTCTGCACCTTTGAGCAGACTCCCGTTTACCCCTGTCACAACACCGCCCCTCCCAGATGTGCGCCTGGAGTGCACCGCGCATACCCATGGATCTATTCTAGCATTTAATATCTATAGATCTCTTTTAGCTTCCAATATCTATGAATCTATTTTACTATTTAATATCTATGGATCTCTTTTAGCTTCCAATATCTATGAATCTATTCTAGTATTTAATATCTATGGATCTCTTTTAGCTTCCAATATCTATGAATCTTTTTTAGTATTTAATATCTATAGATCTCTTTTAGCTTCCAATATCTATGAATCTATTTTAGTATTTAATATCTATGGATCTCTTTTAGCTTCCAATATCTATGAATCTATTTTAGTATTTAATATCTATGAATCTATTTTAGCAGGCATGTCAAACTCAGGCTCCTAGTCCAAATCCAGACTAATTTCCAGATGTTCAGTTATCAATATTAACTTGCAGCATTGATGGTAATGGACTAAATGGACTTAACCCAATACATGATTAGAAGTATAGAAAACAATGTTTAATTCTATATTTGGTCCAGTTCCTGTTAAATCCAAAAAATAAACACATTTCATGACAAATAATATGTCAAAATACCTTCATAACGTAAAAAACAACTACATTTATTCGCTTTTCGCTATTCGCCAAAAGAATGCCTATTTTTTTGTTGCTCGGCCCCTGACCAAAATGACTTTGACAACCCTGTATTATAGCATCTGCGGATCTATTATAGCATCCAAATTGGAATAGTTTTTCTTTTTTTATTAGTATCGAAATTGGGTTTGTTATGTTTAACAAATCCAGTGTGCAGAGGGAGAATTAATGGGCACAGAACCATACAGTACATGAAAAAATAGATCTATAAGTTATAGGTTCTTAAAATAGATCCATCAATACTGTCAGTTATAGAAATCAGGATTTTGACTGTAATTTTGTATTAAATAATAAACTAGTTAGATTCTCTACATATGCACATAGTCAGTTAGCGGTAGTGGCATCCTGTGGTCAGAAATATCCAATTACCATAGAACATAATACCAAGAGACTTGACAATGTTGTTTCCTGAAGATTGAAAATACTGAAACACACTTCGGTACAAAATCTCAGAACTTTTTTATGAAAACAACGCATTGAGACGATAGAAATTTGTTATTTCAAACAATACAACTTTTCCATAAAAAATTATAAAACACAATATTTTCCATCCCAAACATCTGAACAATAGAACTACACATTTACTTGAGGACAAGCTCATACTTAAATCCCTTTATGATGTGTAAAGTATTGACTCATGGATGTCAAGTACCTGACATTCCATTTAAGTTTAAATACTATGAATTTTAATTCATCAACAAGTAAAGACACATTTACAGAGCTTGAAAGGAATTCAGACTGCACAGTAATTAGTTCATTGTAACCAATGGGTTATTATAAATCAAGTTTAACTTACATTTAGACAAAGTAAATATGACACCAATATGTGATCACTTCTTTTTAAAGCTTTAAAGAGTGCCGTTAATAAAATGATGAGGGGGAAGGTGCTACCGATATGTAGGAAACATAAATAAAAGGAAGTGGTTACGCTGGGAATTTATATTAAATAAAAAAAGATGACCATTTCCTCAAGTAAAAGCGTCGATAACTCCACAAATAGTAGTCTAAAAGCAGCCCTCTGACATCACACGTCCCAAACACTGAGATCTGACAAAAATATATGCTTGCATTTAATAGTCACAGCTCTTGAGAAATTCCAGAACCACAACATTTGTATAAAAGGAAACGGTACAAATCTACAAATCAATGAATCACTTCTCACTTCTTGACGTTCAATCACACAGCAGTTTACAGTTTCTACAAATTGTGCAATTCTTTTTCGTCAAGAAGTGGCAGGTGGGAGCGCGCTGTAGTACCACTGGGCTTCTGCTGAGTACTGCGTCATTAGGGGGTACACCATGACATATGAAGTATTTGTCCAGGTCCAAGAGCAGGTTGACCACATGTGTGACACAGTTCAGTAGTGAGGGGTGGGTGTCATACAGAGGGTGTGTGGCCAGCAGCGGGTGTCTCTGCACCAGGACCTTGTAGTTAAAGTCAGAGTTGATGAGCACGGTGGTGTCCGCCATGACAGAGCGCTTGGAACACTGCACCAGCTGGATCTGCGGCCCGTCCGCCATGATTGCATACCACAGGATCGGCAGAGCAGAGGCGCGCAACGAGGTCAACAACTTCATAAGGTCGTTCTCCTTGTTCATGTCACTGGGTTCTGGTTCATCCGCCAAACTGTAGATTTGTGTAATCTGAAGAACACACACCACGTGAGGCATCCTCAACTGGACATTGTTACACAAATGCTAACCATACCGTAGGATAGTCGTCCTCTTCAACATCTTCTACCGGTGCTTGGAATTGAGAAAAGCTTATAAACGACGGCACGGTTTCCATCTGCTTTTGACAATGTAAATGTTAAGGAAAAAATAAAAATGTTGGAAATTGTGCAAGTAATATAGACCTAAACATAGGCTCCAATCAGCATCAGTGACCTTACCTGATTAAAGTTATCATCACTTGTCACTCCATTCTGCTCTTCAAACACTGAATTATTTAACTGTTAGAAGAGGAATACTCATTAAATAATTGCCGAGAACTACCACAAACCAGATTCACATCGCCTCCTTGCCTGCATAGATGTGTTTTTCCGGACATTATGTTTAGGAGTAGCCTTACTGCTACTGGCATTTTCAGCACTCCAGTTCTACGGATAGAATGAAAAACAAGTTATTATCCAATCCTATCCTGTTAAACTAAAATATTTCCCTATGATCCTCAACATATAACCACTAATGCAAGGACCCCCAAACTGTGTGTAATCAACTCTAAAGCAGTAATAATTTGAAGAAACAATCTATTGTAGAGATGCCATTTTAGTTTGTAATATTGAACCTAATTTAATCTCCAATGATGGCAGATTTATTGCCAAACTAACCTTGAAGTCCAGTATAATTGTTCTAAACTGGTCTTTGTAACACGCAAACAGATGTAATGAACATTTACCGAGTTTCTGTCGTCCTCCTCCTCTTCACTTGGTGGTAAAACTCTTTTCTTTTTTCGACTGTAGGTGTGTTGTGGTTTTGATCTGGTTACAGTTGTAAACCCATCCGACGGTGGCCCAAGCTGGGACCCAGGCAGCAAGTGTCTCTACATAAAAAAGATTGTTATTTCAAAGAAAGACAAGAAGCTCAAATACAAATTCATACCATTGCCTGCCTTTGGCATTGCCGTAGTCGACACTTCTGTCGTTTTTTGTTGCTGCCACCAAACTTAGGCTTGTCTATACAAAAATCACAGGTCCCACAGTCTTCGGTGTACAGACATGCTCGACATTCTCCACAGGAGCGTCGCTTCCGCCTCTTGCGCTAAACATACATATACATTTTTATTGTATTTTGTTTTGTCCAACATCAAGTCACACTTAAACCACATGTGCCACTCCCATTAGTGAAGTGACTGCTCATCGAAGGAATTCAAATGGGCTAATGTTATCCAGTGTGAAATCTAAGGCCGTGTTTACACAATTTAAGTGGTGTTAGATTCCCTTAGGACTTTGTATGGTGTTCCTAGGGTGAAATATTTTATCTGAGCTGTGAAAACACAAGTCCAGTAGTCACCTCAGTTTCTTCCCTTCTTTTGAAACAAATTTATTACTGTTTTGTATCATTCTGTGTTGAATGGGTGAACGATTGGGATTATATTATATTATTCACAAACCTAACAGTCCCTGCAGCAGATAAGGACTGATAGTGACAGATTATTCTATATATATACAATTCTTACCACAATAGTCTTGATGGGTATGTGTTAACCTTACAGCGCTGTAGGTCACACATAGATCATGGAAAATAAATCTCTCCTTGTTCTAATTTTTAAGCGCCTTGGTGACAGCATTTTTTTTTTTAAAGGTATCAATTTTAATTTGCCCGTTCTCTTCTTGCCATTGGCTTTCTCTACTCTCTACTTGAGAATTGACCAAAATATAGTAAAAAATGATACTGAGAATGATACGATGTTGCAATGGTCCTGTGTCTTGTGAATGCGACACAAGACATGTTGTGGTTGCTATGACGACTTCTAAAAAAAGAGATAAGCCCCCCTAAATTTCTAAATCCACATGGCTAGATCACAAAAGCCTACACTGTTGTATACCATGTCTATTTGGATGGTGTCCATCTGGAGCTCTATCATTACTCACCCTCTCACTTCCAGTTATCTTGCAACTTTCCCTGGTATTTCTTGTTTTCCTGCTCTGCTCTTTGTCTACAAGCACTACCTAAACACATGGAATTACATGACAAGATGGGGAAACTATGGAGAAAAATAAAGTATGACCTGGACATACAGTATGAAGAACGGCAAGTGATAAATACAGAGACCACATTCCTATACAAACAAATCTGTTTAAACATTGAACCTGGGACTGCTTTAATGCGCTGGATGCACAACAGCAAGATGTTCCATAATTCATCGGATAAATAATACTCTATTCTGCCCAAAACATGTTTCCACCAGTGATTATCAGTTACACTAATAACATTTAGATGAGTTTTCTTTTGATGCATCACAATTCATCCAGAATCATTTTAGCCCTGGTTTCATAATGTTCATAAAATGAACATGGATATTTTTCAAAAACAGGAAAAATCTGTTGAAATTGTCACCACAGAAGAGATTATTTTCTTATAAATTCCGTTTTTCCTTTGTAAGGCAGTATTCATGAAAAAGTCAAAGAAGGAAAGGCGATCCAAAGATCATTGTACATTATATAACACGTTAGTACTACTTTTAGTACTTTTCAATGGCTACAATTATGGCTTGCAGTAAATACTCACTTCTTCCTCATCCTCGTCTGTTGACGCATCGTCGTCGTCATCCATTTCCAGAGGGGTGATCAAGTTTTCTATATCACTGGTTTTAATATCGACTATCGGCTGCGATCAAATATGAACACAAAAGAGAATGAGTTTGTGATTGCACAAACTCATCAATATATGAGTCAATATATGAAATATATATATACCTGGTTTAAGGAATAATCCTGCTGTAAAACAAATTGTGAGATCATTAAAAACTGGACTGTATAATAGAGATCCACATCCTAAAAGGACGACTCACAGAGCTTTCTGACGGCGGGTCACTTTTTGGCTTTGGCATAACGAATCCTCCAGGGCCCTAAACAAAGATACAAACGTTTATGCTACAAAAAGAACCTCATCAAATCAGACTTTGTCAAGACTCAAACTTAAATCTACCTTGCGGATAGGACATACACATTTCCTCTTCCTACACGTCCGTTTACGGTTTTCAGGTGACCGCTCCTTACAGTTGGTGCACTGACCGCAGTTCACCTTGTTGTGGCATCCTGCACATTGTCCACATGGAATCCACTGTCCATACAAATACACACATCAAAACACAACATCGCAAGAACACAAAAGAAAGTCAAGAAATGCACCTTTCGAAAACGAATCATGGGATGCTCTTTTGTCTTTGATGCTATAAAAAGCAAATCAAAGTTAGTTGATGGACGTTTGTATAACTTGAAATGTGAATATGTCTCACAAACTTACACCAGCATGAAGGACAGAGAGGCTTTTTCCGCTGTTTATCATACCATGTTCCAGTAAACATGAGGCCGCACCTTGCACAAAGTCTTTGGACAAAATAATACAATTGTTCAAAACAGTTCAAGGCATAATAAAAGCACAAACATTCATCCACAGAGGACTTACAGCGTGCTGTCCTCGGACCCAAACTCTCCATTAACGGACGGCAAAGAAAGAGGCTTTGACGATGTTGATGTTGGGCCTGGAAGTTTTATTTTACCATCCGGTGGCTTCATAGTCTCTTTTGGAGAGTAGGTGGTGCGTTCTTTCTTAATTTGAAGGGTTGTTGGGCTGTTTGTGGCAGAAGCGGCCTGATGTGTAGCGACCGGCTTGGATGCCAAAGTGGGAGTGAGTCTGTGATGAGAATCTGGCGTTTCTGCTCCTTCCCTCTCAACAAAACTGGAATCAGACGACGAATGGTCACGCCGCTTTCTCTAAAGAGCAGAAGAGAGAATGAAGAACTTGATGCTAGTAGCAATGTAAATGCAAGATTTTCTCACCTTTCGTCTTTGTAATGTCAATTTTTGTTCACCATTCATGTGGAACACTCCTGTTTTGAATTCAAAACTGCTCAAATCACGCTTCAGCATAATGGCCAGTTCTATGCGACTACGGGCTCTTTCACCTCGTGGGCTGCAAGATAAGTTAGATTCATTAAAGTATCATTACATTCTATAAACCAAAAGACTAGGTCTGCAAGTAATGAATATTTTTTATAGGGGATTTGTTTTTTTTCTTTTGAATAATCTGACTTTACAAATTCTTAATACTGGACAGCACCTGAGAGATGATTTATAGATTACAAAATAATTATAATTAATATTCAAATAATTCAAACACACGTTCATTCATTCCTGCATTATAGTCTTATTATATTATATTATATTATATAGAACAACATTTTTGTCATGTAAACGTCAAAAAATAATTTTGAAAACCTCCGTGCATGTGAATTAATAATGTATATGTATAATGTATTCTCCAATTAACATTTAAATGTGTTGATTGGTCTACTCCTACGTTTCCGTAACAATCAGAAAGGAAGGGGGAGGGAGCTTGGGTCGTTTTATTCAAATCATGTACCTATTTTTCTTCTGACAAATTCCAGACAATCACTTTAAAGTCAATGCAAGGCTAAAAAAAACTATTGATTAATGCGTTAGCTGTCAGTTGCAATGATTAAGTCACATTTGAATTGTACATAAGATGTAACTGTACGCAAGATATTCAATATATTTATTAATATATTTTAACTTTACTTAAAACTAACATTTCCTGTTTTCATATTTCCTGTCTATTTGGACACCGTGAGTGATCTTATTGAAGCCAATGTAACATGTTTCATTTCATTTCATTTCATTTTCAACCCCTTTGTCCATTTCTGGGTTGGGGGGGTGGCAATGTGAGCTGCCACCCAACGCTCATAGCACCAGTCCCTCGCTGATCTTCTGCAGGGGGTGAGTCCACAGGAAGATGGCTGCTCCGTCAATTGTGAAACAGCCTTGATCTTTCAGCGGGGAGCTTCAGGCAATGTGGGGTTAAGTGTCTTGCCCAAGGACACAACGACAGCAGTCATCAGTGGGAGCAGTTGGGGTAGGTCCCATGGTGGGAATCGAACTCAAGACCTTCAGGCGCAAAGGCCAATGCTTGGATGTAACATGTACATTTCTCCAATTGGGGGGGGATCAATAAAGTTCTAACTTATACTTATCTTAATCAAATAACTTGTTACATGATTTAATAGTTGGTTCTACCAACTATGAAATGATCTTTCTAAAGTGTGGTTAATCTCTAAAAAGGTTGTCATTTGCGCAACCATTTTTGTATTAACAAAAATAAAATACATTTATATTTTTTATATGAATACATTGAATCTATAATCAATTGGAAATGTATGTTTTAGTGCATTACACACAATAAAAGTTACCTCATGTAATAAACATCACTTTGTCCCGTTCTTGTTCCACTCTGACGAACACGTTCTTTCCGCTTCCATCCTTCTCCCAAAGAGGGACAGTCTTCCCAGTCATCGTCGATCGCATTCGATTGCCTAGATCCCCTCGGTCGCCCTCTGGACAACAGCGTATAAATAAACATATTGAAAACTACAATCAATGGATAAATCCAAAATCTACAGCTCCTGTAGCTCACGTCAGGATCAACTTACACATTCCGTTTGTATCCTTTTCGGGCCTTCTCACTGCCTGCCACACTTCCGCTTTTTTCACTTTCCCCTGCCAAGCTTTCTTCCTCTGCTTCTTTTTGACCCAAGACGGCGGAAAAATCAAAGCTATTGGCATCATCGTCATCGTCCTCCAATGGCTCAAACCAGTCCATGGGCTCCTTTGTCTCTTCAGACTTGTCCTCTGTAGTCTCAACTTTGGCAGCCTCGTCCTCTCCAACCTTGGCTTTGGAAGACTCGTCCTCTCCAGCCCCTGCCTTGACCGACTCATCATCCTCTGTCTGTGCTTTGGAGGCCATGTCTTCCTCCGTCTGCTGCTCATGGATTTTTGCCTCTGAGCATGGTTCAGCCTGCTCCTTAACAGCAGGCTGCTCGGCATCATGGGTTGGGCTCGTTGGCTTTTCCTCCTCCATCAATGCAAAATATTAATTCTAAAGTTGCTCCACTAATAATCAGATCAATATAACCAATCAGGCATCCCATTTAACCACCTATGAGGTGTATATCTTCATTGTAAATACTCCTCCATCTTCTTCATTAAATTTCACTCTAAACCAACCCTGAGTAATAGCAGAGGCCGGGGCGAGCATTTTATAACCTGGCAAAAAAAAACACAAATTGGAAGAAAATCACTTTAAAAAATGTGTCATGGGAAGGTAAATATAGACAGCTAATGGTAACACGTTAGCATCACAGCATAGCCGCAATTGTTAAACAGCAATAAATAACGAATTAAAGCAAAGTCCAGAAAAAAGCATATGAAACTGTGTGCATCATCGTTATTGTGCGGTATTTGCTTCATATTATGGTCAAAAACATTACACAGTGCCTCCTTTTCCGAGTTGTAATCCCTTAGCCACGACTAGCCGCTTCATCCATTCGTGCATGACTAGCCAAGAGATTAAGCTAGCTTTGGAGGCGAAAAAAGCACCCCTTCATTGTCACACATGCCGCAATTCCCATAGTTTAGTAGTCGGATTATAATCCCACATTTAGAAGACAGTTACATACCTTTAAAGTATATAAATGTTTACATCCCGGTCAATAGTTTGTTGGATAAGCTAATGCGGCTAACGAGATAGCACGCAATTAAGAGCGAACAGCGGAAGGAAGCAAAAGATCTTTCCAGTCACACCAATCAGACTGGTCCGTGCCGTTCATCTGAGCACAGCGCAGAGAAATGCTAGTGCCACATGTAAACACACCGCCCTCATCAGACAGCCAGCAGCAGACCAGGAGAAGCGAACAGGGTGTCAGTGTTTTGATTGCGGAAAACAAATGTATATGATCAGTAATCAAATTAGATATGCTAAGCTAAATGTTACACAGGCGGTAAACGGGAGAGGATTTAAGCAAAGGCTAGAAATATTCTTTATTTTATGGTTGATGCTTTTCTCTATTTCTATTTTTCTCTATTTTTACTCTAACTCTAACAACTTTTGCGTTAGTCCCCCCAGTAATTATTTTCAATTATTGTTATGATTAATTGGCAAGCATTGGTGGTGATGCTTTAGAATATCATGTCATTTTATAAATCATTCCAAAGCTCAAGAAACAACTGTAAACATGAAACGCTGACACAGTACCTTTGGTCCAATTTTTGTTCTATCTAAACATACATTTTATTCTGAAGTATCTACCAGGAAAGATTATCCAAACTAAATTCAAATAATATTAAACCAATATCTCTCCATGATAAAAAATAAAGATAAATAAAAAACTACAGGTGCAAACGATGAGCATGAAACCAAGTTTCCACAGAGAGAAAAAAGTGTAATATAAAAAACACCAATATTAAGAAAAAGTGCAATGGAAACAGAGTGAAAAGGATTATGTCTGCTCCATGGGTCTATGGTCTGCTCTATGGATGGTCTGCTCTGGCCATGCATGTAACAAAATATGCCATGTTGGCTTTATCTTACGGTGCATTGCCGGGTTGTTTCCATGGAGATAATATTCATTTGCTTGGAAAACCACAAAATATGAAAAAAAAGTTTACCTGAATTCTTGCATCGGGCCAGTTCATAATTCCAATGCTAATCGAAGTCCACAGTGTATTGCCATTAAATGTAATATTTCAGGAAAAAATACACACATAATACATCCATCCTTAGTCCATTTCTGGGTCAGGGAGTGCCAATCCGAGCTGCCACTCAATTCAGAGCACCAGCCCCTCACTGATCCTCATGCAGGTGGTGAGTCCACAGAATGGACCCATTATAAATAATTGTATATAGAAATATTGACCAAAAAAAGCAGTTGAGTAACTCTCTGTAAAATATATTGCCAATATAAACCAGAAGCCAAAAATATCCTTTTGTAACACTGATTATCACAATGTAAAGTCCTGCTTTAGAAATAGAAGTAAAAAAAAAAAAAAAAAAATTAACTTTGATTCATAATTGTTTATTCAATCATCCAAAACAGAACTGAATTATGCAAATATTTACTTACATCTACTCAAATCTTACAAGTTGATACCAATATAAAGATATTTGTAAAAAATATTTAATGATTATTATAACACTGCTCACAATAAGCACTCCTATCTGTCCTTAATACTGCGGAGGTCAGTAGTCAGAGGGTCATGTTGGATTGTCTGGTGCAGCATTAAGGCCAGCAGGCCAGCTCTGTTGGTCATCGCCGTTCTTACATTTCGTTCTTGTTCGAAGAGTTCATCCAACTTGTACCACTGTCGGGTTAGAATACAGGCGTACGTTAAGAATATTTAGTCAAATGTATATGGAGAATCAAACAATCAGAGCTAACTTACCACTCTCACACGCTCCAAGTCTACTTCAGCTCTTCTGAGTTTTTCCCAGTTATAATGTTTGTTGCATTTTCTTTTTGAGACTCTGCAATAGTCGCCGGTTAACTCAAAGACATTTTTAACAAGAGGACATCCACAGACTTCATCAACTGACACCTGGACATTAAGGAGGGAAAATGTAAACAAAAAACAAATACATAATAGACGTCTATCCTCATTTACAAACCTTCGGGTCCCTTGAATGTTCTGGGCACAGCACTTGAAGCCGTTTACAATAGGTCTTGCTTTGTGGATTGTACACATCACAAAACAGTCTGGTCGCACTGTAACAAAGATATTAGATTAAGATAAACGAGGCCAAGAGGCCAAAACGCACTGGCGTTTTTTTACTTTTTACTTAGCAATGTATTAATAAAGGCTTTTTAACTTTTTCTCTAGCCATTGAGTGCCTCAGTTTTCTCCTCTTTAAGATAAACAACATTCAGATACTCAAACACATTTTACAATTCTTACCCTTCAATTCTCGTGGGGTATATGGAACCAAATGATGTTTGACTCTCATACTGTAAAAATGTTGACAAAACAATATAATTCAAAAGATTCCTTTTTGTTAATTACTAGTACTAACCTTTGCATAACATCGTTCCATGTGTCTCAATGCCACTTTTGGATTCACTGGATGGCTACATGAGACGCAGAATATCTGTAGGTCTGTGTCCTCACTGTCCCCTTCATTTGTCTTAAAGAGTTTTCAAATAGTTTTTTAATAAAGCATTTCATAAACATTACAACATTAATAAGGCAGACTGTCTACCTCTTCGTCTTGCTGCACCGCCTGCTGTTTGGCTTTGGCAATGATTCCTTCCAGTTCATGAAATCGACGTTCCATTTCAGTGAGACGCAGCCGAGCATTCTGCTGCTCTTTGCGGATACGCTCCAACTGCTTCTTTCCGTGTTCCTCTGCAATACATGGGCTTTGCTGCCACTGCTGGATTCTCTGCGGCAGGATTTCATAAATTCGACTAGAAGGTAGAAGAAATATTCAGCTGTTTATATGGCACAAGTTCACTAGAGACATAGACCCAATCTATTGTGTAACCAAAAGGGATAGCATTAAATATACAATGGGTAACTAACCCTAACCCTAACAAACAGGATAGTAGTAAGAACACACAGGGAGCACACAAAATATAAAAAATAAGTAGAAGCTACGTTTCTTAACTAGCTGTAAATGCTTCAATACCAGTAAAAAAAATTATATATATACAGTGCATATAGGGCAGGATAATAAGTAGATAAAGTAAAGTGACATTGTTCAGTGGACATTCTGAAGTTGCAGTATTGCACAATGCACATGATTTTAGTATTTACTTATTTACAGATGACATTTAACTAAAGAGCTGAATTTACTTTTTAAGTAACACAAATGAGTCTCCCTCTGTTCTTAGATATAATGTAAATATGTTCAAGTCTGGGCATTTATGCTCAGGTTGGGTTTAGGGATAGGAGAAAAGGCATGAATAGATGTTAAAAATGCGAGTTCTTCAACATGTGTTTTCATCCAAAATAACATGCTTGTAATAAGTAATGGTCACAACACACTGCATTCGGACTAAGAGCGTTTGATATATTGTTATTGTATTTGTTTTATCTGTAGTCCCATGATTTACCACTGGGAGTAAACCTTGCATTGTCTTTTTAAATTATTTTACATGTATAGGGTGAATCACTATATTCATAAAATGAATATAAGCATAACTTACTTTGCAGCCAGCTTCATGCCACAATCCTCAGAGCAATATTTGGAGTTGGGTCTTGATGCCTCTACACAGTTGGGGCCAAGACATTGCCGCTGACCACCATTATCTCCCCTTTCTCCTCTTTCACTGTGCCTGCTGCGATCCTTATGCTTCTGTTTCTGCTTGTGGCGTCGAGACTCTTTCTATGGCCGGGCAAGAACAGTGCTTGGACCAAGGAAATTAAAAATTATGTAAAACAATCAAAAGGTGGTACCTTCTTGTCAATTTTCTTTTCTCTTCTCTTAACATGCTTGACTTTGACCGCTTTTTTACGCATCACAGGACTAAAAGGTGGCTCATCATCATCGTCATCAGTGGCCCATGCCTGAGGAATTAAGTCTTATAAAGATGCATTCCTTGCACCAAATATTTTTTGAAACCCATCTGTTACCATCTCATCATATTTTCCTGATGCTTTGTATCGTTGGTACAGATCCACCTCACTGTCATAATCATCAGAGTAATGACGTCTTCTGTGATGGGAATTCTCTCTTCTTTCTCTTAAAGACATTTCCTCTTCTTTCACACGCAGCATTTTCTAGTGCAAGAGTTTAAAATCATTGAAGGCTCACGACTCGCTGTTCAACCAAACAATTCAACAAATGTTTCTTACTCTGGCTCGCACTTCACATTGGCGAAACCTGCACTTCTGTCTGATTTTGTTAGGGCCTCCAAACTTCTTCATATCCTTGCAGAAGTCACACTGAGCACAATCTTCTGTCCTTCGGCACGGCTCACATTCACCACACATGCGTACGGATCGCTTTACCTAGATCATTATGTTTATGTATGTTTAACGTAGCTTATCATATTAACATTCATAATTCAAAATACTCACTTTGGACCCACGTCGTCTTTCCAGCCTGTAGTCAGGAGTACTTGGAGTGCTGTACTGTTTGTCTGACCTGTTGTCATAATCTATTTCTTTGTCACGATTTTTCTTGGATCGGAACTTTATTTCCAAATAAGAATTTTCATCTGGTGGCAGAAAACATGTGTAACTCAACGGAAAATACAAAATAATATTTTGTACTAGCTGTAGTTACCTCTGCATTTCATGCAATACCACTGACGGATTGCTTTGGCCTGTTTCTCTGTAATGTTTATGCAGTGTCCATGGAACCATTCGTTGCAGTTATCACATCCACTGTAATTAAACGGAGAGTACATACGTTACAACAACCATGTAGATTATGCAAGAAACTAATGAAACATACATCATGAAACAATTGATGTCAGGTTTCCGGCAGATACAGTAGAGCGGTGCATTCTCCCCTTGCAAATAATTATTACGCGATCCAGGTCCATGTTCCACATCAGACATTTCACTGTCCTGTAACAGAATTTACTGGTAATGTTAGTTCACACATACATGATTCAAATCGGATATTATCACTGTCATAAATGTCTTATCGAAACAAAATAAGTTTTGATTATAGTATTGAAGTAAGGACAGTGTGAATGTACCATTATCTAATACATCATGATTTTATAAAGTTGTGTTTTCAATCTAACGTTCATGACAAGTCTTAACTCATAATAACCGCAGATGGTGTTGATCCACTAGATAACATAACGTTAGATTACACATCCAGGGCTGCCAAATAAACAATACCTGTTCTTAAAACATATTTACAAATAAATGCATCAATTACTTGACAAACAACAACAGATTAGTAAATAATACCCAGTTTTAGTTAATACAAAACAAGCGCAAATGTATCAGACCATGGCCCCATGGACTGCTCTCTGGATACAGCTCTTACCATCTTCAAAAGAGGATAAAGATCACCAAGTCCAGAACAAGAGTATTTAAACCCCTAAAGCTGTAATGTTTATGATCGCAATTATTGTTAGCCAAAGCAGCTAACATCCGGGGCTCAGCTCACTGCGCTGATTGGTCAGAGCGACTGCCCTCTCAGTTCAATGGCGCCACCTCTGTTTGGTGATGATCATAATGACGAAGACACACCGTTACTTATATTTTAACCAAGGATTTATTTTCATGATGATTAAAAAAGTGAACTGGATTTGAGTCTTTTGGGCCCTGCATAGACATATATCTGGACCATGGGCCGGATCATAGACTGTAAATAGATCATGTACGGTTTATGGTCTTAGATAAAATATACAAATAACCTTTAAACACGGCATCAATAACAGTTTAGGATCAAATTGTGTCTTCAGTAAAAATCCTTGATAGTCTTCTCTCTTTCAATGTTTTTTTAAATCAGTGTGTTAAAAATGGTTGTGGAACATTTCAAACCAAATTCATATTTCATTTGGTTAATTTCCATAATGTGTGTTTTCACATGATGACTGCTGTCGTTGTGTCCTTGGGCAAGACACTTAACCCCACTTTGCCCAAAGCCCCCACTGAAAGATCAAGGCTATGCTCACACTCAGAGAGCAGCCGTCCTCCTGTGGACTCACCACCTGCAGAGGGTCAGTGAGGGGCTGGTGCTATGAGACTTGGGTGGCATCTCTGATTGCCACCCCCCTGACCCAGAAATGGATTAAAGGGTAGAAAATGGAAAAATGGATGGTGTTTTCACATGTCCAAGTCCATGCAGCATAAAAACAAACAAAAAACAACCAGTTGATTACCATATTATTTGACAAACACCTGTTCCATTCTACACATAACTTATAAGGTTGTAAGGATAAAGTTAGAACTGAGTCCATTTACTTAAACTATGAAACTAATAAATTACAGACTCATTACACCCAAAGTTAGTAATATCAAGCCTTTATTTATTCTAATGATGATAATTGGCTCTCAGCTGTAACCTAAAAAAGAAATGGACCGTAAGCCATAATTGTTTTCATCAGTAGTTATACTGGAGTGAACCACATGGTGGCGTTATAAAAAGGTGGGGATAAATTGTGTACTGACATCTTGAGTGAAGATCATTAAAAGTGGCTTCCTTGATTACCTGTTTGATTATTTAATCACAAACACAACCATAATCATCAATATTATAACAAACAATGGCTTGGCATTGACTTGGCATATGTCACATTCAGTGACATATGCCAAGTTTATATCATACATTATATATTTATGATTTTGATTATTATTAATAATAAATAAATTATTATCAAATATGAGAATTGTGTATTATGTAGAATGGTAATGTAGATTTCAATGTGATTTAAAATAGGTAATTGTTCTGTGGTTTTTAAGGGCTAAACTGCTGCACACACATATATATATACACACACACACACACACACACACACATATACGCGCACATACACACACACACACACACATACACAGTCTTCTGATAGAAAGGCAGACTGATGCAGTTATGTCCATTACTGTAAGTGTTGGGACTGAAGGACGATAGATCTTTTTGACATCAAACCATTTTGGAGTGTCTGTTCTGAAATCTACCTGCTCCACTATGAAAAGTAGGTACATTTCCCGTTACTTAATATTACCTATTAATTATGATGTGAATAATGTCAAACAAAACAAACCTCTACCTTATATCTAAATGAATATAATCATACATTGGATCAAATGTCTGTGCTTGAACATTGTGTTCACAGAGTAAGTGTGACCTATAGGCTAAATATTAATTATGAATGAATCAAATCATCCATCAGAGCTGTCCATTAAATGTAAGTATATCCTTTTTGCTTTTGTATCAACGCTTCTGAAATGGAAATTAATAATAGATTAATTTCTCAGCCATTATCAAGATGTCCAGTCATAGCCGCATAACCACAACCACAACACAACTAATCTTTACTTTAATGATAACAATATTGATGACATTTCTAAAAATTTAATTCATTACGAAGATATTGATAATTTTATTTAGAGATGAATGATGGAGTTGCTGCCACTTAAAGAAGCTGATAACACCAAACAAGAGGACGAGTTGGTGTCATCTGACAACACGACACTGCACACAGGTCTGGAGTTGTAATTTGTTTTATTTTAGTTTAATCAGTTATTGTTGTTTCTATGGTAATCAGGGTCCAAGTAGGCCTAAGCTTGTTGGTGCACAAATGATACATAGGGATTGTTTAGATGTAACGCAATATTGTTGTTGTTTTTACAGATGATCTTGTTAAATGTGACTCATATAATGCACATGATGAAGTAACAATGACCACGTCCTACAGCAGTTTGACCCCAGTGGAGAGAGAGCAGCCAAAGCCTCTGTGTGCTCTCCTGCCAGCTGGATGCTGCACAGTTCAACATGCAACCCAAAGTAAAAGTCAAGACAGTTTAAAAACCACAACAGCACCTTCCACTCCCCCTGAAGAAGCAGGTAAAAGAAGCAATTTTGCTGTCCCAATTTGCAAATCAATTTTATTTCTTTGCAAAGGCAAAAGGGACTAAAACATGTCAATGGAAACAGCAAGTTTCTTTTGTTTTGTCGTTGCAGTATTTTCATATTCCCAATGGTATGGAAATCTTATCTTTTTCATAAGTTATATAAATTGTCAAAATGTGTGCGACTCAGCTCTGACTCCAAGAATGTAGAGAGAAAAGATTTTTTTTAAATACTTAGATCAAGTGTTTATATTAGACCTGTAACAAATAATCATTAACATACTCCAAAACATGCAAGTACTGTGAGATGCGATTTTAAGAAAAAAAAAACAGGAAAAACATACATGCCTCAATTTAATTATAGAGTAGTTTATTACATATATGAGCGAAAATATTTATATTAAAATTGCACTAAAATCACAACTAATCAATATTGACAGATAAGTAAGTCATCTTTATTTTTTTAGCGCCTTTCACAGACCAGAGTCACAAAGCTTTAAATATTCCAGGACTTCCTTGAAAAAGAAGTTCTTGATCTCAATTGGCCTTTCCTGGTTAATTAAAGGTTAATAACTTGTTTGCTGTTAAATGTTTATTTTTACTTGGAAAATGGCTTTTGTGCATGTGGTAATTGCTTCATATGTTCCTAAATCTATATATATAAACTAAAAATAATATATAATAGTATATATAGAGGATATCCAAAATTTGCATCGTAACATTGGTCACAAATATCACTATCACATTTTTTTTTGCCCTTGTTCATATCTTTCCACTGTGGTTGACATTTCTCTGGACTTCTGTGCCGAGGTACCTGTGCTGCTGCCCTCCTGGCCTGCCTCTTTTGCCAGCCCGTGGATTGTCTTCTGGCATCAGTGAAAGGCTGTAGTGAGTGCGTGTGGTGGCTCTGTTCATCCATATGTGGATGTGACCCTTGTGTGCTCCAACTGCTCCACATCAGCCTCCCCTGTGAGATCTGCACCTGGGCGGGGAGCCAGTGCAGCCAGTGCCCCCTCTGTGACATCTGCCTCCAGGCTACGGAGTGTCTGGATCTCTGCATGGAAATCTCCCAAATGTTGTACCACTAAGAGAACTGAAAAGTGGCAGGAGCGCTGGTGTGTACTATATTATCTGTCTGGTGCACTCTGGGGTAGTCTTGCACAGTTTTTCCAATGTGGTTTTACTGCAAATGGCAAATAAATTCTTGAATCTTAAAACATAAACATAATACATAGACATAAACGCATGTGTGTGAAATTCACTTATTTATTTACTCGTTTGTTAAAAAGCCATTTCAAGTCAACGAGATGGACAAGACACAAAATAGTTTCTGGTAGGATTTTTAACAGTCGATTTTGAGCTAATGCATATATATCTTAGAGCATTCATGTGAGAAGCAGCATAAGAGTGGAACACAAAGAGGATCACGCTTTCGCTGAGGGATCATCACCAGAATGAAGTGCACAAATGCTCAGTGTGCAGTTTCTTAGCTTGGATTCATAAAAAAGCAAAATATATTAAATGAAGGTTGACTGGTGAAAATCTGTTGTTATAGTTTACTAAAAACATGTAAAATCGGCTCATTCCTTCTGAGCCTCAGCGGGACTATCCTGGCTAACAAGGGTCAATAAGATCATTTATATAAAATAAAAAAAACACATAGCAAGATACAGCTCGCAACATTATTCCTCAAAACGAGTCTTGGATTTGTCCTCACATTATTATTATTTTTATTATTTCAATGATAATGCAGATAAACATCTACATTTTCAAAACAAGGAAGGGATGCATCTGAATATGAAGTTGTTTCATGTCTTACAAAAATATCAACGGTACAGTACTGTGGAAAATGTTTCACTGTATTTCAAATGCTTGCATTCACAGATAAAAAGTGAAAATAAAAATGTTAAAGAGATGAGGAAATAGAAGCTACTCCTGAAGATTTTTTTGCTTTGGCCATCTAGCTGCAGCAAGTGATTTTCCACTGCTTTTAAGTTTACTTATAGAAACATGCGACCTGGATATTAGCTGTTAATAAATATAAAACAGAAACCAATGTTTTTAGTTTTTTTGCATAGACTGCCATAAATAAGGTGCAATTAAAATCTGTAAAATAATACATTCAGAAGTAAAAAGTCAATAAGGTGAATTCACTTCCCTTGTGCCACTACTGCTGTTTTGAACAGATCCTTGTTGCAGTCACCAAGCATGTTATGCTATACACTATTCTAAATAAGAAAATTCATAAAAATCTAGATTTATATCCCTCATATACCATAATCTTTTCAAGTTAATGCTAAAACAATTGTATTAAAAATGTTCTGTCATCTGTTCCAAAAGAGAACAAACGTGTTCAGTGTCAAAATAATTATTTGATAGAATATCTCATGTTATTTTAACTCTAATAGACGTGTTAAATAGGGTGTGTGTATATGTATAAATATATATATAGCTATATATACATACACACACACATACACACATATATATTTGAGAAGGTTCTTTTGTGTCATTTGCTCTGACTTCATCACAAGTCCTCATCCATGTCAAAGCTGCTCCTGCGGCTACTGGTTTTGGAAGCTCCAGGAGAGAGAGGGGAGAAGAGAGGCTCTGCTCCTTCAGGAGACAGGGTGCACCCATCGTCCATGAGAATGTCTCCTAATCCCACATCCGGATAGAGCGCAGAGGCAGAGGCCTCATCCAGCTCTGCAAAGCTCAAGCTGCCCAGGTCCAGGGGGCTACTGATGGACACACCAGCTGGAGAGTCTGAGGAGGGCGGTGACAGGAAGGAGGTGGGCAGTGGATGTCCACCAGCAACACGCTCTAGGAGGTTCTGACCATTGACCGACTGACTGCTGAGAGGCTGCTGCAGTGACGAGTCAGTGAGACCAGAGGACATGGACGAGCCGGAAGGAAGACCGTGGATCCGAGCCTGCATTTCCAGTTCCTTTGATTAAATACATCAGTGTTATTTATATGCAGCACATGACTAAACTAGATCATTTTCAGTTCTAGGACCTGGGCACTTTGCTTTAAAAAGTAGTACTTTTTCATTGATAAACCTCCCATTGAGGATCACAACCTAAAAAAGTAATGTCTAACCAGACACAAATAATATAGTGCAGTCCTGTTGAAAAACTTAAGTTGCCACTCGCTCAAATACATGTGCCGCCTCTCCTCTCACCTGAATGCGTAAAAGTAGTGTATGGTTTGCTTGCTCCAGTTTTCTCTGTCGCATCTCGATGTCTTTAGCCCTCTGTTGCTCCTTCTGCAGCTTCCTGATGTAGTCCACAGACGCTTTGAGGATTGTGCCCTTATTCCACCGCATTTCCCTGTCACAGATTATGTATAGTGTACTTATAGAATAGTAAAACATTTATTTGACTTTACTGTTACCACTGTCAGAACTTACGGGTCACTCGACTTGGGCACGAGACCACCCAGTTCCTTTATGCGGTCATTAATGTTGAACCGTCGTCTTCTTTCAACTGTATAAAATGGCAGAAATGTGATATTGTACTTGTGTTGTTTAGTAAAACTGAACATTCAGCGGACTTACTGAGGTTATGGTTGTCCTTTTTCTGACGTTCTTTAAGTAGTACTTTGGCATCCACATCTAAAAGAACACAAATTGTTGCAAAATAGGACCCATATACTGTAGCTTGTACGGTGAGTCTTTTTCCTCATACTGTAATAAATAATTCAGTGCTAAATCAGAGCTTCAGTCCTATTATGTTTTCAGAACGAACCTGTTATTTCCCTTTTAATATTTGGAAGATCAGCAGGACACGAGTTGCTGACAGTGAGTGTAGGTGCAGTCATCCCAGGGCTATGGTAAACATCCAGCAAGTTTCCAGGGAGCTAAGAAACAAATACAGATAATAATAATAATACTAAAGCAAGCAGCAAAAATGTAGTTTGTTTCAGGGCTGGAAATGACAAGTATTTTGGTCACAAACTAGTTGTTTAGATCTAAAATGTATAATTTGTTATACATTTTGACAACAAAAAATCTTCATTGCGATAAATACTCATTGGATTAGTCATTATCAAATTATTGGAGTCATAAACCATCTCAGCATGGACACTTCTATATAAAAGAAATATTTTAACGAAATTGAAAATCGATTAGTTGCAATTAAGAGATTCACTTTTTACAGCCTTAGTTTGTTTTCTCAGGTCAGTTATGGACCAATATAACAGTGCGTATCAAAGAGAAAGTATAACAGAGAACACAGTATTTACCTCACAATGCATCTTTTTCTTCTCCTCCAATAACATGACCATAATTCTCATCTTTTTCTTTGAAGCTAAAATGCTAGTTTTTTAGTTCCAAGCCAACATTGAGCAGTTACCCTGTCTACTCTGCAGAGGCCGTTCTCTTGCTTCTCCCTGATCTCCAGATATGAGCCTCCCACACCCCGCCCAGCCAGCACTATTGCGGCGAATGGTATTGTAGTGCCAAAAGTGCATATTTACCCCCATGACACTCCTGAATTTCACACTCAAAAGACACAGGCCATTCATAGAAAGCATAAACAAGAGAGAGCTGCTTATGAGCCAAGCCTAACTACGTAAAGAATAGAAGAAATGGCGGTGTTTGATTGTTGTTCTTACCGTGCTGGGCAGTTGAAGACCAGAGTCAATCAAAGTAATGATGTCATCATTGAAACTGGATTCAAGGCTAATGATGTCATCAATCACATCATCAATCTGGAACACAGGACAAAGAGTCAGTGACAAACTCACAAAGCAGATGCTCATTTACTCCATTCAGAGAGTTAGACATGTTTATTTAAAGCAGTGGTATCTTCTGTAACTTCTAAACCACTAAATATACTATGTAATAATGTCCATCGCTCTAAAAACAGATAAAGAGTAAACCTTCAAACGCTAGTTTTCAGGTGCATGCACTTTTGGCCTCTGTCACGGATTGTTTATTTTTTTATTTTTTTATTTAAAGACAATGTGCAGTTACATAAAAAATATGGCTGCACCCGATTTAGCACCATGCTACTTTACATCTGTAGTACTTTTAAAACTGATCATTCGATAAGTTTTATTCAGACAGAAAAGTTAAAAAGAGAGGACCACCCTCATTCAGCCAATCAGCTCTCAGCCCACAGAGTCTGACTTGTTCACAGAACTTCCCCTTTGCTAGATTCTGTTGGGACAAATAGGCAAACACTATTTATTAAACAATAAGTTAGGCACTCCAACGTTACATTTTCTTTCATTAAATACATCTAATTTCTCCCACCAGAAAAAGTCTTAAAGTAAAATGTTGTCTTCATTATATATTTTATCTTTTGCCTTGAAAGAGTCTTGTGAGTCACTATCGGGACTGAGAGCTGATTGGTAGAGTGAGGGTCGTCCTCACGTTTTAGCTTTTCTGCCTAAAAAATCTCATCTAATTATGATAATTATGAGAAATACATTCATGTGAAAACTAGTGATAGAACTGTTTTGAGAACGAGGAACATCGTTTTTTATTTGAGTTTTTTAGGTATACAAATTAGCATCTTTACAAGCATTTTTATGCATTTAGTTGAATTAAAATATTAGTATGAATTACATAGTCATTTAGATTGGGGCACTTGAAAGAGGAGTGCAGTATTTAACAAGCTATTGTGACACAAGGCCAACAAGACTACGACAAAAGGCACTCACATTCACAGCAAAGCAAATAGAAAGTAATTAGGCAAGATGTGAGCAAAATCCTCAAAATGTCTCAAGTCTTGGCAGCGATGTGTAATCTGCGGTAGTAGTAAAAGAAACCAAAAGCAGATATAGTTGTGCTTGAAAGTTTACACACCCGGGCAGAAACGTCTATTTATTGGCCATATGGTGGAGATTATGAATGATAACCCTCTTTTCACTCATTGATAGCGGTTGTGTGAGGTCCTATATTGTCAAATAAACAAATAGTAGAAAAATACAAACAAATACTAGAACAATTCTTGGTAATCAATACCAGTTTCAATAACACAGAAATGATTTATAAATGTTCTTTTGGAGCAATAAATAGCTTTGTAATACATTGTTATAGTTATTAGGTATAGATATAGCTTAACATGTATAAAGAAATGCTCAAGATATGATTCTGTCTTTATTTATATTTTGTAAATAAACAAATTAAAAAAACTAATTTCCAAATGAAAACAACAAAAATTCCTCTTCTGACCTAAATTGGAAGTTTTTTGTGGTGTGGATGAGGTTCTTTACCCTCTCTGATGGTAAAGTTACATCTAGCGCTGCCTAACATGAACTGCACTTTTGAGTTCTCCCAAGAGCCCCTCAATGAAGTTATCATTTGAAAATAGCAAACATGTTTATTTGGTATTATATCTTCACACAACAACTAACAAAACGTTATTTTTTTTAGTTGTTCTCATTTCATAATTTCCAAAATATGGCCAAAACAAAACAGTCTATGGCTTAGAGTGTAAACTGTCAAGCACAAAGTTAAACACTTGGTTCTATTTATGGCATGATGACTCTTACTTCCTCTTTGTTGGAGCCGATGTTGAGCAAGGCCATGGGACTGTTGGGGGCGCTGTTGGCAGTGTGAGCAGCTTCAGGAGCTGAGCTGGACTGAGGCCCTGGAGAGACCCCCAGAGTCTGACAGACGGCCTGATTGCCCAGCGTGGTGGACAGGTACTGCTTCACCTGCTGCCGCTGTGCCTGCTGGATGTGATACTTGGTGGGGTTTTCCAAGTGGGTTTGCACCTGTGGATAAAAGTCAAATTATTGTTTATAAATAAATATCTCATTGTTCCAATAAAACAACATAATCTGTGTGAGGGTTTTTTCATTAGTTGTGCAAACTGTGTCTGTATTTAATTTTATATATATATATATATATATACATACACACATACACAGGGGCGCGCCTTTCTGCTTTTTAAAGATGCGTGTGCAGTTCAGGTGTCATAAGGCACAGCAAGCGTGGGAGACAACAAAAGCAGTCGCACTCAGTGGTGATAACTGTATGTCCATCAGTAATCACAACTATCTCCAGGTCACAGTCCAAATATTGAAGCTATAGTCATTTCCACTGAGCATGAAAGTCTATACACTGTAAAAAAAATCTAACTGACTTAAATGAAGAGTAGCCTTATTTAGGCCATTCAAGTCATTTCTACAATAGCTTATACACTGTAAAAAGCTAAAACAAAAGCATGCTGAGATTGAGTGTCCTATATTAGACAATCCAAATACTTTTTGGAGGGGATTGGAAGTTTTTGCTTCATCCTTCATCTCTTTTCGAACCAAATCGAGGACATTTAGAACACGGTGTGGGGAGTTAACTACATTAATGCGATTCAAAATTTTAAACCTTTGAAAGCACTAATTAGAAGCACTCAGGGTAATTCCACAACATTTTTTTTTTCTTTATTGGACGATATGTTTACTGTTGAATTCCCACAGTGCTTAAAACTAATTTCGACAAGTCTAAACTTGTCTTTTCCATTAGCAGATAAAATAGTCAAAATGCTGTTTATAAAGGAAATTATTTAATCTAAATCATTTGGTATTTTTGCAAGGAATTTGTTAGAGTTTTGGACCTTACATAGACTTAAACATGCTGAGAAGAGGTTTTATGACAACAATAAAATACTGTAGAATGAAACGAAGTATTATTGATCAAACAACCCAATGTGTAATCATTCTACAGAGGCATCACCAGAGCTTTGTTTTGGTCTAATTGACTAACAAAAAGACTAATTGGCCAACTAATCAATCATCAAAGACAATCATCGTTAATTACAACCTGTGCAGCTACTAATGTTGCAATTTTGATGCTATTGCAGTTAATCATTGCAATAATTCGTGTCGCTGTATCATGACAGTCTTTGTAAAAACATGTGTAGACTTGCCTTGAGCACTTCCACAGGGACCTGAGCTGGCGGAGGGCGGGCCGCAGTCTGGGGGACAGTGACAGAGATGGCAGGAGTGATGTCGGAGGCCCTCTGGTGGGATGCGGAGGCCTGGTTCTGGGCCTCCCTCCTCTCCTGCTCCTGAGCCTGCTCCCGCATCAGCTGCTGCCGGAGCAACACCCGCGAAGACATGGCTCATCCGACAGGACCACTCTGAGGAAGAAGCTAGAGCAGAGAGAGGATGATTACCTCAATGTTACCAAGAGGTCATAGGAAATGTCTCATTTATAAAACAGGATGGGAGGCAGTCAGATGATTACCTGCCCAAACAGCCTTGACAGTTAAAAAAAATAATAGAAAAAATGTATATACAACAATAACAAATTAATACAAGAAACCAGAAAACACTACAGGAAGAGTGCAACACTTATTTGGTGGATTCACATCTCCCTATGAATTAGGGCTTTTTTGTGTGGCTCTAGTCACAATAGCAGGCGTCTCAGTGGACATAACAAAATTGTCGATTTGCCAACAACAGATCAGAGCAATTAAACAATTAAACCACAGGAAGTGCAATAATAAAAAAGGAGTATTTGGTCCATAGAGTAGCAGAATGACAAGAGTTTTTATTGTTATTAAATGTTAATATACTTGCATAAATGTCCCAGATCATCACTGTCCTTAGACAGTTCTGCATTGTGATACTAATTTGTATTATGATTTGCAGCAGGCTACATACTTACTCCTGTCTTTCATACCGTTTGTTCAGTACACATTAAATGTGTATATGATATATGAAATAAAATGAGCCATAAAGTGTACTTTTATCAAGTGAATTTTTCAGAAACTGGAGACTGGAGTGTCGCTGATGGACCAGAAAAGAAGGTGTAAAGAAGCTAGTTCTGTCTAATTACCTGACACTTATATTTTTGTCTTATTAGAAGAACCTCCTAAGCCTTAAATATTAAGACATAATGAACTTTTTTCATCTAATCTTTATGCAGACTGCTAAGACTTGGTAAGTTTAATGGGGAAGTCAATTTGATGCAATTTGAGCAGAATTAGATTCATACTTTTGAAGTTGAGAATTCTTGTAGAGCTAAAGTAAGGTTTCACTTTAGCACATAGATTAGTGTTAAAGTTTGGTAAATCATGCAGAGCATGGACAGACTGAGACTGACAGTTCTCACGGGCCCATCTCTACACAGCGCCTCCAATGCACAGCTCTCCTGGAGTTACACTTTTCAGACAACACACAAGCAAACATTACACATTTATAACCAAAGTGAAACTGAACATCTTTGAAATAGAAAAGAGGAAGTGAGAATAGCTGTTATTAAAATTCTAGCCAGATGCATGCATGGATGTATTATGCATGCCACAGTTGCCTACCCTAATGCTAATGCTAACGCTAATCATTACATAATTTCCCGAGATCCAAACGCGTACTTACAATGACAGTTGTATTAAGGTCAGGGCTGTAAATCCCCTCAGTGTTTATGCTCTTTTGCCATACTTCTTCATGCGGAGATCTCGCTAAACAATCGCTGGCCTCGAGAATGTTGTTTACTCCAGACACAGGCTGACAGCTGAGGTCATCCCACCAGATACCACCCGGAACTGATCCACACGCTGGGATCCCATTGCTTTAGTCAACATGAGATCTGAACATAGGCGGTCTAACAGTTTGTACTATATCTCATGGACTCTTTTAACGTAACCTAAGTTCTCCCAAACCTTTAAGTTGAGATACCAAGCATATTCGAACTAATTCACAGAGTAAAGGTGGTCATCTTTCACTTTTGTATCTGTGAAAGTTAATATAAAAGCTAGTCAGAAGCCAAAAATACACACTTTACTGTGAGCTTTATTTATACAAAATGAAATGATAGGTCCAATGAGAGATATCTAGGGCAAGACTGAACACTTTTCCATTTAAGAAAAACAAAACCAATGTTTATATTCATTGTATTTATTTTGAAGTATCAAAGAAAGTTCATGGCTGAAGTCAAGCTGTCCGAAAGCTTCACTGCTATTTTATCTAAAAAGACAAAAAATTAAAATTATTTTGTGAACTTAATTGATAAGGTTATTTAACACCAAACTACTAACCAGCTCTTTTCTGTTGCTTTTTTCTCTTCTTATTTGCAGCCACAAGAGCCTGTCCTTGTTGCAAAGGATCCATACTCGAAATATCTTTTAAATCCGGGGCTTTGAATGTACATGCGGGTGTCTCAATTTTAGATTTTTGAGATTTAAATTCCACGGTCATAGGCCCAAACTGTCAGAGGTAATCGAATGTTACAAAGTAATCTACAGTTTACCATTCATAAGTTGATATCAATAAACAAACCTCCGCGTCTTCATCGTCTTCCATAGATTCTGCATCCTCCCACTCAGCCGCTTCTCCCATTTCTCGATTAAGGGTTGCTTCAAATTGGTCACCCTGAGTCATTCCACAAGATTCCATGCAGAATCCCATTTGTGCATCAGTACTCGACTCTGAAGTAGATAAATAAATAAATAAATAAGCCACCCTTTCACTAGCATTCCATCCAACTCATGAATCAACAAGGCCTTCATACCAGCAAGAACCTCTTGATTCCCTTTCTCCAACTCGTCCCAGTCAAAGGCTTTCCCCATTTCTGACACAATCTCTGCACTGACATGAGTAGGAAGGGTATGTGTCTCTGGAGGGTGGGTGAAATAGCTTATCCTCCCTCTTAAAGATACAATAATAGTGCATTAATATACCTATATTTTATATGAATATGTTTTTGTTCAATTTGTATAATAAACCGTACTGACCCTGTCCAATCCAATAATACACCCTTGGCTGCTTTGTCTGTATCCGGCAGTCCTCCTTTCCTCAGTTTGCCTTGGCGCCGAGCAAGTAGTGCCAGAAACTCTGAAGCCGTGTGAAAATCTGGGACCCCATAATGTTGCATGATCTGTAAAGCACAATTAACGAATCAGTCTAAAACAAATAAGTCTCATTGAAAACATTAGGATGGCACAAAACGATGCACAGGCAATTAAACATCTATGACAACAATCTACCTGTTAAAACTACTTCAAGTATACCAGTGAAACATGCAAAATCTAGTTCTGTACTTCAAAATTAAACAAGGTGAAACCAAAAGTCTCAAAATATTCAAATTTTCTGAGATATTTTAGATAATGAAATATAGAGCCATCATTGTCAACATTATAATGGCTTGATATAGACTGTCATACATTATGAATAACAGATCTTCTGAGTTTGACCTATACTGTATATTGGCACAATGTATGATTGCATTAATTTTTCAATGTTCATCTTCCATTGCTCCATAGAAAGCTTTGACTTACTTGAGCTTTGTTACAACGTCTGAGGATCGCTTCGACGGGTGGAAGAGGATCCACCAGCTGCTCAATTTTGACACAATTACGAAGAATCATTGCAGCATCTGACGTGGACACTGCCATGACGATGCCAGGGCAATCCAACAGCTTAATGTGTTTATCCAAATGCACTTGTTGAAGGCATCTGGAATTGATACAATATACTGTTGTTACTCCTGGCTGATGTCACTCACAAAGAATCTCCTGAGGTCACATAAGTCACATAAATGATTTCACTTACTTTGTGACACCAGGAGTGGCTCCAACGCTACATGCTCGTGCCCGTTTTAAACTGTTGATTAAGCTACTTTTGCCCACATTGGGAAAACCTGAAACCAAACTTGGATATTATGCTTACTGATGTGAACAGTTAAAAAATTAGTGGGAATTATTGCTTACCAACCACCCCTACAGTGATCGCAGTCTTTATGTCCAGGTTGCGACAGTAATTTCCAAGTAGTTTCATTAAACAGTCTGCCCCTACACAAGCACTGGTGTTGAGCAGCTCTTGGGTTGCTAGAGTCACTGGCACATTGCTGCGTTTCTGCAACAACAAGAAAGTATGTATTCAATGTTTCACAACTGTTTTTACTGCCCAAAACATGAGCAGCTTGTGCAATATATAGTTATACAAATATGACACAGTATACAGAGCAGAAGGGGAGAGCAGGGGTCTCCAACCTGTGGCTCAGGATCTGCAAGTACCGGGATTCAAGAATTTAACACATGATCCTGAATGCTTTACCTATCAGTTTCATTCTGCTTATGATACGGCATATTATGCTTGCATGCTATAGTCATTAGAGAGTAAATTTTTAATACGACTGCTAGAGTAAGTAATCAAGCTAATTAAGTGTATTTATATAGCACAGTTCACAGAGCAAGGTCACCCAAAGGGATTTTCAATGCATTTGGAGTACAGATAAAATGTATTTATTAAGAGAGAGATCCTTCATTAGTTCCACAGTAAGGAAAATAAACTTTAGTGTAGTATAGAAGCAAATCTAAAATTGTCAACATTAGCATAATAAAGAAGCAATAATTGCGTATAAAATCTCTGACATTAGCATGATAAAGAAAAGAGTAGCTCTCTGCCATCTCTGTTTTATAAAAGTAGCTCTCTAATCAAAAAAGGTTAGAGACCCCTGCAGTAGAGGTAGTATTTAGTAGTAATTAGTAGGGGTGGGAACCTAAGGGTACCTCACGATACGATACGATACACGATAAAAAGCTCACAATAATGATATTATCACGATAACGATTTTATCACGATAACGATTTTATCACGATATGACGATTATCGATATATTGGTCAGAAATATACAATATGCCAATTTATGGCATAAATAAAAGAAAAAATACACTTTATTCCATGATAAATGGAATGGAGATGTGTAATGTAGCCATATATTAGGTATTGATACCAATTTAAAAAAATAAAAATTCAAATTCGATATCGATACTTGGCAAATGCATATCGATAATCAAATTGCGGGAGAAAGTATCGCGATATAATTTTTTTTTATATATTGTCACGCCCCTAGTAATTAGTAAAATACCAGTACATACCAAATTCTTATTCTGCTGCTGTGTGGATGCTTTGAACGCCACAGTAGGGAACTCATTACGAAGATATTTAATCCATTTTTCAACAATGTCCTTTGAAACCAGATCTAAACACCGCAAAACATATGCACATCATTTAGCATTGGTTTGGTTGTAATAATTAGCTTTCACATGCACATATGTTTTGTCTCCGTCACATCTTTAGATCAGCTTTTTCAGACTCAGCCAATTAATTACCTCTCAGCCCAAAGCATCAAGTATGCAAAGGTAAGATGTTTGTTGCTATGGAGTGAAAAGGTTAGGTACCCCAGCTTTAACAACATTTACTCTTTGGGCAAGAGTTCCTATTTTTAAAACAAAGCAACATACATACCTATTTTATTCAGAACCAGGACAATTTTCTTGTTGGTTCCACTCTGAATGACCGCTTGTTCCACCTGCGGGCATCTGCAGCCAAGAGGGTCACGCACATCCAACACCTCCAATATAACATCTGACGCCTCGACCACCTTGAATTACAACAAATTAGGTCTGAAATTATTGTTTTTAAAATTACTGAAATTGTACATACCTTCTTGAATTCTCTGTAATATGCTTTCCGGGAATTTTCGTTTTCAAAATTACAATTTTTTTCTAAATTTTGCATTTCGGTTTCCTATGGGGAACAAAAAATGTAGTTTGAATCTGAAAATAATATTTGTTACAAAAACAAAACAAAGCTTCTTAATTGTAATAACCTTCAGCTCAAACTCCCTCTGCCGCTGCAAAATATCACTCTGAAAAGTCTGCAAATTTCTTCTTTTCATCAGCTCTCGATCTCTGGATAGTTTCTGTTTCTCCTGAAGGTCGTGAAGCTGATCAAAAAACGTTGATTTTATTACTCAAAATAAATGTAAAGTCAATACATTCAAAACAAATAAGACTATTACCCTTTGCTTCCGAATTTCTTCCGAATTTCTGGGGTCTTTAGCAGCCTGCTCAGTAGTCTTTGTTTGACCAGAAGAACCGATCCTTCGCCCATCTTTGCTTTGCTTTAATAGGAAGAAAACATTAAAAGTATGCATTACGACAGGATATAATTTTTGAAAAGTAGTGATGAAATTGATGATAGTAACAATAATAATCAAGTCATGACTTTCGCTTTGCCTTGAATGGGAACAAGGTGACACCGTTCTGTAGCTTAGGTCCTGGATCTATAGCCCGTCCGTCCGTGGGAGCGGATCCCTTTCTCAAACCATGGGTCTCCCCGAGGTTTCTCACTTTTTCCCACTGGGTTTTCTAATGAGTTTTTCCTTGCTGATGCAGGAGGGTCTGTTGGGCAGTTAGTGTCCAACTAGAAGGACTGTGGTGATGATACAGGACACTTTATTGTTTACATGATTTATGTGTTTTAACTGTTGATTCTCTGATCTGTGTTGGTGATTTCAACGGTTTTGTTAAGTCCTCTGAGATGACTTCTGTTGTGATTTAGGGCTATACAAGAATAAATTGTATGGTATTTTATTGTAACATCACCAGGTGCAGCCCATAAAGTTGTGATAATGCATTTGTCATTAACTGTTCTATAATGAAATATATATTGCATAATAGATCAGTGATTCTCAAAGTGGTATGTTTATCTAAGCTTCTTCAAAGAGAACCAGGGCACAGTTGAATTAATAGCTAAATTTTGGTTCCTTTTGTTGCATGTACTTGGGTGGGACTTTATGTGAAGTTAGAGAGCAACTGATAGATATTGACAGCGAGTCAATCAAAGGAATAAAAGCAGTTAAAAAGGGTATATGGACAATTACTGCACTAGAACCTTTCGAAGCTGCTGGAACCAACTTATCACAAAATCAAATGGAAGCACATAACATCCATGTCAACAGTTTCAAGCTCAATCACGAGTTTTCACAACCATTACTAGTCATATTTTCTAGTTAAGTTACTATTCACAAGAATCTTTCTGTTGGGACAAACACCCAGTGTATATTTTCAATAAAACGCAAGGTACTCCAGCTTTATAAACTAAGCCACAGCTGACTGGCAAACATAGCTATAATAGATTAACTTTGTTACCTTCAGTTTTCCGAGAAAGCCAAGCTTCTTGGCCCGTTTTTGTTCTGGCACGGTAAAGAGACAGGTATTATACAACATAGGTATATTCAGAATGTGTAAATTGAGTTGTTATACATACTTGCTTTGGACATGACTGCAGATCACCACCATATGATCACCACCGACTCCATTCACGTGTAGAAAGCTGCGCATGCGCACGAGAACAGTTCGGGTGACACTGCATCCAAAAACACAAACATCCTCCATCCTTATCCTTCCTTGTATTTTTTATTTAGCTTTAGAGCCTGCATTTTTGACACAAGTGACCTTAAAGATATTTTTAAACAATGTAAATTGTAATTTTCTAAAGATGAAGCTAAGTCTTCTCATAAAAGGTACAAGCCATAGACTGTGAATATTACGGTACAAGCACACCGAAGGATGAATTTGGATGCAGCCTAGAACTGGTTGCAAGCCCTTGAGATAAATAGCGCCATCTATTGAAATGGAGCATGAAAAACATGCTTATAGATAAATAGAGAGAAAAAATATCGTAAATAATTAAATAAAACATATAGTTATACATACAGAAATCAAACACAATTGAAGTAACTAAGACTAAATGTGTATTCATAGATAAATAGTCACAAGGGAAGGTGGAGCGGAGAAGGTTGAAAACGATACAAAAACAAAACATGGACAGGGAAGTTTCCTTTATTTGCAGTTTAGTCCAATACACATTTCATGTTCACATCAGTGAAAGTTAGAGGGCCTCTGCTTGTATGGAGGGAGGTCTGTCGGCCTGGCACATGGAGCTGCAAATTGGGCTGTCCGCTCTGGCACCGGTGGTAAAGGGTTAGAAGATCTGATGGAGACTATAGAAGTAGCTAAATAAAGCATAATCAAAACTTAAAATAGGGCAAATGCTCACCAAGTTGCGTTTATTTATATTTGAAAAATGTTTAAATCTTTTATTAAGATACACTTTTATTATGGGACCAGGAAGTGAGCGAGTACTGTGGAGCTCAATATTGTGATGAATATGGGGGGGGGGGGGGGATTGATTTTATTGTATCGTTTTGGACAATTTCATTGTATTTTTTATTTATATTAATTTTTATCAGAGTCACCAAAGACCACCCTTCACTGTTCTGTAACTTCTGATGCAACTCTGAAATTTCCCAACTGTGGGACAAATAAACCTCAATCTCGAGTTCTTAATCTCTTAATCTTGATTTTTTTCCTTCAGTGAGCAATCCACATTTTCAGCGACAGCAGCACTATTATATCCTATAGACTGCTCTCCACAAATGTGTTCTTCCATTTTGGCCATAAATAGCAAAGGTTTATATTTCATAATTCATCGTGTGCTTCTGTACTTATGGTAAAAGCCACTTGCAAAGTAGGAAATGGCACATGTTTCCCCTCATCTTGTATTTTCCACAATACATTTGAAGTTAAGAAATGAGATAACCATAGACCTTCAAAGTGGTGGAAAGTGGCAAAGTCTATAGCCGTAAACTGATTCCTCCTCAGAGGGTGGTTGACTATAGGATGAAGTTCTGATCACGCACCTCTAGACCTTACGTTAAAATCCATGAAAAGATTACATAATTGGACTTGATGCTTCAGCTCAATTGGTATCCAGAGTCTTAAGAGACTTTAACTCTTTTGAACTTTCACCTGGCCTGCATCTTTGTTCTACTTGCTTCACCGTTATGGCAGAAGAAAGAGAAATGACAAAGAAAATGTCATCTTAAATCTTAAAATGTGATTGTGTAAAAAATGTTTCCATAGAGTAAGATAGTAGTCCTGTGCTAGAATAGACATTAACAAGAACAACTCTCCACTCTGAGGGAGAGAGGGACTGCTGGGACTCTGATGAGCACGGGGACTGGCCTCCTGCTGGGACACCGATCATCATATTTACAAATACAGCTTCTGATTTACATTGAAAATGTGATGCCATTATCATAAAAAATATAACAAACAAATGCTTGATATATGTCACTTTCCATTTAGTGAGTCTAAATCATGTACTGGTTTCACGTTTAAAGTTGAATTGAGTTTCACTTGTAAACTTCCAGAACCATAAAGTCTGTGGAGGGATTGGTCTGCTATGGAGACTCACCGGACAGCTGAATTTGCGAACAGGGATTAGAATAATGAGAGGTGACATGTGCATCCGTATGACCCTGTAATAGGTGCAGGAGTGAGGCTATTCAAGGCAATAGGGCTTTGTTAATACCTTAAGGACATGTGCTTTAGTCCGCATGGGATGTGTGCCTCACCAACTGGCTTCACATCGCATCTACTCTCCATCGAGACTGCATCGAAAGGACCTCCAAGCCGGATTTTGCTGTTGTTTTGCATTTTCTCGAGGGTCTGTCTGGAATTCCGCTAGTTCTGAGCTCAATATGTTTAATCAAAGTTCACTACTAGCAGAACTCAGACGTGCCCCCGACAGCCAGCTGAGCCTCCCGTCTGACCAGCAGGACGTCTGCACTGGTGGGAGGTGAACTCTAGTATTTTTGTCCAGTGTGGTGATTTCATCTCCCATCAGTGCAGTAGTTTTTAACGTTTTTGTGAATATATGTGTGTAAATATGATGGCCATGTGTTGTCCCACGCCTTTGTTGTTTATTTGTCTGATTTGTTGTCCCACTTTATCCCAGTTAAAACCATATGGCCAAGTTGAATCAAATAACAGAGGTTCGAGGTTTTTCTGTGGCCAGGCTCTAGGTCCAGAGGTATTAGTCACTTTTAAATGAATGGAATTAATTATATTACTTTAGATTGTTTTTTTTATTCATTTATTTATTATATATCTGTCTTTATCGTTACTTTTTTTGTCTTGTTTCGGATTTGTTTTTGGTCGTCAGCTGTCCTTTTAATATTATTTGTTTGTGTGTTTGTGTTGTGTATTGCCCGTATTTATGTTGTCAGTGTGATAAGTTTTTGTTATATTTTTTTAAAGTGTAATTTGTTTTTTCAATGTATTTTTTCTGTGTTTTTGGGTGTCTTAATGTTTTATCCTTTGTGGACTGTATGCCACAACTTGTAATTGTAAATGTGCAATACAAATAAACTTTGAATTGGTCTGTGTCCCAGTTGTTTGGGAGAGTCAAACCTAGAACTTAGGATGAATGGATATACTCTTCAGGACCTTAAAGGCTGTGTTTTCCCTAAATGTAGAATCTGTCTTGGAGGTTTTCACGAAGAAGTAACTCTTATGGACACATATTTCTACCGCCACCTTCTGGAAATAGTTGCTTCACTAAAAGAGTCATTCCCTACATTATATTTTGTTTCAGGATATTTTCTTTATTTTTTTTTAAGGACTAGAAAAAAAACATACTTTTTTTTAGTTAATCTGTGGATCATCCTGGGAAAACTCCACATACATTGATCTTTTTTAAAAATAGATAACAGTTTCAGAACAAACTTAAGCATATAAACAATACACTTTTGAAACATTTTCCATTTAAATTCATCCTGTTTTTTCCCCTTTTTTGTCTTGTGTTTATTTAAAGTAGCAATATGTAAGATATTCATGTCAAGTCATCATTAAATGGCCCTAATCTGTCAAAAGGCATTAACAAATCAGGCTTTTTTTTCAATACATCTTTAACTGATAGCAGCAGTTCAGCTCAGATAATCAAATTTCAAATTCAAACAGCCCCTAAATCTTGTTATTGTTTTCATTTCGATGTCCCGTCCTCCACCGTTTTACCAATCAGACAGTACGTGATCCGGGTTGCCAGAACTCACTGCGTCGAGCTAATATCATTGGTAAAAAGCTGGCCAAATATAGTGCTTCAATCTCTCCCAACCTCCCTGACTCAGGTTGCCAGATATGCAGACAAATCAAGCTGGGACCATAATAATGATATCTGAAAAGACTGAAGAGTTTTGTCAACAACAAATCTATAACATCACCTTTCTTTTTTTATAAAAACCCTAAAAGAAATCTTGGTTTTATTCCTTGTTTTGTAATTAATGATTTGAGAATCATAACGAGACATTTTTAGTTCTGCAGGCACATGTTACTTTACCAGTTCAGATCAGCTTTACGCGGTGTGTTCTGGCAACCCAGATCACTTTCTGATTGGTAAAACAATGGAGTGCGGGACATCGAAATGAAAAACAATGACAAGATTTAGGGGCTGTAAAACTAATATATCTTGGCTGAACTACTGCTATCAGTATTGAAAAAGAGCAGGTTTATTAACGCCTTTTGACAGATTGCGGCCATTTAATGATGACTTGACATGAAAATCTCATATATTGCTCATAGACTGTATATATTAACGGAAAGAGTCACGCCTATCTCTGCCGTTCTAACTAATGGGTCAAAAATAATGCTCTACTGGATCTATCCAAAATGGCCGCGAGTGGTCCCGCCCACAAGAAAATTGTGAAAAAACGTATCTGCGCATGCGTCAGCCGGCGCGAGCTCCATTCATTTGAACGAGAGACTTCAAAAATTCACAGCAAGTAAACTAGAGTGGACCAAAAAAATTCACCCCCCTCAGCATTGACACACATGTGGAACGGAGCTTTGGGCTAAGAGCCAACTTTTGGTCCATCCTGTAAAGACGTTTTTGAGAGGTCTGCCAATGCTATACGTTAGCATTGGCTAATTCTACTTCTGGGTCCACCCCCATCGGCCCGGGGTGGTATTGCAAGCATGTCAGCGCACGTCATTTTGGCCACTTTTGAGCTGGGACCCGCCCCCACTGATATTGCTACTTTAATGCATTTCAAAGAGCTTATGCTAACTCAGCCAAACCATGATGACAACTGTTGATACAGAGCTCATTATGATTGACTAAGCTTTGATTTAGTATCAACTGTATGCTATTGTGAATATATTACTTACTTGATGCAGGTTGAGATCTGTTATTGACTAATGATTCATCTTCGGTGGCCATGTATCAGATTCACATTATTGTGGAATATTGGTTGTATTTTCATGTTACTGCGCTTCAAGAACATTTATTGCATTATAGAACTATACAGTATTAAATCCTAATTTTTAATTTTTAATTTATTTTGTGCATGTGTTATGATGGAAGGGCCTTGTGTACATACAATTCATTTATTGGAGCTTTGGTCCTTTACATAGGCCAGGTTTCCAGACCGTGACGGCAAGCTAACCCAGGCGTGTAGCCTAAGACCAGCGACCGTTCATTCTTTTTCAAGTGGGCACCTCTTATCCAGACTACCTCTCGACGAGGGCGGGTAGGGAGCTTCTGCAGTCTAGATAAACTCTCACTCCACATCCTCTCCCACCCAAACGGTCAGACACGCAAACTCTTTTGGAATCGTCCACCTTTCTACTCAGACATGGGTTTTTAGACTAGTTTTTGATATCCATTGATGTGTCCTGTGTTTAAAGAAGTCTTGTGCGATCAAACCATTTCAGAGTTTGAAGATATTGTAAATATTGAAAGAAAGAATGACACCCTCAACATGTGAGCTGCTGGACACTGCTGAGAAAAAAATATTTATTCAAATACAACACTTTCTTTTTTCATTATTTTTTCAGTTGCATATATTACATAACACACCTCATTGTTCTCTTGCTGTTTTTATATGTATTTTTTAATCCTTATATTGATAGGTATAGATCTACGCTGGTCCCACTTTAGAGACTTCTGTGACTGAAGTTGAGGAGGTTTCGTCATCACCGTCACTCATTCCCAGCATCTTCTTTATACACGAGCGGAACTGGAAAAGCAGAACATGACATACATCACATGATATATGATAAAATGCTAATTATTGTGTGTTCTATAGTCACCTGTTTATTGAGCAGAATATAGATCATAGGGTTGTAGACCGTAGAAGCCTTTGAGAAGCAGGACGGGATAGTTGCCAATCGCAAGTCAAAGGTCTCTCCGCGGTTGTTGATCACCCACAAGGCAAAGGAGGCATAGGGCATCCAGCACACCAGGAAGCCCAGCACCATGATCACCACCATCCGACTGACCTCCCGCTCGGCCCTCTGGGTGGAGGCTGACTCTGCCTGTGCTTTAGCCGCCTATAAGAAGACCAACACATCTATTGTCAAGCACTAATAATGATAGACAACATCTGTAACTTTGAATTATAGGTGAAACTTTGAGTTTGTTTCCTTCGTTATATGTTTAGAGCATAAGGTACAGCATAATAAAGCACAAAAATGAAATGTTCCTATCTGAAAGATTAACCATCTGTGTAGCTTAGACCGTCAAGATTTGGCGGGGAAAAAACCCTAAATGAAAGCTTCAGTCTTGCTTTTTTCTGGTTTATTAGTTCAGATAGAGATTCACTGGTTGAACTGATACACAGGCTTAGACCTACAGAGCTGAAACTCACATCAACTGTAACTCTGTACGTTACAAATGACAACTTATTTTTTTTAATTGTTCGTTCGTTCGTTTGTTTTCCTCCGCTTCATCCGTTGCCGGGTCGCGGGGCAACGGATGAAATACAAATTTTAATTGTATTTATTTTAAACAAATGTGTGAGACATTTGTGAAATTTTAAGACTCTGGTCGGACATCACTTCTCTGCCAGATTATTCCATGTCATGAGTCGGTGTTCCATGTCTGTGTGGGAGTTTTTGTACAGCTTGTTTTTGCTGTAAGGTTTACTCCAAGGTACTGGAGAGGAGACTACGACCGATGGTCGAATCTCGGATTCAGGAGGATACTCGAGGGTTCATAGGAGTTCACCCAACCTGTCCACATGTGCTTTGTGGATTTGGAGAAGGCGTTCGACCGTGTTCCCCAGGGAGTACTTTGGGGGGTTCTCCGGGAGTGTGACCGGAGCCTGAGCTGCGTTCGCATTGCCGGCAGTAAGTCAGACCTGTTCCCGGTGCATGTTGGCCTCCGCCAGGGCTGCCCTTTGTCACCGGTTCTGTTCACTGTGTTTATGGACAGAATTTCCAGGCGCAGCCAGGGGCCGGAGGGGGTCCGGTTCGGGGACCACAGGATTTCATCTCTGCTGTTTGCGGACGATGTTGTCCTGTTGGCTCCAACGAACCAGGACCTGCAGCATGCACTGGGACGGTTTGCAGCAGAGTGCAAAGCGGCTGGGATGAGAATCAGCACCTCCAAATCTGAAGCCATGGTGCTCGACTGGAAAAAGGTGCCTTGCCCTCTGCAGGTGGGTGGAGAGGTCCTTCCTCAAGTTCAAGTATCTCGGGGTCTTGTTCACAAGTGATGGAAGGATGGAGCGTGAGATTGACAGGCGGATCGGTGCAGCGTGCGCAGTGATGCGGTCGCTGTATCGGACCGTTGTGGTAAAGAGGGAGTTTAGCCGAAAGGCAAAGCTCTCGATTTACCGGTCAATCTTCGTCCCCTCCCTCACCTATGGTCATGAGCTTTGGGTAATGACCGAAAGAACGAGATCGCGGATACAAGCGGTCGAAATGAGCTTCCTCTGCAGAGTGGCTGGGCGCTCCCTTGGGTGAGGAGCTCAGTCACACGGGAGGAGCTCGGAGTAGAGCCGCTGCTTCTCCACATCGAGAGGAACCAGTTGAGGTGGCTCAGGCATCTGTTCCGGATGCCTCCTGGACGCCTCCCTGGGGAGGTGTTCAGGGCACGTCCCACCGGGAGGAGGCCCTGGGGAAGACCCAGGATACGCTGGAGGGACTATGTCTCTCAGCTGGCCTGGGAACGCCTTGGGGTCCCCCCAGACGAGCTGGAGGAAGTGTGTGTGGATAGGGAAGTCTGGGCGTCTCTGCTTAGACTGCTGCCCCCGCGACCCAGCAACGGATGAAGCGGAAGAAGATGGAATGGAATGGAATGTTTTTGCTCAAAGTTTTTGTGTCCTGTGTTAAGGTCCATCTTTCCCGACCAGCCAGCCTGAATACTGCCTGCATTCAGTGATGTTTTTTTTTTTTTTTGTAAAGTAAACCTTTGATGGTAAATCCAGCTCTGTCTATCTCTGCTTTGGGATCCGACAATGGATCTATTATAATGTCGGGTCCAACACACAAACGTAACGTGATGGTGAACATACTAAATGCTATGGACATTATTTCCATTGTATTTTTAATCAAGAATAACTACTTTACATTTTAAACTTGAGTTTAGAAAAGGTCCAATAAGATGTTTATGTTAACCCTGGGGGAAATACTGTATGTACATACTAACCCTTTAATGTGTTATGTTATAAACAAAAACAATTGTTTCAATACTTATGCTTATAATCAATTTCTTACCGACTTCAGTGTGAACAGTAGCTGTGAGTAGCAAAATACTATAGTGCAAAACGGGACCGCGAAGCAGAAGCAGAAGAGGAACATGACGAAGGATTCGTTGTTGTACTTGTTATTTGTAGTGTACCAGTCAGGACCACAAGAACACTGCAGCCCCTCTGGGATGTACCTGCAAACACCTCATGGGTAACTATTTTATTTCAAAACACAACAAGATTTCAAAAATATATCAAGTATATCAAACCTGCTCCATCCCACTAAAGGGGGAATGGCAGCAGCCAGAGCAAAGACCCAAGTGATGGCACAGCAGCCGAGGGCGTGGCTCGACGTGAATACGAAGTTTCCCACAGGTTTGCAAACCACCAGCCACCTCTCAAACGCGACGACAGCCAGGGACCAGAGACTCACCATACCTAGAAACACACCCACTATGTTTATTCCTGTATATTTTGTATCTGGTTTATTGTTCCATTTGCACAATGTTTGAAAGTCTTGCTGCTACTACCAATAGTTAGATATACTGTGTGTGTGTGTGTGTGTGTGTGTCAATTCCTTCAAAAAGCACTAATAAAAAAAAAAACAATCCTATACTTAGGAGTAGTTCTTTTCGTTAACAACAAGGATGTTACTGTTAGAAGGTAACAATCTTCCATAACTGTTAGAGTTGTGTAAGGATTTAGGCAGACAGAGACGGATCGTGGTGTGCCAAACTCTGGAAGTTTATTTAAGTTTCTCTCAAGTTCCACTAGTTTACTCTGTTTCTTTCCCTCAGACAGAATAAAGGCAGTACACAGTTTATATAGTCATTGTCACGTCACACATCGAAAGACATACGTGTCACAAAGAGACAGTCACATCATAGTCATAACATGGAGTCCTTGTAGAGTCCTTGTACAGTCCTGCACGTAGGCCATATTGCTATCTAATACTAATACCCTCCCCTTTGATCACATAATCACATGTGATCACTCAAATCGATCAATCAATAAAATGGAAAAAGAAAAAAAAAATTCCAAAAAAAACTTCAAAAAATTATTAAAAACAAAGAAAATGTATGCATTAAACTCATAATCATCAAATCAATATCAGTGGATTTTATCCTCTATCCTGGGAAAAAACAAAACAAACAAAAATGAAGTAAATAAACAAACAAAAAACAACAAACAAACAAAAACAAATCAAAAATAAAAACAAACAAAAATAAAAACAAACAAAAACTATTGGACACAGTAGAACTCAGCAGATTCAGTCAAAACACAGACAAAAACGAGCTGAGTCTTAAATTTGAAGCTAATTTCACTTTTATTACTCTATACTTTCATTCTAATGCTAATTGTTTACACTACACTTCACTTATTTCACTGTATTATTTTCACTTTTTAATCTTAGACTGTGTACTTTACTCTCTATTCACTATAGTTTAAAACTATTCTAATCTATTTACAAATATGTTTGTATATTTGCTTCTATTGAGCCATATTCTTAAACATACATTTTAATCTAATAAATCTCTCTGTAGTTTTACACTCTCATTATCAGTGGCTTATTATCAGTGGGATTTTGCTCCATGTCTATTCTCATTCTCAGGAATAAAACTGTGAACACAGTAAGGCAAATGGTCAACATTTACACTTCTATAGTGGTCAGTGATTTATTACTTTTTATTATCTAAAGATATTATTGTCAGGCATTTGGGATGAATGAACATCTTTAATCAAATTAGTATTATCCTAATAGTAGCTAATTAGGTTTGGGGTTGGGGTCAGTTATTCTACAATGGTGTTTGTGCTGGAAACTTCTCAAAGATATCCAAATATCTACTATTGTTTTTATGCTATACCCAAATACATCAAAATGCTTTTGAATCTCTCTTGGTGCTAATCTATCTCATTGATCTAGGCATTAATCTAGGCTACACTCATATGGACTTTTTGCATAGTCAACATTCACTCATGTGTGAACACAAGTGAATTTGGCAAGTATCTAATAAAACTGTACATAAACTGTAAGTAACTTTATCTACTTTTGAAGTAAATGCTTGTGAAATGGTCCCTTTACCATTTGATATTAGCACTGGCTACAAATAATCTCTATTTTTGAAAGCATCTATGGTTGATGCATTTATCTAATTCTATATTTCCTCTATTTTTTAACTCCAAAGCTCGGCTGCAGCTTGAGCAAAGGCATATTTCTAATCTGTGACTTCTGTCACTTTTAATGGCTGTAACATAACTCTGATTCTAATATTTTAGCTGCTCTATCAAAAGGATAACATTGTAGGGTACTATTTTAACTCTTACGTGGAAATATGTTTATGAACAACAAAGGAAGTCAAATTCTACTCTTTTACTACTATTTAACATCTACTAAAACGCTACAATACTTATACTTTATCATTTTCAAAGTTTTTAACAGTTGCTCAGTCTACCAGACTAAAAAAGTCAAAGTTTTTGTCTGTCAGATGTCTGAATACTTAACATTTATATTGCATTTGGTCACAGGTTCTGGTTGTAGCAATAGCATCAGCAATAGACGTTTTCATTGGCTGGTTCTTGTTCTGCAAATGGCTGTGTCCAATAGATCATCAGATGTCCAGAAGCTAGGGACAAACAAAAACAAAAGAAAGAATCATGAGTATCTGTCTCATTTAGCACTCATCAATGGCATTATTTCAATAATATAAACATCACTCCCCAGTTTTCTCTCTCAGATCCTCAGGTCCTCAGGTCCTCAGGTCCCCTGAGGGTGAGTCTCAGTCGTCATCAGGTCAGGTCATATTTCGAGAGATGTCATCTTGGACATCAGTAGGGTCCAAGCCATGGTTTTGTCTCTCCAGATGCACATCAGGATCTCCAGATACAGTCTTTTCACTTGGGTCGCACATCAGGTCATTTGCGACGCACTTCTGGTCAATGGTGCAGTGTCTCAGTTCCTGTACACAGCTTGTAATGCAATAGTTACTTTCTATGGTTAAGTCACTTTGATTCTACTTTAACACAATTTCTATTCATGCTGTTGCTAATGTCTCTCAGACAAAAGCAAGTGCAATGATTTAGTTTACTTCTCTAATTTGTGTTTTTATCAGATCTAATTCTAATCAATGTAATTACTTCACACAGTACAAAATCAACAAATCAAAAGTGTCAGGACAGAGGTCAATTAAGTCCATGACAATATAGAATTCAAATGAACATTTCTGGTCTCAAAAAATACTGATTCAACTAAAGATTCAAGTGATAGACAATTAAAAATATGTGTTTACATTGGAGTAAACTTTTAAAATGCTTTTTTCTCATGTTCTGCTTTTTCATGTATCTATATGTAAATGTGAATGTGTGAGTGTATGAGTGTGTATGTGTGTGTGTGTCTATGTGAATTTTGGGGTTGTGTCTCAAGACTCCTCGAACCACCCGCAGGTCTCAAAGGTCACACTGTGGTGATGTAAACCAACTGGACACACTCTCAACTCCCTCTAGGTCTCTACCTGACGCTCCACCCATCACGTCTCCAGATACCTCTCTTTCATGGCCCCGGTCTCTCTCCCACTTACTTCTGTAGTGGGGGGAGGGGCAAGGAGGTGGCATTTCCCTTTGCTCTTAGCTCTGTGACCTGTGGCTGGGTGGGCTTTGCGCTGTCCAGTGTCCAGCAGTGACCCCTCCCACAGTGTGCCAGAGTCTGAAAAACAATCCTTGAAACAGCCAATTTAAAAAAACAATAGATATCAGTATGCGAATGAGATTGTTTTTCTCTCTGAAGTCAAAACAATTTGAGCGCTCTGGGTTTTCCCAAGCGCTATGTAAATAAAGATTACTTATTCTCTTACTAATGATGACATTTTAAAACCAGAAACTAAAGAAGTTATCAAAACAACAATTATACTCAAAACAAACAACCTTTTAAACTTTAAAACATGTATTATATACTTTTGTACTGTGTGATTAATTATCTATGCGTCCTTGGGTTTCTTGAAAGACGCCATGAAATGAAATTATGAAAAATCTCTATAAAAATGAACATTAATTTGTAAAAACATTTAAAACAAAACTTGAAATCAAACAAAAGATTTAGCTCCAGCTACACTGGATTTGGTTCAATAAAACTCAATTGTGCGTCGGAGCTGCCTCCTCATGTCTCTGAGCAGCAGCAAGGTCACGCGTGTAGTCAAAACAAAAACAAAAGTCACCGCTTGAATGTGAATTGGGTGAATTGGGTAGTTTAACTTAATAATATAATACTTTTACAGCCTAATTCTCTCTTTCTTTTTTAGACGAAGTCTACAATCATTAATCACTTTTAACAGATTCTAATTTAAATGTTTGAAAAACGGCTTTTGTAACTAAAATAAAAAATACATGAAAAAATTCTCACTAACAGCTATGAAATATCAGATACAATAATGGACTCACAAAATAAGCAGCAGATTTAAAAAGAAAAGCAAAGCTTTTTGTACTAATCTTTGGGTTTCAAAAACATACTAATTCAAAACTTCTATTCCCTAATGGTGTTTAAAAACGTTTAACTGTGTCTAACACAATGTTCAATGGCAAATTTCGCAAATTTAACGGAATAACTACTATGAAAAGCCAAAAATCCTAAAGCAGTAGCTCCCCTTTAAATCAGAGCAGCAGCTCAGCAGCAGCGAGGGCGGGGGGGTTCCTTTCACACAGACGCGCACACACAGGCAGAAAGACACAGAAGAAGAACTTTCAAGATTACTTTGTTAAGCGAATATAACTGATGTTGTTCTTTATACTTTTGTCATCCAAATCTAGAAGTGATCACTTTCCACACTAGTAACAAAAGGCACTCTTTAGTGTTTAACGTTTCCCTTTTTATAATTACTTTTAATTCACCATGGTTTCTCTCAAAGGGACTTTAACCCTGAAGCTTCTTCTCAAAGGGACTTTAACCCCGAGGCTTTTCTCAAAGGGACTTTAACCCCGAGACTTTCTCAAAGGGACTTTAACCCCCAGGCTCAAAGGGACTTTAACCCCCGAGACTTTCTCAAAGGGACTTTAACCCCGAGGCTCAAAGGGACTTTAACCCCGAGACTTTCTCAAAGGGACTTTAACCCCGAGGCTCAAAGGGACTTTAACCCCGAGACTTTCTCAAAATACAATTTAGAGAGTTTGACAGACCCCAAAAACAGACTAAAATTTAGCTAGTATCCAATTATGCAGACTTTACATATTAAAAAAGGTGTCTGCTTACCTTATTCTTGTCAAACCGGTTCCAAGGACTGTCCGAGAGGTCTGCCAACCTCTTTTCCGCGTCGGAATATTCAATTTAAACACAAAACAGAGAAAGTGAGGGAGCAAGAGCAAGCCCATCCAAAAGCGAGCCCTTTCAGCGTCCGCTGGGATTTCTCCCCTTCCAGATAACGTGCTGTTGCTCCCACACGCCGAAAAAAAGAAACAGAGAAAACTCCCTCAAAACAATCCAGAGAATGGCACAAACCGAGCCGCGCATTCTCCACCAAATCTGTTAGGATTTAGCAGACAGAGACGGATCGTGGTGTGCCAAACTCTGGAAGTTTATTTAAGTTGCTCTCAAGTTCCACTGTTTTACTCTGTTTCTTTTCCTCAGACAGAATAAAGGCAGTACACAGTTTATATAGTCATTGTCACGTCACACATCGAAAGACATACGTGTCACAAAGAGACAGTCACATCATAGTCATAACATGGAGTCCTTGTAGAGTCCTTGTACAGTCCTGCACGTAGGCCATATTGCTATCTAATACTAATAGTTGCTTCTTGAAAAAACAAACAGACAAACCCAGATGAAAAAAACCCTAGCAATCATCATCAACCCAATCCATTTCACTTTATAGTTGTGGAGACATTTGATGGGTTAATTGCATACACCTTTTACACTGTTACACAAGTATTTCATAGGATGCTAAATCAGATGTAAGTTATTGTGTTGTATATATTCTTTGTGGTCAGGGTGTTGCATCTGACCTGTATTTTAAATGCTATCTATGCCATTCTATTTATTAATTCTTTGCACACTGTAAACCTGTGCCCAGGGATGACTGATGAAAATTGCTTTAAACTATGTCCTTTCTGAACAATACATTTAATGTGCAATGTCCCTGTCAAATAAATTAAATAAATACATTAAAAGCTTGGTTGCAGCAGACAGATATAGACACCGGCTCATGATGATTATTTTGAAAACAAATAAAGTATTTTCATTCCCTACATTGTAAATAGGACAGAACCTGTAGCAGTATAAGAGCACGGGAGTCAGCACTCAGCCAGCCCAGTGTTCAAGTAAATTATAAAAGTAATATTGAGCCTATTATTATCTGCAATTTATTTATATAGAAACTTTTTTTATTAAGAAATTTTAACATAATAGTTTTAAGCCGGTGATCTGTAAATTGGGTGGCAGGTCTGATCCCCAACAAAGAATTGGATTAAAGGGATAACAATAAGTAAGTAAGTAAGTTTTTATTTATATACCGCCTTTTCACTGCAGATCTGAGTCTCAAAGCGGTTTACAATTGTTATTTTTGGGCATTTGTCTCTCACTCCACACAGAGATGGGAGCAGGGTCACAGCAGGGTCATAGATGGATTGGATGTGGGCTTGTTCACACCAAAGGGCACAAAAGTGTGACAGAAGGCCAAAAAGTTTGTTTTATGAATTAGAAAATATATAATGTTATTTAGCCAAATATGTCTTCAGTTCATTAGTGGCTGCTAGAAGACAACTGTTGTATACATTAGTCTCATGTTCTACAGTTGCTCTGTTTATTTGTGTCTCGGACATGATTCTTTAACAGAATGAGCTGCGGAAGTTTGTTACATATTTTCAGATCCACATTTAATTCATAGATCATTTTTTTACACAGAGTAGAAACTAAGTGATTGCTTTATAAATGTGATACCAGACCATCTTTTTTCCTCAAGATGTATTTTTAGAAAAAAATTGACATAAATCATTACGTCCGTTAAACATTTTTAAAATTCACATTTAAATTTGTATTGCTTATTTTCCCAAAATTATTCCTTATTAAAGGATTTACTCATGTTGTGTTAGCCATGTTAAATCTTGTGGGAGTTCATCTGTCACTGATTGTGTTTGTTTGAACCTCACTTCCATCTCTGTGTGGAGTGAGAGATAAATGCCCAAAAATAACATGTGTGTTGTGACTCTGGTCTGAGACGCTATGAATAAAGATTACTTACTTACTTACTTACTGATGACTTTTTATTTTCTATGTAACTGGTGTGACAATAGAATAATCAAATCAGAGGCTGATCTGGTATTTTAAATAAAAAATGCATTGGCAAGTGTTGGACCTGATGGACAAGAGGCCAAATTCCATAATTTGGTGGCTGAGATTCTAATATTTCCGTTGGTAGAACTGTTCAACCTCTTGGTATTAACTCACTTCCAAAAATCTGGAAATGTGCAATTTCAATTATATGCACAGTACAAAATCTTTGAAAAACTAATTTTTCAAAGAACTATCATCTTATAATAACACAATATTTTATAACCACTTCAATCAGGATTTCGACGTTATTATGCCACAACTGCAGCCCTTGTTACTTTCTCAAACAATATACAGTATATACCGTACTCGACAACCAAAATATCACAGGAGCTATCTTCATACTTTCGATACTGTTGACCACCACCTTTTACTGGACAAGCTATATTCAATTGGTCTATCCAAAAGTAGTTTAACTCCTACATTCAAGAAAACATTATACAACAGTTCAAGGTAAATTATCATCTACCACCACAGTAGCAAAAAGAGTTTCTCAATGGTCCTCACTAGGTCCACTCATATTCTCTATATACATAAATGAACTACCAAAAATTATAAGCAAATGTTATGTTCACCTGTATGGTTATCTACTGCTCTCATAACAACCTACGTCACGTACAGGAATGCCTTCAAAATGACTTTGACCATATACAAAATTGGCTTATCCAAAACAATCTTATTATAAACAAATGGGTACGAACCTACAAAATATTTCAAAACAGTATTTGGATGAAACTCTAATGCAATAGACTGAAATCTTCAAATATCTCGAGCTGACCCAGAACTCTACTTCAAACCACACATATATCATATTCTAAAAAAACCTATGCTCTTCTGGCTCAGCTTCATAGATTAATCAGGAAAAGAATAGTTCAGCAACTTGTGCTGCCAATAATTGACTACGGTGACGTCTATCAACATAGTACTTGTAGGAGCCATATCTATTGGTTCATGGGTATGGTTGCTATGGCAACGTGTCAGGGGGCGTGGGTCACGTGGGCATGGTTGTCGTGCCGGGAGTTTTGAAAGGCACTCGCTTCCTGCTCAGTGACAGGGAGAGGGGAGAAGCCGGGTAGCTGTATTTTTCGTTGACCGCACACTTTTGGTCCATATTCTTTTGTTTTCTGTTTTACTCATATGCACTGTAACAATCATAAACCGCAGATACAATTAAATCCACAAAACGCATTACGTGCCTCCAGCGTGGTCTTTACAATCGGCAGCGCGTCAGCCATTATACTGGACCCGCACTCTTCTCTCCAGAAGCGACATAGGTTTGGGTCGCTACAGTACTGATACTGTTCTTAAGCCCTTGACCACTCTTACAAACTCTGCAGATGCACACTCCGATGCACATATTTCACTCATGATTGCTCACTTTACTCTTTACTGAGTTGGTTTCATCTCAAAGCAAGAAGACAGTTTTCTTGGTTTACTTTTTTGTAGAAGTGTATTTACCTTCATCTACCCGATTACCTAAAACAACATATGCTTCCATTTAGAACAACACACTCTTTAAGAAATTTGAATTATCCGTATTTCAAAATCCCCATTGAAGAGAGGTGGGAAAAAGGCCATTTCGAGACTGGAATAATCTGCCCCTTGGAACTGCGGTCACTATCCTCCCTGCCGCAATTTAAAGCAGCTCTATTTATAAGAAAATTCATTTTGTGGCTGTTTCTAACGTAAAAAACAATTGAAAACAATTACAATATTATATTAAATCTACAACAATTTATAATCCAGTTAATTTAGTTCTGAAACCCATGGAGAGTGTCAGCTGTGGGAAACCATTTTAGTTCTTTTAGATTTGACAGCTGCTTTTGACACTGTAGATCATAGCATTTTAATTTCGCGTTTGGAGCACTACGCTGTTTTAAAGGCACCGCATTAAACTGGTTCAGGTCCTATCTTGGTAACAGGTGTTTTTCTGTCTACTTTGGGCCCTACAAGTCTGGCCTGGCACCCCTTAATTGTGGCGTTCCACAGGGCTCCATTTTAGGCCCCGCCCTTTTTTCTTTGTATATGCTGCCACTTGGAGATATTCTAAAGAAACACAATGTCTCCTTTCATGCGTATACTGATGACCTGCAGATTTACCTGCCTTTAAATCCCATCTCAGTGTCAATTGCAACACTGCTAGATTGTCTCCAGGAAGTGAGATCATGGCTGGCCCAACATTTTTTAATTCTCAACGAGAATAAAATTGAGATTGTTGTTTTTAGCTCCAGCCTCCCTGTGGAGCTCACTGATGCACTTGGTGCACTCTCTGCTCATGTCCATTCCTCTGCCAGAAACTTAGGAGTTATTTTTGATAGCACCTTTAGGATGGACAAGCAAATTAACTCGGTCATCAAAGCCAGCTTTTATCAGCTCCGGGTCTTGAGCAAAGTGAAGGCTTACATCCCACCGACTGACTTTGAGCGAGTTATCCACCTTTTTATTTCTTCAAGATTAGATTACTGCAACTGGTTGTACTGTGGTCTGGACCTCGGCTCATTAAAGCGCCTTCAGCAGGTGCAGAATGCTGCTGCGCGCTTACTCACAGGGACACGTAAGAGAGAGCACATCACCCCCGTGCTGGCCTCACTTCACTGGCTCCCTGTTACTTTCAGGGTTGATTTTAAGATTCTGATGCTTGTTTTTAAATGTTTGAATGGTTTGGCCCCTGTATATCTGTCGGAGCTGTTATCTTTGTATGCTCCGGTCAGATCAGTGCGGTCCGAAAACCAGATGTTGTTGAATGTGCCCCGGTCTCGTCTCAAAACTCGAGGAGACCGAGCCTTTTCTGTTGCTGCCCCCAAACTGTGGAATAGTCTACCTCTGTTCATCAGAGCAGCTCCTTCATTGGAAATTTTTGAGTCTAGTTTAAAGACACATTTTTACACCTTGGCTTTTAACACCAGTTGAGGTTTTACCACTTTACTTTTACATGTGTGTATGTATTTTATACTGTTTTATTTTTATTTTTATCATTCGTGCCTGTGAAGCACTTTGGGCAGCTGGTGTTGTTGTAAATGTGCTATATAAATAAAGTTGACATTGACATTGACATCTGAATATGTATTTCATACTTAAAGTACTGCAATTGGCAGATTATTTGTTAATTATCTAATAAAATCTATCACTGGGTCTGTTTGTGGGCACATATGGAGAATACACATAAAATGAAAACTCTTCTTGACTTTCAAAGTATACTTTTTTATTTTATTTTATTCTATTATCTTATAACTCATTATTTTATTTTATTATCTATTATCTTAAATAATAGATCCTGTTTGATGTGTGCAATCTGAGTGCTCTAATTTCCTCTTATTCTGCTGTAATGTGCACAACGATGACGTTGAAATTCAGGACGACTAAAAGACTATCTCATCTCATCGTATTCTAAATTCTCCGGCAGCACCTTACCTCCAACGGTTGCTGTAAAACCTTCTATTTTGCAGCCCAGCGGTCCCAATGCCATGTACCTAAAGGCAAAACAGTAGAAGCATGTGAAGGAGCCCACTGTGGACACCAGCAGGTTTGCCACAGCCAGGTTGACCAGGATGTAGTTGAGATGCGAGCGCAGTTTCTTGTGCTGAATTGTACATGCCACAGTCAGAGTGTTGATGGCTGTGCCCAGCACCATCAGCACGAACATGAAGGCGGATAAGCTATAGAAGAGACCTTTGCTGCCCAAGTGGTCCTGCGGCACCAGGAACGGGCTAAATGCAGTCAGATTGTTGGTGTCCAGTGGGATGGGGATCCAAAAGTCCTCATGGAACTCCACAGATTGACTGGTTCTCATGTTTGTGCGCTGAAACATCGACCAAACCAAAGAAAGAAGCCTCCACAGGCCGTTAGATTTGTTGCTCTGCCCTTGTGCTTCTTCTCAAAGAGAGGCTAAACCTACATTTATAGGGATCTTATAGGTATTTTACAGTTCCTAATCTAATTGGATGAGGAAAAAGCTGCTAAGGATTTACAGTCTGTGGAAACATACAACTGAATTGACAATTGACTATGTCCTGTGTGCCACCTATGGGTTAAGAAGAGCTCTTTTAAGCTGCTATTGGGATTAGTGTGACATGACAAACGGTGTTTGTGTGCAGCTGACAACATGGGAAGTCAGGTCATTTTGCAGAAACAATTGAGAAGATTACGAAATGATGGGACTGTGTTTTTATTGACATAGTTTTGTCAGATAAAAAAACAAGTCAATATATTTACTCTTATGAAACAGTATTAGTGGCTGAAATTGAAGATGAAGAGGATTGAAGTGAGTGAGTTTGGTAGAGTGTGTACAAGGAGGAATTTGAATGTGAATGTTGGGAAGAGTAAAGTGAGAAGGTGCGCGAGTGGTATGAAAGTTTGTGTGTAAGTATTTGGGTTCAAATGAGAGTGCAGATGGAAGCTGTGTTATAGAGGTTACAAATGGATAACTGAGGGTGGCAAGGTTCTTGGTGCGGTGAGTAGAGTGGTGAGAGGTAAGAATGTAAAAATTAAAGCCGCAATCGGCGTCAAACGGCCCTCGCAGCACCGCGCACTCCCCGCACCGCACCCACCACCCTGCACCGCGCCGCTCCGCACCAGGGCCTCCGCCAGGGCTGCCCTTTGTCACTGGTTCTGTTCACTGTGTTCATGGACAGAATTTCTGGGCGCAGCCAGGGGTCGGAGGGGGTCCCGTTCGGGGACCACAGGATTTCATCTCTGCTGTTTGCAGACGATGTTGTCCTGTTGGCTCCAACGAACCAGGACCTGCAGCATGCACTGGGACGGTTTGCAGCCGAGTGTGAAGCGGCTGGGATGAGAATCAGCACCTCCAAATCTGAGGCCATGGTGCTCGACCGGAAAAAGGTGCCTTGCCCTCTGCAGGTGGGTGGGGAGGTCCTTCCTCAAGTGGAGGAGTTCAAGTATCTCGGGGTCTTGTTCACGAGTGAGGGAAGGATGGAGCGTGAGATTGACAGGCGGATCGGTGCAGCGTGCGCAGTGATGCGATCGCTGTATCGGATCGTTGTGGTGAAGAAGGAGCTGAGCCGAAAGGCAAAGCTCTCGATTTACCGGTCAATCTTCGTTCCCTCCCTCACCTATGGTCATGAGCTTTGGGTAATGACCGAAAGAACGAGATCGCGGATACAAGCGGTCGAAATGAGCTTCCTCCGCAGAGTGGCTGGGCGCTCCCTTAGAGATGGGGTGAGGAGCTCAGTCACACGGGAGGAGCTTGGAGTAGAGCCGCTGCTTCTTCACGTCGAGAGGAACCAGTTGAGGTGGCTGGGCATCTGTTCCGGATGCCTCCTGGACGCCTCCCTGGGGAGGTGTTCCGGGCACGTCCCACCGGGAGGAGGCCCCGGGGAAGACCCAGGACACGCTGGAGGGACTATGTCTCTCAACTGGCCTGGGAACGCCGGATGAGCTAGAGGAAGTGTGTGTGGATAGGGAAGTCTGGGCGTCTCTGCTTAGACTGCTGCCCCCGCGACCCGGCAATGGATGAAGCGGAAGAAGATGGAATGGAATGGAATGGAATGGAATGTGTTGAGATGATGTGGAGCGATTTTGAGGCAAATCGGTGAAACGGCCGAGGAGGAGTCGCTTTTTGTATGAAAATGATTGCTGTTAATTTTTCCATTTTACAGTGAAATTTATGGGCTTCCTGTTTGTCAGAGGGTGGAGCCATTATAACATTTTGGTCTTATCTTGACTTGAGGAACATGTGTACCAAATTTCATGGCTCTACGACAAACTTGACCTCTGAAACTCCCATTGGCTGTTGCAGGTGGGCGCTGTTTTGGCATTTTTTGAGTTCCATAAAAATAAACACCAAAATATCAAATTTTTCACTAGGTCTGATGTTTGTCAGACTGACTTTTCATGCATGTTCAGGGGGTCAAATTAAGGCTCAAAATGCAGAATTTGACATCTCTCGAGCAAAAACAATAGGCCCGGGGCTCGGGCCTAATAAGTGTGAAGAAGAGTTTGAATGAGAAGGTGGTTGTGCCGACTGTTGTACGGTGCGGAAACGTGGGGTTTGAGAGAATGTGAAGGGAAGAAATATAAAACATTTTTTTTTTAAATTAAATGTTTGAGAAGTATGACAGGTGTGACTAGGATGGAGAATGAGGAATGGAACAGTGAGGGAGAGAACGGGTGCATTAGGTGACCTGGATGGTAGAGTAGATACATATGTACTGAGATGGTCTGGGCATATGCAGAAAATGGATAAAGGAGAGTGACAAAGAAAGCGATGAATAGTTGCATGAGTGGTAGTAGACCGAGAGGTAGGCTAAGGTATGGATGGAATGATGGCTTTGAATGTTAGAGGTATGAAAGTGGAGGAAGCAAGAGTTTGCGAGCAAGATAGGGTTCATGGAGCGTAACTGTGAATGCATGAACTGATGCGACCCTGGCATGTGCACTGCCTGCAATAAGTGAGGGGATAAACTGCTGTAGGGCCCCTGGCTGAAAGCCAACCGGTGAGTCAGGGCTATGACCCCTAAATGGAAGCAAGGGGCAGCAGTACTGTAACATTATAGGAAAAATATCTTTAGGGGATGCAGGTGTCTGGCCATAGGAGCTAGTGCACCCCTATGAAAGGCGTTCCAGTGTCACTTATTTTTCCACAGAAGGTTAGTCTGGAATATGGAATATGGGAGTAGCAAAATAACTGACCATCTTCATGCAGAAGGTGGATGACTGGCTGTATCAAATAATTGACATTAAATTGACATTAAATAATCAATAATTAACATTAAATACGGAGAAAGCTGTTGCTATGTGATTCACACATCAAACCAAACGCCTAAATTACTCAACAATTCCAATGAATGGAAATAACATGATCAATTTACCTACTTACACGTTACTCTCTTCTCCACCTTTGCATTTGATGATTTTTTAATCTATTCATTGTAAACACCCTACATTTTATTTGGACAACTTCAGAAATGTTAGAGGGTCCCTCACAACTGAGGCTTCTCACATGTATCTGAATGCTATGATTCTGTCACATTTGGTGTACGTTATGTCCCAAGGCTCCAAATCTGCTTAGGGCCTCTTCAATCAATATGTCATGTCATGTCATTTTCTACCCCTTTATTATTCAATTTCTGGGTCAGGGGGGTGGCAATCAGAGCTGCCACCCGAGTCTCATAGCACCAGTCCCTTGCTGATCCTCCCGCAGGTGGTGGGTCCACGGGAAGATGGTTTCTCCAACATCAACGAGATGGCCTTGGTCTTTCAGCAGGGGCTTTGGGCAGTGTGGGGTTAAGTGTCTTGCCAAGGGACACAACGACAGCAGACATCAGTGAGAGCAGGTGACATGGGCCGTGGTGGGCTCAAACCCACGACCATTAGGTCCCAAAGACCATTGCTCTACTGTCACCCCTCTTCAATCAATCAATCAATATATAAATGTACATTAAAAATCCAAGATAAAAAACCTAAACAATATCACCACTATCTGATATATCCTTTGATTTTTGTTTCTATGATAATATTGATCTGCAGCACGAGGAGAGTGCTGCGTCCTTCACTGTAGCGAGTCAGTGGAACTCACTCCCAGAGATCATCACACGCACTTAACTAAAAGTATTTGCGCAACTGCAACAAAAAGAAATGCTTTTAGAGAGACAAATCTGTCCCAGTGTTTGAGTGTGTGAGCTCATCAAATATTCGCCTGAAGAGAAAGTTAATGAGGGCTAGGTACTTTTATCATAACTTGTATATTAAATTAATTTGTAAACTGTCTAATGTCTGAAAATGTATGGATACTATAATCTATTTGAATCTGGTCATGTATCCATCTGCTAACCAGGGACTACGGATGTAAATTATCACTCCTCTATACAACCTGGAACAATGCCTATATTTTTGGCTAATGTTAAAATTACACTGTCCCTTTAAAAACAAAGAAAAATACTGTACCATATTTGATCAAGAGCCAGTGGTTCTTTATACCAACTTTGCTGATAACGCTATAAAATAAAAAATGTCTACCATTGTATTAGAAAGTGACATGGGTTTGTCCACTGATACAGCACTTGACTTTTGACATGAACAATCCACCCTTGGTTTTAACCTGCCAATACCTTAGAACAGGTTAATCCTTTGAGCAGGGAAGAACAGCGGATTTGTGTGGGGCTAATCTGACTTCTGAAGCTGTAAAATCCAATAATCGGATACAAGGTATCCTTTTACAATCCTCTTCTGCACAAGCTGCACAAGTCGGAAGAAACTTTTAGCCTTACGTCCTTGCAATAAGTTTAGTGCAAAAGACAAACACAGGAACACAAATAAGCCCAGAAGCTTGTAATACTTGCCACCTTATTTTTATTAGAATAGTTTTTGTTTTATTGTTTTTTGTGGTAGTTTTTTTAGGCATGCTGTGCAAAAGAAAAAAAAAACACTATCTGGTTCATTACATAAATCACACATCTGCATTATATATATTTACAATTGCAACATTTAGGAACAGACAATGTTTAAGCAGGGCCAACTTTGGACACTTCTGTCACAGAAGACGTGGAAGAGGAATCCTCATCTTCCCCCCCACTCATTCCCAGCATCTTCTTCATGCAAGAGCGGAACTGAAACAGGAAAGAAATCATGACTTTAAAATACAGCAAAACTCTCTGCACTACAGGCTACACAATAGTAGGAGATCTAAGCAAGGCAAATGTATATGCAGGGGAAATGCTTCAAAAACAAGGAATATCAATAGAATACTTGAGTGGGAACGTTGCCTTCACCTGCTTGTTGAGCAGAATGTAGATGACTGGGTTGTAAACGGCGGAACCCTTTGAAAACACAGAGGGGATAGTGGCAAATCTCAGGTCGAAAGTCTGCCCCCGATTATTGACCACCCACAGGGCAAAGGAGGCGTAAGGCAGCCAGCACACCAGGAAGCCAAACACCATGATGACCACCATGCGCGTCACCTCCCGCTCGGCCTTCTGGGTAGAGGCTGAATCGGCCTGTGCTTTAGCCGCCTGAGAGGAAAGAAAGGGACAGGTTTCATTAGGCACGATCATATAAGTCAATGGGTCCAAAACAGTTTTAGTATTATTACAAAGATGGCTGCAAAATGAAGCTGATGGTTGGTTAGAAAAAACACCCAGGATTTCTGTCTGAAATGTTCTGGACCTTTTCCATGTCCAATACTTTTTTCATATGTGATCCTTTATACTGCGATGATTAAACACAGTGGGACAAAAAAGTATTTAGTCAGTCACCAACAGTGCAAGTTCTCTCACTGAAAAAGAGGAGTGAGGCCTGTATTGTTCATCATAGGTATACCTTAACTATGAGAGACAAAATGAAAAAAAAAATCCAGAAAATAACACGTTTGATTTTATCTGCAAATTATGGTGGAAAATAAGTATATTTAGTAAGTAACAAAAGTTAATTTCAATATTTTTATTATTTACCCTTTGCTTATTACAAAGCCACTCTCCTTCGTTGCCCGGGCGGTGTGTTTGGGATCATTGTCATGCTGAAAGACGTTTCATCTTCAATGCCCTTTCTGTTACAAGGAGGTTTTCATTCAAAATCTCACGATGCATGACCCCATTCATTATTTCCTTTACACGGATAAATCGTCCTGGTCTCTTAGCAGTCAAACAGCCCCAAAGCAAGTCGGTTCCACCCCCATGCTTAAAAGTAAGAATGGTGTTCTTTAGATGCAACTCAGCAATCTCCTCCAAACACCGTCGTGTTGAGATATTTCCCAAAACTCCTATTTTGGTCTTATCTGTCCATGCGACGTTCTCCAAATCCTATTCTGGATCATCCAAATACTCTCTAGCTAACTTCAGAAGGGCCTGAACATGTACTAGCTTAAGCAGGGGACACGCGTCTGCTCAGGACAACTCAAGACAGTCCCTGGCTGCAGGTCCGGCCCAGGACATCTGCAGGATGGCGCGCAAAAAAAAAAAATCCATCCATCAATCCATTTTTTTCCCCTTAATACATTTCTGGGTCGGGGGGGTGGCAGTCAGAGCTGCACCCAGTACACAGAGCACTAACCCCTCACTGATCCTCCTGTATATATATATTTTTTTTAAAGTTTTCTTTTCTTATTATTCTGCCAAGTGTTTCCCATCACGTAAGATTGAAAAAACCAACAATGTACATACATACTATAAACTCAATAAAAATGGTCATCATTGAACCCTGCTGCTGTCGGCTGCACACTGAGTAGGGGATGGGCAGCCTCGCGCATCCCAGAGAGTGTTCATTGGAAGATAGGTGGCCTTTTTGGGTCAACTTTATTATGAAAAGGCAGCCAATAAACGCCGAAGAAAAGAAGAGATTGAAAAACGGGCTCAAAGTAGAGGTATGAACAGAGAAATGCAGCCTATCGATAGATGAGTGTCCAAGCCCTGGTTTGATCTTTAAAGCGTTCAAAAAGGGTCAGTTTTCACAGAGATATGAGCCGCCCAAGAGTCATGTTTGAGACAGAGGCAGGCACGGCGCGTTTTAAACAGCGGCAAGAAGAATGCACTTCCATCATGTTTAGTAAATAAAGCAGTGAGCTGTTCTATTCTGAGCCAGGACTGAGCCAGGACCGAGCCATGCAGGACTGAGCCATGATGCAGGACTGAGCCATGATGCAGGACAGAATTTATACAGTCTATGTGCAGGACTGAGCCAGGACAACCGGACTGAACCTGAACCAGGATTAACCAGTTTACCTCAAGTTTCACAACCCTTTTGATTGTTAGACTGAAATTAATGTATAATAATTGAACTTAAGATGATTAAATACTAATCCTCTTTCTTTTTTTTACTATATACATTTGGAGAAACTAACTTTAAAGTAATGCAGTAGTAGTGTAATGCATTACAATTCAGATACAGTAATATTGTATTGTGCAATACATTCTTTTGAAATAACAGTAATAAGTAATATAATGTATTATGTAGCTCTTGCTTCGGCCCACTCCTTTTGAGCAGAACTTGTCTGCTCAAATAAAATACATGTTTTTTAACTTGCCCAACACTGATTAACAGCGGATGGCCCCTTTTGGCTGTTTCTTACGTAAAAGGGGAAAGAGATGAGCCGCCTAAATGCATATTTTAAACTTAATTGTTTTTTAATCTGAAAGAGGTTTTAGAGGGGTAGTGTGTTACTGATGATAGCCTTTCTTACTTTGAATGTATGTCTTCCATTTTCTAATAATTGCTCCCACAGTTGATTTCTTCACACCAAGCTGCTTACCTATTGCAGATTCAATCTTCCCAGCCTGGTGCAGGTCTACAATGAATGACCAATGTAACGCTATGGATGGATGGATGGATGGAAATTACAAAAGTGACTAAATTAACAAAATGTAGGATGGAACAAGGGGTTTTTGAGGAGAGATTTGAGAAGAGAATATTGTCACTATCTATTATAGTGAGCAAAAAAGAAAACACAAACTAGATAAGAAGATAACACAAAATTAGCATATGTTTGGGTTAAGATATCATTTTCCTACCATTTTCATGGTGATGAGCAGCTGAGCATAGCAGAAAATGATGGTGGCGAGTGGCACCGCAAAGCAGAAGCAGAAGAGGAACATCACATAGGATTCGTTGTTGTACTTGTTGTTGCTGGTGTACCAGTCTGGACCACAGGAGCACTGGAGCCCCTCAGGAATGTACCTGCAACAACCAACGATTTACCACCAAAACAAATCAAATAAAGAAAACGTAACTCAATGCACACACCTGCTCCATCCAAATAGAGGAGGTGCAGAAGCAACCAATGCAATGATCCATGTGAAAACACAGCAAGCTGCAGCGTGATCTGGCTTGAAGATAAAGTTCCCCAAAGGTTTACAGATGACCAGCCATCGTTCAAAGGCAACCACAGCCAAAGACCACAGACTCACCATACCTGGAATGATAGAAAATATGTTTTAAGCATGAGTCCCTATCATATGTGATCAAAAAAAAAACATTCTTACCCCCAAGTGTCACCAGAAAGCCTTCAATCTTACAAACGAGTGGCCCAAAAACGAAATATTTGAACGCAAAAGTGACGCAGGTGGTGGAGGAGCCCACCAGGGAGACTAGGAGGTTGGAGATGGCTAGATTGACCAGGATGTAGTTAAGATGGGACCGCAGTTTTTTGTATTGAATAGTGCACAGAACCGTAAGAGTATTGATAAAACTTCCCACAGTGAACACAAAAAACATGAAGAACGACATTGCGTAAAATGTGCCAGAATTTGATAAGTGGTCCTGAGGAACAAGGAAAGGGCTAAGAGAAGTTATGTTGTTTGTATCCAGGGGAAGGGGAATATAGAAGTCCTCTGGGAGCTCGGTGATACGGCCGTGCTTCATTATGGCGGCTTGAAGTGCTGCTCCGTAAAAAACTGATCACCACTTCAGACTCAAGACCACAAAAAGTGAGTGTGGCTACATTTATATAGGACTGTGCAGCTGAACTTTTAATCAATTGAAATTGTTATCTCATTAAATTGTTCAGCAGCTGATTAAGTAATAGGTCTCAATTAGGGAGATTACAGAATGGACGTAAACACAATGATGAACTAGTCAGGGATGTAGCCCAGAAACAACATGGAGATAAACTTGAACAATGACAGCCATGATTTTGTGATTAACAGAAAGTAGACATGTTGGGAAAGGTTCTGAAACGTGGCCAATGTTAGTTGTATTGGAATCTGAACTGGCATTTAGTTACAGCCAAATCCAGCCAGCAACGCTACTACTGTGGCAAATTACATTTTGTTTTACGTCAGGTAAACTGCTTTGTGCTGGTATTAGAAAGGATTATCTCTATCTAAAGCTAACCCTTACTCTATGTTAACCAATCTGGAAGGAGTACAGATCATGGATTACGGCCTGTGACACACCCACAGTGACTATCATTTTGGAAGTAGGTTATAGACTACTTTTCAACTACTTATTTTTGATTTCCAAATCTTTTCACCCAAATTCACAATTTTGAAATGTCCTTTGAGGCGACCTGATTTTATTTTATTTGTAATTGAACTTACAATGTGAAACAAATATTGGATATAGAGTTATTACATGTAGCCACTGCCCGAGCCAGATAAGCGCGTTGCATTCTATCTCTGCTACATGCGGAGACAGGGCAGTGGATGACAGTTTTGAGTGAGCAAGACCATCGTTCATGGGGCTTTATGGACAAAACTAAGGAAAAAACACCACCACCTGACTTGGCGTATATTTTGTGTGTACCTTACGCCCACGTCCAGATTGACAAATGCCGAAAAGTAAACATTTTCATAAATGAGGGCCATTATCACCAGTCCAAACACAGACAAGTGTGAAGTGAAACCAAAATTATGCACAAGTCAAATCCCAGCAGCAAGGTGCACCAGCTACACACATCTAGAAACTGAAGGTTTTGCCCATAAAGGAAAAGAAAATCCACATTTTTATTTCGTTTATTTGTAAAAGTGACATTTATCAATCAATCTTTATTTATAGAGCAGTTTTCCTACACAGGGCAACACAAAGCACCTCACAGTCCACACAAGGCCCATAATCACATAAAACAAACACCAGAATCACCATTGAAAACAATTGAAATCACACAGGTCATTAAAAACATTAAAACATTAAAATTACTGTGACGAAGCGAGTCTTACATCTGTACTTGTCCCTTTGTGTACACCCTCGGTTCCTCACACATACAGGTTCTGTCAAATACACTCTCATATCCCGGGGCCTTGTTGGTAGGTTTGTCAGTTCACTTATTCACATGCATACATTCATTTTACAGCATTTAACTGTAAAAACATCAGACACTATTGAATGCTTAAACCATGTTTATTCATTTGTTTAGAGGGAAGAACTCTGCATACCTGCTCCATGCAGTACCCAGTGGGGGCGGGTCCCAGCTCAAAAGTGGCCAAAATGACGTGCGCTGACGTGCTTGCAATACCACCCCGGGCCGATGGGGGTGGACCCAGAATAAGAATTAACCAATGCTAACATATAGCCTTGGCAGACCTTTCGAAATCGTCTTTACAGGATGGTCCAAAAGTTGGCTCTTAGCCCAAAGCTCCGTTCCACATGTGTGTCAATGCTGAGGGGGGTGAATTTTTTTGGACCAATCTAGTTTATTTGCTGTGAATTTTTTAAGTCTCTCGTTCAAATGAATGGAGCTGCGCCGGCTGACGCATGCGCAGATGCAGTTTTTCACAATTTTCTTGTGGGCGGGACCACTTGCGGCCATTTTGGATAGCTCCAGTAGAGCATTATTTTTGACCCATTAGTTAGAAGGGCGGAAATAGGCGTGACTCTGTCCGTTGATTTTTACAGTCTATGGCAGCACCAGATTAAAGGGGAGGGCCGCAGAGCATTTCCTGGTTTTAAAACCATAGGAGTGAGACCTCTCTCTAGCTCCGCCCATTTAAAGGAGGGGTTTGCCAATTAACCTGTTTTAGGGGTTTAATGTTGATTTGTATTGTTGTTGTTTATCTGTGTTAATGCTATGTTACTGTCTTTGCAGTAATTGTTAATTGCTTGTTTTTACAGATACATATTGTGGTGTATAAAAGCATTTTCCAGCTGAATGGGAGGAGCCAATCAATTTAGGCCATGTATATATGCCAGGTGTGCTGGCTGTTCTAAAGAAAAGAGGGAGATTCACTCTCCATGTTGTCTTTGGAGAAAGACCCTGTACATTTTGGGAGCACTGTAAATAAATCGTCACCTTTTTGATACAAGTTTTGGGCCTTTGTATTCATTCTTCTGCCACTTGGACCACTCATGCTACATTACCTCACAAACACACAAAGAATCACAATAATAAATAACAATGGTGCATTGAAAAGAGTAAAGTCTTTAACCTGGATTTGAACATCACCAGAGAGGCAGCCAGTCTCACATCCTCAGGAAGACTGTTCCAGACCTTAGCTGCACAAATCTGAAACGCTGCCTCCACCTTGTATAGTCCTGACTCTGGGCACCAGCAGGAGTCCAGTCCCTGTGCTCCTCAGAGTCCGGGTCGGTTCATATGGGACAAACATATCACTAATATATTTTGGTGCGAGGCCATGGAGAGACTTGAACACAAGCAGAGCTGTTATAAAGTCTATTCTCTGGGCCACAGGAAGCCAGTGCAGAGACCTGAGGACTGGACTAATGTGATCATACTTCCTGGTTCTAGTCAGGACTCGAGCTGCTGCATTTTGAATGTACTGCAGCTGTTTTACAGCCAGTTTGGACAGACCTGTGAGCAGGCCATTGCAGTAGTCTAACCTACTGGAGACAAATGCATGGATAAGAATCTCCATCTTGAGTGTCGTCAGCGTATTAAATATAGACTTATTAGCTCATAAATAACTTACATTGATAAAGTACATATTTATAACATGTAATATTTATAACTTATCGTTCTAAGTAATACAAAAAAGAAATAGGCGTATGCTCAATATTTTTCGTGAAATTACCAGGATTAAGCAGTTTTGAGCTATGAGATATTCCAAAATGTTTTACATTACATGCATAAAGAACTGCTGCTTTCTGTTGAGAAACAAGTTCTTCTATTTTAAATCAGAAGTCAATCATCCCATTTCTATTCTTAAGTTGTTTTAGATCAGCAACAAAGACTGCCCTCCCATTTCCTTTTTCACAGACCTGGACACAAAGTGACTTTCAGGATATAGTGTTAGATCTGAAACAGGATGTTTCTCTGTCTAATCCTGATCAAGGTTTTAGCACGTGGACTAAACCCTTTGTTAAGTTGCTAAGGCTCTTACCACAACTAAACCCATCTACTATAGGTGGTTTATAGGTATTACACCAGCGTCCTGACCCAGTTAACCAAACAGGCAAATATTCCAGTGTTTGCTTCTATTCGTCCATTCTGTCACAATACAGACTTGTTAACGCTAAACTGATCATTGAAATATACATTAAACCAGAGAAAAGAATAGTCCGAACCAAGCACTGCATACATCAAATCAGGAGATAGGAAACAGTTAATCACCAGGTGCTCCGTCCCGTGCTACTGTCCTGCTCCACCCGGTGCCTACACCTCTGCTGATTGTCAGATTCAGATTCAGATTCATTTATTTGCCATTTGCAGTGATTGTGTCCTGCATTTTATTTATTTTTATGCTGTATCTTATTTGTGTGTTGTATTTTGTAATGTCTGGTAAGCACTTTGTGACAGTCATGTTTGTTTTTTAAAATGTGCTATTTAAATAAACTTGTCCTTGCTGTGACCTCTTACTATTGATTCACTTTTAGAATTAGGATTTATTTGGTTTGTTTTTGCTGATGAACACCTGCATTTCAGCTGCCTACAGAGGCACACACAAGATTGCCTCGCATCACAAATGAACCAGCTGTTTGGAGATGGGACTCACATGAACTCACATGGGATCCTATGAAAAAAATGTGAAACACACACACAGTCGAACAAAAAACGTATTCGTCAGTCACTAAATAAGATAAGAAAAGGTAAAATAAACTTTAATGATCTCACAATGGAGAAATGTACACGTCTCTTTGGCAAAGATAGAATCTCTCAGATTATGCAAAAAGACAAAAGTGTGCAACATGTTAAGGTAAAAAATTATAGTCTGTGCAGGATACAATGTAGAGTAAAAAAGTGGCAATAGCGATACTGGTGCTTCAGTCCAAGCGCAAGTCATTAGTGACTTAAAGTGACTTATCGTACAGTCTGACAGCGGTGGAGATGAAGCCCTGCGGTAGTGCTCCTTCTTGCACTGAGGGTGTCTCAGTCTTCCACTGAAGGAGCTCCTCAGCTCCTCTACAGTCCTGTGCAGTGGGAGGTGTTGTCCATGATGGAGGGGACTTTGACTAGCACCCTCCTGTCCCTCACCTCCTCCACAGAGTCCTGGGAGCAGCTCAAAGTGGAGCTGGCCCTCCTGACAAGCTTATCCAGTCTACTCCTGTCCCGCTCTGAGCTGCCAGGGGCCGGAAGCATAGTATATGGCAGAAGCTACCACAGAGTCATAAAATTGTGCAAGTCCACCCACTTAAAAGATGAGATGTCTGTAATTTTCATCAGTACTATTGGCCTCATTTCTGGTGCACGGCCATCCTTGGGAGAGAAGCAACACTCTCTAACACTCTCTCTCCGTAACTAACTGACTTTTAGAAATGGTTCTGTAACCTTTCTCAGCTTTATACAAATCAACAATCTTGATCGCAGGTCTTCAGAGTGCTCTTCTGAGCAAGACATGATGCACAGCAGGGAATGCTTCTCATCAAGACATACTTTTCACCAGGAATGTGTTTTATAGTGGACAGGGCAGCGCTTTCCACAGCAATTGGACTTAATTATTTTGAAAAAAAAAAAAGAATTAGAAATTAATTGCTCTCAAAGTCTCCTGAGGCGGAGGATTCAGTTACTTATTACTCCCCATCTGTTATTGTTTGCATGTTATCCTTATAAAAAAAATATGACAACCTATAAATGTTTGGGTGGTTTTAGTTTGAGCGATACTGTTTTTTTTTTCTTATCTGTGTGAGTTTGGAAAATATGGTGATGGTGATTTTATGAAGAAATGTAAGAAATTCCCATTTATATATAATATTAAATATTAAATAATGTATAATGTGGGCGTGGTCAACACAGTCGGACTACGACCACTAAAATAGGAAATTTAGTGCCAAATGCCTTTTCAGTATGAATCAAACCGTGAAACTGCAGCAAGCTCATTTTAATAAACGTACGCACGTTTCATTCGAATGTTTGCATTTTAATTGGCTATTGTTCTGTGTGCGGATGTCGCCATCTTTAGTGAGGGACAAAACCCTTACAACAAGGGTAATTTGCTTCGTTAGTTAAATGTTAAAGCTTGTTGATTTGCTATGAAGCTAATGTTGATTTGGAGTACTGCTTAAGTTAGAATCAGGTTTTGAGATTAAAATTCGAATTTAATAAAGCATAAGAAAAGCTAAGAGCAGCTCTGTCGCCATGTTTACTTCGGGTGACGCCAACTCCCTACCATTTTCCTCCGCCTCTAGTTGTCAAGAAGATGGCAGCTTCCAGGCAGGCATGAGAGGAAATACTTCTGCACAAATCGAATGAGTTTGGATTGTTTTTGCAAGATTAAACATCCTATCAGTGTATCTTAAGTCACTGCACCGAAATAAGTGAGTAGAACGCAAAAGCATTCCGCTATTAAATGATTTTAAGCTTTGTTGTGGCAAACCGCCCGGCCATTTTTCTTGTGGGAGCTGTAGAAGTAGGCCAATCGTCGAAAAGATGGCTGCTTCCAGAGACGGCATGAATCATAATAACACATTGTTTATGCACTTTTGCTACGTCTAGATTTCCTTAGGTTGAGCATTTGCAATCTGGTATGTGTCAGGTTGTACATGCAAAACGCATAGCATCGTAATTTTATTGCGCGTATTTGTATATTCGGGTAAAAGTTTGACAGATGCCAATCGTTTAGCTAACGATGTTAGCATCTGCAAAAATGGCTAGCGCTAGCTTGTCTTTTGGGTAACGGAACGTACCTTTAGTATGTTTATAAGCGCACATAGAAGCCTGCTACAGTAGTTAACATACTTGATCAACTCTTGATCTGAACGCAGTACGACTGTCTAGGTGCTTCCATATTACCCCATAAGCTGCGAATATGAATGCAAAGATTACTGAGCATACTAGCTAGTAGCTACACTATGGCGATTCCCAGGGAGGCATGAAATTAGCAGTGTATTGCTAACTCAATATAGTTTGAATTAAATGTTTGTTCAAGGTTGGATGTTTATAGGTGCATGCGTCAGGACCGTCTCGGTGTTTGTAATCCAATTACTATTTTGTGTACAATTATTAAAAGTTATTTGTTCAGTTATTCTTCCGCCATTTTTCAGCTTAGCTAACAGCTATTTAGCTGTAGCTACACTGTTAGCGCGGTTTGTTTGGTGCAAGATGGCTGCTTTCATTCATAGGTTTCGTTCGAATCTATAATATTTTTTATTCATGTTTTGTTTAATCTTAAACAAAATTTGTTACGTAAACTAACATTTAGTGTTATAAATGTGTTAGTGGATCTAGCTACTATGCTTAAATTTAATATTTATTATTGTTATTATTATGTTACTAGCCGAAGTTGTATAATTTTCCCTATTCTTATAAGTGATAAATCTCCCCATGACAGTCATGTCTGTTCCTGGCTCCGCGGTGACTGGGACCACTGCATCGGTCTTGCAGCCGCGGTGGAAGCGCGTCCTCGGGTGGTCTGGTCCAGTTCCGCGACCCAGACACGGACATCGAGCTGTGGCCATCAAAGAACTTATGGTCGTTTTTGGTGGTGGAAACGAAGGAATAGTGGATGAACTACATGTCTACAACACAGGTGATTTTGAAATTGCATTTTATTATGGCATTATTTAACTTTGATAACTTTATGAAGTTATGCTTGTGTTTGTAAAAATCAAAATACAAAAACACAACTTATTTGTTCATAAAATATTTTAATTTTAAAGTAAATTGATTGATATTGTTGAGTACCAAGAGACCTAACGGTAGAAGAGTGTGCCCCCTCTGCTGGACATGTTCCATAATGTCTTAAAAATGGCGGGCTTTAATGAAACTTAGCATGAGTTCGTTTTTTTTTAGATGGTAAGATTCATTGCAAAGCTCCTAATGTATTGTTATTTCTCTGTGGCTTAAATAGGGCATAGGACATATCTTATTTTGTGTTTGGTGCTTCTTTTTCCTACTGTCCTTTAATCTGTGTTGCAACACAGACATTTCCCCACCATGAGACAAAATGAAGGATTTATTAGTCTTATAACCTTTTACCAGCTATATAGTTAGGATTGAAAGGATTACCATTCCATGGCAAGTGAAACAAGTAACAACAAAAACTGCAGAAGCTGCTAAAAAAATTGCGCTGTTTAATTTCATTTAATTTTTTTTTTTTACATCTGACAATCTCCATTATCAGACATGCAAGAACTGCATGTCTACTCTAATTGGAGTTAGTTAGTAACAGGCAGGCTTGTCCCTCAATGGAGATTGCACTCTCTTTTCACCCTTAATGCTCCTCACCACTTCATGCTGATACAATAATGATTTCATCTTGGGCTGGGCGATATGGCAAAAAAGTAAAATCTCAATTTTATTTTCTGCTTTGGACAATTTCGATTTTAAATTGATTTTTATTAAAGTCACCAAAGACAGACTTTGCCCTTAAAAATATTTTTTGATCTTAACAAATCAAAATTAAAGTTTCAAAACTATTTTCAATTTGTTTCCCTCAATACGTATTATAAAAGTCTTGACTGTGCTGATATTGCAAGTATAATTCCTGTGCTGCAGGAATTCTCACAATATCCTTCATTCAATTTAATGATTTTCAAATGTTTCACATTCGATTTTTTTCAATAGCCGATTAAATGCCTAAATTCGATTTATTGCCCAGCCCTAATTTCATCTAATAAGACACTTAGGGGCATGTATCAAAGGCTTGCTTTGTAGCTGCTTCAGTGTATCTAGTTCAGGGATCTACAAATTGATGATGGCATCTGGCTATCAGATAAATCAGCTGACATATCTTACTGTATCTGTTGGTTTTGCAGGAGCCAATCACAAAGCCAAAATGGTTGCCAAACCCTGGTCTAGGGTTTTATATAGCGCTTTTTTTGACACTCAAAGATGCTTTACATGTCATTATTATTTCACTCCAAACACGCATTAGCACTTCATTGCAGCATTTTTATTTTCCTTTTAGAAATTGTTTTGTATATGTATTTATGTACAACTGTGTAATTGTTTTTTTATGATTATTTCCGCTAACTTCATCTTATTTTATTTTAACTTGTAGCTACCAATCAGTGGTTCATACCAGCAGTTCGTGGTGACATCCCTCCTGGTTGTGCTGCATATGGTTTTGTCTGTGATGGCACTAGATTACTGGTGTTTGGGGGTATGGTGGAATATGGAAAGTACAGCAATGATCTATATGAACTTCAGGTAATTATACTAAGTCCTTTTTTAACATTGCAAATATATATCATTTTATAATCTTTTTTTTTTTTTTATTTACTTTTAGGCCAGCAGATGGGAGTGGAAAAAGTTAAAAGCTAAAAACCCGAAGAATGGCCCTCCCCCCTGTCCGAGGCTTGGGCACAGTTTTTCTCTTGTGGGTAACAAGTGTTACCTATTTGGGGGCCTTGCCAATGACAGCGAGGATCCAAAAAACAATATTCCCAGGTACAATTATGATTTTATGTCCCATTTTCTAATGGGCAAATTGATCCAGAAGAACTCTCAATTCCAATGTCTTCTTAAACCGCTCAATAAATATACAATTATTTTTGCACATTAAGTTTGTACACAAAACTTTCACATATATTTGGCCCTCACCTGGTTTAGTGCTTCTATGTTTGAGCAAACAGTTATGCCCGGAGTGAGATGTCATAGTGGAGAAAAGTGATTCAGGTCAGATTTATGATTTTGTGGTTATGGGTAAGAGTAGACATGGCTCTTATATTGAACTTCTGGCAGGCCAACTCAACAGAACACCAGTCTACACTAGGGTTAGGGATTACTTTTGAATATGAGAACCGCATATTAGTCTTTTGAATAAATCAGACAATTACAGTTTCTTTCATTCTTAAATTGTGGACTTTGACGTGCAAGTACTTTCCCTGTTCTATAGCAAAGCAATCTCAAATACTTTAGCTCATTCCCACAATAATTCCTTTGTATTTTTCATTCTACTTTCCAGATACCTAAATGACTTGTACACACTGGAACTTCGCCCTGGCTCCAGTGTGGTTGGCTGGGATATTCCAATAACATATGGTGTTTTGCCGCCTCCTCGTGAAAGCCACACAGCTGTTGTATACACAGAAAAGACAAGCAGAAAATCGCGTTTAATAATCTATGGAGGAATGAGTGGTTGTCGACTTGGAGATCTTTGGACACTTGATATTGGTAAGTGATCGTTATGAAGTTCTAGTAATTTATTGGATTTGACTTTTATATTTATTTGGATTATCTTCTAAAGAGCACTGAGACACCTGAGAACTTTCCCCACTGTGGGACAAATACATTTTCTATTATCTTAATCACATTATAAGATTCTGAAAAGCACCTTTCAGTGGTTCTAAAAATGAGAGGGTAAAAGAATGTCTTGTGTGCTCTACAAAGCAAGTGTAAGCATCAGACTTTATATATGTAACTAAAACAACAGTCTCAGGACATTCCCTAGTAGGGATGTAAAAAACTATGAATTTTCATGACCGACCACCGAGCCTCATTAACCGGTTGAAACCGGTTAACCGCGTAGTTTAAAATAGTCCACGTTCTTTGAAATAACAGCCATTTCGAGCTGCGTACTTTTCATATGTGCAGCTGAGCATTCTAATGGATCAGAGCGGAGACAGCGGCACCAAAACCCGCAACAGCTTGGGCACCTTTGCGCACAGAGAACTGCTGTTTTAATCTTCCCATTATTCTGTGCTGCGGCTTAAAGCATTTTTAAGCAAAAGACAGCTCGTCCACATGGTCAGGGCAGCGAGTGACGAGCCGCGTCTCGCAGGTCTCCGCTAAAGTTTAAAAGTGATCAGTGTGGAGCTGATGCCAAGGACCAGCAGCACAAACATGGTCCATGTGGTTTGACTGGAGCCGTGTATTCGCAACAATGCTTCGGGCTCCGTGACACAGAGGAGCGCGACAGACCGGTATGTGTGTGTGTACAATACATGTATGTATGTGTGTATATGTAAGCTATGTGTGTGTGTGCAATACATGTATGTATGTGTGTGTAAATATAAGCTCCAATGTAGTTCTGACCCGCACCAGTGTGCAACTAGCAGACGGTAACACAGGGGAGAGATGATGCGTGTGGATGTTACGTGTCAATGGAGGGGGGGGGGATGTGTGTGTGTGCGTGTACATGTGTGCGTGCATATGTGGCGCGTACGGCGTGAGAGTCGGCCCAGAGTTTACTGTTACATTGGCGCACACAGCTAGATAGGGACCCGCTCGTCACATCGTGCAAATAGGGCTTAAAATAGCGTTATGAAGAGACCTCCCCTCTCCCCCTTTTCTCTTTTTTAACCGACAGCTTTGACCGGTTAACGCTGTGACGGTCAACCACCGGTTAAACGGTCACCGATTTACATCCCTATTCCCTAGACTCAAATTGTTCGTGAAACCGGACCCACGTGAAAATACGTATATAAAGAAAATATAGGATAGGTAATCATTAGTTTAAAAGACAACATGAAGAAGGCAGCAATTGATCAATTCATTGTCAATAGTTGCCTCCGATTTGAATTTCTTTGACATATTTTTTGATTTTACTTTATCTTTTTAGATACACTGACATGGAATAAACCATCAGTTAATGGCACAGCACCACTGCCCAGAAGTCTTCACTCTGCAACTACCATTACAAACAAGTAAGTCGTATGAACATTATTACACAGTGATCCTACGTAATTCCCATAGAATGGGCATTTTGCAATGGAACTGTTTAGAAAAAAATGAAATAATAATTAACCATTTGGCAGGATGTATGTTTTTGGAGGATGGGTTCCTTTGGTAATGGATGATGTTAAAGTGGCAACCCATGAAAAAGAATGGAAGTGCACCAACACTCTTGCTTGTCTAAATCTTGGTAGGTTTAGAATTGATAATATTTTTACACCAAAACAAACTGGTTGTGATTTTATATTTCAATGTTCACTCCATAGATTCCATGTGTTGGGAAACGGTCCTCATGGACACTCTTGAGGATAACATCCCCAGGGCCCGTGCAGGTCATTGTGCCGTTTCTATCAATTCACGTCTATATGTTTGGAGTGGACGTGATGGTTATCGAAAGGCATGGAATAACCAAGTGTGCTGTAAAGACTTGTGGTACCTTGAAACAGGTATGTTTTCAAACTAGTCTTTGGTTCTGATGACTTGATTTGATATATTTACTAATGGCTTTAAATTTCAGAGCGGCCACATGCTCCAGCCAGAGTTCAGTTGGTCCGTGCCAACACAAACTCCCTGGAGGTGAGCTGGGGGGCAGTCTCCACTGCAGATACTTATTTGTTGCAGCTACAGAAGTATGACATCCCTGCAACTCCAGCTTCTCCTCTTGTGAGTGCAACACCCTCTCAGCTTGTGAACTCTCCCAAGAGTCCTGCTCCAACCGCCGCTGCACAAAGTCTTTCACACACCGGTATAAAATTTAACTCATGACTTGGTCTTTTTCAAACTGGTGCACATATGCTCAACATGTTTTTGTCCATTTTGTATCCTAGCTGTTCTAAAGGTTGCAGCGCAACAGTCTGCGGGAGCTTCATTAGTCACAGTTCGCCCCAATCAGCCTGGGAAGTCCCCATTGACGGTAACATCTCTTCCACCTGGTGTAAGAATGGTCGTTCCTGCCCAGACAACTCAAGGATCTGTGAGTGCAAAAACTATAACATGTTTAAAATGCATGACCAAGCAGTTGTAAATGTCACTATTACACACTGATGACTTCATTGAGTACACAATTTGATATAATTACATTAACCTTTCCACTCCATAGATAAACAGAACAGGCACACAAAGATGAAATGCAGAATATGTATAACTCCAAGCTTACCATTGTGCATATGCTGTGAAGAGTTCCAAATTGGTCAATAAAAGTTGTCATCATTTGTTTTCAGCCAATTGGAAGTAGCCCACAGATGAGTGGCATGGCAGCATTAGCAGCAGCTGCTGCAGCTACTCAGAAGATTCCTCCTCCTGCGGGGACTGTTCTCAATGTCCCAGCTGGTGCTACCATATTGAAGACTATGGCGGTTTCCCCCGGGACTGCTACCGTTAAAGTCGCCTCTCCAGTCATGGTACATACAGCATTTCTTATATTCTATCTTGCTTTCTATTTCTTAACACTAAATTTGTATACATTATAGGTGAGCAACCCAGCCACCAGGATGCTCAAGACCGCTGCTGCCCAGGTTGGCACAGCCACTGCAGCCTCTCCTACTACGACTAGACCAATCATCACTGTCCACAAGTCAGGGGCTGTTACAGTTGCCCAGCAGGCCCAAGTGGTCACTACTGTAGTTGGTGGAGTTACCAAGACCATCACCTTGGTCAAGAGTCCTCTCACAATGGGTGGCAGTGGAACTTTGGTAAGATAATCCACTATTTTTTATGTAAAAAAACAAAACAATATTGTTTCTATTATTTCTGTTTAAATCCATTGGGAGGAGTAACGGTTGTCCTAATTAAGAGGGATCCTTTAGTTGTCCCACAGTGGGACGACTAAAATTAATTTAACTCCATTAATGGATAAAATGTTGGCCACCGGGCTGCCTGTTCTCCAAGGTTTTCTTGTGACTCATGAAATGGAGTTTCTTTCTGTTGACAGATCTCCAACCTTGGCAAGATGATGTCTGTTGTACAAACCAAGCCAGTGCAGACCTCAGCTGTCACAGGCCAGGCCTCTTCTAACCCTCTCACACAGATCATACAGGTCAGATGAGTGAATGAGGGCAGACTGACAGGAGACATTAACCCAGAAATCCGTAGAGTATACATAATTTTTCTTCTGTTCATAGACGAAGGGTCCCCTTCCAGCCGGAACAATCTTGAAATTGGTGACCTCAGCGGATGGAAAACCGACAACTATCATCACCACATCACAAGCAGGAGGCGTAGGAAACAAGCCTACAATCCTAAACATCAGTGGTGTCTCGCCAACCACCACCAAGCAGGGCACCACCATCATTAAGACCATCCCCATGTCCGCCATCATGAGTCAGGCTGGAGGCACGGGTATTTCATCTTCAAGTTTCAATAATGTTCATATTTGTGGTGAACAAAGATGCATGATTAGAGCCAACTTAAACCAGTTGGGAATAATTTGTTAGCTGTTAGCTTGTGGGTATATATGAAGCAGGCCAATGACTTCTTTCCCCATCATTCAAATTTTCCAAACATTCTTTGTTCTGGCTTCAAATCCTCAATTTGGTGGCACGGTGGCTGAGTGGATAGCACTCTTGCTTCTCAGCATGAAGGTTCTGGGTTCGAATCTCAGTCGAAACAGGGCCTTTCTGAGTGGAGTTAGCATATTCTGCCCGTGTCTGTAGGTTTCCTCCGAGTACTTTGGTTTCCCCTACCAATAAAAACATGTGCAATAGTTCAGGGTGAACAAGTGTTTGTTTGAGTGCAAATGTGGGATGACGGATGTAAATTAGCCCATGGCTACAATCCGGAGTGATGCGTATTATTATTTACTCCCATAATGACCTTATATACTTACAATAATGTAAAGCTTTCTTGTTATTGTTTAAAAAGGCTAATTTTGTATATTCCTTCTCCCAATGCAGGTGTGACCAGTAGTACAAGTCTGAAATCACCCTTTACAATCCTGACAACCAAAGTAATGACCACTGGGACTCCCGGTAAAATCATCACTGCGGTTCCAAAATTGGCAACAGCAGGTCAACAAGGTCTGACACAGGTAAGTGTAATTATACCCTTGTCAACTTAACCCCAGGTTTAATATCAAGTGTGCCAACCACTTCACAGATAAAAGCAGGATTCTTCCATAGAATCGATAGGTTCCGGACACAAATTTCCACACTAACAATCCCCATCGAAGTTTAAGTGATTGCAAATATAAACTATACCTGGTCGCAACTATTTATAGTGCTGGAGTTTTAGCCGAAAAACACGCATTTATTTATATTAATGCATTTGTCTTGTCCTTTCTCACCACATAGCTAATTGGAGTTTCAATCTTTTATGGCCATTTCAAAAGTGAGATTAAGTTGAGTGTTTTGACAGAACTATACTCTAGTAGAGCTCTAAAACAACAAAAATGTTAAAATGTATTCTATCGCAGTTACCAATCCCTGTCACGCAAGTATAGGACTTTTCACAAATGTCAAAATTCAAATAACTAGCTTATGATAATAATGGCATGGAAATTACACAGTAAATATTGGTAAGATGAATTCACCACATCTGAAGTATATGGAGTAAACCTGGATTGATTCTGTTTCAATTGCTGAGTCCATTGCTGGTTTTAATGACCACACTCACTTTTAATTCTTTGTTTTGCAGGTGGTTCTAAAAGGCGCTCCTGGGCAACCTGGAACTATTCTTCGCACTCTGCCCATGGGCACAGTTGGTGGTGTTCGCCTTGTTACTCCAGGAAACGTGTCATCCGTCAAACCCACTGTGACTACTCTGGTTGTGAAGGGCACTACAGGTACTACACTTATTTGGTTCTTGACTTTATTAAATGTAAAGTCCATTGCCACTTTAAACCCACACGTCTGCCCTGTTGCGTTAGGTGTCACCACTCTTGGAACAGTGTCTGGTGCCGTCTCCACCAGTCAGTCTGGAGCCTCTGCAGACTCTTCCACTGCTTCGTTAGTCACCCCTATCACCACACTGGGGACTATAGCCACCCTGTCCAGTCATGTCATCAATCCAGCTGCCATTACAGTGTCTGCCCCTCAGACAACCCTGACTGCTGCCTCAACGCTGCCCTCCTCTACTATCACAGTGCAGGTATGGTTCCACTGTGCTTTCAAATGACGCTAAGTTGCAATGGATACGCTTTATTGTTTCTCTTGAGCTGCAATGAGCCCTACATTCATCCTAATAATAAGTCCAAGCCACTGAACCAGTCCCCAGCCCAAAAGCTCAACGGCATCTTATTATTACAAAATCAGTATTAAATGTAATTGTTGAATCTTTGTTTCCCAGCCCACACAGGTAACTCTTATTACTACTCCAAGTGGAGTCGAGACTCAGCCTGTGCAGGACCTCCCGGTATCCATCCTGGCTTCACCAACATCTGACCAACCCAGTTCTACTGAAGCAAGTGCAACAGGAGATGCATCTGGGACAGTTACTCTGGTGTGTTCAAACCCTCCCTGTGAGACGCACGAAACTGGAACCACCAACACTGCCACAACAGCCTCTGCTAATATGTCAGCACCTCGCGTCTGCTCCAACCCACCATGTGAAACTCATGAAACTGGCACAACAAACACTGCTACAACAGCATCGTCCAACATGGGAGTCCAGAAAGTGTGTTCAAACCCTCCGTGTGAGACTCATGTGACTGGCACCACAAACACCACCACCCAGGCCTCGTCCAATATGAGTTCTGGCCCAGCAGGATCTGTTCAGAGGGTGTGCTCAAACCCTCCATGTGAAACCCACGAGACGGGGACCACCAACACGCAGTCTACGGCCTCCTCTGATATGGGAAGTGGCCAGACCAGTACATCATCAGGTCTCGCTGAAAGAGTGTGCTCCAACCCTCCACGTGAAACCCACGAGACAGGAACCGCAAACACGCAGTCCACGGCCTCATCAAATATGGGAGGTGGCCGGACCAGTACATCATCAGGTCTCGCTCAAAGAGTGTGCTCCAACCCTCCACGAGAAACCCACGAGACGGGGACCACAAACACGCAGTCTACGGCCTCCTCTGATATGGGTAGTGGCCAGACCAGTACATCATCAGGTCTCGCTGAAAGAGTTTGCTCCAACCCTCCACGTGAAACCCATGAGACAGGAACCGCAAACACGCAGTCTACGGCCTCCTCTAATATGGAAGGTGACCAGACCAGTACATCATCGGGTCTCGCTCAGAGAGTGTGCTCCAACCCTCCACGTGAAACCCACGAGACAGGGACCACCAATACCGCCACCACTGCTACCTGCAATATGGAGACTGCTGACGACCCAGGTTTGTAAACCACATCACACACAAGATGCAGAAAATCATTTGAGAGAGATCTTCTATATTGCTTGGCTTAAACTTACATATTTAAGAAAAATAAAACATTCTGTCGTTCCAATAAAAAGTGTGTTTTCATTACATTAAAATAAAGAACACAAAGAAAACAATGGATTAATCCATAACAATTGAGTTATTAGCGGCAGCTCTTACTGTTATTCTTTCTGCTCCTAGCCAATCAGACGGAAGAAGGAACAGAAATTACCAGCCCAGAGGAGGCTGCTTCCACAGCAGCCACTAGCCTTGTGAGCTCCACCCAGGGCAGGGCAATTACTACTGTGACCCAGTCTACTCCTGCACCTGGACCTTCAGTGCCAGTAAAGACACTACTCTGCCAGTTGTTTTATTTAAAGGGATGTGAGTTCTGACAGTTTTTTATTCATTTATTTTAGTCGATCTCTTCGATTGCTGAAGGTGCAAATGCTGCTTCCAGCTCTACAGAGGAACCCATGCAAACGGAAGTAGCTCAATCAGGTGATACCTCTGCAGAAGGAGACTCTGCCATGGAGACACAGGGAGAGGCAGGTTCAGGCACAGTGATGAACCTTCCTTCAGAGCTGATGTCTGAAGGTCAAGGTACTCCCTCAATTATGGTGACTGGATTGTCAGATGAGGAGCTAGCTGTAACAGCTGCTGCTGAAGCCGCTGCTCAGGCTGCAGCAACTGAAGAAGCTCAGGCATTAGCCATTCAGGCCGTCCTCCAGGCTGCTCAGCAGGCAGTCATGAGTAAGTCCAGCCTTGTTGTCCATTGATGTTTCAGTCAGCTTTAAATGCTGATATTTCTGTGTTCAGATGAGGGGGGCTCGGCAGGAGAGGGCCAACAAACCACCAGTATCCCAATAATGCTGACACAGCAGGAGCTCGCAGCTCTGGTTCAGCAACAACAGCAGCTTCAGGAGGCTCATGCTGCTGCGCAGCAGAGTGCGGTGGACACCAGTATGCCAACTGAAGGACTTGCCCCTGCGGACAGCCTTAATGACCCCTCAGTGGAAAGCAATGGCCATAATGAAATGGCTGCTGCTGTCACAAGTGCAGTAGCGTCTTTGCTCCCACATACTGTCGCTAATAGTAAGGAAAATATATATTTTTTTATATATATTACTTCATATCATAATTACATTATGTGTCTATTGCAGCTTTAGCCCCAACAAGCACATTTGCAGGCTCTGTTTCAGTAGCAAGTCCTGCCAAGCTGCAAGCAGCAGCAACTCTAGCAGAAGTAGCCAATGGGCTAGAAGGAGAGGTAAATCATTGTTTTAAATGCAATTCGAAATATCATTATAAAAATGATAAAGAACACACAAAATCATGTAATTTCTAATATATTTATGCTATATTTTATCTTTTGTAGAAGCAAGCTCCTCAACCATCTCCAGTGAAGCCTGTTCTAAAGAAGGAAAACCAGTGGTTTGATGTTGGAATTGTAAAAGTGACAAATATGGTTGTCACCCACTACTACGTGCCATCTGATGACTCTCTGGGAGATGTAAGTTTTGTTCAGTACATCCAATATGATGATACATCTGTAATTATCCAAATCTCATCAATAATTACTGTCACATTATGTAGGATGACTCTGGTGTCATGCCAGATTACAGCCAAATGAAGAAAATGGAGCTCCAGCCTGGAACAGCTTACAAATTTCGCGTAGCAGGAATAAATGCTTGTGGTCGTGGATCTTTCTCTGAGATATCTGCTTTCAAGACCTGTCTACCAGGCTTCCCTGGAGCTCCTTGTGCCATCAAAATCAGCAAGGTGAGTCTTTGTAATATGTAATAGTCGATATGTGTTACTGAATTAGCACTAACTATGTTTGTCTAACAGAGTCCTGATGGAGCCCACCTCACCTGGGAGCCTCCATCTGTCACCTCTGGAAAGATCATTGAATATTCAGTTTACTTGGCCATCCAGAGCAGCCAGACAACAGAGGCCAAAGCCTCCACCCCAGCCCAACTAGCCTTTATGCGTGTTTACTGTGGACCCAGTCCCTCTTGCCTGGTGCAGTCTTCCAGCCTCTCAAACGCTCACATTGATTACACAACCAAGCCTGCCATCATCTTTCGCATTGCTGCTCGCAATGAGAAGGGCTACGGACCTGCTACTCAAGTTCGATGGTTGCAAGGTAAGCAGAGCCCCTCGCCTTCCAATTTTTATTATAGTAAGTGGGAGCTGTGACAAAACACACTAAAAGTATATATAATTTGGCAAACGATCAGTTTTTTTGCACTAAGTGGATTTATAGAAATGTATAGACCTTTGTGAAAGCTGTAGGTTCTCTGTCAGCTGAGGTCGAGCTGTTTTAGTTTACATTGAGTTCTACTGGACATTTTTCTGAGTAGCCCACATGAATTTAGTCTGCAGTACCACGGGAGCCCCCTGTGCCCATAGGTGGTACAGCTATAAGCTAGTTATACCCTATCCAGATTTTATTATAGATCCATGATTGGGACGTTTTCCTTGGGCAAGACACTTCACCTACTTATTCTCTTATGAATTTATGTGTGAAAGTGGTAGTGATCAGAGGGACAGATCGCTCAGAGTGGCAGCTATGGAGGACCAAAACTGTCAAAATTATAAATAAATGAATGAATAATGTCACATTCTGCCTATAATTATCAGGATAACACAACAAATCATGAGATTAAATAAATATATATTATTATTATTATTATCATACAAAGTTTTTTGGTTCCAAACAAAAAATAAAGCTTTATTTTCCTGTTCGTTCAAAGGTTAAAGAAGCTATACACAATTTTTTTTCTAAGTAGTTCATAAAAATGCTTATTACTACATGAGTTTAGGCCTTGGAGAGTGCTGAGCAGAGTCTTAGCAGCGGGGTCTAGCAAGTGTTAACCCTTTAGGCGCCAGAGTTTTTTCAAGAAAATATACAATTTTGATTTCAAGATTTCAAAAGGCTATAACTTTAAAATGGTTTGAGATAAAGGCATACTGTAAATTAGAAATATCTTCAGTTTGAACCAAACTTTGGGATGGAAGTTGATTCGTCATCTAATTTGCATATTGTGACGTCATCAAGGTGGCGGCCATTTTGGAAAATGTTAATTATTGTATAAAAACTTCAAAAAGCTGTAGTTTGGGAGTTTTTTTTTAGATCAGGGAATACTATAAACAGTCAGTGTGAAATATCTTTAGTATGAAATGAATTTGGGATAGATATAAATTCCCTGATCCAGATTATAGATAATGTTTTAGCACTGGTTCGCGGCCATACGGAATTGTATTATTTTCAAAGACCTTCAGTGATCAAGACAGCTCTCTTTATAGTTTACAGTCATGAAATCTGGAGTTTGGTTTCAATATTTCCCTTTCAAAGAAGTGGTGGGCTTACTATTTTTCTCGGTGGAAATGAGGCTCCTGGATTTATGGTTTAGAAACAGAGAGATGAAATGAATGGGCTCAGAACATGTCAGATCATCTCAACAAGAAACAACAGGCTCTTCAACACTTCTGATCCACTTTTGTGGATTATTTTCTCTCAAGAACTGCCTTGATCCTCATCATCACTGTTGGTAAAGGCAGTGAACGCGAAAAGCGATGTGTTTTTATTCCCGCGGCTCCCCCGCGACTTCTCCCGCGTCTCCCGTGTTCCCCGTGGATGTCTACCCCCGCTACTTTCTCCCACATGCCTGGTGTTATGATGCCCCTGTCCCCTCCACCACGGACCCTGCTTGGCGTTCACAGAATGCTTCTACCGCGGCCACACGGAGGACAAGCAGCCGCTGTACAGGGGCTGATTGTGGACTATGGAGCGCGGTCTCCCCGTCACCAATAATGTCCGTGTCTGCTTCACTGGACACCTGCGTGTCTTCCTCCTCTGATTCTGAGTGAGCCAGTACCAGACCAAGTACTTCTCTGGTGCTGAAGACATTGTGAGTAAAAGAAAAAACACTCTCTCCCTCTGCTCTGCTCTCGCTCCTCTCAGCTCTACCGCTGCTGCTTCGCCTCCGCGCTGCAGCGTCGCAGGTGTTTTACGAACTCAATTTACTCAAAAACTTTCAATATAACCACACCCACAAATGTTGCTCATATTACAGGCACACATGTCCACTAACCCCTGGTGAAAAGTATTAACAAGATTCTGCACCACATTTTTACATACAGCCTGTTTAAGTGAGCAATGTTGCTTGTCGCAATATTGCGACTTTGGCGCTTAAAGGGTTAACTAACAGAAAAAATGAGCTGTGCATTAGTTAAACAAAACAATGAAGGATATTAAAAATATCAATATATACTTACACAACAATCATAACCCATATGCAACACAGGATAAAGATTTTCTCTTACGGGTTGTCCATCAGGCCACCACGGCACGGTGGCTGAGTGGATAGCACTCTCGCCTCTCAGCAATAAGGTCCTGAGTTTGAATCCCGGTCGGACCAGGGCCTTTCTGAGTCGAGTTTGCATGTTCTCCCATGTTCTCTGCGTAGGTTTCCTCCAAGTACTTCGGTTTCCCCTACCACTAAAAACATGTACAATAGATCTGGCATGTGCCTCCTGTACTGGCGACTTCACTCCAATCTCTGTGTGGAGTGAGAGACAAATGCCAAAAATAACAATTGTAAACCGCTTTGTGACTCTGGTCTGTGAAAGGCGGTATATAAATAAAGATTACTTACTTACACACCTGGAATTGAAGAAAAATACATTAGTAATTCACTGGTTTTGAGGTTTTTATTTTACTTAATAAGGATGATCTTGTGGGATGTGAAGCCAGAGCTCTCAACTCGTGACCCCCACGTAAAATGAAAATGTATTAATAATTGAAAATAAGGCCAGTTCATTTAACGAATGCGTTATTGTTTTTGTGTAAATGCTTATCTAAAAGCATTACTGTGTATCACAATGAACAGTTTGCTAACTTTACCTTATGTCACTTTACCTTATCTACTTATTATCCTGCACTATTTAACTGTACAGTATATAACTGCACTACTACATATATATATTTTGACTGGTATTGAAGCATTTTCAGCATCTACAGCTAGTTATGTTAGCTAAGAAACATAGCTACTACTTATTTGTATATATTGTGTGTGCTCCCTGTGTGCTCTTACTACTGTCCTATATGTGCGCTGCAACATCAAAAATTCCCCACTGTGGGACGAATAAAGGAATTCTTATCTTATCTTAACTTCTGGCCAATTCCAGAAAGAATCCCACAAGCGCCACTTTGCGAATTACTTATTCGCAAATTCGCAATTACTAATGTCAAATCCAACGTAAACAAGGACAAACATGAAATGAATGCACATATGCAGAAAGGGCATTACAGGTCCTGTCAAGAGCAATGTCAGAGCTTTTGTATCTGACTAAAAGGCTACAGAGGCTAACAGGCCAACAGGCTAACGAGGCTTGCAAATGTAGCCGTTACTTTTTACACTCATGTCACTTATAAACAGCAACCATTGGTTTTCTCAAATGTAATAATCAAAGCTAAACTTACCACTGGGTTTATACAGTGGGTTAGGGTTGCGAAAGTATTTGGCCCCCTTGAACCTTTCAACATTTCGCCACATTTCAGGCTTCAAACATAAAGATCTAAAAATTTAATTATTTTGTCATGAATCAACAAGTGGGACACAATCGTGAAGTGGAACGAAATTTATTGGATAATTTAAACTTTTTTAACAAATAAAAAACTGAAAAGTGGGGCGTGCAATATTATTCGGCCCCTTTACTTTCAGTGAAGCAAACTCACTCCAGAAGTTCAGTGAGGATCTTTGAATGATCCAATGTTGTCCTAAATGACTGATGATGATAAATAGAATGCACCTGTGTGTAATCAAGTCTCCGTATAAATGCACCTGCTCTTTGATAGTCTCGGGTTCTGTTTAAAGCGCAGAGAGAACCATGAAGACAAAGGACCACACCAGGCAGGTCCGAGATACTGTTGTGGAGAAGTTTAAAGCCGGATTTGGATACAAAAAGATCTCCCAAGCTTTAAACATCTCAAGGAGCGCTGTGCAAGCAATTATATTAAAATGGTAGATTTGCAGTGGTCTGATACTCCTTCCAAGACCCGGCCGTCCCTCCAAACTTTCATCTCAAACAAGAAGACTGATCAGAGATGCAGCCAAGAGGCCCATGATCACTCTGGATGAACTGCAGATAACTACAGCTGAGGTGGGAGAGTCTGTCCATGGGACAACAATCAGTCGTGCACTGCACAAATCTGGCCTTTATTGAAGAGTGGCAAGAAGAAAGCCATTTCTCAAAGATATCCATAAAAAGTCTCGTTTAAAGTTTGCCACAAGCCACCTGGGAGACACACCAAACATGTGGAAGAAGGTGCTCTGGTCAGATGAAACCAAAATCGAACTTTTTGGCCACAATGCAAAACGATATGTTTGGCGTAAAAGCAACACAGCTCATCACCCTGAACACACCATCCCCACTGTCAAACATGGTGGTGGCAGCATCATGGTTTGGGCCTGCTTTTCTTCAGCAGGGACAGGGAAGATGGCTAAAATTGATGGGAAGATGGATGGAGCCAAATACAGGACCATTCTGGAAGAAAACCTGTTGGAGTCTGCAAAAGACCTGAGACTGGGACGGAGATTTATCTTCCGACATCCATCTCTGACATGTCTCAATGACTACCGCCCTGTGGCCCTCACGTCTGTTCTTATGAAGACTTTTGAGCGGCTCGTGCTGGACTTCATTAAGAGCCAGATCCCTGTGAGTGTTGACCTGCTCCAGTTTGCTTACAGACAGAACAGGAGTGTGGAGGATGCCATCTCCTTTGCTCTGAACTCTGTCTACAGTCACCTGGACACTAGTAAATCTGTCGCGAGAATGCTTTTCATTGATTATAGCTCTGCTTTTAATTGTCTTGTCCCAAGCATATTGGTTGAAAAGCTCATGTCTCTCGGTTTAAGTGTTGCCATGTGTAAATGGATTTTTAGCTTTTTAACCCTCTATGCACATGGTTAATTTTGGGGAACTTTCCTCGCCTGGTTTTCTTTGTGTATAATTGTTCATAAAACAGTCATCTTTTGATGCAGAGTCAAGCAGTATACTTTGTTTTTTTCAGTACAACCTGGGGTTTTAGAATATTCATATTGTAAAGCTGTCATATGAATTATATAAAAATTGTGGAATCATGAAGACAAAGAAAAAAATCAAACGGAAAATCAATTTAACAAAAATGTATTGAAAAAACACAATGAAATGCTATAAACAACTTTTTACACTGCATAGAAATGTTATTTATGGTCTTGGGGATAATGGGGAAAAAAATTGAACCTCCTAACTATTATACTTTTTACAAAATTCCACTATAAAAGCAAAAAACTCTGTACTCCTGATGCCCTTCCTGAAGCAGTTTGTCTATAATGCTGGGGTTGCTTCTGTAGTACAGCTGTAAAAAACGTAAAACATAAGAAACTGAGCCAAAAAAAAAAAAAACATCAATTATTTATATAATAGATATATTTATATACATCATATACACATAATGTAATTTTACTGTATTTATTATCGTCTTTATCAATAATGCGCACTCTTCAGCCGGTTATTGCAATCGCAGCTGTAGTTTCAACTGTGGGACAACAAGTACAGACAGAGGAGTGAGAGATCACACTCTCTGACGATCTTTGGCAGTCCCCGTGTGTTTGTATCTCACAGCTGTTTGTACCTCACGGGTCACGCTTTGGACACGGACTTTCAGACAAACGTAGTTTATCCTCCGTGCATCGCACAGACAAATCAAAACTAGTTTCGGAAAGCCCTGAATACGTACTTCACAGAGGAAAAAAAAAAGTATGTTGCTACGTTTTACCGTTCGCGAGTAAATTGATCATTTGTAAAACATGTGCGCGTGCATCGGCACCGATGCACGCGGGCATATAGGGTTAACTGACAGATCTCAGAGAGTGAAAATCAATGACTGTTTTTCTGATGTCGTTTCTGTGAGCACTGGTTCTCCTCAGGGATATATTTTGAGTCCTTTGCTTTTTACTTTGTACACTCACGACTGTGTGGCTTCCTCTGACTCAAACTTGATCGTCAAATATGCTGATGACACCACCATCATCGGTCTCATCAGTGACAATGATGATTCCTCTTATAGAGCAGAGATCGAACATGTTTTTCAGTGGAGGAAAGTAAACAATCTCCAGCTGAACACTGCAAAAACATGTGAACTTGTCTTTGACTTCAGTCGTAGCAGTTCTCACACTCCTGTTGTTATTGACAACTCCCAGGTGCAGATCGTAGAGGAGTGCAAGTTTCTGGGTTTAACTCTGTCGAACGACCTGAAATGGGTTAAAAACACTGACCGAGTTGTTAAGAAAGCTTGTCAGCGGCTCTTCTTTTTGCGGAAACTTAGAGAATTTACCACTAACTCTAAGATTCTGCTTAACTTTTATCGCTGCACCATTGAGAGTTTACTTGTTGGTTCTGTGTCTGTGTGGTTTGGAAACATCACAGATAAAGAAAAGAGAGCTTTAAACAAGGTGCTCCGCTCTGCAAAGAGGACCGTGGGCTGTGAGCTTCCTGTTCTGGAGGTTCTTTATGAATCCAGACTTTTAAACAGAGCTCTTAAAATCATCAATGACTCTTCTGGCCACCCTGGGAAAGCCATGTTCCAGCTTCTTCCCTCTGGCAGAAGATGTCGGTCGCTGAGATGCAAGACATCTCGCTATGCTAACAGCTTCTTTCCACAGGCTGTTAGGTGCCTAAACAGAGCACTTTAATTCCTGCTTTTACCCCTTGTATCGTTTTTGTTGATCGGTGCCACAGTGTCAGCTATTTTTTTTATTTTTTTATTCTTTTATTTTCAGTGTATGTGTATTTTATATTACATTGTATCGTGCTCTTTAGTCTGTCGGTGCCCACAGAGTACCTTTTTTGCAAATGTATTCCAATGTAGTTTTTATACTGCACATGGCTAATAAAATGAATCTGAATCTGACAGCCACGGGACAAACAGCTTCACACAGCTACTTCCAGCAGGACGGCACCGCGGTAATGGGAGGCGATTGCTTTAGTCTCGCTGTCTGTGGTCCGCCCCCTTCATTTGCATTGCTTTTCAAGACACAAGAAAATGTGTTGTGAAATAATTAAACAGAACATCAATTAAAATAAAATATGAAGAAAATAAATACATGAGGAAAGAAAAAAAATTAGATTTTATTATTTCTTTGGGCACAAAACTGCAGTTAGATAATAATAAAAATATTTATTTTAATCTTAACCTTTGAACGAACAGGAAAATAATAAAGCTTTATTTTTGTTTTGAACGTTGTATAATAATTATTTATTAAATCTCATGATTTGTTGTGTTATCTTAATAATTATTGGCAGAATGTGAAATTTATTTATTTATAGCCTCACTTCTGTGGCTACTTTTAAATTGCATTATCCATTCACAAAAAACACACTGGCTATTAAAATGTGTCAAACTAAATTTTTATTTTATTGCATTATACCATTGACTTCATATTTGTTTTTGTTTTATTATAGAATCTGGCAAAGATGTTTCATCAGCAAAACCGGCGCCTAAAAGACCCGGAATGTCTCCTGATGGGTAAGAGCTGAGCATTGACAGTTAAAACAGACTCGTGTGATGCACAACTTACTCTTGTTTTTGTGCCTTTGTAGCAAAGCGGCTGGTCCAAAGAAAGCTAGGACGGATCAGTGACCAGACAGGAGATCTCTCCCTGTCTTAAGTCCCCACTTTACAATTCTTTTACCAAGAACACAGCCTCCACGCTCTCCTCATTATCTGTATGTCTCAGATCAAGAATGCAATCAAGACAAATCTATGAGTTTTCCCTCTCTTGTAGATACCCCCCTCTCCCTGGTTCATTTGGTTGTACTAATTTTAGAGAAATGTAAACTAGAAGCACATTATTATAACTCCTGCCGTCTTTTCCCACCTCCACTTGTTTCTGCCTTGTTTCATTAGAGAAGAGAAAAAAAAGACTTTTTCACAAACTGGGAACCAGCCTCAGCGTGACATGACCTTTTTACCTGGGAGACGTAGAAAGGGACTACAATAAATGATGTACAGTGTTGAGACGCTGCTGTCGTGCGGCAGCAGTGGAACGAGAGGAAAAACATGTATGGAAAACGAAGCACTTGTTCTTCACGCAAAGGACATCATTATTTTCCTTCATTTTTTTTTTTTTTAGTTTGAGAAAATGTTGTTCCATAAAGAAGTCTGCTTTGTACAGCCATCCTACTGAACTCTAGTGTCCTGGCTCTTCATCACTGTGCGCTTTGAACCCCCCGAGGCGACGACTGGTGCTCAGACAAGACGAGAAAGACCCACGGAGAAGTGCAGAGGAAAAACTGCTGTGACTGAGACTTGCGGCACTAGAACATCGTGCAAAACCCTTCCCAAAAAATGAAGCAAGCAATGAAGCAGATGATTTTTTTGTGTAGTTTATTTTTGTATTTTTTTTAAAAAGCTTTTCCCTCCTGTTGCAACGTGTGCGTGTGTGTACATTAAAAAAACCTTTTAAACTGTTCATCCCCCATAAAATTGTCTTTGAGAAATTCACATGGCAGCGTTCTGGAGGCCACTGTATTTTTAATATTTCAGTTAGTTGTACGTTCTGGACACAGCAGTTAGAGAGGCATTTGTATATGTTCTAAGCAGAGGTTATAGGAGTGAAGGGAACTTTTGAAGTGGACCCATTGAGAGGATAGTTTTCTTTTTTTTCTATATATTGTTTGCGACATCTTACTCAATATTTGTACTGCCATGCCAAACTTAAGCTGGGAGTTATGAAACCTCTTTTTATGCTTATTAATATATACATTTTAATTATTAGTAGATCCGATTCCCCATTCCTTCCACTGTATTAAACAAAATAAATTTTATGCTTTTCTTACGTGACTATTTCAGAAACAGATGTGCATGCAACTAACATGACGATCTTCGAATGGATTTTGCATAATGCTGCATAGCTGGAGTGTACACTCTTGTAGAATATTCTTGCTTTATCAAGGAACTAATCAACTACAAGAGAAAAAGTTGGCCTTTTATATTATAACCTATAAACTGTTTTACATGTCTGTCATTTCAAATGCCTTTTGTGTAATAACTGAAAGAAACCTTTATATAAATATACAGTGTTCCTAATCGGTTTGAATATACTTTTTTTGGGGAATTAACTCAGACTTTAAACCATTTCGTTCCCAACCAACTTGTACACAAATGCTTTTAAATCGATTAAACTGTTAATTAAACTGATAACTGTTTGTATGGGCCAATTTAGTGGTAATGGTAAGCACCAGTATTCATTTGTTGCTGAGACTTTACGAGCAGTCCTTCTGTGAGACTTGCACTTGGGTCTAATCCTGATTTCTCTTATGAACTTTGTTTTCATTATGCAACCATCATTTTGTGCTTGTCAGTGTGTCTGTTGAACAAAACTAGACATGCATGCAAAAAGCAGTGTATTTCATTAGTAACGCCTTAATTTAGATAAACTCTCAAGGTTCTCAAAGGTAAAAAAAAAAAAAACTTGTTTGTTCCTCTCTCCACGTGGTATACAATTGTCCTTTCCTTCCACAGTATCTTTGCGGGGTCACGTTGTGGGGTGATCCGTTTTTGGATGGGCACGTCCTCAGCACTGACAGTTGTTGCCGGTCTCTCTTGGCTGTTTGCAGGTTATCTGGAAATGTCCTGTATTTTCCAATGTGTGTTTTTTGTACTGTAGGGAGTAATGTATCTTTTATCATCAAAAATAAAACAATGTTCAATGAAGCAAAGGCTTGTGTCCTTGTGTCCAGTCTGTACATGTGTCTACAGTGACCTGAAAATGTGAAGCATTTGGAATTTCTCTCATTTCTGCATAAAATCACCATTAGATGTGATCTGATCTTTCTCAAATTCACAAGGATGAAAAAACATGGATTCATATTTTAATGATGTTTGCATACTAACGATGACAGAAGTGGGAGGAATAAGTAGCTGAACAATCACATTTAATAACTGGTTGTTCACCCAGTCAATCAGCATCCATTCATATCTATCTGTGTGGAGTTCACATGTTCTTGCTGTGTCCGCATAGGTTTCCTCCGGGTGCTCCGGTTTGCCCTATCACAAAAAAAAAAAGCACAATAGTTCAAGGTGAATGAGTGTGTGTTTGTGAGAGTGACTGCAGCGGCAATGGATGCAAATTAGACCAAGTCTACAATCCAGTGAGGTGTGTTCATGAACATGCACAACATTAACAACCAAATAAACAATAAATAAAATGTCTGGCATGTATTGCTGTCTTTTTATAAAAAATTGAATAAAGAATTCAGCATTTCACTCTGGACCAGAGCAAAGAAAATGCTCCCAACCTGCGTACATCAACCAGAGGAGTAGAAACCAGCTCATCACTGACTCCACCTCTGCTGCTGTGACCTAAAGTGCTATTGCATGTTATTACTATTGCTAGCTACTTTTAGAATTATGTATCTATTTGTTTTGTTTGTATGGATGCATGTGTTTTTGCTGCTACTGGACACCTGAATCTCTATCTGTCTATCTATCTATAGGTCATGCCACAGCATCTCATTTGGGATCAAGTCACTACTTTGACTTGGCCACCCCAGAATGTAGTAGTAGTAGTTTATTTTCATTTTCTTTGGCCAATATGTTTTTATCTCAGGTCACATATTTTCAAAGGTCGTATACATATTTTACAGTAAGAACTTTTTTTTTTTTTTTTTTTGTAGAATTTTAGTGCTAAATAATGAACGTTGTTCTTGATTCACTTTTGTGTTTTTTACATTGTTCTGTTGCAGAATTCATAATGTTGTTTTTTTTTTTTTTTTTGTTCTGTGGAGCGTCCAAGTGCCTTATTGTGAACATAAATATGCTGCAATGTTTTTTTCACTCAGCAGTGGCTTCCTCCATGGAGTCCTGAGCACACAAATATTGGACTGTGTCAGTGATTTCTCAGTATTTAGTGGACACTCTTGAGTTTGGTGGACGGACACTTCTTGAGAGAGAAGCAACACTCTCCATTTGTAAATAGTTTCACTAACTGTGGATTAATGAAATGGTTCTGTAATCTTTCTCAGCTTTATACAAACCAACAATGTGAGGCGACAGTGGCACAGTTGGTAGAACATTTGCCTTTGAGCCTGAATGTTGTGGGTTCAAGCCCACAACACGACTTTCTCCACCACGTTGTTTCACGTCGTTGTGGAAAGACACTTAACCTCTGGGAACACCTGATGCCACAGTGGGGCGACTGCGGCTGTAAAGTGCCAAACTGCCGTTGTGTCCTGAGGCAAGATACTTTACCCCCACTGCCTAGAATGAGTCTGGTGTGTGTGTGAATGGTTGGTGGTGGTCGGAGGGGCCAATGGCACATGCTGGTTGCCTCGCTTCTGTTAGTGTGCCCCAGGGCAGCTGTGGCTACAGTATGCATTATTATTAACAATCTTGATTGCAGGTCTTCAGAGTGCTCTTCTGAGCAAAGCATGATGCACAGCAGACAATGCTTCTCATCAAGACACTCGTGTCACCAGGAGTGTGTTTTATAGTGGCCAGAGCAGCTGTCCATTCATTGCTTTCAAAGTCTCCTGAGGCAGAATGTTCAGTTACTTATTCCTCCCCCTTCTGTCATTGTTTGCATGTTATCTTTATTATAAATATCACATCCTAGAGATCAGATCATATTTGATGGGGATTTTACGCAGAAATGTGAGAAATTCAAATTCCGTCATATACTCCTTCAACCGGTGCATACGTGTGCATAGAAATAAACAAGACTATATGGCATTTACCTGCATTTCTGAAAAATTACACAATGCCGCTTTAATGCTGTGGTTAGTTTTGATCTATGTTTTTCAAAGATGCGCTTTATTCTCCTGTAAGTTATGATGCAAAAACTGTTTCAAGAAGTACTGTACATGTGAAATATGTGGAAAAAGTGAACTCAACAGAGAGCAAGTGAAGGGAGAGAGGATTAGCATGGGATAAGCACAAGTTTCTCTTATTTTCTGTGAATAATAGTTTGTATATGTTGTGAATGTTTGCATTAAATAAACATTTGCAAATAAAGGGACATAACCTTAGATAATTCTATAACAATAAAAACTAATCCTACTTTCTATAAGAGGGACTCTATGATATTCTTTATGGGGTTCTTTGGCTACAGTCCGTTACAGGTCAGTCCTTTAACAGAATTATTTTTGTAATTCACAAGTAGAAAATAATCACGGGCAATTCATCATTCCGACACTGCCTTAAAATGAATCACTTTAATCCCAGCCCGTGACAGTGACAGATGACTCCCAGCTCTTACCCAGAGTTCCCTTTGAGGATAACTTTGAACATCACGGCTGCTCCCACCCGGTCAGGCATGGGCTGGGTCATGGATCTATTTCAAAGTCTTTGCTCTGCACACCGTGCGTCCACAGCACAGGACAAAATGAAAGTTATGGCCGCCAGGGGGCAGCGGTCCATATGTTTCCACCGCACACAGACTGTAAAAATTAGTCTATAATGCAAATCCGACAAACACATGCAGTGCTTCTCAACTGGTGGGCCGGGACCCTAAAGAGATCTAGTAAAGAGAGCCGGTTTAAAACATTGGCATTTACGCTGAAAAATCACATCGAATTAAGCAAATTGATCAAAATTGTGTACGGTAAAGAAATTATTTCTAAACACACTGAAAATTGTGCCAACATAAAGAATTAATTTATTTGAAATAAAATTAAAAGTATGCCTCATCTTCTTTAATTAGTCCATGGAAATATAAAATGTATGGGATTTTCTTTTATTTAAATATTGAAATCTATACATCTAATGTTAAAGTGTACTGTTCCATTGTCCAATCAGAGTAGGCTGCTGCATTCTGAATACCTATTCTTCTTTTTACTTTTATAATTGTACAATGTAACAATGCTGCAAGGGCATGACCAGTGGGGGCGGGTCCCGCGGCACAAAAGTGGCCAAAATGACGTGCGCTGACATGCTTGCAATACCACCCCGGGCCGGTGGGGGTGGACCCGGAAAAAAAATTAGCCAGTGCTAACCTATAGCATTAGCTGACCTCTCGAAAACGTCTTTATAGGATGGTTCAAAAGTTGGCTCTTGGCCCAAAGCTCCGTTCCACATGTGTGTCATTGCTTAAGCCTAGTGTACACTTGCGCGGCGCAGCTTACGTTAGCGGTTGCGGTGGACCTACGTAAGCACAATTGATGTTATACTGGCGCGTTCCCCTTACGGAGTTTTGAGGAGAATGTTGTAATCCCACAACAAACCACATGAGGGCGATCACACAGGAGCGGTCCCATTTACGCTGCTACTTTGTCCTCTTCAGAACAACAATAGCAAACAAAGCTGTTTGAGTTCATTACACGTGTTTCTACTGTAGGCTTATGTGATAGTTTTATGGATTCATTATTTTATAAGTCATTTCAACTGTGATGCTGTGAATAAAGACACAGTTCTTGTTGGAAACAGTTATTATTAAATAGTTTTCAGCACAAACAGCAAAACAATAATAGTGGTAAATATCTGAGACAAACATGAACGATTTACGAGTGCAGGAGGAAAGCAACAAACGCAGCTACGATTCAAACAAAGACAGGAACAGTGCAAAACAAACGACTGCACAGTTTATAAGTTATATATATATGTTAGATATGTAACGAGGGGGGGGGGCTATGAAGGTGTTTGGAAGCGGAATGAAATTTGACCGGAAAAATAACTATTGCAAAAAAAGAGATTGAGTGACCGGGTGAGAGCACACTTGTCTACCAAGGAGGACAAAAAGGTCGTGGCAAGTTATTAAAATTTAATGCAAGGAATAATTAAAAGAGTAAAAAAATGCCCACAAATAAAAACACTGTGTTAAAAGTCCATTAAAAACAAGGTGGGCTAAAAAAAAGGTTAAAACTACTAAAAGGCACGGTCCACGGTCAGGTGCAGGCAGGTCCCACTCCCTCCTGGTCCAGGGCAGCACTCCAACCTGGGTCACACGCACCGGGCCACCTAGAATGCAAAGCATACGCCAGTACGGGGGTCCGAAGCTATAAGGCCTTAGGCTACGATGGTGGAGTGTCGCTACAATACTTACACACAAGGCAGAGTTATCCTCTGCCCCTGCGTGTGTTCAGCGTCACAACACTCCTTCACTTAGTCTCGACTCCTCCCGTCTGGCTCTCGTCCTCCGTACGCCGAGACACCTACGCGGAAATCACTAGCGGCAGTCAAACGTTCTAAACAGTGATGTGCTCGATCTAACTTTATCCGACAAGTGTTACTATGTCCCCAAAAGGTACTTACACGGAAGGCAGAGTTCTCCTCTGCCTCTGCGTGTATATCGCCTCGCAACACTTGCGGTCTCAGCGTGCTGTAGTCCCGATGCGTGTGCCGTCCTGCTCGTCCTGCTTGTGGTGGGGTGCCGCGGCTTTCCTGCTCCTGCGTGCTTGTTGTCTCTCTGCCTCTCTCTGTGTCTGTCCTGTCGTGGCTCCTGCGCTCCTTTTATTTGCTCCAATTTCCGCCAGACACAGGTGCTTTTGATTGTCCCGCAGCAGGGATTGGGGTAAAGCCATGTGATAAAAACATGTGACTATAGCGAGTCCTTAAAACTATAAATAAGGTTAAAATGCACTGCAAGATAAAAACACAAAACCACAGCACACGATAAAAACAAAAATAAATGCCAAGTCACTTGTTCTTATTCACATCCCCCCACATTCTAAGGTTGTCAGTCCCTGCAACATAAAAACAGTTCAGTCTCTGTACCGTGCCGGCGGTTGTCCAAGAGTAGAACGGTTTGACCTTCTAGGGGCCATGTCCATAACGTCCTGCTCAGCTGGTCTAAAAGGTAAAAAGCCATAAAACACGGGTAAAACAGGTCCTTGGTCCTGAGGCAGTTCCGCAGCTGCCTGTGGGAGTACAGCTGGAGGTAAGGTGCATAGTTTTAAAGAGTTTCTGTGCAAGGTTTGTTCACGGCCACCTCGCTCAGGGCGGACTCTGTACACCAGTCCTGTGCCTCCCATTTGCTCCACAACAATGTGAGGGTCTGAGGACCACCAAGGTGCCAGCTTACCTCTGCCTCGCCTATTTCTAAAGCGTACCAGTACCCTCTCACCAGGCAAGAAGGGCAAGGCTTTTGCTGACTTGTCGTACTGTTCCTTTTGCTGGGATGCTAAATTACCCGTTTTCTCTCGTGCAATGCAATAGGCTACAGACATTTTGTGTTGGTGGTCCTGGACCCACTCATTTACACTGTGACTGGGTTGTTGGGGGCTAACAGCTAGGTCTACATCAACAGGGAGACGCAAGTGACGACCGAACATTAAAAAGGACGGAGCATAACCAGTAGCGGAATGTACAGTATTATCATAAGCGTGCACAAGCTCTGGCAAGTACTGCGGCCGGCGATTCTGCTTCTCTTCCTCTAAAGTGCGCAACATTTTGAGCAAGGTCTGATTAAAACGTTCAGCGCTGCCATTGCCGGCCGGGTGATAAGGTGTAGTCCGACTCTTAGTAATACCATAAGTGTCGCAAAGTTCTTTCATTAAGGACGTTATTGTCAGTAAACACAGTGAATTGCGCTCCTGTCAAATAGTCCTTGAACTTTTCCGTTATAGCCCACTTAAGTGCCAACAGTTCCAACTTGAACGAGCTGTAATTAGCATCCGTTGCGCTCAGTGGGGTGCAGGCTCCTGCTTGCGTAAGCGATTACACGCTCCCGCCCTTCTTGCACCTGGGCAAGCACAGCTCCAAGTCCATCATGACTAGCATCAGTGTATACCACAAATGGCTGGTCAAAATTAGCATAAGCCCAAATAGGGGCCTTAGTCAATTCAGTCTTTAAGGTGTCAAAGGAAGCTTGGCATTCAGAGGTCCATTGCACTTTGTGCGCTTGAGACCATTTGTCCGCAGGAACGCCAGCCAACAGGGAATTCAGGGGGCGTGCGATTTTAGCAAACCCAGACACAAACCTCCTGTAATAGCCTGCTAGTCCCAAAAATGCTCTTACTTGCTTGATTGTGGTTGGTACAGGCCAGTCTAGGACAGAGTTAACTTTTTCAGGGTCAGGTCTTACACCACGACGATCAACTACATGTCCCAGAAACTTGACCTCAGACTGCAGCAGCTTACATTTATCAGAACGGAGCTTTAATCCATGTCGCCACAACCGGTTGAAGACCTCATCTAGGTGCTGTAGGTGAGAGGAAAAGTCAGGTGAATAGATGATTATGTCATCCAAATAGACGAGCAAAGACTCCGCAATTTGACCACTTAGACACTGTTGCATAAGTCTTTGGAACGTTGCGGGAGCGTTACAAAGGCCAAACGGCATGCGCTCAAATTCAAACAGCCCTAGTGGAGGAGTAAAAGCAGTCTTTTCTTGATCCTGTGGGTGCATCTCAACCTGCCAGTAGCCACTGGCGAGGTCAAGGGTGGTAAACCACTCTGCTCGGCTCAAACTGGTCAGAGTCTCTTCTATCCTTGGCAGTGGGAATGCGTCCTTGTGTGTTACTGCATTTAGCTTTCTGTAGTCAACACAAAACCGTAAACTCCCATCTTTCTTCCGCACCAAAACTATGGGTGCTGCCCAAGGGCTACAGCTCTCTTTGATGACTCCCTTCTCCAACATACCTGCTAACAGGGACTTCACCTCTTTGTAGAGCGAGGGTGGAAGCGGTCTGTACCTTTCTCTGGTAGGCGCAGAATCACCCGTGTGGATGCGATGTTGTACTGCGTTGGTCCGGCCGAAGTCCTCATCGTGCTTTGCGAAGACCTTCTCCCATATATGCAAAAGCGCACCAAGCTCTTCCTGCTGCTGCTCAGACAAGTCAGTTCGGTTAGATAGGTTTCTCACCTCCTCGGGGAGGCCATGTTGTCCAGGGTCAGATGTGGTGTGGACCAGGGCCACTTCAACCACCCCATCTTCCTCCAGAGACAGGCTCACATCGTCAGGACCGTGCACATCAGCAGAATCAATTTGGTAAAGGCGTCCAAGTTTCTGATAGCGGCCTATTGTCCAGCTGTAAGGATGTGGGTTACAGACACGTATTGGGATTCTGCCGTTTCTTACCACTCCGATGGTTCGGGCCACACCCACTTCGCCAGCATTTGGCAGTGCCTCGACCAGGGCACAGTAGTCTGCGCCGTCAGGGCCCATCCGGGTTTTACCCCACACAAGCAGCTCGCTGTTAGGAGGGACAGTGAAGGCCCGCCCACCAGACAGCCGCACGTGCCCTAGGAACCCATCCTCAGCGACAGTAGCTTCAACGCGGCGACAGGTGGCGAAGGCATCTCGCCAGGGCTTCCCAAGTTTCTGTGGAGGAAGGGCAGACTTTCCGGGCCATTTAAAGAATGCATCCCAACAAGCCATCACAACATTCATTCCAACAATAAGGGGATGCGTACAATCCTCATCTCTTACAATCACTACTCCACGTCCAGGAATCTGTGTCCCTTCGACTGCCAAGTCAAGCACGGCATACCCAATATACGGGATCTCCAGACCATTAGCTGCTCTCAATTTAAACAGTACAGGTGTCCTTCCAAGCTTAGCCTGGGTAAAATGTTCATTGAACACACTCTCGGCCATTAAAGTTACTTGTGACCCTGTATCTAGCAGCCCTTCCAATTCAACTCCTTCAGCAGTGATTTTTTATTGTTGGACATTGGCCTATGAATGTCTCTGTGGCCCTCGTCTGTGCTGTTGGACCAGCCACCCCTGTCGAACGGACCTCAGCGGCAGGGACAGCTAGTTTAAAGCTGGCCCTGAGGCAGATGTCGTCCGACAGTTATCTGGCTATATGTCCAGCTTTATTGCACAGTCGACAAATGGGCCTACCTCGTTCATCCCGTTGGTTGCGTGGGGGTGATCGGTAGTAGCTCCACGGTGTTACTGGCAGCTCTGCGGCGGTTGCAACCGGTGACAAGTGAGGTTTGAGCTCCCTTATTAGTTCCTGTGCCAATCCCTTCATCTCAGCCTTCACTTCCTCCATTATGTCACGCTTGAGGGTCTCCTTCCAGTCCAAATATGGTTCCTTTGAAAAACTAGACTTATTATTGACAATGGAGCACGTTACCTCTGATGCAGAGCTGCCATATTCAGAGTCCAACAACAGCGCCTCCTCTCGCAGCGCTGCAAAATCTGCATCTGGGTGCCGACGAGCATACACTTTTAGCGCCTGTGTCATTGGTCCTTCATGCAGTCCTAGAAGCAGCTGATCTCTCAGGGCTGCCTCGGAGGGGGGGTCGTCATGCCGCCGTAAAAGACTGGACCGTTTCACCCGGTTTTTGAGCACAACAAAAAAATTGTGACCTAACAACAGATGTCGGGGTTTGGTCACCATAGAGGGAGCCAAGATACGCAAACATTTTTCGAGCTGTGTCTTTTTCGTCATCCTCTAGGACACTGACTTGACGCTTGGCTTCACCGGCTAATGCTCCCAACACAATAGCAACCTTTCTAGGCTCAGTTAGCTCTTGAGACCCCAACAACCCTTCCATTTGTTCTTTCCAATCACAGAGTTTTAAGTCATCCCCTGGCCCTTTAAACTTAGGGAGCCAGGGGGCACCAGGATATACTGGCATCATCATGGCTCCTTCCTCCCTGGCAAACAAGTGTGCTCGAGAACCAGATCCTGCCAGCAACGCCAAATTATGTAACGGGGGGGGGGGGGGGGGGGGGGGGGGGGGCTATGAAGGTGTTTGGAAGCGGAATGAAATTTGACCGGAAAAATAACTATTGCAAAGAAATAGATTGAGTGACCGGGTGAGAGCACACTTGTCTACCAAGGAGGACAAAAAGGTCGTGGCAAGTTATTAAAATTTAATGCAAGGAATAATTAAAAGAGTAAAAAAATGCCCACAAATAAAAACACTGTGTTAAAAGTCCATTAAAAACAAGGTGGGCTAAAAAAAAAGGTTTAAAACTACTAAAAGGCACGGTCAGGTGCAGGCAGGTCCCACTCCCTCCTGGTCCAGGGCAGCACTCCAACCTGGGTCACACGCACCGGGCCACCTAGAATGCAAAGCATACGCCAGTACGGGGGTCCGAAGCTATAAGGCCTTAGGCTACGATGGTGGAGTGTCGCTACAATACTTACACACAAGGCAGAGTTATCCTCTGCCCCTGCGTGTGTTCAGCGTCACAACACTCCTTCACTTAGTCTCGACTCCTCCCGTCTGGCTCTCGTCCTCCGTACGCCGAGACACCTACGCGGAAATCACTAGCGGCAGTCAAACGTTCTAAACAGTGATGTGCTCGATCTAACTTTATCCGACAAGTGTTACTATGTCCCCAAAAGGTACTTACACGGAAGGCAGAGTTCTCCTCTGCCTCTGCGTGTATATTGCCTCGCAACACTTGCGGTCTCAGCGTGCTGTAGTCCCGATGCGTGTGCCGTCCTGCTCGTCCTGCTTGTGGTGGGGTGCCGCGGCTTTCCTGCTCCTGCGTGCTTGTTGTCTCTCTGCCTCTCTCTGTGTCTGTCCTGTCGTGGTTCCTGCGCTCCTTTTATTTGCTCCAATTTCCGCCAGACACAGGTGCTTTTGATTGTCCCGCAGCAGGGATTGGGGTAAAGCCATGTGATAAAAACATGTGACTATAGCGAGTCCTTAAAACTATAAATAAGGTTAAAATGCACTGCAAGATAAAAACACAAAACCACAGCACACAATAAAAACAAAAATAAATGCCAAGTCACTTGTTCTTATTCACAGATAGTCCACAGTCTCCTGTATATCAGGCTCTGAGCCCAAACTACTTTTCCTTCAAAGCACAAAGCTCTCTGCTCCATAGTGCTTCGTCCATGTCCCTGCTGCAGCCGCTCCGTGCTTCCTTCCAATACACACACACGAACCAATCACAGCGGAGCTTCCTTGCGGCAACCCTTTCGTAGTTAGAAAATGTCGATGTTGCGCGGCAGGCAACGTAAGGGCCTTGCGGTGACCAACGCGTTGCGCAAGTGACGTCACGTCACCTCCGTAAGCTCCGCGCCGCGCGAGTATACACTAGGCTTTAGGGGGGTGAATTTTTTTGGACCAGTCTAGTTTACTCGCTGTGAATTTTTTAAGTCTCTCGTTTAAATGAATGGAGCTCGTGCCGGCTGAATTTTCTCACATTTTCCAGCCCCCGCGACCATTTTGAATCACTCCATGAAAGCCCAATTTTTGGCCCATTAGTTAGAACGGCGGAGATTGACATGACTACGTCCGTTAAATATACGGTCTATGGGCATGACTTTGTTTTTGCATATTTTTGAATGTTTTGTTATTGTACTAATTTAAGACAAAAACATACACACGCATATAACAGCAAAAGAAAAAAAAAAGTACTAATACAGTCAGTTAGAGTATTCTGAAAATGTGGTTCATGCATTAAATTATTCCCATAAGGATTTGTCTACAGTTCCCTGGAAACAGGACAGGAGAAGGCCTCAGAAGGAGTACACACACTCAGGTGTTTTAAAGTTGTTCTCAATGTCATACATTCAAAGTCACATGATCAGAGATTCTCAGATACACAAAATGTACAGTTACTATTTTCACATAGATGCCACTGTCTTTAGTTAGCCCAATAGTCTGCATAGTTCAGGGGTCTGCAACATTTTCTCCCAAAGGAATGATGTCTGAAGCCGCAACATAAAACACAGCTTATGACTGTTGAGATGGGAGAGAGCCATGGTGTAGCACAAAAAAAAGAGTGTCCCATCAGCAATTAAAGCTAGGGGTCCTGACTTTCAAACTGAATTATAGATAAAAATAATAAAAAAAGAAGTTCCTCGCTCTCAAAACTGTTGCTTCTATCACTAGTTTGCATACGCTTGTTTGTTCAGATCAGCTTTTTTGGTCTGAAAAATGAAAACGAGAGGATTATCTTCACTCAGCCGATCAGCTCTGCCCACAGCGTCAAATAGTGACTCACAAGGCTGTTCCTTACAAATATGCAAGAAATGTGCGCTTCAATTTACAAATGAAACTCAGAAAATGAGAATATCTGAAACAATGAAACATCTCAAAAAATGTGAACATTTTGAAAATGTATTGTGAGCCACAATCAAGTGGTTCTACAAGTTATGAAGAGGAAACATTAAGGAATGTTCATGTTAAGGAAGCAGACACTGTCTCTACATTTAAGGCCAGGCTAAATACACTCTTCTTCAACTTAGCATTTGGATAGGTTGTTTGTCCGGTCAGGTCTTGTCTGGTCTTGGAGTCTGCGTATTCGGAACCCGCTTCACTTCAACCCTACGTTCCAGGCTAGGCTAAAACAGTCCTTCTAGTTTAGCATATTTTAGGAAGGTAAGACTCAGGGAAGGCTAAACTCCTCAGACTGTCAGTTAAGCTGCATAGGGAGTCAGTTTGCTGGGAGAAGTAAGGTAACTTGAGCACTATCCTCTCCTCCTTCCTTCTCTGTTTTGCATTTTTAGGATTTTAACTGTAGTCTGTTCATTGCTATTCACCCGTTGTCCCATTGTCTGTTTCATGTTACGACGACTGGACCTCCGAGCCTGGCCTTCTCCATCTACACCTGCGGACTGCCCTGGCCGACCCGCCTGGGAGTCCCCTTCTCAATGTGGTCTCCCCAAGGTTTCTCACTTTTTCCCACTTTTTTTTCCTTTCCGATGCAGGAGGGTCTTGTTGGGCAGTTATTGTCCAACAGAAAGGATTGGTGATGATCCAGCACACTTTAACATTCTACAACATGTATGGACATTTTTTGTGTGCTTTATTTTTCTCATGTGTTTTAACTATTGATTTTCTGATCTGTGTTGGTGATTTCAATGGTTTTGTTAAATCCTCTGAGATTACTTCTGTTGTGATTCAGGGCTGTACAAGAATAAATTGTATTGTATTGTGTACTATTGTATTGTACTGATATCATGACATTGGCTTTGAAAGTTGCAGCGAGACACCATTATCACATGACACACTTATTTAAAGTATCGGTCAGCCCTAGGAGTGCAAAAGTGTCTTCATCCTGTGAAGACACTTTTGCAAGAATGTTTATGTTTGGACAGAAATAATAAACAATTTATGAGGGGGGAAACAGTTGGGTACCCCAGCTTTAAAGGGACTGTATGTATTACTTCTAGTTATCTAATAAAGTCATCACATAAAATGCCTTATCTTACTGCCTGTGACACATTGCTACTAAGCACTGATTACAGATCTAATTCTGGGGTTAGGTTAGAAATAATACAAACTGTGTATCATTCTCTAATTCTGCTTAATGATTGGATTATCTGCTTGAATACCTCCAACATTAATTTATAGGCATCATGTACGCTGTATTTTTTAATTAAGAATGAATCTTTAAACTGTTTAAAATGAAAACATTAGACAGAGTCCATTTAAAGTGGATGCTGTGTAGAGCTGAGAGAAAATTGCTGAGTTGATGTAACTGCTTAAAGACAGAAGCCTGAGTTTAGAACATGCACTTTTGTGGCGCTGGACTGCAGCAGGGAGATAAGGCCCCCGCCTACACGCCACTCACTTTCTTGGGAATCCAGAGCTCGGCCTGTAAACATTGCCCCATCCATCACTGTCATGTCCAACTGTCTGACGACAAAGTGCCAACGCCACGGCCCGCTGCAGAGCTGCTGTTGGCTTTGCCACGGTCCAATAGACACGCAGCACAAGGCCACTGCGAGCTGCGTGTGAGAGGCAGTGGTGGCCCGGCTCAGAGCCCTGCATCAGGCCTCCATCATGATAAGGTCTTATCAGTGCAGAGCAGCCTCCAGCTAAAGCCACGGCCCTGTCACAGGCTGCAGGACACTGAGGACATGAGCAGAAGCGTTCTGTCAGGCTGCAGGCACTGTCACCAGGGCTGCACCAATAAGTACATTCTAAATAGCAGTTTTTGTGGTTGCAATTGGAAAATCACAAAATATGTTAAAATAAACTAAAGACATGAAAAATACAGAAAGCACACACATACACACTATAATAAATGAAACATTGGATCAACTTAATATAATTAGAGTAAACATTCACAATAAAGATTATACATTGACCTAAGGTCAAGCATTTAGTTCAATCTAAATTTCTGCATTTTCTTAATTTGGTGTAAGTCAATATTTTACATTGGCTCAAATATAAGAAAAATGCATGCATTTCATACAAACTCTTTTCTGAATTTGGTGTAAATAAGAAAACTAAATGGGCTGAGTGTAAAAGAAGGGTTTTTACAGAGTTGATCTCAATGTAGTTTTATTCAATATGAAATATGTATTTGTTGCAAGTGTATTTTTATCTTCCACCTGGAGGAAGTTTGTGAGATATTGTATTCACCCTCTAGTAAGGTCCTGAATTTAAGTACTCTCATGCTGAGAAGTAATAATGCTTGCAAATCTGTTAGAACTGGGTATTACGGAAGCATATTGATCATCTAATAGCATCTGGTTGTTATCAAGGTGTCCCAGGAAGTATAGGATTGCTTTGGCTTGACCCTGTCGATTACGGTAAAAATATATACAATTACTTATTTGATCAAATTAGTTTATTCAAAATGTTGCTCAATTATTTTGCTTTAGGACTTACTTCATCTTCACTCTCAAAATTAATGCTAAAATGTAGAATTTTCAAGAAGTTTATATTTTTCTCTACAATGCATTCTGGGTAGCGTCACTGCTTTGCCACATTTTGTTTTCAATCAACACAATATATTTGTTTTGTCATTAATGGACCACTAGGCTTACAAAATAAATACATAAAGTGTTTTCACTTAAAGCAATAAAATCAGTATTGTACAGGCTGCTATGATAATATTATACAGTACTTATTTGTCAACCAAAAATATAAAATAGTGGAAAATGAAGTATATAGTAATTACTTAAAATATTTGACATCAAAGTTTGGTCTGATTCACTTATTACAGTGTAATCTAGTCATTTTAGATTCTCTCAATATTTTTTCCCTAAAAAGTCACTCAGACCAAACGTTCTTTTCAGTATTTATTAAATGTATTAAACACATTTTTTAAGATGACAGACATCAACTTTCACTCAAGTTCTGCCTTCAATGTCTTCTTCTTCCAGAACTCTCTCTCAGATCATGTGTGTGCATGCGCGAATTGTGCTCGATTGATAAAAGTAATTTGATCGAATGTATTATTTGAATCTCATTTTTATTTTATACTTTTATATTGTAATCTACAAAAATAGATTGAAGGAGACATCATATTTACAAATTTTAATTTGACTTAACAATTTAATATGTTTTAGGCTATTAGGATGGAAAAAAACATCAAATGAAACACAGCAATGTTTTACTTTTTTCAGTGCAGGTGAAACTCAGAATGTTAGTATTTCAATCAAAAGTCCATTTATTTCTGTATTTCAACCTATATTGTGAAACTAATATATGACATAGACTCATTACACACAAATTGAGATATATCCTTTATTTGGAATAATTTTGATGATCTCTTTAGATTAAATATAAGCGAAAATATCACTTGAAGTTGGCGAGTGATTTGAACATATTGCCAAGATTTGCCAATGGATAAAGCAGGTATCTTTCATTTTGTTGTCGGGCAGTAACATTATTTTCTCATTCCAAACGAGACATACCAAAACGATTTCATTTCAGCACTTTTGTTGTGAAATCTTTTTTTCTATTTGAAGCAAATTGTTGTTCTATAGCTTAGAATATTTTCTATGTGGAAATTCTTGCTTCAAATGTACGCTTTTCCAAATGGAACTCTATTGAAGTTGATATTTTTTGTCAAACGTGATAGTGACATTTGTCCAAAATATTGGAATGAACTATTTTGTCAAGATGTGAATGTATCTACGGGAGACTGGATACCTCTCTGTGTTCAAAATGACCATAAGAGTATTTTCTTCCCTCCTCATCATGGGCTGCATTTAAACAGTACCTCACAGTCATTGCATCAAGTTGCTGTTCGTGCAGCAACCCGCCTCCTCCCCATCACACCTCCTCAGTGGATTCACTCTTCCACCACCACCAGGGTCTGCACCGTGGGGAATTTCCCTCTGGCAAACGTCATGTAATATTTCTGCTGTTGTCAAATCACCAAACCAAATGCAACAGTTTCATGAACTGAAATGCAATACTACATCATGAATCTGCCCAAAACATGTAATCCATGCAAAACGTAGTTCAATAAACACTCTATAATTCTTTTAAGGAACTATTTAGGGATTTTTATAGCTGCATTATATTGTAATATAAGGTTACATTATACTGCTCTGTTTGTGGGTACTTTAAATTACCCATTCTTGATTTAACTTTGAACTGCTGTGTGTAAAAAAATAACGCACAGCACGACTGTCTCCGACAGTTTCACAATTGATTTGATTAAAAGCTGAAGGCAGAGAGTTCTGCTGTGTGTGTGTGTGTGCGTGTGTGTGTGTGTGTGCACTTTTAAGACCACAAAGAAACCTGCATCTTTATTCGCTTTGTTTTATCTGGGAGTGGATAATGTCGGAGCAGCATATTGCCCCCCTCCCCCCGACCAGCGCGTTACTTCCTCTGCAAACTGACGGCTAAAGAGACTCTGATCTCTCTCAAAGTTGTTTCAAAGTTGACCTCTGGTTAGTTTAAATTGATATGTTTGAAATTAAATATATAAAAAAGACCAACGTGAGTATTCCCTTGTATTCCCTCATTCATAACGTTATATTAAAAATATCGTGTTGAAGTTTGTGGAAACTGTGACAAATCTCACTTAATCACTTTGCAAAAGAAAGCCATTAGGATTGTACCTAATGTCTAATGTAGACACCATTCTAATCCATTGTTCATAGAATTAAAAGAACTCTTTAACAGCAGAACTTGACTAACTTTAGCATCTGTAAACTCTCTGCCACATGTAGAAATCTTATTTCACAATTTTCACACCACAATAGACTAAATTAAGAACTAGTTTGTCACACAATCACTGTGTATCTGTGTGGAGAAATTTTTATAACAACTTCCAGATGATTTAAAAACAAACCTATTTCAATTTACAACAGTTTTCAAAAAGGAAGCGCTGAAGATGTACGTGGCAGAAAGAAAGAAAGCACCGAGTGGGAGAGAGGTGTTGGGTCAGAGAGTGTTTTGAGACCGTCTTGTCTGAGTCTGAGTGTGATGAATGAGCGAGAGCGATTTTGCCCAATTATTTTTATTTATTGATTTATTTGAAGAGAAAGGGCCACTTTTTGCTACAAAGCTAGATTTCAACTGTCGTGCGACAAGGTGTAACAATATCATTAAATGATATTAATACAACTACATAAAGCTCACTGGCATTACATATTCATGTATTTTTGGGTTTTGATGTCATGAAATGGAAGACAGCTGCAAGTTTTTCTCCTCTTTCTGCTCCCTTTCATTCATGTAACCAATGTGTAAATGAATTAAATCTTTTTCTTTTTTTTATGGATGAAAATATCTTCCTTGATAACACTACAGACGAGTCATGAATGAACTAAAGCAAGTGGCTGAAGCTCCTGCTTCTTGAATTATAAAAACAGCACAAGAATGAGAGCTCAGCTATTTCAAAAAATTATGAAGTAATAACGAACCTTTCATCAAACATTTTGTACAACGTTAATTTGAGTTTGAGTGAAACAAAGAGGTGTGTCCTGGGTGAGTTGTAGCCGCCCTAGAGCCCTGGTCAAAGCCCCTGGAGCAAGAAGAGTCTGCCTTAAGTCACCAAAGTGTCATCACCACAGGCCGTCTCAGGACTTCTGCTGCTGTCTCCAGGTACGTGCCCACCACTGAGTGTAGGAGCAAGGGCGACCAAATACTAATATGTATCTATTGAAACATTGAATACATCAAAACACTGCCAAACGCTTAACAGGTGTTTTGAGTATTTCAAGCACATATTCCAAAAAAATTATATTTGTTATTTTGGAGTGGAAACAAATCTTTTCTTGTTTATAACAAAAAGGGACTATATACATGCCAAAGTTGTATACATTTACAGATATTTATTGCCCTAATAAACACTTACTAACAAAAATGTATAAAATGTAAAAAGTTGGTATTTTTAAGTTTTAATTAAATTACAATTTTTTTTAATATACAACACTTTCTGAAATGGCTGGACATGTGTTCTAATAGATAGAGGAGCGATTGTTTGAATATGTGTTTTGTTTTGTTTTTTCAAAATGAATATCATATGTATACGTAACAGCTATATTCTTTTGAAATGATTAATATTTGTTTCAGATTTTAAGTTGAGTAATAGTTGGTTAGAGAGTTTCACCCGTATGGATGAAAAGCACTAAATAAAGAAGATACTTACTTACCGTCACTGTGCCGTAGAAATGTATGGACGGAATCTTTTAATTTTAGTCGTAACATCTAGCCACAGTCAAATGAGCCTGGTATAAAAGAACGTTTATCAAAACTTCTTGAGTGATCTTATTATGATCTTAAAATTCATTAAAGCCTGAGTGGATGTAATGTAACTATAGCATTTAAAGTGACAGAGGACGACTACTTTATGGTTTGTTTGGTTATTCTTTGGGACATGTATTGTAGACATGTGTACTTTTCTCTCGTCAGACTCTTGAGATGGAGGATTCGTCGGAGCACTCGCACTGGGACAGTCCATCCTTGCTCAGCCCAGACCCTCTGTCCAGCTTCTCCTCAGAGGCTGGTCTGCTGCCTCCTGGGGATGAGGCAGAGTCCTTCTTCACTGCCGTGGACTCGGATTACATCCTGCCCTCCTTCTTCAACAGCACCAGCCGACCCTTGTCCTCCTACAGACACAGCTCTGGTCAGTTATCCCCCATTCCACAAAGAGGAAAAGTTCATGTATTATTCTAGTGGAAGATCCAGGGGCCAAATATGTTGTTGGTCTTCTTTGTCTAAGACTTTGTATGTGAAGAAAAAAGAATGAGAAAAGAGAAGAAATGCTAATGTTTCTCATAGCTCGAAGAACTGAGCTATTTTGACATGATCATCTCACTTCCTGGCTTTAAATGAATTATGTACTTTCATTTTCATACAGTTTTTAGGTCCAATACTTTTTAGGTCCATTACTAGTCAAAAACCACACGATTCATGCATTTATAACTTTTGCAGTGTATATATGCAGTGGTGTTCTGGTCCAAACTCCTCCTCTGTGTGTGTCCGCAGTGCGTCCAGTCTTCAGCTCCCCAAGTCTCTACTCCAATCTGCAGCTGTTAGACGCTCCCAGCACCAGTCACTGCCTGAGCTCAGCCTACCCTCCTTCCTCCAGCTGGAGCAGTACCGCTTTGTCTAAACAGCCCAGTGTGCCCCTGTACAGCCCGGGCCTCTCCACGTCCTACTGCACGTCCCCATCTCGAGACGCCTGTGACAGCCCCCAGCTGCAGGATGTCCTGAAGGCCGAGCGCTCCAGCCCTCTAGGGGGGTCAGTGGTCACCAGCAGCTTTCTGAACTTGACCCCTGCAGGAGGCAGCATGTACACACAGGCTTCACACCATGTGCTCAGTCCCTACAGCTCTTACATGACCCCCCCTCAGGAGTACGGCTCTTCAGGACTGTACACCAACCCGAACTGGATCAGCCCCTCCTACTCCCCCAAACTGCGCCACAAGCTCCGCATTTCCACTCCAGGTGAGGAGCATCAGGGCTATTTCAATACTCACTTTTTCATTCCTTGACTTCTTTTTGTTTTGAGATCTGAGGTTGATGTTCTCATTTTTCCTTCCAGAGGCCAGAGAATGTGTGAACTGTGGGGCCACAGCCACCCCTCTGTGGCGACGTGATGGAACAGGCCACTACCTGTGCAACGCCTGTGGACTGTACCACAAGATGAACGGCCAGAACAGACCTCTCATCCGGCCCAAGAAAAGACTGGTACAAACGCACATAGAAAATGATTGTCGTTGATCCGTCATAACATTTGGCTCATATAATTCTTACCACTTTAAACAACTAATAATTAACTCATGTCTGTTCAGATTGTCAGCAAGCGAGCTGGGACCCTTTGTGCCAACTGCCACACCAGTACAACCACACTGTGGAGGCGGAATGCTAATGGTGAACCAGTGTGCAACGCCTGCGGACTCTACTTTAAACTACACAACGTGTGTGGTCTAAGATTCACTTGAATATAACCTTTAGTCCATCTGTATGTTTATCTGAAGCAAACTCTGCTATGTGTTCAGGTCAACCGCCCTCTCACCATGAAAAAAGATGGTATTCAAACACGCAACAGGAAGGTGTCCAGCAAGAACAAGAAGAGCAAGAAGACGGCCCTCATGGAGTCCTACTCAGAAATGCCCCATGGCACTCATCTGGAGGAGAGTGGGCCCTTCTCTCTGGCCCCTGGAACTCTGCTCTCCTACAACCACCCAGCACACCTCATGTCAGGCCCAGGCACGCTGCACCCGCCTGGAGTCCTGTCTTACTCTCACCATCTCAGCCCTGGCATGGTGTCCTCACTAGTGTAGCCCTGTGACAGTCTTTGGAGAGTGGGGACACAATGTTGGACTTTTCAATCAATGGACACCGACACAAAATGGACACCAATTATTTTCCCTGAAGGATTAACATGTGTCTTGCGTATCATCCCTTGTTTGTATTAACTATTGTTAAATACCCAATAAAATATGTAAATATACATATCGTGGCTTGAAAACATATTCAGGCACAATTGACTTTTGTCTCACATACAGTGTATTTAGTCAACCACCATGTGCAAGTTCTCCCACATAAAAAGATGTGGGAGGCCTGTAATTTTCATCATAGGTATACCTCAACTATGAGAAAAAATCCAGAAAAATCACATTTTAAAGACTATATTAACAAAATATGGTGATAAATATGACACACATACACACAAACAAGCAAGATTTGTGGCTCTCTCAGACCTGTAGCTCCTTTAAGAGGCTCCTCTGTCCTCCACTTGTACCTGTATTAATGACACCAGTTTGAACTGGTTATCAATCTGAAAGACACCCGCCCACAACCTCAAACAGTCACACTCCAAACTCCACTATGGCCAAAATCAAAGAGCTTTGAGCAAGAAGGGTGAGCAAATATCCCAGAACCAATCGGGGGGACCTGGTGAACGACCTGCAGAGAGCTGGGACCAAAGTAACAAAGGTTATCATCAGTAACACACTACGCCGCCAGGGACTCAAATCCTGCAGTGCCAGACGTGTCCCCCTGCTGAAGCCAGAGCATGTCCAGGCCCGTCTGAAGTTTTCCAGAGAGCACATGGATGATACAGCAGAGGATTGGGAGAATGTCACATGGTCAGATGAAACAAATAGAACTTTTTGGTGATAACTCAACTTGTGTTTGAAGGAGAAAGGATGCAGAGTTGCATCCAAAGAAAATCATACCTACAGGAAAGCATGGGGGTGGAAACATCTTGCTTTGGGGCTGTTTTTCTGCAAAGGGACCAAGATAACTTATCCATGTAAAGGAAAGAATGAATGGAGCGATGTATTGTGAGATTTTGAAAGAAAACCTAGTTCCATCAGCAACGAAGAAGTATTTCAAGGTCCTGGAGTGGCCTAGCCAGTCTCCAAATCTCAATCCCATAGAAATTCTTTGGAGGGAGTTGAAAGTCTGTATTGTCAAGCGACAACACCAAACTATCACTGCTTTAGAGGAGATCTGAATGGAGGAATGGGCCAAGATACCGCAGTGTGAAAACCTTGCAAAAACGTACAGAAAACGCTTTGTCATTGCCAACAAAAGGTATATAACACAGTATTGAGATTAACTTTTGTTATTGACCAAATACTTACCACCATAAATTGCAAATAAATTCTTTACAAATCAGACAATGTATATTTCTGGATTTGTTTTTTCTCCATCTGTCTAGTTGAAGTATACCTATGATGAAATTACAGGCCTTCCTCACCTTTTTAAGTGGGAGAACATGCACAATTGGAGGCTGACTAAATACATTTTTGACCCACTGTATATTTATGTTTTTTACGATTATACAGTATAAACACTGCAACCCCATTATCTCTTGAGCGCAACCAATTGCTTTTAAAAATTGCCCAATGAAGACTAAAAAATTGTCAAATGTCAACCTAACTATTGCGGACAGTACACCAGCTGTTCTGTGAAGGCCTCAGAGAGAGATTTCAGCGCTCCCTCGCTCTACAATGATAGGTGCCTTTCCGCTTCCAGCCCTGACCTCCTCTAATGTACTACAGGAACATCAGTATGGTCGCCATGGTGCACGCATAAAAGGAGACAAATCAGTGGCCTAGTATTTGCTGTGCAGCTAGTGGCAAACACTGCAGTTTCTTTTAGCCTGTTTAGTGTAAAGGGGCATACTGCAAACTGAATAACTAATATAAGTGAAGTGGTTATGTTTGGAAATGCATGTTTTGTTTTTACTATTGACCTATTGACCAGCAGTGACCTGCCTGGATTGGTCTTCCCCTTTTTCACCAGACGCTCATCTTTCCGCTGCGAACAGTTGTGGCGGCTTCTGTGGATTGCTAAAAACTTTGGGAGGGACACCAACTGAATACCTGGTTAATTAAATGACAGTTAAAGCTCATTTCACATTAAGTCAACAAACTTGTGTGTTTTTAGGTAAATTTCCTGTTTTTGGTTAATTTAATTGAAATGAATCAATGAGCATTTATAGCATTAGAAATTGTATTTGTTGATTGCAGCCTATGCCATTATAGAAAAACACCCAATGTATTTATGGTTGTATTTTTTGTGAGGTAAGTTTTTTTTTATAATTGTGATCAGTGAAATATTGTGTATTCTTTTGTTAATACTAATGGTTTTGTCCCTGTTCTATAAAAAAACTAAACTAAACATTTTAAAAAATATATAAATAAATACATATAATTACAGATATATATATAAGATTGGGTACTACCTCTCAAGCATTGAACATTTCAATGACCACTGTTCACTCCACTAACAGCTCAAATATAATCATTTAATGTAATTATTTTTAGACTCACTGATTCACTTTGCTTTGTTTTGAGATTATTTTGAGGTTGTTTAGAGTGACACTGATATCTCTCTTGTGCATGACTGTTTTAGGGCAATTGGCGATACCATGATTTTGTATTTCTAAGTTATTTTATCAATCCCTAGAACTCCAGAACGCAGCTTCTGATTAAGGTTAAATTAAGGTGTATGTCCACTGGTGCTTTATAAATACAGACAAATCCTTTCCTCCCACCTTTAATACACTAATTAATTTTGAGTATTTTGATATTGATCCACCACTGCCTTTTTGGCACTCATTTGAATAGTTGGTCGCATTAAGTCCTGACCTTTGAGCAGTCCCTTACGAGTCTCTTTGTCCAGGTGTCACTAACAGTTAAGGTTCAGTATCCATTATTGTATATTGTAAAGTCACACCAAAAACAATAAAATTATACCAAAACACAAAATAGTACCATCCAAAAAAACGAAACAAGAACAGCATGCAAACAGCATAGGCCGTGCTTATAAGTTCAGTTCATGTTCAGTCTGCCTTGGGGGTGGAGGTGGAGGTGGAGGTGGGGGTGGGGGGTGGAGTGTATAGAACTGATAGGTTTTATCAGTTAGGCCACAAGAGCTTCACTACGACGTGCCAACAGTGACACTTCTAAAGCAAACAGACGTATCCTTCATGTTATTCATCTGTGTGTAGAATGAGCAGGAGCAGAGAACAGAAGCTGAGACAGGTAACATCCTTGAGGACAACCGTGGGGAAAAAAGTACTTTCAGATTATGGCGCTCAGCCCTACACACTGGTATTGGGTGTGAATCCAACAGCCATTCCACCAAATTCAAAACAAGAAGAGTTCAGAGTTTCCGAAAGCAAAAGGGTTGCATAGTATTAAAAGGAGAAGGAAATATTAGTCTAGCATGAGTCTTTGCTTTTCCCCCCCAGAAAACAAGAAATCTCCATCTCAAAAGTCAGCTGTATTTTACATTTAAATTTTTTTTTTATGACTTTGAATGTCTTCAACGAAATACAATTTACTACCTAAACTTCTTTTAATTCTTATTTTGTTTGTGAAAACTAGTTACACCAATAAAGTATCAGTATCTATTATACAGTCCGTGGTATTTAGTGCTAGTGCTGCCCTCTACTGGCATTTTCAAATGTTGTCAAGCATCATAAATATGCAAGGTGCCGTGAAGTATCGAATGAACAAAATATCTTTTTTTTAAATGGCTCTGCATCAGAGTCAGAGCAAATGCTCATTGATATATTCATTCTTTTAACAGATCAAGTTAACCGGATTATTATTAGACAACACAACAAAAGCCAATCAGTCTGGACCGTTAATATTATAGATCCATGGTCTGGACTTAAAAGCTCTTGCAACGGAAAAACATGGCACGTGTTGGCCATGGATCTATAATAATAACGGTTGGCTCACTGTAGCACTCACCTCTGATCTGTGCGCTCACATCCAAGTCTCACTGATCCAGCCATAAACTTAGGAGCGATGTCGCTCCCAAGAGGACAGACACAGACTGTGCAACATGCTTAATTCGTGGAGAAAAAAAAAACATGTATTGTATACGCACGCGCTAATGCGCATTGTAACGATATTATTTAGTTTGAGAGTGAGGGGGACACATCAGACTATACTTGTGCTTTACCAGTAGAAGTCTCCTGAAGGCCGCAGACGAAGCCCAGGGCTCAATTAGACACAACACGCTCACATGTTCTCTCCTAAATACATTGTTTAAACATTCTGGCAAAAGTCCTTATAGGATTTGTCACATGAACATTACATGATGATCACGACTACTTCCTTTGCGCCTCAAGACATTTGAATATTTACTCCCAATACCACAGTCAAGCATCTGGTTGAACTGTGATGGTTTATAGGTGACAAAGGGACTATTTAGTGATGAAAAGTGACATGTTAGGCCAAGCGCAGTTACAGAGGACCTACTGATCCTGTTGGAAAATGAATACTCTGCTCAGGAAGCTCCCTTGATACTGCTAAACCAGGGGTCTCCAACCTGCGGCTCGGGAGCTACCAGTAGCTCGCCAGCCCCTTTTCAGGTAGCTCGCCAAAGGATTTAGAATTTAACAAATGATCTTGAATGAATACATGTCTATTATGAGTATACATATAGGGTTATGTGTACAGTAGGAAAATATTCTAAGTGTTAGGGTGTTTCCAACTTTTGTTGGAAACACAAGTTGGAAGTATTACATACAGTAGATTTTTATTACGACTGCAAAAAGGAGTAGCTCTCTACCTCTTTTGTTGTGTAAAAGTAGCTCTTTGAATGTAAAAGGTTGGAGACCCCTGTGCTAAACTAATGCGAGTAACAATATCTGCATCACTGCCATCACATCCATTTCGTTTTGATTTGATAATTACATTACAAAAGTAGGCACATGCAAAAACATAAATATATTTATTATTTTAAGCATGCCTGAAAGTCCAGTGCAGCCAAAAAGAAACTTCAGTACTGTACAAGTGAGAAGGACACATACACTGTCAGTTTGTGAGCATCTATTATTGATCCTGGGAAACAACACAAAAGATTAAAATCAACAGGTTCATAATCGACCGGCTAAATTGCTTTAACTTTTAGCTTATAATGTTTGTGTATAAAGTCATTCCAGTTTAAAGAGTTACATACAAACGTCTTTGCTGTGAATGAAAAAATAAAAACCATGTAACAGTGAATGGTGCTCACCAAGCTACATAATTAATGCTCCTACACGTCACATTGGCCGGTGTGCATCCAGTCACACAGACAAAGCATTCTGTAAACATTTACTAAACAGGTTATTGTTTATATTGATTGGCGTAGCTTTACTTGAGGCGCCATCACTGTTTTTTAGCGATGAGCAGAGCAGCCAGCACCGCAGTGAGAACCCCCATCCCAACGAGCAGCCATTTCTTCATAGTCTCTCGAGATCGCCTCGCCTCTGCTGCTGCGTTCTGACCAAAGATCTGAGCAAAGCGGTGCTGAAACGCAAACAAAATCACATCATTAGTTAAAGAGTGTAACAATTAACAAACAAAAATACAAACTATTCTTTTTTCTTTAAACATTGGACCTTATAGTCATTTTTTTCAAGATTATACAAGGTTTCTTCAAGTCAAATTCAAATCTTTTTAAATCCCTTTCACACACTATTTACTATACTTGCAATGTAAAAATGTTGCTTGTTGGCTGTGTCTGTATTGTAGTTCGGACCAGGAAACATGTTGCACCACTTCCACAACTCTTTAATTAGATTACGTTGTTGAATCTAAATAATAGCGGTTGACAAATTATACGTCTGAGGAGAATGCAGCACAGAGAAGTGGCATACTGCACACATTTTAAGACCCAGATATCAAGATTCAATACAAAATGTTTCCCAAATTGATAAATTAAATGCTTTTAAGAGCTGGAGGAACCCTGATCTAACAAGAGAAGAATGGTCACTGCCTAAAGCTGAGCAGCTGAAGCTCAGTAATCAGAGCCAGTGGAGCACCAACAGTGGACACCAGGGGATTAGTAAAAAGACAAGGTGTCACCTGCTTTATGTCAAATATTTAAATATAACTGCCATGACCCAAAACACAATTAGTAATTTAATAAACAAATAATACACCCTTCCATGCTTCAAAACATAACTTTGTCCGCTCATTTTGTACAGAAAAATCTATCTACAGAATATTCAAACTCTATAATGTTAGTCACAGAATGAGGCTCAAAAGCCGGGGGAGACTGAGACCCAAGTTTAAAACTCTAGTTCTCCACACACAGACCTTCCCATCAGTGGATGATTTTAAATCTTGTTTAAAAACTCACTTTTATTCATTGGCTTTTCACCCTATATGAGAATTATGCATCTTAATATTACTCCTATATGTAGGCTTGCTGTTCTTTTGTTTGTATGTATTTGTCTGCACAGATTAAAAAGGGAAATTGTGTTGGTAATATGTGCAATTCAAATAAAAGATTGGAGATGCAAAATGTGTCCTTCAAAACAAACTTTCCATTAGGAGATATGGTATCAAAGGTATACGCAAATGTTTCAGCTTGTTTCAGTTCTCAATTTGTAAGTTTGGTCCTCTGATCAAAATGAGTTCAACATCACTGGTTTGGATTATATTTGTGGAAAACGTTTCACCCGTGAGAACGATATGCTAGATACTGTTCCTTTGATAATTAAAAGTGCACTACGTAAGATTTTGTGTTCTCAGAGTTCTTAACAGTGTGTCACTAAAACCTGAGTTGTTGAGATGAGATAAGAGATTCTTTATTTATCCCACAGTGGGTACATTTCAATTAACATTTTAAAAATATTTACATAAAAATGTGATCATTTGCTTGTGCGAGTCACGTTGCAGAACACTCACCCAGCCTCCCTGACTTTGAATCCACGACGCTATGTTCTCATCCAAGTAGATGGTCATCCAGTCAGCGATGCGAGGAACCAGATCGCTCATATTCTTCTCCACGCACTCCACACACAAGACGCCCCCAAAGACAAAAAGACCCACAATCCTTCCCCAATTGACGCCATCTTTAAACACCTCATCCATGACACTTTTAAAGCTGTTATAAGCCGTATCAGGAGTAATATCGAGCTGAGAAGAAAGGTTGCTGAACGCTTGCGTGAACAACTCCTCAAACTCATCTGCAGAGTCCTGTAGGGCAGTCTGGACAGCTTTCAAGTCATCAGGAGGCGGGGAGGCCAGTGTTTGTCTGGTGCCATTCGGGTTTGCCAGCAGTCCGTTTGGAACATTAGCCACCTTGCTCCCCTCAGGAAGAACCCTAGAGGGGTCTTGCGTAAGCAGCAAGCCAGGGCAGTTTTTCTGTGATAATTTGTAGATTAAGAAGGACTCCACCAGCTCTCGGTTGCTGGGAGACATCGTTTCCAAAGTGTAAATCCTCAGAGTCTAGGCGAACATGGTTTGTCCTGTCGTTTCATCAGAGGATCCACCTGAGAGGACACAAAGAATAATTTTGCACATAGTTTATCAATTAATAAAGATTAATTAACCAATTGTTTGGCTCAGTTTACTAACTTACTCTTAACTATCAGCAGTAACAATCTCGGCACATAGAAATATTCAACCTACATGGTTTAAACTTAATAGTATATATAATAATTAAACTTATAATCATAATTAGCTTGTATAGTGTATTTTGAACACCCAAAGGCAAATATAAATAGCTGAAGCCAGGAGATAGAAACATTGACGGTGAAATAGACTGAAAATGAGATAGGACTGGTAATAAATACATGTACAATATAGCGCTGGTGAACTGTGACATGGTTTTTAGTGTCATCAGATCAGAAGCTTTCACAGCTTTTCTGGAAAGTGCTAGGCCTCACGGGTCATGCCTCACTGACATCACTCGTTTGTTTATCCCAGCTTGAAATAAAGCAATGAGGCTTTTATGAGTGTAGCTTTTTTCTATAAGCAGCTTTAGCTCCGACACAAGCTACTTCAATCTTGGCAATGGTCGTAAAACATGACATCGCGTTGTTTGGCTTTTAGTAAGGTCCGCTTTACGTGAATGGAAGTAAATCGCCCAAACTCACAGTTACAGCCTTTACTGTAATGTTAAACACAACAAAAGACGACCTTTTGTTCCAGCAGAGCAAATGTTGACAGCTTGGATCTGCCACATCTTGTCGAATTTAGCTAAATATGCTAACTAGCGGAGGTCTAGTCAACTAAATACGAGTCAAAACCAGTGGTTATCTGAAGATGCTCCGCATGAGAGACTGCAGTCCTTCTACCTGCTATTTCATTGTATTATCCGTGCAGCTACATCCTCGTTTGCCTCCGAACATAGATCCATGTCACTCTAGACACAATAATGGACATTTTTGCAGCTGCTGACTGCTGGGCCTGGGCAGTGATGCACGCTGGCGATTGGCCAATTCTGCTCCTGTATCATTCGGAAGTCCCACCCATTTCAAAGAGAAACCGGATATATTACAAAATAACATATGCTGTATGTATACATACGTTTTTGTTTGTTTGTATCGTACAAAACGTAATTTCAAATGTTTTATCCTCTAAGTTTTTGTTACGAAATCAATAACATGGTAACAGTATACCTGCATATGTATTAGCTGGTGTGGTATTTAGAATTGTACATGAGTTGTTCTATTTTGGCTTTTGTACGGACAAAGTGAAAATGATGTTGTTCAAATCATATTGTACACCTCTGTACACAGCGCACATTTGGTCGAACTATAAAAAAGGAACTTTCCAAAGGTTGCAGGCCAGGTGGCCTATAACGACGCTCTGCGTGTGCTTTTCAGGAGGCCGAGATGGACCAGAGCGAGTGAGATGTTTGTCACTGCTGGAATAAACACGCTGCAAGCCACACTGCGGACGCTTATGTACCGTTTCATATGCCGTTTGAATAAGTCTGTTAATACAGTAATTGGTTCATTGGTTGATGTCACCTGTAGTGCCATTCGCTATCAGTCGCTAATGTGGAGGCACTGGTATAGCTGTCTTTTTAAAGGGACTGTGTAACTTATTTGTTTGTAGTTTAATGTTGTTTGTGATGTCGCTGTCTTTTCTGGACCTTGAGTCCGTAATAAAGTTGAATTGAATTGATATCAGTTTACTTGATTAACTGCCCAGAACCTCTGAAACAAACTGAAAAACTTTGCTTTCCTAAAAAGATTGACATGATGCAAATATATTAAACAAGCTTTATTAAATGTGTACATACTTTGTCCATAAATGTAAAAGCACAACATGTCATAGTAACTACCAAAAAAAAAAAAAAATGACTGATGTTTTAAGCAGCTAATGAAATCATATTTACAGCAATGAAAGCATTTGAAGTTAAAATAAACAGCAGAAACTGTCAAAACATGTAACCCTCAATATGCTAAGAACAAGCCACTTATTTATTTAAATCTGTCCAATTACAACATTATTCCAACAAAGCATATTGTGAATTACAGTTCCATTGGTTCTGGAGATTGACTCTGTTCCTCGGGGCTTTGACATGGTGACATGTTTGCATTTATCTCAGTATGCTCTTGCTCTTCTATTGGAGACATAAATGAATCCTCTTGCTCTTCCATTAGAGGGGACGAACATGTATCCTCCTCTTCTGTTGGAGTAGACTCACGTGTATCCTCCTGCTCTTCTGTTGGAGTAGACCCACGTGTATCCTCCTGCTCTTCTGTTGGAGTAGACCCACGTGTATCCTCCTGCTCTTCTGTTGGAGTAGACCCACGTGTATCCTCCTGCTCTTCTGTTGGAGTAGACTCACGTGTATCCTCCTGCTCTTCTGTTGGAGTAGACTCACGTGTATCCTCCTGCTCTTCTGTTGGAGTAGACCCACGTGTATCCTCCTGCTCTTCTGTTGGAGTAGACCCACGTGTATCCTCCTGCTCTTCTGTTGGAGTAGACCCACGTGTATCCTCCTGCTCTTCTGTTGGAGTAGACCCACGTGTATCCTCCTGCTCTTCTGTTGGAGTAGACTCACGTGTATCCTCCTGCTCTTCTGTTGGAGTAGACTCACGTGTATCCTCCTGCTCTTCTGTTGGAGTAGACTCACGTGTATCCTCCTGCTCTTCTGTTGGAGTAGACTCACGTGTATCCTCCTGCTCTTCTGTTGGAGTAGACTCACGTGTATCCTCCTGCTCTTCTGTTGGAGTAGACTCACGTGTATCCCCCTGCTCTTCTGTTGGAGTAGACTCACGTGTATCCTCCTGCTCTTCTGTTGGAGTAGACCCACATGAATCCTCTTGCTCTTCTATCGGAGACATAAATGAATCCTCTTGCTCTTCTATCGGAGGAGACACACATGCATCTGTGTTTTCTTGCTTGATCATTTTTCTCTCACTTTGAGTTGCCTTTGAGGACACAGAAGACTCATCTGTACAATTTCCCATTTCATCTGGATCACATGAGTTTGACTCATGTTCAGTTACTGGTCCATCATTGGATCTCATTTTACTTGGTTTATTGTCCATCTCAGTCTCACTGTCTGAGTCAATCGATATGGTCTCCATGCTTTCAACAGGCTTTGAGGTACAGTTACTTTCAACTGGCTTGGGAACACGAGACCTGAATCCTTTCTGTACTGTGGTTGTCTCTGGGTCTTTGTCTTCAACAAGCAAATTATGAGTTACTTTACTTAGAGCAAGCATGTTGAATCCCAAAAATACAGACAGTGTTGTATTTCTGCAATTTCTCTCACATGTTCTTTGTTTTACTGTGAAGTGGTTGGATACATCAGATTTCCACAACCAAAGCTTTGTTGAAAGTTTATCTTTTTCCTGAGCAGACACATAGGGACGGCGGTGAAAATAGGCAGTCAGGAAATCTTTTCTGGCATCATACGGCTTGTGCTCGTAACCGGCAGGATCCAGGACAAGGTCAACACATTCATTTGAGTCCTTGCCTAGATTCATTCTCTTGGGGTTAGCTGTGCTTTGCATTGGCAGTTTCCGTTTAAGTAACCCTGCCCCAGATGTACCAAAATTTAAGGGAGATTTTAGGTCAAGGGCAGCCTGACTTCTCCCCACAGCCCGGCACTGCACAAGATGAAGTGTAATTGTAGAGGCCACCATGTTACTTGTGTAGACTCCCAGGCAATGTATACACTTGTATGTCAACTTCTTCTCAACTGGATGCATGGTTTGTAGCACTTGGTGACGCTGCCTCAAATGCATAGACAAAGCATCCGATATTGGACCTTTGAGAATAGTAAAACAAAGAGGGCACAGAGTCTTTCCTACTTCGAGTTTCTTTGACATGGATGGAAGTGCGTTTTTGGTCAAAGACTGCCCTTTATTCTCAAACATGATGGAAGTTTGGGTTTTTGTCAATCCTAGACTAGTGAGCAAATTGTCTTCTTGGCCATTGACAGGTTCATTTGTATTGAAGGTAAGAACAAGCAACTGCACATTTCTGGATTTATCTTGTTTGAGAGCAAGATCAAAAGTCAGAGGTGAAGCTCCAGGGGGGCCATCAAAAGGAGATGAATGAGCCATGGTCCCATGCTCAATAAGTTTCTCTACGCTATGGAAAGCTGAGTGACACTGTGGACAAGTCAACCCATGTATCAGGACATGGTTAAGCAGCGTATCACTGGGTAAATAGCGGTTGCAAAGCAAACATTTGCTGGTGAAGTTGTGAATTTTCATGATATACTTTGCAAGAGCCCATACTTTCTTTGCTTTATGGGCACTCTCGAAGTGAGCACTGTAGAGATTTTCCGGAAAAAGCTCATTGCAAACTGTGCATATCTTCCATTTTTGAGTTTGAGATGTGTTAAACAATGGAACATTCTCTGCCAAATTGCCTTTGTCTTGTAAACTACGGCTTTTATTTGGTGCCAAGGCAGGGTACGTTTTTGAGGCATTTGGTTTTAGATAGCCAATCACTGGTTGCACCCCGGCATCACCTGAGAGGGACGACGCTCTATTTGTGATTACAGGGACCCTTTGAGAAATTAAAGGAGATGCTTGAGGTTTACTGACCATCAAATTAGCATGCCCAACCATGGCAGTCACTTGGGCTCCAATGCGTTCATGATACTCCACAACATGCTGCACTAGTGCCTCGTAACTGCGCGTGGAAAACTGACAACGTTTACAGAGAATGGTGCTACTAACACCATTTTTAGCATTCGGGTTGGGGGCCATGGCAATATATGGAGCAACGACATGTTGAAAATGCTCTCTGTAGATGTGACGTCGAACAACATTGTATAATGAATCCCGGAATGTGCACTTTTTGCAATAGTACACAGGTTTCTCCACACCATCGACCTGCCTGGCTCGTCCAAGGAAGGAAGAATCTTTCTGCCTCATTCCAGTGTGATTTGAGGTTGCAATCTGTTGCCCTGCATTTGCAGCACCTGATTGTGGCAGCCTAGACTGATGAAATATTCTAATATGAATCTCCATAGTCTTCCTGTTTGCAGTGAACGTGCAGTAAGGACAGTTCAGAAAAATTCTATCAAAGATTTTTCTGTGAACATTGCGAAAATGATTCTTGTAGCCAGAGTAGAACTTTGAGGAGAACGGACACTCAGAGCAACAAAATGGTTTTGACCTGTATACCTGAAACGATAAAATAAATGTTAGATTTAACAGCCAAATAATACAAAATAACACAGAAAAACTGAACACAACCTGGGTTTTGGAATAAGAGGGGTCCCATGAACAAAGATCCAGACATAGAGTGCCTTGTACATACTGCTCATCAGGACAAAAATCCTTGAAATCCTGTTAAAAGCAAACAAACTTGGTATAAAGACTTGGTTTACTTCCCCAAAGGCATATCAAGACGCTAAACTCACCTCAACAGCCTCTTTACAAAGCTCAAGACCAATGTCTCCAAGTGATTTCTTTACTTGTTTCCTGGCCCTCCGAATTCTGGCGAGGTTATTCACCGGTAGTTGATACATGTTTCCTACAGAACAGAGGACGTGTGAAGATTTGCAACCCAATAACAATGCAGTCTATGCACAGGCAGGGACACGGCTGTGCAAGCCATCAGAAAAGTTATCATAATGGGGCAGTCAAGAAGTTTACCAAAAAAACCGTGAGCATCAGTCGATAGGCACGGTGTGCTGGAGCTGTGTTAGCTTTCCAGATTAGCATGGCGCTAACATTCCAGGCATCTCCCATGCTACACGACTATCATACACACAGAACTCGTGGAAAACTGTCGGGAGCCACGATCATATACATGATCGATGAGGTGCATTTACCTTGTTATGAAGCTTTTCGCTCTTGGTACTCTCTGGACGAACAAAGGAGGTATCTGCGCTGGGAGGTGCGGCGTTGATCCCAAGCCGGTTCTGATTCTCAGCTAGCATTAGCTCACAGGCTAGTTAGCTGTAATACCAGTAAATGAACCCGTTATTTAAGAATTTAGATAAAAAGAAAAGTCAGTGACGTCCAAATAGAAATGGACGTGCAATGCTAACCATCAGTGATCGGTGAGTGTTCTGTATGTTCTCCTGGGCCCCGGACCCCGGGCTCCCGCTGTATGTGCTGAAAACTGGAGCCAAATTTTCTTCAAAATGGCGGAGCCACCAAAAAAAAAAAAAAAAAAAAAAAAAAACACTCTCAAACGGAAGTTGTTGACTGGGTGAGTTATGATGCGTTTGATTGGGAATGGTTGAAGTCAATGACTGGTCAGAAGATACAAAATAATATGGTATATTGTTTATTATTCATATTGTGGACTAGAACAGCCATTTCTTAGTCTTCTAGCGGTTCCAGAACTTCTACTACAACAGTACGGGTTCCTGTCATCACAAGTCTAGTGACTGTTCTGTAGTCCATGTACAGAACAAATTGTCCATTCACCTGGTACACAAATTGGCGCACCTAAACAAAAGCAACATTCAGTTTCATTCGTATTAGAAGCATTTGCAAACAGCAGGAATAATGTTATTATTCTACCTTGATCCCTGCAGCTGCAGCTGGACTTCCAGGGTCCACAGCTTGTACATAGACAGGAGCAGTCCCTCTGACAACAAAGCCCCAGCCCAAAGCATCTCCAATCACCTGCAATCATGGTGAGTTCTCACATCTTTGAAGAGGAACAGTACAAGCTTCTCTCATGTGAACTCAGGTGACTTACCTTTGTATATTGCTTATTATTATCATTATTTTATATAATATATATATATATATATATATATATATATATATATATATATATATATATATATATATATATATTTTAAATTATTACTATTATCATATGTACTCTTCTAAAAATGCACAATAAAGCAGGGTTGTATCATAATTTTCAAGTTATTTGATAAAATGATCGAGTGTACGTTTGGACACCCCTGATGACATCAACAAAAAACCCCACAAAATTTAAATAGAAAACTAGGCATGCACTCCTAGGTCGCAGATTTAAAATCCTCCCATAACTTTTGGAGTTAGAATGCTCACAAACACAGACAATCAGACACAGCGGTGAGTGCAAATCAGCAAACAAGTATGTATTTGGAGAGATGAAACCTATTGGCCATAATGAGCAAACTGTGATTGGAGAAGAGAATTTCATTGAAAATTAACATGAGCCCAACTAAAGCATTGAACCAATCCATCATGCTTTGGGGTTGTGTCTGCATTGGTTCTGGGGTTAAGAGAATTCAATAGGGAGGGTGCCTAAACTTTGGTCTAGCCTTTTTTTATGAAAATATAGTATTTATTTTATATAGCTGTTGATATGGGGTGCTCAAAAGTTTGTATCTCCCCTGTGCATCTCTGTCCCACTCGTACGTCATTGTGTCTACTGACCGTCAACACCCTCTTGATGAAAGGTGCTCCAGGTGCCAGTAACTCCCCACATGTGATATTTCGAGAGAGCACTAAAGCAATGAAAGATGTATTTGTTTTTGAATGTTAAATAGTAAATTTAATAGTCAGTACTCCTAAACACTCTTACCTGATTTGGGGTTATACAGGACCATAGATATTGAAGCCCGTGGTGTGAAAGAAGGAAAATCAGCCCGAGAGTTGAAACTGCCTCTGCGGCCACTGGTGAGTGACTTAATTTCCTTACGAAGGCCCACTGTTGTTCAATCGTCACAATTTTTGAACAGTTTAATTGAAGAAAATATATTTTTAAAAATTGTATTATTGTAACATACCAGACTGGAAGCCACTGGGTTCGTCATGCAGTGGGTTTTTACTGGCAACAAATGGGCTGCTGTTTTCTTCTAAGGACACCATTCCTACTTCTTCATTGTTTTGCTCAGTATCACTTATTAGTTCTGATAATCTTCGGCGGCGGCGAAAATTTATACAGAACTGGTAAAGCAGTCCACTGTCAAAGAAAATATGCTTTTTTGACACTAGATTGGGGAGACATAAATAGAGTGAGTAAAAGTCCCGAGGAGTGCGTCTTTATACTAAAACACTGGCAGGCTGTCAATCTCAGGAGCACAATACTCACCATGCTGGATAATGCCATGCTCATACAAGGCCCGGCAAAGGTCCAGTCCACAATGCCGGCTCTCTGCTTCTCCATTCTGAATGATCCAGTCAATCAGCTCACATCCTCGAAATGAGCGCTGATAAGACACACCATGTTCCTCTCTGAGTTGCAAGATTGAGTGCTTGTCCCCTATAAGCCTTAAAAAATGAGTATTAGTATTGCCTGTAAAGTGTGCCCCCTTGCAAAAATACATACTGTACATACCTTCAGGGTTCCTACATGGTCTTTAAATCATTGAATTTATCAATTTGGAAATAACACCTTAAAATACATGTTTTTTTTTATATCTGGGTCTTAAAATTTGTGCAGTATGTAACTTCCCAGTATTCTCCTCAAAAGTTTTATTTTTAAACCTCTATGTTCATTCAAGATGAACACATGATGAAGAGTCACATAAGTGGTGAAACACTGCCCCTGGTCCGAACATGGCACTTTGCTGCAGCACTACAACACAAACCCAGACCACAAGCCAAAAATCCGTGTTCAAAAGTACATTCACTTGTCCATTACACACAAAGTGAGATATGGCAAGGCTTTATATGTTAGAATGTACATAATTGGCTTACAGCTTGCAAAGACCCTAAAAACATGGACTTTAAGCCATAATCATCAACGTTAAAACATACAAAAGCTTTGCATATGTCACAATAAGTCTATATCATGTATTTAACATTTACAAAAACTTTGAACAATATTCTAATTTTCACATATTAAAAAACAACAACGTTGGTCTGTGGTCTGTGAATGGTTATTACGTTTGTTTTGTAAAAGGTCTTGAATGTTCTTAAAAAGACAAAATTGGCTTGAAGAAACCTGTAGGAACCCTGTTACAGGTTTTTTATCAAGTGTTCTTTCCTGCATCTTGGATGAATACTTTACAAACGTTTGGTCTTACTGTTCATACAATTGTTGTCCTCTCATGAAGATTTTCACCTCAGTGTTGAAGGGAAATGTGCCATCATCTTTACGGAAACGATAGAGTCTTTTTGCATCTTTAAATATTGAATACTTATCACACACTGCAAAAGGAAACATGAGAGTAAAAACTTAAGATCTGGCAGCCGTTTTAAAATCAGATCCTAATTTCAAGTATTTTATATTGTGGATTGGGCAATGGGAGTCTGAACTTGAAGTCTGTGATAATACTAATAATACTTGAAATGGAGCCTATGTGTTTCCTTGTAACCATATTGTTTGTTTAATTTAGGGCTGTAATTAACAATTATATTGATAATCGATTAATTGGTCATTTTTTGTTGTTCTGTATCCCAAAAGTTGGTTGTTATGATAATATATATATATTTTTTTTTCAAAAAGCTCAACAAGTTATGCCCCTGTAGAACATCTTCATAGAGATGACCCATATCAGGATTTTTGATTAACAATATTTTGTTAACACATTTAAATTCAATTCAGGAGTTATTAGAGAATTATTAGTGATAAAACTAAAACTAGTTGACTAAATTAGTGGACTAACTATTACAATAATACAATAGTTGTAAGATTGATATGGCCATTAAACTAATCCAAGTTTTTCTCCTACCATGGTGTACAATTTCCTGATCCATGAGGTGCTGCATGAGGCACACGGCTGTAATCCGGTCCGGAGCCTCTTTATGGCTCACCAGCCAGTCAATCACCTCCTGTCCCACCAAACAGTTGGGGTACGTCCTCAGGTGATACCGTCGCTCCTTGATCAGCTTCCCATCATGAAGTTTAAGTCTGCCTCACCCCAAAACACAAACAAATGAAAACCTTGGCCATGAAATGTTTTTGAATGAGTTTGTCTTACCGCACTTGTTCACCAGCAATCATAACTTCTGCTTTATGCTGTCTTGCCAAGGCTTTTCTCCTGACGCTGCTTGTTCGTTCCATATTTGCTTTGTATAGACTAAGTGGAGCTATCACTGTATTTTAAACCTTTGTGTTGACATAACAACCAAACTCCACAAGTGCCATGAGGGAATAATGTTGTATATACAAACCGGGACTTGACACAGTCCATAATTTACCAATAGTTGTCACTACTTTGGTCATGTTTGACATTATGGTTTACATTATGGTTTTTTTATCAGCAACTAATGTGCTAGACTAAAAAGCAATAATTTTATATCTTTATTTTATTCACATAGCTGGATTAAATCACATGTTCTGTCTGTAAATGTGCAGCAGATGGCAGCATTGCAGAAGGCTCAGTTTTCCCCTTTATAGGACATCTTTCTTTGTGTTGTTTCATCCAAATAACTATTCCTCAATTTAGTATAGTCACAATCCACTGCTGTTTCAAACTCTTTTCCTGATCAAACGAAGACAATATGATCCACTTTTTAATAAAAACACTTCCTAATCTTAATCCCTTTTTAATATTTTTTGTTTGTTGTGATCATTGTCTTCTCTTTAAAGTACCTAACTTTTTTTGGTCCGATAAACATATTTTTTTTGTCTTAGACGAAAGAGTCTTGTTTAATGGTCTTGGTCCTCGTGCTGTAGCCTGAGTTCTGGTTCTTTAGTCTGTCCGTCCGTGGGAGCGGATCCCTCTCTCAATGTGGACTTCCCTGGTTTCTCACCTTTTCCCACTGGGTTTTAAAGTTATTCCTTGCTGATGCTTGTCTGGGTCAAAAGGACTATGGTGATTATCCAGAACACTCAACATTCAACTACATTTATGGACATTTATCAACATTTATGGACATTCATCAACATTTATGGACATTTATCAACATTTATGGACATTGATCATCTGCCCCTTGTGGACCAATGGCTCTATGTGGTTTTTATCATTGCCTTTTTTGTGTTTGGACTGTTTGATTCTCTGATCTGTGTTGGCGAATTAAAGGTTTTGTTAAGTCTTCCTAGATAACTACTGTTGGGATTTAGGGTTATACAACAAATCAGACCACACAATATTGCCTTTTCCAATTTATTAAAAAAAACCCATGTTATCTTTTACATACTGAGAGCTGGATGGTACTCTCTTTTTCACCATCTAAAGATTTGACCAAAAACACACACACATGAAAACCTCTGATTGAATCAAACAGTTTTGAGAGCAATGAATGACTTAGATTTACAATATTTTTTTGTGGTTTCAAATGCTATACTCCAGCTTTAAGAGGATGAATGAAGCCTGGAGATCTTTCTCTTTGACACACATCTTGTTGCCATGCCTGTGCTATAGTTTTCTCTGTATTTCCCAGCCTCAAACAATGGCTTTCCGTGCTAACATTCAGCTGACAGTGGCTTTCGGGCTCTCTATCTTGTCAATGGAGCTTCCCTTGTGCTGTGTGCAATGGCCAAGAGAGGTCACATCAGGGTAGGAGCTTCCCCTTCACCTCTCATATCTAGTGTGAGGGTGTCATTCTAAAGTGTGGAACTGAATCTTGTTAGAAACCTAAAAGCCTAATGAGAGCTTGGGGTACATTCTGGATTGATCTTATTTGGTTTTTTTATGTTTTCTACTAAAGCTGAGGTTATACTACAGCTTCACTATAACAGGTATAAGGAATAAGAGACCTTTCGTGAAATTGTTTTGCTCTTGTTTACAGATGTTTATTAGCCTGTCCAAGAATTAAAGTACAAAGTCTGTTTATTAAAGAACAATGTCTGTTCAAAACTGTTTATGTTTTTGTCTAAAGGAATGCATCGTTTGCCACTGTGTTTTCCCTGGGGGTCTTTGATCAGGAATCTTAGAATTATTTATTATTAGTTAAAGTATGTTATATCTGTGAGATGCAGTATTTAAAATCATTGTGGATTTGGTGCGTTTTGGACATAACTATAATCGTAAAAAAAAACAAAAAAAAAGCAAAACACTAAAGTAAATTCATTGAATCCCGTGTTATGTGCTCAAGAAAATTTTTGGATTTTGGACATAAAAGTGTATGTACTGTGAGAGCGTGGGGACATAAGCTTGAAGAACAGTAAATGCAGTGCTGAAGATATGGTCCGCATATTCGGCTTTTATAGGCTTTGGTCAAATGATGGTCACGCAGAGCCCGTGCTTCTCGCAGCCTTTATGCAAATGCAGCTCTCATGTGCGCTCTTATTGGTAAAGCTGGCGGAGGTGTAGTCCAGAAGGCGTGACTCTCCCGGGTTTCTTTATGAGCAAAGTGCGCTCCTCAAGATTAGGCACAGTGCGCCTTTTCTCTGTGCGGAGTGTGACAACGCAGTAGCTTTACGCACGCATTCTCACCGCGCAAGACTTTTTTGGACGTATTTAGAGACGCGTTTGTGTATGAACTGACAGCGGCCAGTTTAGATCACTGAAGCTCGTCTGGGATTCACAAGAACTCCATGGATTTTGTCAACGATTTTGACTTGGTGAAGTTTGGCGTTAAAAAGGAGACTATGCAAGACATGGAGCGAAGCTTTGTGGGGCCGTGCAACCAGCTCCAGAGACCAGACTCCGTGTCCTCGACACCCGGCAGCACACCTTGCAACTCTGTCCCTTCCTCACCGAGTCTGCACCTGAACGAGCCGCGTGGGCACAACGGCGGAGAACAGTTCTGGATGCACGGTAGCGCGTACCCACAGCAGATGTACCCGCAAGCATTTGGCTTGACGCCCGAGGACGCGGTGGAGGCTCTGATCGGAGCCACTGCACAGCAGGGCCCGACTGCTCATCCACAACAGCCCCCCTTCCAGCCAGAGTACGACAGCTACGGCCACATGGGCGACCCAGTGCACTACGGGGACTTGCAGAGCCACTGTCACGAGCCGTACCTGAAGGACGACCTCCGCAGCGCGTCCCCGCAGTCTCCAGAGAAGGTCCTGGGAGCGCACCATGTCCCGCAGCACAGCCGGCACGAGCGGCGCTCGAACCCTGACATGCACTTCTCAGATGACCAGCTCGTATCCATGTCCGTGCGCGAACTCAATCGCCTGCTTCGGGGCCTGGGCAAAGACGAGGTGATGCGGCTTAAACAGAAGCGCAGGACCCTGAAGAACCGAGGCTACGCGCAGTCGTGCCGCTACAAGCGCGTCCAGCAGAAGCACGTCCTGGAGCACGAGAAGAGCAGCCTGGTGTCACAAGTGGAGCAGCTCAAACACGAGCTCAGCAGACTGGTCCGAGAGCGGGATGTGTACAAACAAAAGTGTGAGAAACTGTCCGGGGCCGGCTGCTACCATGACACGGGCTCCACGAGTGACAGCCCGTCGTCCCCGGAGTACCTCATGTAGCGCGTACATGGGCGCTGTGCCGGACTAGAGACTGGGCCACTCCAGAGGACATGCATGCGGGCCATGTGTTCCACTTTATACATCCATGCAATGTGTTTGTCTCAGATACTTGAAGAAGAGAAGAACCCCCTTTAATCCTCAGTTACTGCCCACCATTGATTCAGCTTTTCTCAATGTTTTTCTGTTTCTGTTGCCAAAGAACATTGCTATAACAATATTTTAAAGTTAGCCTATTTCTGCTGGACAGATGAAGTCTTTTATGTGTATTTTTATTATGCAGTTTCCCACTCGCTGTGTTTTTAATTTTCTTTAGGATCAATAAACCTGAAGTGACTTTTTCAAAGTATGTCTCATCTTATTTTGTTTCATACTGTTGGTTATCCCTTGTTTTTATGATTATTCAATCCAAAACCAAATACAATATTAAAAATTGCACATTTCGAAAATTCAAACGCCTATACTTGCATGTGCACAAAATGTTATATGTTAAAAAGTAATAGTTCCAAAAGGATGGGTCTTTCGCTCCCTAACTAACCTTTGCCCTTGTGGAGTGCTGCTTCCTGTGGGGCTGCAGCTGAGACTCTGCTCTGACTGGCACAGGCAGATAAAGTGCAGTGGAAATCAGGATTCCCAGCTTTTCCTCACTCACATCAACACATGGAGGAAGCCGCCGCTCCAGACCTGCTCTATATCACAGATGTGACCTTCTTCGAACAGCATCCTCCATGTGCTGTAAACAATGCTGTCATTCTCTTACATTATAAGAACAAACAGAATAACAATATAGAAGAGTTTGCACTAAACATCCACACAGGTTGTAGAGTATAAAGTTGTTTTTTAGTGCTCCTCAAACTTTGAATTAGAATCTAATCAAGTCATGGGGGTCAGAATGAGGTCCATAGAGATATACTAGAAAATACAAAATATGATACCTTTATTATATGGTATGAGGAAATAGTTCCTCAAAGTACGTCAATGATATGAAGTTGAAATCAGTGAACGCCCATTCCAAACTTAACCCTGGGAACCAAATGAGCCTTGATTGTTTATTTATTTTCCTCATTTCATTCTCCGTCGAACTTTTCATTGTGACGCAGCTCTAGAATTAGTAGTTCTGGATCCCAATCTGAATGACATCAGTTCGTAGCCTGCCGCTTTGAATGTTTTACAAAATGTGGTCCTATGTTTTCTGTCTGTCTATCTGACTATTTTGAGAATTGATTATTTGGCTGATTATTCGTTTATACTTAATTGTGATAAATGGGCTAGCTGTTTAGATCTTGAAAAACAAACCACATGAGAAAATGTTCATTGAAATTAGCTGCACTAAATTGGACGTTGATCAAGAATACATTATTTTACACATTTTCTGTGTCATTCTGCAGTAATTACAAGGTATGTCATGAAACGGCCCCATACCAAAATATCCAGTCATCGCATATTATGCTCTGGAGTTGAACAAAATAATAAATCTATAATCTCTTAGTTACAATTCAATTAATAAAGAAATGTGTCCTATATTGAGACAGTACATGTCTGGCAGTTTAAAAGAGCAGTAGCAAAGATCATTGAGAACTTGACCTGGAACAGAAAGTGGATATCTCAGTGTCAAAGTTATCAAAGTTAAAATATAAATTTCACAGACAGGATTTAAAATAAACAGAAATACATGGTTTGAAAAAGGGTTGGACAGAGCAGACACTAGTTTTGGTTCCAACCCCTCGCAGAAAAGACACAGGCCCAAACACACTCAGACCCTACCCCTCGCTCCACATTCACTTTCCGTCTGTGTGGAGCAGGTGGCTTTGTTAATGGCCGCATGCCTTTGAGCCTCTTTTCATGTGTGACCCTTGGCAGTAGGACCCCCCCTCTGTGCTAATGATATCACAACACATGTTTCAAAGATCTGTCACTTCTAATTACCACAGCACCGTACACATATTTCACTGATGAACGACAAATGTCACATTTTAACTCCATTTTATAACGGAACAGGTCGGTCAAAATATTTCTGGCCGATGTTTGCACTTTTTAGTACAGCAGGCTTAAGTCTTGAGCAGAGGCCATTTGGACCGCTGACTAAAATATATTAATAATTATTTTGGGCATTTAAGTGAGAGGGCACTGCACTGCTGTTGTAGTAGTGCATTCAAACAAGATAAATATTTTGGGTAAATTGTTTGTCTTGCATAAAGAAGAAAATCAGCATGAACAGGAAGATCAGCCATGGATTTCTCTGAATTTTAAACAGTATGCGCTGGTCATGAAAATCCCTGTATCATTCAACCTCCATTTTAGATCTGTTGTGTTTTGGAACGGCATTGTGAATGTATACGGTTGCTGTTAATTAGCAGAATTAGAAACCAAAGGTCCTGAGACTGCGCCACTAGAAGGAAAACAAGAAAAGAGGAACTAAAAATATCTGTAATACAAACAATAATTATAAAACATATTTCCTCTGGCCTAGGCAGGCTGCATACTATTAACGCAGTATGCAATAGTGTGTTTTATACATATCTTTATTTGTGTACTAATACATTCACTTAAAAGACGTCATATCTGCGTTTTAGTGGCGTACATCACATGTGACCCTACGCAACAGTGGTGAATACAGAGAAGTGCAGTAAAGAGAGCGGTTTGTGGTGGTGTGTCAGTGTGCACAGTGCCATTGTAGAAACGATTAGCCAGCTCTTTTCCATCGCATGTGATAGGCTGATGTGGAAGCTCTCATCCCCTCCTCCCCCACACACACCCTGAGCCCACAGCGCCTCAGGCTGCCTACTGAGTCAGCAGGAGGGAAAGGTGTCTGCACGACTGTGGCATCGCAACAAGACAGAAAGTTAAAGAGCAGCCAATCGCTTCACTACAGACATGCTTGCACTCCCTCAAATAGGGCGAGCCAAGAGATGCTGCTGAAGAAAAATGTACAGGGATGATAGTGAGGATGCCTCATATGCTCCTGTCGAGTATATGCTCGTGTTTGCTTATCAATGTTTTATGTTCCAAGCACAGACAAAACTGTAACAAACCGTTTTGACTTGGTCCAGTAATGCTCGTATTACAGTGATGAAAGTTAATGAAGGAATTATTTGTTTTGTCCGCTTTGTTTAATACATCATGTACTGTATTTGGGGAGTAGCTGTAGGAGGCCAGTCCTAGGTCTATCTGAGACAGGAGGAATGCCATTGTGTCAGAGGAATGCGGGAGCCAGGCTGCACACAGTGGCACCAAAAAACACAGACAGGAGCATGAAGAGCCTCCAAGCAGCTCTGCGCCAGTCTGTACTTCAAGTGGTCATAACTGCGGCAGACCCGATCGTGGCTGCTTGTCTGGGAAAGGATTTGGGATGCCTTCGTAATGTGGCCATATGGCTCTTGTGCAAACTGGTGTGGTGCACTTTCCCCTTTTTATAGGAATCTGGTGTTTTTGCAAGTATTGGTGGTTGGAAGGTCGATGATATTTGTTGGCAGACTCGATCCCTCAGTCTACCCCAGGGCGGCTGTGGCTACTATAGTTCTTCTGCCAAGAGAATGAATAATGCTCTAAATTGCAAAGCGACTCTAGCATCTGCATTGTTATTATTAGTCCAAGCTAAGGTGATTTAGTGAGCTCAGTTTTTAGCGAAGGCCATGAGAGAATCAGTTAAGTTTATATTTTTTCCTCACTCTCAACCCAATAGGACAGTTATATTGGATCAAATCTAAAAGCAGACACCTTTTGTACTATTGACATAAACAGTTTTCAAAATGTATGAAACCCAGGTGCAATTATAAAATACCATGATTAATTTTTGGATTTATTTAAGACCTGTGTCGTAAATAAATAAAATACAAGCTACACAATAAACAGCTATACACAGTTTGAAAAGGGATTGGACGAAACAGATGCTACCAGTATTTATATTATTTTTTGTGATGTTGGCCATGGTCATTGCAGATTATTATTAATATTAGTTAACCATGCAGTGCGCTAACGGAGGCTAGCTATTCCCGGAACAAATCATTTGCAGTAGAATGACACTAGGTCAGACATTTGACCTCTAATGACAAGATATTTCCAGCCCAATCCAGTTCTTAGTTGTTTTGCAAGCCTGAAAGCTGAGTGGCATTAGTGTGAGCACAGCTTCATGTGAAGACCAGAGCAGAGATTGGGATGGAGGACAGGATGGACCAGAGCCTTCCTCTTTCACTTCCCATATGAGTTCTCTGTCAAGTGACATGTGAGAGTGCTTCTTGTGTATGTGGCAGGAAAAAGCAGCTTTGACGGCTGTGGTTTCCGTTCAGGATGTCCACTCGCTCTGGACGGTTGTGACACTCTGAATCATGCACTACTCACTCATCTCCATACATTGTGATACTGTTTTTTGATTTTTCTTTATGAAGGGATACCTTAACATGCTATTTTATACAGTTTTAGTTGTTATTCTGTGTAAATATTTTATGTAATTATTATTATTTTGTAAATTTCTTTGTATGTTTTTTATTACTTTATTCATTTTTGTAGTTGTTTTATTTATGTATTTGAGTTATTTTTATAATTATGTTTTCATGTTTTTTTATTTGTTTAATCTAATTTTATTTTATTTAATTTATTCATTTTATTTATGTTCAGAAATAGGATATTAGAGTTGTTTTTGAATTGAGAAAATGTCAGATTACAGGACAATCACAATATGTTTACAAACCACTCTTTTCCCAACTTAAGTGCTGCTCTATTCTTACAAATGTATGCAGGCTTTCGTCTTCCTAACCGTTCATAAATGTAGTCCTGAGTTTGCGCACAACTGGACTTTTGTCAACATGTTAAATAAAAAAACACCTGGCTCTATTGTGAAGTAATCTTTCACTTTTTATCACCGCATCGTAAAAGTTCACAGTAATTACAGGCAAACTACTGGTAATGGATGAAGTGATCACATGACGGAGCCTACAAACTGGATTAATGTGTAGCCTCCATGGGCAATAAAGCAAGTGTTGGCCTCTCATTGGCTGCGGCGCCCATGCTGCACTTCCTAGGTACGTTGTGGTCAGCATGATTGTGCACGAGGATCGTGATAGGAAGGTCCGCCGATAAAGACTTTATCACGTTTCAGTGGACATCATTGAGTGATGTGTGTCAAAGTCCTGTCAAATTAAAGGACCCTGGACTTTGGCTGTGGGGCAAAGGGCTACCACTGGATGTAATAATTATACAGGTTTCTTCCTGTGTGACAGAAACGCTGTAAAACTTGCCCTGATCTCTGAAATGAGACGCTAAAACCGACGCAAGCTATCAGTAATTGTAACACATTAGTGAATGAATTGTGAGACTGTTGTGACTAATGGGTCATTTTGACATTATATTGTTTTTGCTGAAATTGTAATCCTATGTTTTTGGAGGTTTATATGTCTTGGAAATATGTCATGCATGTCATTTTTTTATACTATTTTTTGCTAAAGTGTCACTATTTCTGCTTTTCAACATTTTTATTCCTATTACCTTACATTTGCCACTTTTTGACTGATCTGCAAAGTTTGATGAGGTAGAGTGGGGGTTTGTGACATTTGCTTGTCTCTCCCCAAGAAGTTGCAAAAGTACCAGTTTTTGGTATTTTAATAAGAAATATAATAAATGATGATTTTTAGCCTTTCTTTTTTGAAAATGTAACTTAAATATAATCAAAAATATAGGTTGAACTCATTTCTATGCTATACCTTTGCAAACACTGGCTGAATGGTTAATCTATTAAGTCATAATAGATTAATTTGTATCTGAACTTAGAAGCATGGCTATCTACTTCGAAGACACAAGTCATTTTAGAATGTAAGGAGTATAAAGTACAGATATTTGTTTTTTTTTAAAGAAAAGTGTGAATTTAGTACAAAAGTAAAATGCTGATATTATTAGTTTTGGCAATTTCTTTGGGAAATTACGTTATTTACAATCACATGACTGTGTTTGCAGCCGGTAGTTTACGAATTTGTAAATAAATCAAAACAAATTCATCTCCCTCTGGTGGTCGAATGTTTACACAGTTTCCTACTTGTTTCACCTTATATTTTCTGCTTCAGATAATATTTCACAAAGGTGGCTTAAAAAAATTAAAAGTAATTCTTGAAAAAAAAAAAGTACACTTGCTGCCTGTGGCGACAATTCAATTCAATTTATTCTTGTATGGCCCTAAATCACAACAGTAGTTATCTCAGAGGACTAGACAAACCTGTTGAGTTCGCCAACACAGATCAGAGAATCAAACAGAGACTGACAAGTGTGTCTGTCAGTCTCTCACATAAAACGAGGACTTGTATACTTCAAGTTGTATCAAGTTGGTCAAACACTTCTGAAAGAGAACAAATTAACGCCGTATGAATCAACAGAATGACAAGTATCTGTGAGAAGGCGATTGATGTTTCCAGTTGGCCACTGAAAGGTAAAGTGAAGAAGAGTGGATACTTTCATTGGCTGCTAGTATTTCCTGTTGTGTTTTATGGGGGTCATGCAGCTGGCAGGCGCCCTCCTGTTTCTGTCCATAACGATGACAAGCATCTATTAGTGCACTGTGGAAACACGAGCCAGAGAGGGCGAACCAGACCCCCCTGTGCACATCCCATAGTACAGAGCTTTACAGGCCAAGTAATAGGGCCCTGAGTTAGTGTTGGCAAAGGCAGCACAGGTCAGCCCCAGGTGACTTGGACTCAACCTGGAAGTGGTTCTGGCCCACTGGGAAGTATCCAAAACTCTGGAATATCACATCTAGGAAGATAAGCTGCTCACTAGATTTTGGGAAGAAGCAAAGGAAGTGAGGAAATGTGTGAAAACAATGTTATTGATATTTTTGGACATTCTCAGCGTACATTTTGTCCTTTGGATCTTACTTAGTAAATGTGTAACAGGTCGTTCTGTTTGTTCGTAGCTGATTTGATTTGCACATAAAAAAAAAACATTTCAATAGCTTGTGTTCATGTGACATCACAACATGCCAAAGAGCTGATAGTTTAAAGTTGTGATGCAGGACAGCTGAAAAATTCTTTCAGTGTGTCGAAAGTCAGATTTCTAGAGCGAATTTATCTGTGATGTCTTGGCCCAGAAGTGGGGGAAATATGTGCATGATGTTGGCCAGTAGAAAGGCCTTTCAGACATAAGAAAAATATAGTGGGTTTGTGAATCTAATACCAAATAATGGTCTGGGAAAGAATTCACTCCAAAGTAGTTAGCACCTTCCCTGTAATCGAAATACAATTCTACCAACCAATCCCTATCAATAAGTAGAAAAGCATTCGTAGAACACAGACCTCCGTCTCTAGAGGTCCAGATTCATTCCTTTAAAAAAGTCCTGCATCCAGACATGCCTTGCGAAAGTATTTGGCCCCCTTGGACCTTTCAACATTTCGCCACAATTCAGGCTTCAAACATAAAGATATAAAAATTGGGAAGATGGATGGAGCCAAATACAGGACCATTCTGGAAGAAAACCTGTTGGAGTCTGCAAAAGACCTGAGACTGAGACGGAGATTTATCTTCCAACAGGACAATGATCCAAAACATAAAGCCAAATCTACAATGGAATGGTTCACAAATAGACGTATCCAGGTGTTAGAATGGCCAAGTCAAAGTCCAGACCTGAATCCAATCGAGAATCTGTGGAAAGAGCTGAAGACTGCTGTTCACAAACGCTCTCCATCCAACCTCACTGAGCTTGAGCTGTTTTGCAAGGAAGAATGAGCAAGAATTCCAGTCTCGCGATGTGCAAAACTGATAGAGACATACCCCAAGCGACTTGCAGCTATAATTGCAGCAAAAGGTGGCGCTACAAAGTATTAGTGCAAGGGGCCGAATAATATTGCACGCCCCACTTTTCAGTTTTTTTATTTGTTAAAAAAGTTTAAATTATCCAATAAATGTTGTTCCACTTTACGATTGTGTCCCACTTGTTGTTGATTCTTGACAAAAAATGCAATTTTTATATCTTTATGTTTGAAGCCTGAAATGTGGCAAAATGTTGAAAGGTTCATACTTTCGCAAGGCACTGTATTTGGTCAGGTTGCCTCTTCACACTTTCATTCCAGGAAAAACAACAGTTAGAGACGGAACCAAACAATAAGTGGACCCTCCACCAGAGCAACATGCCTTGAAGGTCTTTTGGTTTAGGTCAGGGATTAAGTCCAGCTTTGACTGAACTCTGAGTTTTCTGTCTCTGAAAATAATTTACGTTCAGTTCAGCTAAATCACAGCAGTAACAGTAGAACAGTAAATCTCCAAAATAGCAACCTTACCCTAGACCACAGGAAAAGGCTTAGGTCTGCTTTAGACCAGGGTTAGTACCTCCACAACTTTGCAATAGTTCAACCAGATTACTGGTTCTAGCAACAGGCCTGTAAAATATTGCATAATGCACATTTAAACTACAGTAAATATTTGAAAATGATGCATTATTGTGGACTAGGCTGTCTGCAAATATCTTTAGCACCTCAAAAATACAAAATTATACATGTTTCTACATTCAAAGTTTGGTGGATGCATGAAAGAAGTGTCCAGTTTACACAATTATTGAAACATTGCATCTTGGTGTCACCTTGGACAGACACCGAAGAGTTTGGACGAAAAAGGGGAATTTGAAATGTGACACTGCAGTTGTTGTGGCTTGGTACGTTGGCTGCGGGTGGCGCTGACACGAGCAGTAATGGTGCTATGGTGTCATGCCTTCTGCTGAAGCCTCACAGCTCTCCCTGGAATTGGGTGTGTCCATCTCCCACTGATGTGTCATGTTTACATGTCCCCAGCGTCTTATTTTGATCAGAAGCATTGTGCTGCAATGTGTGTCTTTTAATATCTTTTAATAATAGGTTTAATGCAGTGTGCATGAAATCAACCCACGGTTGAATGCAATTTGAAGCACCATTACGCAAAAAGGTAATATTTTTGCTGTTAGACCACTGTTGCAAATATTTTGTTTTTTAAGATGTGTTTTACCGAGTTTGCATATGTTTGTGTAAACAGGGACAGGAGTTTAGAATTAGCATTTGATATTACTCTCTGTGGCACTGTGGCATAGTGGTTAGCACTTGTGGTTCATGTCTGTGAAGACAGAGTTACTTATATAAATTACTTATTTACTATATGTCACTTTCACCTTTTGCTAGAACTATGACTGCATTGTCCCTGTTAAATAAATCAATACAAAATACAAAACTATTAATCCTGGAGCACTGTAGACACAACCATGATCTAAAGTTAAGGCACCATGCCTTGGCCATACCACTATACCACTTTTCACAAATGTGAAAGCCAGATCCTGTCAGACCTCTGAGGCTAAGCAGGGCAGGGCCTGGTTAGTACTGTATGGACACGTGAAGTGTCTTCGAGGGTCCAAAAAAGTGTTGCAGATGCATGAATGCTGAGCACTCATACAGAGTCAAAGATGCAAAATATGCACCCTTTAAAGTGTCAAAAGTATAATATATTGTCTTATTTTTTTCTTCTGCCATTAGTCAACATGACAACTATTTTTCAAACCGAAAGGGTTAAAGGGGATGTCTGTAACTTTAATTAAATGACTATTTTTGAAAAAATAATTGTTTTTAAACTAAATCAATGTAATGTTGAATATAAAATTGATTGAAAACAATTAATAGAGTCATTCATTGTGTTATTTGATCTTCAGTGTGTGAAATAAGACAATGAAAACGTTACAAATTTTTTCTGATCTCTGTGTCTTTGCCACACACTTTGTGAACCACTGGCCTCATGTAATTTTAGGACTGTTATATTTTTTGTGAGAAAGTGAAAAAACAGAATTTAAGAAAAGATAATTGTATCCTTTAAAGGATCTTAATATGGCTGCATATGGAAACAAGTGTGGTAACTTGAGCTCTCCTCTTCCCACCCTATCTGTGATCATTATGACTTCATTCATTCGACCATTATGATACACTATAAGAACAGAAAAGTACCTAAGTAATAGTAATCTTTCACATGTTAAAGTTTTCTATGTAAGAGCAGGGGGTTCAGACCAATATTCACCTTTTGACCCTAACCCTACCACCTGTTGTATTTGTAAGAAAAAAGTCCACATTGCCAAACCATTACAGAACTTGGATTACACCACTACATGCAGTAGCTGGAAGATGGAATTCAATTTGAGGGTGAGAATGGGTGGGTCTAACCGGTGGTTGCTTCTCAACATTAACTTGAAAAATCAACATTAACTTAAGTATTGCCCATAAATTGATTTTGGCAAGTTCTCCAGAGAAATGATGTCTGTTGCTGTTACACACAATTTGTAATAAATCAAAACAAATTCTACCCCTCCCTCAGTAACAAAGTCTGAGTTACAGACAGAAAGCAGATTTACCCTTACTTGTTTCATAGTGAAACAATGCTCTAAGGCCAATGCTCTATACCATGATAGAGCATTGGCCTTAGAGCCTGAAGGTCGTGGGTTCGAGCCCACCATGAGACCTTCTCCACTGACTCCCACTGATTAAAGTGTAATACATCACAGCATCAGATCAAGTTTTGACAGATTGTGATCCGTTTGTGCCGCTGACGTTGTAATGAGCAGCTTGTGGTGAAACGTGTCCTGTTCTGACCGAGGGAAAGTGAAGTGCACAGAGGCTCGTCCATCACCGTGTCAACTGCTTTGACCTCCGCTGTGCGTCAGGTGTTCAAATAGTTCAACCGCCTGTTTATAGTGGGAAACTTGTGGACGTCTGTCTAGTTCTGTGAAAAACTTGATTTGACAACTTTATTTGACTAATTAAAACATTTTTCCCATATTGACCTTTCAATATGCAACTTTTTTTTCCAAATACTTCTATTAGAAACAAAACAATTTAACTGCTATGACAAAAACAGTATTTTAATTTATCTTAATTTTTATGTGTCCAAATTATGTGTCCCCATAGGTCAACATTAGCCTGGTCTTACCACACCATCGTACACATTTTATTTCGTACTCAGGTCTTGATTTGCTCCATTGAGCTCCGTTAACAGGTGGGAGGGGTTGACTTTTGCAGATTGAAACGACTGGATCTGAGTTTGCTGTGACATATGTAACGCACCCGAGTGACTCGATAGCATTTAGCCATTTCCTTTGCCACTAATGGAGCCTGTGGGAATTACAGCCATAACATTTTTGCCAGAAATGACATTTGCTAAACATTCCTCTTGCTCCGGCTTCAATTTCTTGATATTTGGAGCCGAACTAGAAAGGATTACTTTACTATCGCATGATGTCAAAAACATTTATGTTTACGATTGTCAAGCAGAATGAGGCCCCCATATGGGTTACCAGCTTGTTTGGTGACTTTTTTTTTTTTTTTAAATAACTAAACCCACAAACAAAAACAAACAAAAAATCACCTCACATTGATTCAATGTATAGTAAAATTAGCCGTTTTTCAATAAACAGTTGCGATTAACTTGCCACAGCCATACATGAAACTAAACTGTATATTTTTAGATCACAGGATTTAAAATGCATGAATTCACATTTTGCCAGTTCTTCCACAGATCTCTCTGAAGTGACACTGTGCTGTGTTATGTCCACTTTGAGCCGGTTTTGTGAAGCAGAGGTCAGAAGGGCAGCGCAGTGTGAGTGACAGCCGAGAGGAGCCCAGTTTTCTTTCAAACGCAGCAGAAGAACAGCCTTGAATCATATAGGGCCACACTCACATCCTCTTTCCTCTCTAATGACCTCAGCCGTACTGCCATAAATAAAACTGACAGCCTGCTTTTCATTTATTGGACCCGGCTCATTGAGCAATTAATTTTAATTTTAGTAAACTGTGTCAAACTGCTAACTTAATAGAAATTGTCTGATATAAGCACAGTTTTTCCCCCTGCATGGAATAGCACATGATAAATTATGTAATATTGTAAGTGTGAGCTAAGATTTCAAATGTATAAATAACAGTGATTGCTGTTAAGAATTCACTGTAACAATTAATGGATTCATCGCAAATAATATATTGCTTTTCAATAATCAACAATTAGAGCCATGAAGAACTAACTGCTCTATTTATAGACTTCAACTGCGATTTAAGACTTTAACAGAGCAGTGGTGAAAAAAAGAAGGAATTTGACATATAAATTGTGTCCTCCAGCTGTTTCACAATTACATATCCACGTGCTAAACAACTAATTCATTAAAAGAGGGAATACTTGCAAGATAAATCAAATAATTGTTAGTTGTTAGTAATTTTATGAAGCTGTATAAGACTAGATCTGAGAGATCAGTGCTGTTTTAAATGTGTTATTTTTTTCCAGACAATTGTAAGACAGCGATGTTTTTACCTTGACATGTTTTGATGACAATTTAACTTAATCTACTAATGAGACAAGATTAACCTTCCTAAACTGTTTTATATGTGCTACAAAAAGCTTTGTATTGTATCTGTAAGTTAGGATCACTCACAATCTATATATATTTTAGCTTATAACCCCAAATCAGTTCCTTTGATCTCATTACACAGGTGAAACTTGAAAAATTCGAATAACATTCAAAATTCCTTTCACTTTCGCGATTCATCCAAGCCTTGGCGATCAAGATGCCGTCCTATTCCCGGTTCTGCCCATTGAATGAGCTCCCGTGATGCGTTGCGCCACATACGTGTGTGTGGCTCCCATGCAGATACACAGAGGGGCTCGGCCGCGCTCTGACCAATCAGAGCTGCTGATCAGAGCAGAGCTAGAGCAGGAGTCAGAGCGGGTGCCAAATGAGCAGAGTTTGTGGCACTAAAGTGTGGATTAAAAGAAAACCGAAGGGGACAGTTTTTGTCTTCTTTTCTATCCTGTTATTTATAACTGCCATTGACTTTACTGGAAGACTGTATGCGGGCACCTTGTTAGTCGGAATGTATGGAGAAATTGTTTATGTTATGTTTTTTTTTTTTTTTTTTTTTTTTACGTGTTCCTGTGCTGTGAATCAAACTGCCCCATTGGGGACATGAAATAGGAGGATCTTGGAGTGACGTCACGTGACTGTGTGGCACTACAGCATTGAAAGCTACCAGGATGCTAGAGAGTTAGCTATTGTTAGACGTTTGTAGAGAGGTTTTACTAAATTAAATGGTCCGTTCTTGTTGTGTGGTCGGTTGTGTCGCTGGGGACAGATTACGTTTTTTCTCTAATTCTTTCGGAAAAGAACAGCGAAAAACGGCCGCGGTAAAGTGGTCGCCCTTTTATGCTGTTACCTCATGGATCTATTATAATAACTGGATAGGTTATTACTAGCTTGTAGCTGAAAAACTCATGTGCTCAGGGCATTCTCGCAGTACTGCAGACTGAATTACTAAATTCACGTGGGCTACCCAGAAATTTTCCCCGTAGGACTCAATGCATATTAAAACAGCTCGACCTCAACTGACAGAGAACCTACAGCTTTCATAAAGGTCGGATTTTGTGGGGATTTTAGTGTCCCTTGTCATCCTGAACTTTTTTTTCTTCGTAAATCTTTCAGTTTTGTTTAAATCCACACTTTAGTGCCACAAACTCTGCTCGTCTGGCTCTCGCTCTAACTCCCGCTCTGATGAACTGCTCTGATTGGTCAGAGCGCGGCCGAGCCCCTCTGTGCACGTGCGTGAGACCTGGTGTGAGACCCACACACGCGTGTTTGGCGCAATGCATTATGGGAGATCATCCACTGCGCAGAACCGGGAGGACCAGACGATGTCCAAATACAGGCGAGTTTCCCATAGATCTTTGCGAGTTCCAGGCGACTTCCGCTAATCTTTCAGCCCCCATGCCGTCACAAAGCGCCACTGAGCACAACCATTAATTTGAATAGGGCGCCATCTTGGATCGCCGGGGCTTGTGTTACCTACGGTAAACGTAGAACGGTAAGCCGGGGGGATGAGGGGATAAAAATTCATAAACAAATTTACGTTTTGCAACTACTTTCACTGCGCACTTGTTCACTCATTCATTCATTCATGAATGATGATTAATTTTAAACATTGCATTTTGGTTGCTCATCCCCGCGGCTTCCTGTTCCACCTTTATCGTAAGTAACAGCAAACAGGGGCAACCTGCTTTTAACGAAAATTGTGTCTCCGAGTCCCAGTCCCAGCAGATCGGTACCAAGACAGATGTTTCTTCTCGTCATCCCAGGTCTCATATGGGCTTTGAATTTTTTCAGTTCGGTCTCATTTACTTATTTTTAGCTTGTCTTTATATCTCCTCTATTCTTCTTGCCTTAAACTGCTTATATACAGTGCTATTCGCCTACTGAGTCTTTTAAAAGTAGTCGTCGCATCCATGCTTCAGTATGGGCCGCTCTGCCTTCTTGCCACACAGCGAGAGGCGCATGCGCACGCGGGTGTAAATAAAGATCCTCCTATAAAGTGAAGTGAAGGATCTAAGAAGAAGAAGAATAAAAGTTCAGGATGACAAGGGACACTAAAATCCCCACAAATCCAACCTTTATGAAAGCTGTAGGTTCTCTGTCAGCTGAGGTTGAGCTGTTTTAGTTTACATTGAGTTCTATGGGGAAAATGTCTGGGTAGCCCACGTGAATTTAGTCTTTTAGTCTGCAGTACCGCGAGAATCCCCCGAACACATGGGTCCTTCAGCTCCAAGCTAGTAATACCCAGATATTATGATAGATCCATCGATTCATCTTATTGTGAAACTAATGTATGACAGACTCATTACACACATGTGAGATTTATGAAGCGTTTGTTAGTCATATGTTTATAATTGGCTCACCGCTTGTAAAAATTTTAAATAAAACCAACTAGAATTTTTGAAAAATGGACTACGAGCCATAAACATAAAAAATATAACAAAGACTTTGCATATTATCATGAAATAATCATTTCACATTTGAGCTATTTTCTCCTGCACTATTTAAGAGCTTTGTCAATATAAAGCCAAGTTGTTGCCAGAAAGCAAACACTTTTGTTATAAGCCAAAACCAAAGCTCTTTTCATTTTCACATTTCCACTCACTGGCCGGTCTTTTCCACTCACATGTAGGTACTTTGAAAACAGATCCTCTCTTCTTATCAGTCTGTTTGAATGATTTTGTGTCAGTGTCGCTGTCTTTTGCAAACTTACCAGCTCACAAACAATTCTTTGAAGAGCTAATCTCTGCAAGAAGAAACAAATAGTAAACTGTTATCTTAAAGTGATTGCTAAATTGTTTTGGCAGTTCCAAAGTGACTTAATTACTTGTGTGACAGGTGCTTTTGTAGGAGATTCTGTTGCAGCTTAAAGTTCATAAACAATGCATTGAGTTAGAATTGTAGTGAAACTTCAAAAATGTAAAAAGGATCCTGGTTTGACTTAATGGATATAATGAACAATTATTTTGACATTTGATTAGTTGTTGTGTTGGTTTATACATACCAAAAAAGCTGAAGTGATGCCTCTGGAGAACATCTTTGCAGTTGACTTATTAGAAGTATTTCTAAGTAATTAGAAATACTTTGTAATCACATTTTAAGTAAGTAATCTTTAGTTTTACAGCACCTTTCACAAACTAGAGTCACAAAGTGCTTCACAATTGCTGTGGGCATTTGTCTCTCACTCTACACAGAAGGCGCTTGCCTGACCTATTGTACATGTTGTTAGTGGTTGGGGAAACCGGAGCACCCGGTGGAAACTGGAGCAGACACAGGGAGAACATGCAAACTCCACACGAAGTTTGGATGTGGAATAAAACCCAGGACCTTCTTGCTGTGAGACACAAGCTCTAACCACTGAAAGTCATTTTAGACTTATCTGACTCATAAAACCTCTTCTCAGCATGTTTAAGTCTATGAGGTTCAATTAAGTGATTACTACATTAGTTGACAACTATAAAAACATTATGATTAATCAATTAACTCTTTCCTGCCCTACTTAAAGTTCACCATGTTTTCACTCACCTAAACTCCAACTGTTCTGCTCCAACTACTCATTGGGTCAAATGCTGAAGATATTTATTTTTATGGAAAAAAATAAGTTTGACCTAAAGCTAGGGTGCCTAACTTTTTCTATAGATAATACCTATGCCCGTCCCTTCAGAAAGAGCCTTGTAAAAGGTTTTAAAATGAACAGACCACAATTCTCTGTCGTCATATTATTAGAAAACAAGTTATCTTCTGCATACGTGTAAGAAAGTGCCCTGTGAGTCACTATTTGACCCAGCTCAGAGCTGGTGGTCCTCGTTTTTCCACTTTTCTTTCTGTATGTGAAAACTAGTAATAGAACCAAACTGAAAGTCTGAAAGTTAAGTACCTCAGCTTTTACCTTTGTTTTCCCTTGACCACTAGTGACAGTGTGTCATTACTTTGGGCAAAATGTAAGAAACAAAGGTGATGGAATGTTTTGATGCTTTAACCTCGGCCTGAAGTCTATCTGAAGTTCCAATACTCATGCCAGATTTGACCATGTAATCCAAATTTGTGTTACAGGTACAGAGGTGCAATATACAACTTGAACTATTGCACATTTTGTCATGTTTACAAACAGTTGTGGCTAAGTGACTAGTGGACAGTGTTTTTTTTTTTTGTTTGGTGGTTTTTTATCCACAGATAAAGCATTTTTGCCCAAAGAAAAAAAAAGGTTTGTTATTGTACTCATGACAAAATTTGTACATGTTTCACGTATTGGCCCTTTTGCAAGCCCCTGTAAAAACAGAAATATGCCACAAGACAAAGCAAAGGTCAAACTCTTCAAAGTACTAAATCTGTAACTAGGTTTAAACATGCCCAAACTAGGGCAAACAACTTGCACCCTGACACAATTAGCACAAAACTCATATTGAAACTTTTCTAATTAATCTTGTCCCTTCGCACTGTCAACCAAACAACACAGGTCTGACGCCTCAGGGCCTGCGATGCCACATGCACATATCTCTTCTGCCATCTCCCTATGTACCGGCGTCAGCAGTGATAACCTGGGAAGAGCAGGCTTGCCGTGTCCCCAGCTCCAGGGATAGGGGTGGCCAGCTCAGCATCTACCGCTTGAATGGGTGTGTACTGTTGTAATGGTTTATTCTCAGGGCTGGTGGAAAGGTAGCGTGACCAGTATTCCCACATACAGAAGCGCCTACAGTTCCCATTTTACCTCACCCCTCTGCACTGTTCTTATCACTGTCTTCTTAGGGTTTGTTTGAGGATTAGGTTCTGCTACTGAAAACCATTGTGGGCTGTAAAAGACTTCAAACTATCATGTCAGATAATCTCTTAAACACACAAGATGAGGACACCTACTGAGAAAGCGATCCTTCAGGAGTGATATGCAGTCATTAATGTGTCTATTGTGATATGCAGTGACCTCTCAATAAAAAGAGAGAATCATATTATTAATCACATTAATAATAGATATACTATACTGTTATACAGTTTTTAATGGACGGTGGAATGGGTCACAGTGAATGAGTGCTTTTTACTTTTACAAAGCTAGAGTGAAAGCACATACATTTTCAAATGTGTTTATTTCAAAACTTGTACTACACCATTTTACAGAAGAAAACAACAGACAGAATTTTTTAAAAGCCAACGCAACTAAACTTTCTGACCCACACTCTTTCAACAGAGACAAGAAGATTTGTAACAATAACGTCAAAAAGAATTATAAATGAAAGATAAGCAAACAGTAACACAATACAATATCATATGGTATAAGACATGACAACACACGCACAAGACACAGGCCCAAACACTCTGCGATCCAACACCTTTCTTCCACTCGCAGGTGCTGAAGGCATCGTTCTCTTTCTTACGTGTACTTCTTCATATTTCTTTTGTAAACTGTTTTTTGAATGCAATCAGGTTTGAACATGTTTTTAAGTCATAAACATTGATTTTAAACGAGTTCTAAATTTAGGCACATACTCTTTGTTGTGTCCAAAAAAGCTGAAACTCCTGCAAAAATGAAACTTTGCGGCTTTTATTAAGAAGTGAAAGTCATTCTCATCAAAGTGTATCATACAGCAAATCAAACCAGCGCAAAAAAAGTTCTTCTCACATTATTTGATTTTTGTTTTTGATGTTGGATCATTTCCAAAGGAACACCAAACAATATCAAATTCAGTAACTAACCACCATCTGGTTATAAAAAAACACTTGGTTAAAGGTATACTTTTTTGTCTCTAAAGGGAATTTGTCCTCTGCATTTGATCCATTTGCGATGCCACTCGGGCCTCTGTCAAGATAACCTACGCAGATACGGGAAGAAAAGCCCTATTCCAACGGTGATTCAAACCCAGTCACTTTCTGCTGAGAAGTGATAGCTCTCACTGTGCCACTATGCCGCCCATTATTTATTCAAATAAAGTGTATTTTGTCCATATTATTACTCATGAGGTGTTATTGTTTGCCTATTGAGTAACTAACATTGTAACCTAGGACGATTTAAAGCTCATCTCCTGCATACTTGCATACTTAAGCATATAGTCTCAATGTTACTTTGGGAGGACTCTCCTAAATCCATGACAGCATCAAAGCGCCTGCTGCCTCCTCTTCACCATCACAAAGAGACTGTGACCTTGCCTTTGGCCTCCTGGCTGTCTGACAAAGCAATCCCTATGCTCTAGTGCAGTACGGCTGTCCTCTAAATGAAAGTAACTGAGAGGCGAAGGGCAAAGAGGCCTATGGAATATCAATGTGCGATGCTCTCAATTAAGATTAAAGCTTTTGAATGGAATCCTATGGAGCCGTCGCTATAAGAAATACTTGACATTTTACCCTTGCTGACTCTGGTTAAAAAAGTGTCCTGCGATACTCCAGCGCCGCCATCACCTCCTCCGCCCGCGCCGCTAACTAGCTGCCCCCCTACTCAGCCGACCCCCGCCATTTGCAGAATACATTGTGTAGATATTGACTTAGGCTACAGTCACACTTCTTCTAAGAAATAAGTGAAATGGATCATCTTACTGCCAGCGGATGATAAGAATACTCAAATATGAAAAAGCGACTGGATCAGCAAAATGACAAACTAAGGGGTGGGGGGGAAGGCAGCCATGATAAACCCTTAGAGGCAAACTCCCCACAGCGAGAATGCGGGAGACTGGAGAAAGCACTGTGCATTTTCATGTTAGCCATTTTTGAAAGTAGATGTATATTTTCCTTACAGATTTAAACATATAATCCCAAGTATCATCAGTGTTGGTTTATGGTCTTCTACTTGGTCATTATAGGTGAAGTCATTAGCTTATGTTGTATTTCATTTTTAAAAGAATGATTAGTTATGACCAAGGGCAATTATGTACAGTAAGTATTTTTCAACAATCATATATTTAAGATGGTCCCTCATGACTTGTTACACATTGGGTTGTTTGATTAAGAATACTTTGTACAAAACAAAAAGCATTGCACTCTCTGTTTCGGCCACACACACAGACAAGACATAGGCCCAAGCACTCTCTGACCCTACACCTCTCTCCAACACCTTGTGCTAAGTGCTCCAGTGCCATGTATCCCTGTACACCGAGGGCCACAGACTGATTGGAAGTCTTGTAAATCGTTCAAAAAAACTATTACTGGTTATATAGCATTTCCAAGAATACAATCCAAGCATTTGTCGTCAGTGTCCTGTCTGCATATCTAAAGCACTCACACATAGCTGCCCCCCCCACAGCTGCTTTGTTGTCAAGGAAACAACATTAGGGTAAACTGTAATGAGTTATTTTTAATATTGCCTACATTTTAGTGTTTTTGTTGACAATTTTGGTGCCATAGCATGAAAACCTTGAAGTAAATAATATCCGGTTTATACACGTTAACCAGGACATCAAATGTTTTCTTTCTGTCTCTCCCCTAAGGTTTGACGAAGAAGATTAAGAGAGCACCGACCCGGATGTGTATGAGGCGCCGCAGCCTGGTGTCCAAGCTTTTCACAAGGTAATTTGTAATACACTCTTTACCAGCCACCAATTAGCATTTGGCAGCTTTATTCAACATTTGCAAAACCATCTTTTTTTGAGCAAAGATGAGTCCAGAGAACCAAAATATGAAGTATATTCTATTAAGAATGTGGTCTCATGTCCTGCTATATTTCCAGACTTCAACAAATGTGAGATGTGATTTTGAGACCTAAACAGAACCAACAGGAAATGCATAAATGTTTCAATTCATTGGGAAAAGCATATCATAGAACATACTCCAGTGGCTGCATTAAATATTTTCTGTGTCAAATCTAGATAAAATCACATGTCCGGATTCCAAACAACTAATTTATTAATCAAAGAACTAATTGCTAGATTCATTAATTATCAAAAACAATCATTAGTTTAATTCCTAGTTTGTTTCTTGAAACACAGATAAAATCTTTCCAGGTTAAATAAAGGTCCATAAATACACGGATACTGTCCCTTTAACTAACAACACAGCTTTATTCAGTAATATAGCATCACTAAAAAATATCTTTGTGTAAAACAGTCCAAATATTCAACATATAACGCAAATGGTTTTAACATTTGAATAAAAAATTGCATCACAGTCAATTCTCATTGCCGCCTTTAGTTTGGACACCCCTGCACTACAGACACACCCGCTGAAATACATTCGCAAAATCACAAACAACAATAAGACGGAGCAGGAACCTGTATATGAAAATGACGCGTATACAAAAAGCCCATAGTGTTAACTCCACCCTCAATAAACACAATCCCACATCACGCTCCGACTCTGCAGTTAACTGAATCAATGCAATTCCACTTGTGCTGATCTTGCAGACCGGGGCCCTTCCCCCAAGCCCCCTTCATCTCTCACCCCCACCTCCGCCAGCCCGCTCCCCGTTACACACAGCCTTGCATGCTCGTACGTGTGCAGGTCTGCCCATCCAAACACATTAGCGGCAGAAGCCATCACGCAATCAAGACAAGCCACTGTATGAAACGTCAGGCCAATTTGTTTCCTTCTCGCGGCTACATCATATTAGCAGGGCGGCTATACCCTTGAGCTAAATCCAAGTTCACACAGAAGCAGAGAACGGCTGGACAGGACGGCCCGCATCGTCAGCACTTTCCCCTCTGCTGCTGACATGTATCCAGTAAACTGCCATGAATTGGAATAAAAAAAAAATCCTGGGAGTTTCAAATATGCTTCTTTGGATGTGGTCGGTTTGCATAATTTGCAGGGGTAGTGTTACAGTATAGGGAGAGGGCACTGAAGATCATTTTCAGAGCAAAATTCAACCTGTCTAGTATTGTGCAAAATAAATGTGTTTTGTAACTGCAAGCTGTTTGTGCGACATAGTTTCACAAAAGCCATAATCAATGGTCACTTTTTGAATCACATTTAAAATGTTTATGTTTTGAACATCTGATTTTTTTTCAACTGTTTTAATTATTTGATTTCTATTTTGCTATTTGCGAATCAACACATTTGTGAGGGTCTTTTAAGCCAACTGCTGTTAGCAGTACAAGTAGTATGCCACATAAAGAGTGTCATATTTTGATTGTTCAAAAGGCTCAGATCAGAACAGATTGGGACCAGTGCCATTGAGCCGCCTGTGCCCTTTGTGCCGCCTATTACAAGCTTATAATAATGGTTGATTTTTTAAATTCACACATAGACATTTTGATTATTCAGTGCTGTAAATACATTAGATTGTAGCCTTGGGATGATTTGCATCGTTGTCCCACAGTCACTCTCCAAAACTCACACTCATTCACCCTGAACTAGGACATGTTTTTAGTGGTAGAGGAAACCTATGCAGACAAAAGGCGAACATGCAAACTCCACACATCATCTGGAGGTGGAATTGAACCCGGGACTTTCTCGCCCTTTGTGCATCACAGAGATTCATAGACTTTCAAGCTTTCACATCCTGATATATAATAAAGGCCTTCATGAACAACTGTTGTCATTTCTGAGCATTCTGAAACCCAGAGCACTGCTTTTAGTGACCCAGTGACCTCTTGTGTGCTTTGAAGCTGGGGACGCTAACTTTTACCAGAATGAATAATACACGTAATAAAATGTGATAATATTTTATCTTCCTAGTTACCGGCACTAAAGCAGTTTGGTAGCAGTATTATTGACCTCTGTCACATCTTTAGGTCTGCTTTTTCAGACAGAAAAGTGAAAACGAAAGACCACTCTCACTCGCAGCCCAAAGAGGCAAATAGTTACTCACAGGGCTCATTCTTAAGAGGAAGATCGCATGTTGTATGTTCACAAGAGTTTACTATTATTAGACTGTTTCCTTTGGACAAACTGCAGGGATTTTTTTATTTGCCTGGATTATGATTTTTTTTAAAAGTATATTTTACATTCTTTGATAAGGTTTTATGATAAATTGATAATGACTGCAGAATGAAACGAGAAAGTATTTCAATCTCTATGAAAATTGTTGTTCTGATCAAATGTGTAAAAAATATCACATTCACTGACAACTAACGGATCAATAGAACAAATAATCAGCCAATCATCAAAATGATCGTTAATTACAGCCTCGGATAGTAGTAGTGGCGAAAAGTCTTCAAAAGGCTTTAGGTGGTGACTACACAGCTCCACATGAAGACAAACGAGCCACAAAGCATCTAGTCAATAGTTCAATTATCTGATGTCTCTCCAGCTTAATTAAACATATAATTGAGCCGCCCAGAACTAATGATAGGCTTCCTGTAAACCATGAATCGCCCGCGTTTGGCATCCCCAGCGCTTGACCCCGGCCCGGATCGACCACAGCGGTAAGTGGAGGGTCTACAGCCCGACACGCCTCTCCTCTGCATGTTACCACCGCGCCTCTCCCTAGGTGGCTCTAAGCGCCGCCAAAAACAGCCAAGGAAAGGGGAAAAAATGCAATTACTGCCAGATTATCATACTGCTTCCGTTTGACTTTTCCCTGCGAATTCATGAATATATATGAATCCATCTCGCATCTAAATCTCAAATCCATGCGCGTCTCGGTTCTCCACGTGTTTGTTGGGTCTCTTTGTTTTTTCTCAAAATGTGGGAGATGGAAGTGTGAGAGGCTCTGCATAACCGTGTGACTATGGTTATTTAGAACCTATTTCTCTTAATTCTATATGATAATGAATTTGGTCACTGTGAAAAATTTCACCGTAGAATTACTGCACCTTTCTACTGTTATCTGTACAGTATCCAAATGTAAAATACTTGGATAGTGGGGGAAAAAAACTGTTTATTCCTGAAAAGATAATGGTAACCCACAACCAGGTACTTATTTCAAGAGTAATATCAAAAAAACATATTTGGGCATTACAAGAAATAATATGTATTTTGTTACTTTGCTCACAGACAGTATAATAAAAAATAAAAAATAGGGATGTAGTATAAAACTTAAAAAACAAAACAATGTCAATGTTCACATCAAGGCTGCTACTTTAAAATGAAAAAATGAACCTCATGACAAAAGTCCTCTTTTGGAGGAGTGGTCAGTCTCCCACGAGAACGACACCAGATATTCCTCTAAAATAGTTTGGTTCTATCACTAGTTTCCACACGCATGTATGTTTGGCACATCATTGGATCAATTTTTTCAGATAGAAAGTGAAACAGAGAGGACCACCCTCACTCAGCCAAACAGCTCTCAGCCTGAAGCGTCATATTGTGACTCGCAGAGCATCAGATACTGTATTAAGTTAGGCAGCCCACAATGCATTGCTAAATACAGAACTTAAGTTATGGTCAAAAGTAAAATACTTTGACATTGCAGTACGTATTGAGCATCTTCATGTGCTTTTTTCAAATTAATTAATTTTCATAATTTCATAAAACAATTTTAAAAAACACATTGAGGTCCAGGTACAATTAACAGTAATGTACAAGTTGCAAAGAATGGTCCGGTCTTCACCAAATCGTGCTGCACGACCGCAGAAAATAATACTTTTCATCATACTTTACATGTTTTACATGCTTTACATTTAAATTATACGTTACCTAAATGTATTAAACAAATGTACCCAAGTACATGAGGCTTTAAGAAGTTTGTTCAAAACAGTTTGTATATGAGCTGATGATAAGATATGAGGATTTTCCCATTGATTAAAAAGGTCTTCCGGTCACGGCCACAGCAACACAGTAACAAATAAGATTTTCTAGATTTGGTCATATTAACATAATATGGGGAGTATCGGCAATCGCTACGGGAACACGATAAGGAATAAGACTTCACTCTGGCTTACCTTCTTGATGCCAAAACAGGATATTGTGCAAAACTTCTGAAATTTAGAAAATAATACAACTCTTGTTTTTTTAACTTCATGATACATTTCCTTTAAACTGTTGGAGGCGGTGACATGCCACATTTAGTGTTTTCACATTGAGTTAGTTTAGGGCCCTCATTTGATGCAAATGAGAGTGCTTTTAAAAGGGTGAAAATACATTTGATCAAATGATTTTTAAGCCTATGATGTTGGGCGATTTTGAGTCCCGTTGTTGAGTAGGATTTTCAACAAAAAACAAAAAATTGTGAATTTGCAGTTTTAAATTCTAGATAGTCTGTGGTTTGTGTGCATGGTCATATTATACATTTTTATTTTTATTGTCATTTTTAATATACATGTAAAATGTCATGATACTACAATAAATGTTATGTTTTGCCAATGCCTGTCTCGTAATGCATTCACTTTGTGAGTTTTCAGTGTGTGAATATAGTTGGTATCGACAGCGGCATCTAAAGGCGCATTCCCCAAACGAGGTAGCGCTGATGCACCCTTAGAATGGCTCTCATGGAAGAAAAACTAATATTGTAATGAACATGACCAGAGAGTTTGTAATTCTCCATTGAATAATATTAGAACGTTAGTGCAACGCAATGGAAATGTTTCTAAAGTGAGAAAGGGGCAGATCACTGTTTACAGAATTGCATTTTGTTCAGCACCAGATCTTTAATCTCCCACAGAAGCCCTTAAGGGAGACCTGTGTGTTTCCAGATGTATCGCTAACCTTTGGACTTCACCACTGCTCCTCTTAATAGCTCAATCTGACGAATCATTTAAAAGCACACTGAAACAGACAGATGGGTAATGGATTGCATGGAAAATCAATGTTTGGATCAATGGAAGACATGCATCAATAAATGGATAGAGCGCTGCTGCGGCTGAAATAGACACCAGAGCTAATGTAACATCATTGAGAAGAGAGGGTGGCCATGGCTAATAGGGGCTGCGGACCCGGATAGCACGTCCTCCTGAATAATGCAGGACGCTAACTCTGATCAGCTGAAGTTAAGACACTTTATGTGAATCGAGCATAAGTACGGCAATAGAATACAGTTAGTATTTAACCAGAAGTGGGGGAGATACATCATCTATCAGTGCAGATAAGGGTTTAAGTGTATACTAAAGCTATAAAAGTCAGATGGGTGCAATCAACATAATAAACTAATTTATTTTTGTGCTTTACACGTGTGGCACTGAAATTAAACAATTTAACATTTAAGCATGTGCATTGCATGCTGCAATCATCTGTACTGTATGTTCAGACTGATATGAAGTATAAAACACATGATCTGTCAGTGTGATGGCTGATGAAACATTACATTGTGACGTGTAGGAACAGTGTGCTTGCACTTGTTTGTTTGAGGCGGTTGAGTCAGGGCTTTAGCTCCGGACACTCCACACTTGTGGTGGAGATGTTCAGCAGTCCCACACACTGATAAGTGTGCCTGTTATCAGGAGTGACTGTGTCAGCTGCTGTAAACAAAATAAATATAATACCTTCAAGACCTCAAGCTGCACTCCTTGGACTGAGCAAGTGGCAGGACACTACAGCTGTTTCTCATGGCCCACTGCCATAAATCTCCAGTGAGAGCATCTTGCGTTAAGGTTGGGTGCTACGGGGCAGCTGTACTCATCTAAATATAGACTCAAGGCTGCAGCCTGTACAGCGTAAACACAAGTTCTGACATGAAGCTTAACATTGGAGCCCATGTCCAGCAGATCTCCCACCTGCATTAAAGCTGGCATCAGCAAGAGAACTTTCTGAATGTTGTGCAAACTGAACATCCGCACATGTCACTGTGACTCAGGCCTGACCGCACACACTTGATTTTCTAATGGGCTAGCGTTCATTATCAGTGTGCGGTGGCCTAAGGCAGAACGCTCTCTGCCCACTGCAGTGACATCCACGGTGCTCCATGATGGAGACAAACAAGGCCAAGGTGGCACACAAACACCATTCATTCTGACACCAGTCATCCACAACACTCACTGCCCCATAAGCACTTTTTTATCACCGTCTTTTACCCAGTGTCATCACTTGCAAATGAAACCACCATGTAAGTGTAGGGAGTGCATACTGTTTTCCCCTTGGGGGACATAAATAAAGTAATTGCATTTAATATAACTTAATTTATTACACAGAACATGTATCGTGTTGCAGTATACAGAGTATACTATAAAACAATGACAACATCCTTTTACAGACATTTTGTTTTTTTCATAAACTTGGGGTTTTGGGAGTTAATCTCAAATGTTGACATCATTGTCAACAATAGGACAGAAATAATCTGGACTAAACTTGTGCTGAGAGAAGATGATTTCTGACAGAGCAATCATAACATGAGATGACACAGGAAACTTGCACATGTGTGTTTTTGACCAGAAACCCTTTTCATGTGTAATTATACTTCACCAGGGTGACCTCACATTTACTTTATCTGGGTCAAATACGTAAACCTTTACCACAGGCCTTTAGCAGTATAAACAACTTACTGATGAAGTGATTAGAACAAATACTTAGTTGCCCTGCAAGGAAGTTTTGTAGATAATAATAGATATTTACCAGACATGAATAAAGAATACTCTGAAATATTAGTCATTCTGCTTTCCCAATAGTGTTACATTATTTCTGCTATGTGTGGTAATCTTTTGTTAGCCAATCAATGAAGATCTGCGTCAAATCCGGCTCCGACAAAGTTTACCTCAGAAGAACGCAGATTCTCTTTGACATCAGATCATATAAGACCACAGCATGCATTCATCCTATTAGAAAACATATATGTATATTTGAGAGACCTGTGAGTCACTGTTTGACGTTTTGGGCTGAGAGAAATGGGTGTTTTTGATACTAACCGCGTATTGCTTTGGATAACATGGGCAAGGACATTGGTTAATTTTATACAGTAAGAAATGAAACTGCCTTCATTTGACTAAAACAAAATCAAATCCAATTTCTAAAATTAAAAGTAATTCTAGATAAAAGACAAAAACTAAATAAAATTTTCCTGTCAAAATTAACACTGGAGCAACACCCAACATTGCCGAGGTGTACTTTGCCATATTTACATAAGCCACAATGAGCCATAATACTAAAACCCTTTCCCTGATCACCCTACTGCTGTGCCCACCGTCTTGTTTAACTTGTGTCTTTCTATAATTGCAGACTTTCTATCCTCCCGTGATGAACAATCTCAGATGCGTGCTTTTCCTCTGCGCCCAGCAGTCTTCCAAATGTGCTGTGGTGGAGGAGAGAGCGAGGAGCCCCATCACCCTGGCCCGCTGTGCTGTAGCGCATCATAAATCGGGTTAGTGTTCACGCAGGGGCTGTCGGTCCAGGCAGGGGAACCACACCTGTTTGGGCTGGAGTCGGCTAAATGTAATTGCTAAACACAGCAGCGTTTAGAGTTGCCAAATTGCACCTCCGGGAGTCACTATAGCTCACAATTTGACTAATGAAGGCCAAGTAATCAAGCCTCAAACCTATCAGGCATGTTGGCTGTAATTAAAAGGTTTATGTTCGAAAGAGTGCTTGGACAGTCTGTCTCAGTCAGGAGCCAAAACTGCAGCTATTTAGTATGAGAGCCAAGGCCAAAGATGCAAGAATTCCACTTACACAAAATCTTTAGAGCTGGGTACAAACTTTGGCCCAAAAGCCAAATATGGCCCTCGCACCTATTTTATTTTTTTCACCTCATGATCTGATCCAAATCTCATATTTTTAAAAGAAGCATTCATTTGATGCAGTGGAGCCTCTCTTGGCTGTCTGATCTGGTTCCATAACTGAAATCCTTGTTTAAAATCCCCATAGTCCCAATTGACAATTTATAGCTGGAGAATCTAACTTTAAAACCATAAAAAATAACAATGCAATGAAATCCATTTAACTCGTCCCTCGCTAAACAGTTTGGATCTATCACTAGTTTTCACATGCATGCATTTTTGGTCTCCGTCACATTTTTAGATCAGCTTTTCCAGGGAACCATCATAAAATCCAACAATGTTTTTAATGAGATGAAGACAGCATGTTGTGGTCTGACTGATGGGACAAACAACATGCATTTATTGCATGTTGTTTGTCCCATAATTGCATGAAACATTGCTCTGTGCTACACGCCCAAATGTCATGATTATTAGGTGAATCAATAATCGATAATTGTTTAGGTCGCATTGTAATCGTAAACACATAATTATAATTGGCATGTCCAGTCAATAAAGGAATTTCCGCAAAGAAAATTATTATCAATAACTGTAACTAAAATTTGATTTAGTGGCATCCAGTCCTAAGGCCTCTAAAATGTGTTGTAGATCTGTCCAACCTAAATAACTACTGTATATTCATCGTAATGCGATGGGCATTGGCCCTCCTCTCAGGCCATTGGTGAAAAAGATTTAGACACCCCTAATTTAAGAAAGTATGTAGTTTGTACGGGGTCAGTAGCTGAACATACAAAACAATATGTACAAAACCTGTTGACACAGGATGACACTTGATGGTGTTGAACAGTTTTATAAACTGAGGCACAAAAGAGTTTTTAAACCTGTTACTATCACGCATACAACATAAACTCAGACAAGACACAAGCTCTCTGACCCTGCACCACTTACTCTGTCCTCCACGTACTTTTTGAGTACTTCTTTTTTTAAGATTTTTGAATAGAATCATATTTGATTGTGGTTTTTTAATTCAATTTAGAGGTACAATGTCCAGTCATAGGGCACATAGTTGAATGAATCCAATAATCAATACGACGGTGAGAACGGCTTGTCTGCACAATCCTTATCTTGTGTGTCCCCAGGGGCCCAGTGGGAGGGACACAGACCACAACCCTTTTTAATTAAGCAAAAAATGTGCAAGATACACAGGCAATTTAGTATGCGATATAAATATTCAATTTAGTTGGAATACACATTGGGTATAAAGCAGAAGCACTCACCTAGAAATCCTTTTAGTACCCGCCGCTCGCTGTGTGGCATCTCCCAAATAAGCAGCGATTGACGCGCACTCGGGTAATTTAAAGGTTAACTCACATCTGGAGAGGCCTGATTCGCGATTATACCCAGGAGCGCGCTGACTGACTGGATTAGGCTTTAATGTAATATTTGGTGCGATATAATGTTACACCTCAGTGGCAGACTTGCTGACATCCACAAGGATTTTACCCCAGCATGCAGCAGTACAAGTCCACGACACTCCTCTTGCAAATGCTAAGTGGTCTGAAGAGGGCCGATATTTGGTTAATTCAAAGAAGTAATTCAAGTAATTAAGTAATTCAGAGAAGAAATTTTATGCATTATTTTTGTTTTCTGAAAACAATAATGAGACTATTTACTTTTTTAATTTCCCTCTTTTAAAGTAGAAAACATCATGAAACAAGTGTGAAGGGTAAATAATGCTATCGGCCTGCCCTACCCCTGTGCTGCCACAGTTGGAATAAGTTTTGTTTTTCTCAAAATTAGAAAATTACCAACTGCAACCACTTGGTGATTGAAAAGCATGTCACTTCAGTTGAGAAATTACCAAAACTAATTTATGGGCATAAGTATGTTTTAAATGTGTGATGTGATAGTGGTGCATACATCATACTGTTTCAGGACTGAGAGTAGCTTTTACTCTAAAGGGGCGGAGTTATATGTTTGTGCTAGAAGTTCCTGATATTAGCATGGATGGGTCTAAAAACAACTCCAGGTCTGTTTTTGATGAGGGAACCATGTTGGCACAGGGTTAAAAAATATGTCTCCATTAAAGGCAAAGTCAGCAACTTCATTTGTATTTAATTTAAGTTTATTGCTGACCATGGGACACTGCTGTTATGGACAGTAAGTAGTCCCTCCTCTACCACCAGTAAGATTTGCTGGAGGAGAATTGTTAAACCAATGATGAGGAGCCTTAAGAATTTGAATTCATTTTGACCAATCAGGAAGCTGCGGGGGTGAGCATGAGCGGATCTAACTAGGGCTTATCTTCAAAAGGTTTTACTCTCTTATCACTGAAAGGTAACGGACATTTGCTTTAAATAGATTATGTCTTGTATAATTAATTGCATTCACATACTGTATGTGAATACAATTAAATAGTGCACAAATAAAAAAGAGAGAGCCACCCTCCCTCAGCCAATCAGCTCTCAGCCCAAAGCGACAAATACAGAGTCATTGAGCTCTTTCTAAAAGTAGGCACAAAATAACACAGCACAACATTTTTAATATTTTGTATACTTAGATAAAAGCAGCATGTTGTGGTCTGATTAGTTCACAGAATGCTTCTTTCACAATACTCTTTCTAACAAGAACAAACAACATTGTATATTCATGAAAATAAGAGGTTAGGTACCCCAACTTTTAAGATGCACTGTGTAACCTGTCTGAAATGTCCCATGTATGGATTTAAGCACATCTATCTTGCATTGGGGCGACAGTGGCCTTAACCTTGTGGGTTGGAGTCCACCACAAGACTTTCAACTCCCACTGATGTCTGCTGTCATTGTGTACTTGGCAAGACACTTAACCTCTGGGAACACCAGGTGCCACAGTGGGGCGGCTGTGGCTGTAAAGTGCCAAACTGCCATTGTGTCCTTAGGCCTAGAATGGGTCTGGTGTGTTTGTGAATGGTTGGTGGTGGTCGGAGGGGCCGATGGCACATACTGGTCGCCTTGGTTCTGTCAGTGTGCCCCAGCTGTGGCTACAATAGTAGTTTATCACCACCGTGTTTGGAGTGAATGAATTTAAAGCGTCTTTGAGTGTCCAAAAAAAGCACTATATAAAACTGATGCATCATTATTATTTACATTTTTGTTTAGTTAAGATATAATTAAAGAATTTTTGCTTTAAAAAAGTACACTGAAACCATAGTTTATATCCAGTCTATGATTTGAAATCCAAGAATGTTAGATTCAGTGCATATAAATTGAGAAGGATATAACGTCAAACTATGCAATAGACACATACAATAATTACATATTTATATTTTGTGAACAATGGTTGTTTGTTTTGGTGCATAGTTCCCATGTGGAACACGTTGGTCCATCTGAATGATGGAGGACACTACCACCTTGTGGCTGAACTATTCCTCATATAAAACAGATTAGACCTGACTCTTTTTCTTCACAAAGGCTACTTACATGTTGTTTTTAAATAACATTTTATATTGTTGTATTTTATATGTGAGGTTTATTACAGCACACATAAACTCTTAAAGAATAAAATACACGCAAAAACAAATTATTTAGAAAAAAGAAACAGTTTTTCAGTTACTTCATGTAACACATTTTTGACATATGACTGTGACATGAACTTTGCATGATTAACATTTTCAATACACAAATATATTCTGCACTTCTGCAGAATTTATTGATAAACAATTTTGTGACTCTTTCAAATGTTTTGACCAGAACTTTTGATTTTAAAATGACTTTCAGTAAAAGTTGTGTGATTATGTTTTATGAATAAGAATAGACCATGCAATCTACTTGGGGATCTGATCACTTTATTTAGAATCATTATTTTGTCAAAACTTGTAACACAAGAAAGCAAAAAGCATCCTTTCTCTTTTGCTAAATATTTGTCACTTACAGCACACACGATGCAAAAAAGACCTTTATGACAATGTAAGATTCTTGAAAGTCAAAGAGAAAACAGACATAATTTCTCTAAAATATCTCATGTTGTACCTAACCTTGAATCCACAAACAATGAATATATAATGCCACGTATGCTCTCAATACAGTTTGGTTCTATCTCTAGTTTTCACATGCATACATATTGTTGGTCTGTCACATCTTTAGATCACCTTTTCCAGTGAAAAAGAGTGGACGGCCCTCACTCAATCAGCTCTCAGTATGTACAAGATCAAATGTTTTTGACTCTTTCACACACATGATGCAAATGTCTTCTTCTTCATCTAAATTTTGAATTTAGAAAATGAACACAGCCTCAAACCAAACATGGAAGGAGGGGAACAAAATATAAACGTTTACCTTTTGTGAAATAGTCCTTTTTAATGTGTGTCTCAAAGATGCTTTTGTAAGATGGCTCTGCACTCAGTTTACTTTTTGCACATGAGATATGTCACACACATTCATGCTGAGTGTGTAGTGTATATGTGCTGTGTGTGTCACATCTGCACATGTGTGCGCAGTAGGACGACAAGTTCAGGTTTGGGCCCAGACAGCAGAGTTTGGTCCTAAACAAATGTAGTGAAAAGCATGTGCAGAGTTTTGGGAAATTAAAAGTGAATTGTGAAATATACTGAAATATATATAACTGTTTGTCTGTTGTGTTTGTGATGTGTTTGTTTGTTTTTTATGGACTTCGAGTCTGATAAATAAAGATAATAGTAATAATAATATCCAATATCAATACAGCCGGACTTATTATGTCAATCATTATTATTGGATACCTGTTGTTTTAAAGGTACATTCCTCTACGGTTGTGGTTCAATGATGCTTCTTGTCATCGAATTGTTTTTACTTTGCTTTAAATGTCGCTCAATTTGGTTTAAAACATGTACATTCCTCATTGATGGATTTTAGTTTTTTAATAAACAGTTTTTTGTGAGAAGACTCGCCTTTCCATGGATATAACTTGTAACTTAGTCGTAACCTTGTTTCCAATGTAAAAGGAAAGTTTACACACTGTATAAATATCCAGGGGAAAAACAACCTTGAGATAAAAAAGCGGAATTAACTTTACGTGAAAGTGTTAAATTGCAGTTGTTTTGCCGGATGTTCCAAATAGTTTAGAGTTCAACATTGTGGTGGAGGGCAGCTGAAAAATCTTTCCCAGTAACTATGGTAACAGTCAAAAGTCAGCTTTCAGTTTTAGAGCTAATTTGTTTGTAATTGCTGACAAAGAAGAAGTTCTCAGATCTTCTCCGTCAGTACACATCAACTATCGATGTTGGCCAGTAGAAAAGACTTTTAGACATCACAATAATAAAATATAATAATAACATGCCGCGTTGTGATATTTTTTCCCGTAGGTGAGTTTAGCCACAGTGATCAATATCAGTCAGAATCAAATAATATCTGGGAGAATAATTTATTTTTCAAAAACAGCTTCTTTATCATATAGTTACATAAGCACCTGTCCTCCATCTGAAATATAATTCTACAACATAAACACACAAATCTAAAATTAGATTTTCCGATTGGTAACTTCAGAATCCAGTACACGGCTTATGTTAGAGCTCCCTCTGGTGTTTAAAATGCGCCACTATGCACGCACACACACACACACAATATACAATCACATACATTTCAATCAAGTTAGAATCAACTGCGGTTATACTATATTTCCCAGTCTCATTTGCCTGTTAAAGTGGTATTATGCAGAACGGAGCCTGTTAAATAGCTACTCGCTGCGTTGTGTTGTAGATCCCCCGTCGCTTCCCTGATTACAGCCAGCGCTTCTTCACGGCAACCAATTAAAATCAAATACTAGTCTCTCCCATATCACTGTATTTACTGTGATCACATCCCTACACTTGCATATTTTTTACATAATCAATGGGCGAGCTTTTGATCAGTGTGTCTGGTTGGAAATACTCTCTCTAAAAAAGAAAAGAGAAAAAAGTGTTCTTACCTACCTACTTTCTGCCTAGTAACAGTCTGGTGTGCATGATAATAAGTGCCACTGACAAGAAAAAAAAAAACCTTACACCTCTTATTTCTAATTACCGCTTTAAGTTTCCTCTCTTCTCAGTTGTGTCTTGCCAAAGCCACTGATGCTATTCATTGTGATTAATGGCTTTTCCACCAGTGCTACCGAATTATTACACTTGTTTAATTAAAATACGCAAGAAAACAATTATTAATCAGAGAAGGAAACTGTTCTTGTTGCCGACCCTCAATACAAAGTGCTCGCAATAGGATTGGACTGAGTAAATTGATGTTCGAAAATAATTACAGCCTGGGATAGCACCCTTGAGAAGTGTTTTAAGAATCGGGGGGTAATTTTTATATACTCATGTGTCATAATCATTATTTTTTGATTATTTGTGGAGCAGCTATGCAGTCAGTAATGTACTGCAGAGATCTGGTTCATGAATGTATAATGTAAAGGAGGGTATAATAGAGAAATGTTGTAGATAGTTTCGCCAATACTACACAAATCATGATTTTATGATTGATTATGAGAAAATGTTTAGTAATTTATTTATTTAGTAAAATGTCTGTTACAACAAAAAGCTAATATTAAAATTGACGACTGTGGATTAGGTATTTTTAATGAAACAGCCCAAGGTAACAAGTCATCTCTATGAGGATGTTCTCCAGGGGCATCATTAGCTTTGTTTGAGTCAAGTAAATAAAAACTTCCATATTCACTGACCTTTAGGAGCTAAACAACTATTTTATTAATCGAAAGCATAATCAGACAACTATTCGATTATCAAAATAATCATTAAATACAGACCTAAATTCAACTAAATGAAAATTACGGATACTATTTAGTGAACAATATGCAGCCCCTATTAAAATAATGGAGGCTGCATAGATGTGTTTCAACCGGATGAAAACAAAGCAATTTTCAGTCCCTTCACTTGTGTGTTCATATCGGGTAGTAGCAGATTTTGTAAAACAATTTGAATTTGATGCATCCCTGCAAGTATTTTATCAAAACTGTTTTATTTTGTATTACCTTATTGTGTCTTTTTTATCGGAATACATATTTTTTGTATTACACTTATAATAATACACGTATGATAGATAAATGTTGTAGTCCTCCTGTGGACTCACCGCCTGCAGGAAGATCAGTGAGGGGCTGGTGCTCTGTGAACTGGGTGCAGGGGAAGAAAATGGATGGATGGCATTTTTATTTTTTCAAACAAAAAACCACAAACTCACACAGGACCAGGACAACTAATAACTTAGAGAGCACATGCCCGCCAGCACCACGGATCAGCTCAACATTTTAATGGGTCTTCCCACCATTACATCCCATTTCAGCTCAATCGATCCAGAAGTGGCACCTGGTGTTCCCAGAGGTCTCCCATCACAGTACTAACCAGGCCCAGCACAGCTTCAGGTCTGACGGGATCTGGTTTTCGCATACAAGTATGGCTACATGTTAAAGATTACACTCTTAAAACCACATGTACCATCCACAAACTTAAACAAGGAATGTTGCTGTGGGGGACTGCCGCGACACTCCAGAAGTTTCCATGTCAGAGTGAAAAAAAAAGATGTAATTTAAACCGGATGCAAAGGTCTTTCAATGAATAAAGTCCTGTCACCAAATTCCAAGGGAATGTGCTGGCAAATATATATAGTAATCTAAATATTCTCATCAAGCCTGCTACAATAACAGTTCATAAAATAACTGTGCCCACTCTGAATCATTTAAGCCAGAGGTTCCAAACATTTCAGTCAGAGCCTCAAAAATAAAAACAGGGAAAATTCAGGAACCCTGCTGTACGATGAAATCAATGCATATTATAATGTGTTCTGTCAAACTGGTTTAATGGCTTCTATTTGTTGTGTTATTTCACCTGATTTCACAACCGCAATTTTATGCCTACAGTTTTCAAATGAATAATTTATTCATCTCTGTCACTCTGTTTTGTGTTCTATAAATTATAGATGGCTTAATACATTCTGCCACTCAATATTAATTGTGAGTATAATCTTATTACTGTAAAGTTATCATCTGAAATACTTTTGCTCAACATATATGGTGAGACTATAGAGGTATTTTGAGTGGTTTTCGGTTCAAGGTTGGGTTAATCAAATAAACCAAATGTTGCATTTTCCAGCACTTCTTTCACATAGAAGTGTTTCTGCATAGCTTGAACTCAAAAGCAAAGTTTATACTTCAACTGATCATTTTTACCTTATCTTGTTATTATAGTATACATCATACAATGAAATATTTATCAAATATGTTGTTAACAATGCAAAAACAGCTGACTACATCTAACATTATTTGATTAATCATATCAATAATGACAATAATGCATCAGGTTTGGTAAAGATACTTCACATGTTCATTCACTCCATACACAGTGATGAAAAAGTACTACTGTAGCCACAGATGCAAGACCACCACCAAAATCATCTCTCTCTCTCTCTCCTCTCTCTCTCTCTCTCTCTCTCTCTCTCTCTCTCTCTCTCTCTCTCTCTCTCTCTCTCTCTCTCTCTCTCACTCTCTCTCTCCTCTCTCTTCTCTCTCTCTCTCTCTCTCTCTCTCTTCTCTCTCTCTCTCTCTCTCTCTCTCTCTCTCTCTCTCTCTCTCTCTCTCTCTCTCTCTCTCTCTCTCTCTCTCTCTCTCTCTCTCAGCAATGTGACTGAAGTGTTTTGCCTAACGATACAACAACAGATTCAGCACTTTACAGCCGCAAGCACCCACTGTGGTCTCCCATCACAACACTAACCAGGCCCTGCTCTACTTAGCTTCTGAGATCTGCTGGGATGAGGGTTTCACATACAGGTGGCGTCACGACTACTAATATAAGGGTTAGCTTAATCGGTAAAAATAAGAAGACTGGTTTTAAAAACACAATCCAGCATATAAAATAACCACACAGTTCATTAGAATCTCCCAGCTTTGCACTTTTTCACAAGCAACCAATAAAAAATATTGTAATTCAAATATAAGTAGCCAAGGTAAGGCAAGGCGAGGTTTATTTGTATTTCACAATTTATACACAAGGCAACTCAAAGTGCTGAGCAAAATGTATTGTACATAATATATCCTGCATTTAACATGCACAACCTTGAGCGTTTCTATCCATGCCAGATGTGACATGTAAATTTCTCCTGTGTGAGATCAATAAAGTCTAGCTTATCTTATCTTATCTTTAAACAAGACAGAAACAACCGCACAAGGCATTAAAAACATAAATAATTACTATACATTAAAATGAGTAAAGATAAAAATAAAACCCACAAATCTTTCTTCTTCGTGATATAACTTTTCCGAGACACAGCTGCTGCGTACATCGGAAGTTACACCTTGGATTGTAAACTTTAACACACCTCCTTTAGTTAATCCACGCTGCAATAGTGAAATGTTGTGATCCGTCTCAGCAGGACCTTGTGCCTAAATGCAAGACACGAGTTCCAGACGTACAGCCCACAAGAGGAGGTGTAAACACAGTCTCATTAGTGTCACAAGTGGAGGGCGGTGGAGGGAGTGCCCTATAGGCTGACAGCTCTAGGCCTGTGCTTTCTGCCAAAATACATACTGGTGAAACTCGTAATATTACAATATCATTCAAACAACCACTTACTTCTGTAGTTCAATTCACAATGTGAGACTAATACAGACTCGTTTCATGCAAAGTGAGATATAACACGCCTTTATTTGGAATAATGTTGATAATTGGCTCACAGCTGTAAATACTCCTACATAACATTTTCTAATTAAATCACTAAACGTTTAAGTAGAAATGGTAATCCTAGAACATCACTGGTGTTTAATGTGCCTTTAAAATGATAATTTATGGTAATGAGATATATCTAATGTTTATGTAAATCTAAGTGAATCATTTGAAATTCTGTTAAGGAAGGATAATGTAAAAAAGTGTAGGAAGCAAAGTTTTAGTTCTGCCTACACATTTTCAAATAGTGTATATATGTTTTTCTTTTCATTTAATTGTACAATTAATAATTAATTAGAAATAAAAACTACAGCAAATACATCATCTTAGAAAATGTGAATACTTTGAAGCAGGACTATAAGCCATAATCACATTATAACGAACAACTTTGTAGGTAATGAGTCTGTATCCTTCTGTATTTTGGTTTCACATTTAAAGTTTGATTACAGATATTCTAATTTTCAGAGTTTAAACTTTATTTCTACTGTGTCTGCGTGTCTGGTTTCCCCTACCACTAATAACATGTACAATAGGTCTGGCATGCGCCTCCTGTACTGGCGACCATCTCTGTGTGGAGAGACAAATGCTCACAATCGTAAACCGCTTTGTGACTCTGGTCTGTGAAAGGCGGTATATAAATAAAGATTACTTACTTACCCACTTGATTAATCGATTCGTTTATTCACGGATTTGTCATTTTTATCTCAATTTGATGTCAAAAACATTCAAGTAATTTCCAAACAAAACTATTTCATAAATACATTTTGACCTTTATGCATTTCTTGTTTGTGTTTTTCTAATACTTGTTTGAGTCTTAAAATGTGTTGGAGTCACATTGTTAATGATAAGTTGATTACTAAAATTACTAAAATTGCTGTACAATGATTATTATTCATTGTAGCTCGCAGAAGGTCATGCACAATCCTTACACATTTCAGAATTTCTAGATAGAGTTCTAACCTTTGGTACCTTCATTTATTTTAGTAGAGATGAAATATTCACTGTAAAAATGCTAAATATTCATAAATGCTTTTGTAGTGCTTTGTAATGCTTTAATATTTTATCAACATTTTGTCAGATATGTGAACATTCTGAGAGTTTATATAAATTCTGAACATTATTTGATTTAAATTGAGAAAATATTGCTTCTGTCCCACAACAAGACAAAATCCCCCAAATTCAACTGATGTTTTGTTTCTCTTTGGTCCCTGATTCGGTTTGCGATTATTAGTGCCGCCCATAGACTGTAGTGCTACTCAAACACATTCCTCAACAGACCAAACCAGATCCCCCTCAAAGCAAATTGCTGGTGATCAACTTAGCTGCACAATTTTAATATGAGGCAAAGTCGCTGCTTCTTAAGGATTGTTCGTTGGCCATCTGGAAATATTTTTTAAAGGATTATGTTGACAAGACCTGATGTGTTAAATATATTTTCAAAAAGGCACAGTTGTAATGGCCCATCTGTCTATGTAAATAGGCATTTCATTTAGCATTCACACTAATCTTTTTTGCGATATAGAACAGCACTCCTTTTCCAAATTTGCCCTGGACAGCCCCCGTGATTGGCCGCCCAATCATCCGCGGAGCCAGTTTCACAGATGCTGTCTCTCTAAAGTAATTGCATGAAGAGAAGCGCAGGTGCTGGTTTTTGTTGTGAAGTGACATTGGCGCATTTTGTATCCTTGTGTTTTGTGGAACTTCCGACCAAATATTTTCCAAGCCATTCTTAGCTGGATATTGATTGCATGTAAATGTACAATTACGGTAGAGGCAAACACAAAAGAATTGGGAAGAAAAAATCTCAGGCATCAGAAAGGAAACATTACAATTTATTAGCAAGGCACAGTGAGAGCCAGCTGCTCCGTGGAAAGGTGCTGGGGCACTTACAGCAATAATATCATTTAGATGAAACTTGTCATTGTGATAACTAATAACGCAGTAGCCCACCACCGAGAAAAACCCCAAGGCGCGTTCAAAATCTGTTGCATAAATATATATAAATTCTTGTGCAAAACCTTAAATCGTTTCCTGAAACAGCAATAACATAATACAGAAGGCACAGTTAAAAAAAGTCAGGGCCTAGAGCTTGACAATTTCATTAAGCATCAGTGGAAATCACAAATATATTATTAGGGATGTCACAGTAACAGGTGTTGATGGTAACGTTAAACATTTCGATTTAAAAAGATAAAGAATTATCTCTCTGTTTTACAGCGACTGTGGTGTCAATACTGTGTGCCTTTGCAGCATCTATTCCAATCTGCTGAAGTTGTTTGAAGGCTGAGGTCCACGGAGCCCTGGCGCATGCCCTAAAGTCTGCTCTAAAGTCTGCCCGAAAGTTGACCCGCTACACTCAGGTTACGCCACTGTGGCCAGATATTCAGGCCTAAATCTAGCAACCCATTATCAACAACTGTGCCCATTTTTTCCTTAATAAACAAGCGCGTCAATTTATTCAATAATGGAGACTCCATTTTTGCAAAATGTGAAATGAATAATGGCATGAAGAAAAATACTGCTGTAAAACCAACAAATCATTTGAGTCACAATGACCATCAACTACCATAATTATTTAAATATCTATTGATTGATACATCTTCTTTTTCTTTAAAAAGACATCTTGACAACATTAATCAATAATTTCTTTGTGCTACTTAAAAAAACTGAGCTAAAAAAAATGCTAAACAACTCTCTCCTCCGGTGTGTTGTAAAACCAATTGTGAAATTAACATGTGTGAAATCAAACTAAATTATTTGAGGATAATTATCTAAATCAGTCAAAAAATCTTGGCAAACCTCACTGGTCGTCTGCTCCTCTAAAATCAGGATCGGCAAAATTCCAAATTAAAGTACATTGCTCCTAAATCTGGCCCAGTGCCCGAGCCTTAGTGCAGTGGTTCCCAACCTTTTTGCTCTGTGTACCCCCACGCCAGCTTAGATGGGGCATGTATGTTGTTGCATGTACCCCAGGGGTCAAAATCATTCTGGTCCGGGGCCACAACTAGGGATGTAAATCGGTGACCGTTTCACCGGTGGTTGACCGTCACAGCGTTAACCGGTCCAAGCTGTCGGTTAAAAAAAAAGAAAACGGGGAGAGGGGAGGTCTCTTAATAACGCAATTTTAAGCCCTATTTGCACGGTGTGACGAGCGGGTCCGTATCTAGCTGTGTGCGCCAATGTATTAGTAAACTCCAGGCCGACTTTCATGCCGCACGCGCCACATATGTATATGTATGCGTATGCACACACTCACGTCTATGTTACGCAACCCAAAGGATCCTCGCAAATACGCGGCTTCAGTCAAACCACATGAAACATGTTTGTGTGTATGGTCCTTGTCATTAGATCAGCTCCACACACATCATTTGTATTAAAACTTTAGCGGAGACCTGCGAGACGCGCCTCGTCACTCGCTGCTCTGACCATGTGCTTTACCCTGCAGCACAAAAGAATAGGAAGATTAAAAAAGCAGTTCTCTGTGCGCAAAGGTGCCGAAGCTGTTTTGGTGCCGCTGTCTCGGCTCTGATCCAGAAGAACGCTCAGCTGCACTTATGAAAAGTACGCGGCTCGAAATGGCTGTTATATCAAAGAACCTGGGATATTTTAAACTATGCGGTTAACCGGTTTCAACCGGTTAATGAGGCTCGGTGGTCGGTCATGAAAATTCACAGTTTTTTACATCCCCAGCCACAACACAAGTTTGCTTATAACTCATGTTTTTGATTGTATTAATTTGTATTACATATATATTTTTAGATTTAATATGCTTCACTGAACCAAAAGTAAGAAAGACTTGTAGCGTCCATGTTGAAATGGGGGTTTTCTTTAGATAGCATTTGGCCCATTTCAAGAGCTACATTTTAAGATACATATTTCAGAAAGCCTCAAATACTGTACATGATTTCTTTCAGTTGAAAAAAAAAGATACAAATCTGGCTTTATAAATTCTTGACTAAATGAGCTTTGGCCACAAACACAAAATTCTTTGTTTTACCCAAAATATAAAAAAGATTTCACACTTTTCACTTAGAATGAGAAATATACATCTACTGCAAAGATCCTGGTGAGGAAATAGGTAAGGATACTGATTCAATTGTCAACACAACTGACCTTCGTTCCTTAAAGAATTTACGCATTTTACGCATTATTTTTGGAACGTTTTTGAATGTGAAATAATATCTTCAGTAGAAAGTGTACATAAAGCTATCAGACTGCAACTCCCTATGCCACCACCGGAGGGAGGTATAGATTTTTTTTTTTTTTTCAAATTTAAATTTCAACTTGCAACCACTGCATAATATGTCTCCTTTAATTAAATTATGCAAATTGCGACCACAAAATTGCCATTTCAATTCCATGCTATTCATCTTGCCGCCCTTAAAATCAGTGTTGCTACCTTCTCTCCAGCACCAGTTTAGTGGAAGCATCTCGCTCTCGGCCACGTGCCCATACAGGCGTTCTCAGCAATGACCCTCACGTCTGGTCCTTTCCTCTGCTCACAGTTCCCTGCGTTTCTCAAGTTGCTAATGTCCACAAGCTCTCGCCTCTGGGTCATCATCCCCACTATATGCTCCAGCTTACCACGAATGGCTGTGTACTGACATTGGCGCTCAGTAGCCAGTTTGTAGAAGCATGCTTTTAACTCTGACTCTTTGGACTCGTGTTGGAAGAGCTGCTTGGGCATCGTTTTGTTGGTTTGAGTGTTCGGGGACTCATCTTGTTGCTGTTTGTGAGATTCGCCGTCTGCGTCCGTGAAGCTGGTCTGGGTTGAAGCGTGGCACGGCACAATGTCACGTATTTTGTCGCTGCCGGCCAGGATTTCTTCATTCTGAAAGTTCTGGTTCAAAGTGTTGGTTTGTGTGTCCACTTTTGGCTCTGGTGTGGACTGGACTATTGGCTTTTGCGGTGTTCTTGTTGGAGTACTGGTGACGCACACATGGTCGGCCGGTCTCTGCTTTGGTGTGAAAGGAGAGGAGGGCAGTTTGAAGAGGTGGCGTTCAAAGATCCCACTGTTGCGAACACTCGGGGGTCTGTGGGTGTTCAGAGGAGAAGACTGGGCGTAGAGGATTCGAAACTCTTCGTCAAATTTCTCAGATATCTGGCCGGAAAGCTCAACCAGGTTACTGCTGTTGAGTTTTCCATCGGTCCAGTTGTATCTAAACAAACGACAACAGGTTTTTAAGCTTTTATTAGATGAAGCCCAAATTCTACATATAGATCTGCCCGCTTTAACTATAAGTTATTGTAACTACACAGGGTAGCTCCATGTGTGAATCTATTTGGACATTTACATTGTGTGTTACAATAGAGCTTTAATGCCAAGTACAAAGAATGTGATGCCCCAGGAAGACGAGCTCAAGTTTAGTACTTTTTTGTTCATAATTCTATATCCATTGATAAAAGAAAACTCAGCGATGTTGTTGTAAATTTGACATTCATGCTCAGTCTCTTGGTGAAATTCTAAATTAGAATCGTGTGCTTTATAAAAACAGGGAGCTGTCCAGGCAGTGGCTGGGCAGAGCAGTAATACCAAACTCATTATTTTTCCATGCTATATTTTTTGGTGGGTTATTAAAAATAGAAGGTGCCGTCTTCTTTGTTTAAACTAGACTTTCTGTAGTCTTGGGGCTACAGAAAGTAGCTGTTTTTGGATACTCAAATTTAGATTTTCAACACACAGCATAGTCATATTTCTTGTAAAATATTCTATAACGTTAGGCTGCAGTCAGTGACGCCATGCTTGTAGACAAGGCATGCGTTAAATTGAAAAGATAATGGCATGTCACACGTTTGAATGAAACGGGTTAGGAGTGAAAGTGAGAGTTGTGACAAAAGAAATACACGTTTGAGCTGTGAATTTGGGGGGAGGGGGGATACAAAAGCAATACTTCAAGCCCAACATCCTTAGAGAAAATATCCAATCTACTGTATGGGTTGTGTTCATGTGACCGGACTATGTTCCAAAGAGCTTATTGCTTAATATTTTGGTTGAGGGCAGCAGAGAAATTTCTCCTGGTAACAAGGGTAACAGTCAAAAGTCAGTTTATAGGTAATTTAATAGGTAATCTCTGGGCCCAATCCACATGAAACAAATACTGTCACAAAGTTCCACGTCTTCTTTGTCAGTACATATCACCCGTGGTCTATGTATCTTCTCATAAAAGAAGTTTAGATGTGGTGACAATATTAAAAAAACATATGCATGATGTTGGTTAGAAAGCACTAAAGCACGTACATGAGAATCATATGGCCGGTTTGTGAATCAACAAATCACAATCGTCTAATGAGCTGGGAAAACATTTCTTTTAATGACCCTTGCCTTCTAGCTGAAATAGAATTCTAGAACATGATTGCAAGCCGTCCATTGTTTTGCAATGTCTATGAAAGGAGTTCTATAAATAGAGCACAGCTTTTAGCGCCCAAATAGTTATTGTGGTTTACACTAAGGTGACGTTTCGCTTCATCAGACAAGTGATGAAGGGCGACGAGTCCAGAGGTTTGGGCATCAGTTCATGTCTGATGACCGGCCATGACGCTTGTACTATTTTCAAATGAAAAAATTAAATGTATTTTTAAGATTCTATAAAAACTATTCCAATAATCCATTTGTTGCAATACATCGATTTACCTATTACAGCATTTAACAACTCATTTTTAACAAATAAAGCTGATAAAGCTTTCTAATTCTAAGGGGGCCATTACTGATCATGTTATTTCCCTGCACATTATTGCTGTGCCTGGAGGAGCGATTTAAGAGAGGATTAATGTTTGGCGTGCACATGTCAGACATTCCTGTATAGAGGATGCAGAAGGGCGTTATACCTGTAGGAACCTGTAGCCACTCTGTTTCCATCAATCAGCATGAATCTCTCATGAACTCTCCCAGTGATCCTTGCCCCTGTCCTGGTGTAATAAGTGGTGCCAGTGATGGTCCGGACTCTCATTAGCTGGAGAGAGGATTGAAAAGGAACAGTGAGAAATAACAGGCAGCCCCACCCTGATATCTCCCCCAGCACAGCTAAAGGACATGTTTGAATGTTGGCGCACACACAGCCACACCCCGCCTGCTTTAATAAACACATACCCGAAGATCCTCCAAGTTAACGCCCAAATGTCGGCACATCTTGAAGAAGGCGGGGGCACTGGGCTGGTCGAGTAGGAGGTACACCGGGACTTTGCGGTTACAGCAGGCTTCCTTCAGGTCCTTGAAGATGTCCAGGTCTGTAAGGGAGTCTGTAACTATTGCGATCACCTGCAGTGGAAAATTACAGAGACAATACAATAGAATTCCAGACATGGCAGCTGCAGCACACTCTCAGCTGTAGCACCTGAAGTGTTTTTATTACTTTCAGATGCAAGGCCCAATTCAAACAGAGCGGCTGTCAGACACACTCTCCGCATGTGTATGCTGATGAGCTTTCGATTGACTGTGGTCTGTTACCATGGCAATAGGCACTGACGCTTGGTCAGCAAACAAACGACTTCTATACAGAAGACAAGTAGGTGGAGATTAGGGTTTCATTTCACCTTTGCAGTTATTGTATGAAATGGCAGTGGATGCATAGAGTGATGGACACATTGTAAATGATGTGTACGATAATGAGAATAATATGATGTGGATCATCGCAAAGATGGTCAGAATGTTTTGTTGTAGTGTACAATGAAGGCTATGTGCTCAGCTTGGTTACCGTTGCAAAAGAGCTGTAAGAGCACGTGAAAGGGTTTTGTAAAAGACTCAAACTGTCTTTAAAGAAAAAAGTAATAGAAAAAAAAAAGAGCATTAGTGAAAAGCGGAAAATAGATGGAGCAAGTCAGAGCACATGTGGTGCACAGGCCCTCTGCAGGCCTGAGGTCCTCCTGCTCACTCCAGCACAAAAGAAGAGCTCCTCTGACAGCTCCACATCAAATACACCTCATGAATATTCATTGCTTTCTCTTACCGTCCTTTTAAAAACTGATTTCTTTAAATCAAGATTTCAAAAAAATGTGAACTTCTAAAAATGGCAATGATCAAACATATTCCATGGAGACATGTGCCATGTATTTTTGGAAGGTACATGGGAGACAGAGATTTTAATTTTCCCTCTGGTGCTCGCACAGACACACACTTCAATAACATGGCAGCTCTCCATTAGAGAAAATATGTGGATTTCACAGCTAAAATAATGTCCATGTTTAATAACACCACATAAGGCATTTTCTGCACTGTACTGAAGCCCTATATATCAACTATTTTAGTAACGGAAAAATCAATGTTTAAAGCATATTGTACCCTCATGTATACTACCCACTATGCAGACACTATAGAGCAGCATGCACAGACTGAAAGTGGCCTATCACAAAAGCACAAGCATGCTCCAGGGTCCTGTGGTGGAGCAGTGTGAATGTTTGTGGATGTGGGCGTTCCCACCTGTCCTGCAGGTCTGCACAGCCTCATGTGCAGCTGCATTTGCAGCTCAAAGACTCAAAGAACAGTATCATCATGTCTCTGACTGGTCCAGCACTAAGTTCAGTGTGATACCGATCGTGTATGTGGACTCACTGTTCGGTTTACTATTTATGTTTTTTGTTTCTGTCCTGCCTCTGTTAATGCCGAATCATGAACTGCTCTAAAGACAGATGTTAAAACTGTCTGAAGGGCTGTAATTATTATGATAATCGATTGGTTAGCCAATTATTCTTTTGATTTGACCCAAAATGTCACTGACTATGATATTGTATATACATTTAACAAAAACAAAGCTCGAGTGATGCCCCTGGAGAACGTAGAGAGAACTCGTTACACATTGGGTTATTTGATTAAAATACTTTGTAAACACATATTCATTATAGACTCATCTGAGTCATTAAACCTTTTCCCAGAATGTTTGTCTGTTTAAGGTTAAAAAAATATATTCGTCGATTACTAAATGAAATAATGTCAATAATCAATGATAGTTGTGATTAATGGATTAACTTAACAGTCTAATGTCCTCAAATATATTCATTAATTTTCAGGTGTTACCTTGATAATGAATTGTGTCACTTATGAACACTGTCTGTAATATCATATTACCTGAGGATGGGGACATCAAACGTGTATAAGTCGCTTAAATATGTGTTTTGTTCAGAGGTTCAATAGTAAATGTTTTAGGATCGAGCATAGATGTTTTATTACACGTGCCTTCTTTATGTTTGTGGTGCAACCAGGTGAAACATTGAACACAACGTCTAACTCTTAAAAATAGCAATGATCAAAAAGCTACATAAGAAAACTCAATTTAGTGAATGGTAAATGTTGGGTTTACTATTCCTTTGGTGGAGCAGTAAAATAACGTGATGAGGCCTGCTCTATCCAACAGGTGAGGTGGGGGTTGGGCCTACATGTCTTTACCTGAAAGAATCAAATGTGTGCTTTATTATTCTATATTTTTACCTCTCTCGCACTACGGACCATGCGTCGCACCGCTTCTTTACAGCTGTAGATGCTCTCTCCGTAGCTGGGCTGGAAGTGCGCCACGGCCCGGGTCACTCCCCTGTATGAGCCTGCTGTGAAGGCCGGCCAACCCAGCTCCAGAATCGGCGGTTCCACGTCGGACACCTCGGGGAAATACGTGACGGAGGAGCAGTCCACGGAGCTGTTCACGGAGGCTTCGAGCTGGAGGTCGTCCACGCTCACAGACGCGCACTGGGGGGCCACGCACGCCCGTCTCACTCGCTCTATCTCTTCGTCCGATAGAAAGTTGGGAATCTTCTCTTTTCTGATGAAGTCCAAGAAGCGATCCACGCCTCCGGACAGCAGTTCTTCTAACGCCAGCCGGTGTTTCTCATTGTACACGTCCTGGAGGTCTTCGCCATTGGTTTTGGACGCGACAAACGCCAGAGGGGAGTCTTCCAGGCACTGGGACAGGGCCATGTTGCTCTAACTATACCCAAACAGGTAACGTGTGACCTCCAACAGTAGTTTGTATTTGGCCCCGTCCCTCCGTGTGCTGGTATTGGCTGTTTTCACTTGGCACACGTGTAGGGCGTCCTGCGGCTCGACGAGTGGCTGTGTCAGTCTAATGTAAAGGCGGTCTCATTGGCCCATTCGGAAGCAAACAGTCCGTATGTACGTCCCATAGTACGTCCCATCGCTCTGTCTGATCCGGTTACAGTGCAAAGAGAGGCTGAGCGCGCAGAGGGCTCACTCTGCAGCTCAGCGGGAGCAGCAACTCTGTGTCTGCACAGGGCTGGAACTGTGACATTACAATCATGTAGTCAATCTGCAGAGTAAACTACTTGAACTGGGCGTCCTGCAGACGTAGAGAGCTGATGGGCATTTATAATTCAGAATCTTTGATCAACTACATGTTTTGGCTATTTAATGATCTCGTTAGACTTTTTGTTCTATTATTAAATTGATGCTCAGTAGTAGAATCCACCTCACAATTATTTAAGTCTGCAGGTTTCACAAAAATGATTCAGTGTTGTAGGACATAGATAGATCAGGTCTGTGCCAGATTGAAGACAGAGGTGATACTGATAAGCCCCATTCCTGTAGGCTTCTGTTGAATTGAAGTTCCTCTGCTTGAAGCCAGTCTCTACTTCTGCTGAAGGGTCTGAAACCAAAGAGTAAGACCACCGTCTAAGACAAAGACGATCCAATTACAACGTAGCGTGTCTCTCTGAAATTCAGAATAAGTTCACAATAGTTTCTCAATTATTTAGATATATCGTTTTTTTTTTACATTTTCACTTGTGTTGACTCAAATCAGTTAAGCTCTATACATAGTTCCCACAGACCAATGAATGTCACATGACCTCCTCGGAGACGCCATCTTTGATGGCACGCTGCTGTGTTTGTGCATTCCATTAAACAGAAGAATGAGAATAAATGTAGATATTCAAACGCAAATTGGAAAAAAAAGGGCAACTTTTGAGCAAATAATTGTATATTAATACAATGGCACCACAGTTTAACGTGCTACGGACATGTTTTACATATTTGATCAAATTATGCAGCAAAAATTAACAAGCAATGCAAACATTTCTCAAAGCCTTTTGATTTAATACCAGTTGGAGCTCCATTTAATTATTTTAATTATATTAACAATTAATTTAATTAATGCTAATGCCACACGGACACTCTGGATTGCTGTTATTGTTTATTTCCGCGTTTTTGACCGTATGTTTTGGTGAATGGTGGGCAACTGATTTTTCCAGGCGTAAAGAGCAGTTTATTTTATGACACAGATCTTTTTACAGAAGCAATGCTGTTTGTGAACATTGTTTTAGCCCACCATAGAACTATTATTATCTATTTAATACATTTACGTGGCCCTCGAGAGCCTCGGACGCGACACCGATCCTCCTCATAATAAAGTAGTCTAACGCTAAATAATGAAACTCTCAAGTTACCAGATATCAGCATACACAAGTTAGTACTGAGTAAATTACGTCTGTCAACACATTATAAGATACGATACGCACCTGACACAAAGTGCTCCGAGCATATTCTTGCGTGTTTTGAGGGAGTTTCTTGCCTGTTTATCTTCGCAAGCCATAACCTCCGTGGTTGTTCTGACAAAAGCTTAGTCTTCTCACATTCATGAAGTCTAATGATGGGTATACTGTAAAATCCAAGTTTAACGGAACCTCCGGCACGATTTGAACATCCATTGACCCAGCAGGAGATGACCATTTTCAACTTTATCACGACATTAACACGTTTCAGCTTCTTTTTCTATTGTTTTGCCCACAGCATGCCAACTCAAATGGCGCCGGGTCGGCAAATCCCCGTATGTAGTGACGTCATGTGGGAACTATGTATTCAAATGTGTTCATCTTTCTGTCACTCATGCCCATCATCACACAAATCTATTATTGACAGTTTTGGCCATAGTTATTGTTACGCCATAGACAAGTCTTAAGATGAATTATTATCATGACATGTACTTTAAATGTTATGAACAGTCCTTACAGTAATAATTACTCTTGGACTATATCGATACTCATTAGTCACTAGAATGTGGCATAAGTGATCTAATCTGGTACAGCCTGTAACACAGGTACACGGTGTGCCAACTCGCACTGGTATCAAGGAAGCAGAGCCAGTGCCAAGAAAGAAAGAATGCACAACTTTTATACACGATCCATTATAGATAGGCAGGCTTCAGTGTGCATTAAACATTTACTCTTTTATGGATACAATTACAGAACGAGATCCATCTTAGTCACACGTGTCGGAATGACTGCTCCTCGCTGGATTTCAACCAAGCTTTTGTAATCATTTATTTCTTGTTCCATCTGTAATGATTCCATTGTAGTAGTCTTCTTAGGTAGTTTTTAACCGGTACTTCAAATGCTTTGTTCAGTTTATGTGTCCTTCGGGATTTTAAGTGTATTGACTGTTTTGGCACAGAATCCGACCAGATAAAGAGAATAGAACATGTGCCCAAACCACTTTGTAACATAGCAAACCAGCAGCAGGAAAGCACTTTATTTCCTCCTTCTTTTTTTATTCCATTATTTCAGAGCAAATGTCCTGCTCTAGAGGCTTAAGGTCATCACTACTGGACCTAGCGCAAATCACTTGTCCAAATGCACAAAAGCCCCAAATATGACGTTTTACAATGACTTTCTTTTAGACACAGAAATTCTCTTTGTATAAAAAAAAAAAAAAATCTGAAGAATGGGATATGGTTTGAATTTAAGTAGGCCATGACGTGTGAATTATTGCTGCAAATTCTAATAAAAGATGGAAAAATAAATCAATGCAAAGGGCTACTGGGCTGAGGCATTTGAGCGGATTTGTGGAGTAGTTATAAGAAGTACATATTGAGTGTTCACCATAGCTACCAGACAGAACTAAACAATAAGATAAAAGAACCATTATTCGTGGCACAGTGGGGAGATTTCAGTGTTATACGAAGCACACAGAAATGTAAGAAGCCTATCAACAACAAGTACACAATGCAAGATTGGCAGTAGGAGTTTTGTGCAGATTGATATGTAGATGATTGTTGTTTTTAACTATTATTTGAAAGATCAAAACAAAGTAACAGACAATTGTGAAGGGAAAACAAAATGATACAACGAAGCTTTGTTCATCTAGAGACTGGATGTTATTCCCATCCGTCCGTGTCTTGGCACCTTTGAAGTGGTACATACTATTTTCATTTCCGAATAATGGATTGAATAGTGCTCCATGAGATGTCCAAAGAAGCTTAGGAGAGGTTTGTGTAACCTTGCCTTGCTAACCATGCATATAATCGTTAGGACAAAATTTGAGTCATAAGGAAATCGTCATACGTAATAAAATGCCCTCAGAAAAACTATAAATCTCTGCTGGGATTTTGAAAAACTGTTTCTCATAACAGATTGAAAAAAGAGGTTCAGATGTGATTGGCTTTCTGGTGAGTAGTAACCACATACATTAACATATGTTGTTTGTTTACAAAACATGAAAACCTGCAAAGTTAAGTAACATTTTACAGTTGAATTATGTTTTTTTCGTCCGAAGCCACTGTGCTGTGGATAGTAGAAGGTAGCAAGTAGCCCTTTTTGTCTCTTCACACTCTTGATATTTTGGATTTGCAAGCCCCGGCGACCCATTTTATCTTCCCTTTCAAATCAATGGACTGTGCTCATTGGTGTATGGTCTCACCACGGAGGCCGAAATATTAGCGGAAGTGGTGCATTTCGGCGACCTCTGGTTCTCTCGATCTTGCGCAGTAGGTTCGCAGTTTGTGGTACACTTTAGCGTTCTGATGGTGACTGAAGAGGGCGGCACTAGTGCACAGCCTGCTGTTGAGTGTTTAGAAGCACAAACATGTGGATTCATAGAAATGTATGGAGTTCAAAACCAAAAAGTTGAGGATGACAAAGATGACTCTAAAATCCCCAGTGTTTCCCAGTAAACCTGGCCTTTGAGAAAGCTGTTGGTTCTATGTCAGCTGAGGACAAGCTGTTTTTGTTAACAATGAGGTCTATGGGGTAATAGTAGCCCTGGTGAACCCTGGTAGATCAGCTGGCAATACCCTGTCCAGACAATATGATACATCCATGGGATTTTGTGTGGTGATTTTTACTTCTTGAAACGCAGTGAATGGGTGGTTCTCAGTTGTCTGTTATTGTAAAAAAAAAAAAAAAACCTAATTTATAGTCTTTGTTTGTGGTCGTATACATGACTACATTCGCAAAAGCCCCAGTCGTATTACTACTTTTGCACGCCACTGTATACAGTGATTGCAATACAGGCAGAATAGAAGTGACTATTGGTTGACAGGGACTGCTCTCGCTGCTGAGTGGCTCCTCTTGCGGATAGACGCTCTTCGCTCGTCTTGACCCTACACAGCAACAGATAAAGGCGACGGCTGAACTCCGGGAGGACAAAGTGGGAGGGTACAGCGGATGCACGTCTCCACACACGTACAGCAATATCTATTAGATTTATAACGCTGTAACGACCGCAACAATGGACTCGCTACGTTTTATGCGTTCTTTGCGTCTTACAACCAGCCATGATGTCTGCGTACCTGTTCATAAGCACATACAGCAAGCGATTGGTTAAATAGGCTATTGATTTGTATATGCATATGATTCTTTTGTGCCCATTATTCGCGTGCTCCATTGGACGTATTATCTTATTTTTCTATATTTTGAATTCCCCTGTCTGCTTCGTGTTATAATGCATTATATAGTTCAGTTATACAATAATGATAATATTTAATATTTGGGTATCAATATCGCACGGTTGAGTTCCATCATGTCTTTTTTGTAATACCACACATACACACAAGAACTCCAACTTTGTCCTCGTCTGACCCACTCTGTATTTTTATCCCTACTGACAATATATAGCCTAAATTTGAAAGTTTATAGAAATTGGGACAGACGGCTTTGGTGCGTGCGTAAAAGTTGTGACTCGTCTATTTTAAGTGTACTAGGCTTCGACAAGTCCCACAACAATTAAAATTGATAGAATTCTATGAAGACTTTTGTTCTTTCAGTCTAGTGCAACATTTTAACACACACATGTGACCTAATTAAAAAATTGCAGACAGTAAAACGCGCTGAAAAGAAAGATCATGCATTAAACTGTTCCCAAATCCACACAATGCGCTCCATCTGCTCGCCGCCATTGTAGCTATGTATAACCCAATCTGTCCTATAACGACATACCCAAATGTGCACCGGGCTCTATATGCGCGCCCCCTCCTCTTTCTCTCCATCCCATACTCATCGCACCCCCGCCTCTCTCCAAATTTGAGATGAAAGGGCTTTTGGATTTTGGATGACGCTCCGAATCACGTGTGCAGAGGAAATACACTCGCTATAATTTTTGGGAGCTGCCTCGTCCTGTACTGCGCGGGTAGAGTTTAGGTGCGCGCGTATACGGTGTGCCACAGGCGAATGTAATGCACTTTAGCGTGGCCACTGACGGGTTCACGCCAGTTCGCAGGGTTCACTTGAGGAGAGCTCCCACCCCCTGTTCGCCTCCTCTTCTCCTCAAAGCGCTGCGATCGGACCTAATCCAATATTATTCATTTATGTTTTAATGTCGGATTCCGTTTTGGCCTGAAGGCGGTTGAGGTAAGGACACTCTTCTGCTCCCAGGTATTTACAAGCGAGCGTCAAACTTTACCGGAATCATCCCTCGCGCTGTTGAGCATTGCATTTTCATATGGAAGCTGTAGTCAAGGCAGTTTATATGAAGTCACCAATGTATAAAATGGCGACAGTAGGTGGAGGAGGGGGTGGAGGGATTTTGGGGGAGATATTCATAAGGTTATATAGAGTGGCAGATTGTATTTGGACCAGTGGGTTCCGTGGCCATGTGTTGTTACCCCACACAGCCTGGAGAATGGAGTCAAACGGGTTAACTCGCTGAGTTTGTTACACTTCCAACAACGTCTGCTCCAGTTCACGCTGCTGCTCGCTCTATACAATGTGGCGTATCTGCTTATTTTATTGCACAACGCGCCGTATTTCTCCCGCTGTGGGCTGCTAGAGAGAGTTGTGAAAGACTTCTCAAAGCACTCCACAATGTCTTATTCGATAACCACGTACAGTGAGCCAAGTATAGGCATTCACACTGCACACACACGCTCTGTTTTACCCATTGATTTATGGACTATGTGAAGTCTGTTAGTCAACAGAATGATAGGCTTGTATCTATGCCATAGATTTCTGTTTCTTTCATTTCCTTATCTTCCTGCTGCCAACATGTGCTGCTGCTGACTCACACATTATATAGGCTACGGCTACTGTAGTTTCATGCCTTACTTTTCAGCAACATACACACAGGGACAACACTAAAATGAGAATAGTAAGTTACTGCTGCTGCCTGTTCCTAAATATGATTGGCTGGATGTGAAAAGCATGTGTCCTCTTGTGCCCTGGGGAGGGACCTGTGCTGACTGTCTGAGGATCATGTGTGCATGGCTGCAGGTCTTTAGCATAGAGCTCTGTCACACAGCACACTGGATTTGGTGCATGTATATTTGTTGGGACTTGGGAGGGACTATATATAGTACATGTTACATATTATGTAGGTCATAATAAGCAGAGGTGAGTATCGCTAGTGTAAAGTCCGGGAAAGTGGCATGTGTGCTCTCTGATACTTCGTTTGCAGGCGTGTGTGATGAACACAAACAAAGGTAAATGAGCTCTGGCCGGGGCAGCTTGGCTCTGCTCCGGCTTGGCCCGCTGAGAGCAGAGTGTGTTCAGGCTTTTAGTCCAGCAGGGCTCTTCCACTGGGGGAATGTCAATTCTCTTTGTGGAGCCCTGGGAACGTTCCTCCATCGCCCTTCTCGGAAAGCTCTAATGAGGCCAAGCATATTGCCTTTCATCCCTGACTCCCTGCTCCGAGCTCGCTTCCTTCAGCGTGTTGGTTATGGACGCAGCTTATGTACACAGACAGTGTAGCGGGCCGGGGCTGCCCACTGTCCTGTGTGAGGCTGTGTCCAGGTGGCAGCCTCCTCTCTGGGACGTGCACGACTGTACTGCAGCACTACGCACTCCTCTGCACAGTACACCAAGCATGGTGCAGTGGGGCATAGCAGCAGGTCATATGGTCATGATTTGGATGATTTGAGGACTTGCTAACATGGACTGTGCAACATTCCTCAACTTACGAAAATAAAATTCTTTGAAAAGCCGTTCACTTTCCCCAGTGTTTTCAAAATAAACAGGTATTCACAGCGGAGAATATCTCAGGATCCTCATAATATATTGTGGGGAACACTATTTTTCTGAAACCCGGTCCTATCCTTTACTTGTATTTGGGTCTTTCAGCCCAGTACTATTGCTTTTGTCACCAGACCAATGCCGTATCGAAGCTCAGGGCGCTCTAAAGCCTCCCCACAACAGCATGTTTGCTCAGTTCCAACCAAAAGAAATGCCTTGGGGTAAAAAACCTTGGGGCGAGTGTTGAGAGCCCCTGCTTCTTTCATGGTCTCATTTAAGAAAGATTTGGTCAGCAGGAGCTGGCATTTGCCAGACTTTGGCAGTTCGAGTAGTGTGTGATGTCAGCCATTTTAGGATGGTCACTACAATGTGCACTACGCCGCCATCTTTATTTCTTTTCTTCTTAAGTTGCCAAACGAATGCCTGAAGTCTTGGGTACAGAACGAAAGAGGTTATTCATCAAAAGTTATGTAAAACGATGCGTGACTCAGATTTCTCAATGCTCTATGCTTCACTTGTCTGTTAGTTTCTAGGCCACACATGCTGAACTTTGGACAATGTCATTTTTTAACAGTACGAGCTCACAGATCATGAAATGGGCATTTTCCCTTCAGCGGTGGCATAGAATGCAGTAAAACCTATAGCCAAGATCCGTGTCACCACAGACAGATGTATTCATCGTACGCCATGTACGACATCTCTGCTACTTCGTACATCTAATCAATGGATGAAAAATCCAAACACTCTCACCCAGTCCGCCCATTTTTTGTATTCACACTGTGACATAGTCATTGTTGGTCATTTGTCATAAAGTCTTTGCTTATGCCCCTGACCCCTGTACAAACCATTTTCAAGCCCTCACTCTGTCTCTGACTGGTGTTTTTTTTCACCAGTCGTGATGCAGGAATGTCTCTGTTGCTATGCAATTAAGAAAGTGAAGTAGTGGTTACGGACCTCACCCAAAGTTACTGTAAAGAGACTTGAACCATGACTAGAAGACTTTTTAAAGATGGCTGTCAGGGATTAAGTTTGCACCGGATGCAGTGTGAGGAATTCACTTTGTTTGTGTCTTGAGGTCGGTGGGTGTGGGCAGGGGACTCTAGTGTGTGGCGTGGTGGGCAAGGGGAAGAGGGGTTGCCATGGTGATGTTAACACATGAGTGGCACCAGCGACCGGTCTCCCAGTGGACGCGGCTGCAGTGGTTGAGGTAAGGGTGTGTGGTAGATTAGGGAGAGGAGGAGGACTGGAGCGATTGCTGACAGCACCTGCGTCTCCGACATTAAGACATGAATATGCACAGAGCTCGGTGGTACAATGGGGGAACAGCAGCCATGTCGACTACACTGGCCACGCTCAATGATTCTACATCAGCCTTGAGCTCATGACCCTGATGAATCTTGAATGTTTTCTGCTCACTATACTTATGCGATACATTCGATCAACTTTTAAACACTCTAGTTTCACCCACAGATTTATTTCACATTTATTACACATATTATATTTTATTAGTATATATATTTACATACTTTTTACAGTTGTTATATACATATAATTTAATTGTACATATTATAATTTCAACTGTTATTGTTGCTCCAAGTCTGTTCACTTTGAGTTTTAATATAATTTTCCACATATACACAAAATTACAACTGATTCAAATTAAAGTATATTCACTACTTTTTATTTACTAGTATTCACTACTAGTATGTTTTTTTTCTTGCATTGCATTTGTTATAGGTTGTTTGTCATTCATTTCCAGCCTCTGAATAACTGCTCCCTCACATATACAGCCTTTATATCGTCCAGTACAGTCCACTATTAGCCTGACAGACAGACCCGCACTTGCAAACAGAAAAACAATTGCAAATTCTCCCAGTTCTGCTCAGAGACTACCCAGCGCCAGATCACACCGCTGCCCTTCTGAGTGAGACGGCATTGTTCCCTGTTCCCTATTCCCTTCCTCAATGCGTTAATTGCTCTTCATGTCTGGCTTATGTTTGGGTGTCCAGCTGATCCACTCACATGAACGTAATCTATTTAATGGACATTTGGCACCAAAACCGAGCTGCAAAAGAGGGTTTTTTCTGTATGTGTACGTGGAGTTTTCGGTCTCAATTTCATCCCAAGCTCTAGGTCATGTTGCGTTTTGAAGTTCTCTTCAGACAGATGTGCATCACTGTCAAGAATAATTAGACACAAAGCAAATGTTGACAGTATTGCGTCTTTTCGGTTGTTTTTTTTGTGTTGACATTTTTAGCTCATCAGAGAGTCTTTGTCTTGATGGGGTTCAAAGGAAAGGTGCTAACTGTTGTGATGGGAGAGTGTGGATGTGTGCGCATATGCATGTGTGTGTGTACATGTAAGTGTGTGTGTGTGTGAGTGTGTGGTGTCAGCGGGGAGGAATATCGAAACGGCGCGTGGAGCCTGTCATCATCATCAGTCACTTCTCTCCCAAATGTCTGAGTTTGTCTTCCTTTGTCCTTGTTCCTTCCATTCGCATTGAAGTGACACAAAAAAAAAAAAAAAAAAAATATCCAATCTCTGTCTGCTATAAAGTCAACTGTAGGTGACCCGGCCAGTGGGAGTGGCTCAATCATCGGACTGTTTTGAATTAAATTTTAATGTGTTCTTGCTGCCTGCCTTTCCCCCTGGTAGCAGGATGGCTGCAGACTGGGCCATGTTTTTGTGTTGTAATATTGTAATCACTGCAGCAGTTTATGAGCTGTTGAAAGAAATACATGCAGTTTGCTGGCGGTGGGCTCGAGACCGGAGCGGAACCCTCTGCGTCTTTGCCATTTAAGTACAAAAGGGATATAATTAAATATTAATGAGATGTAAATATAATATTGTCATGGAAATTAAGTGTAAAACGCACATAAGGGAGTCCTCCTGCAAATGTTAAAGCCGCGATCAAATCATGCGGAACGTATAAAGCCCATCAGAATTTAAACCTGCCATAATCCCATTTGTTTTGAAAAGCTTGTTTTTGTGAAGCTCAATGGTTCACGTGTGGTTTCAGTCCAGTGAGCAGGACCCACCACCGAACGAGAAATATATTCACCTGTTAAAACCCGGAATATTGACAGAAAAGAGGAATAATATTGGTCCATTTTGTTTTCATGTTCCATTTGAAATACCATATGTAGTTACCTGGATGTAGCTACATGAACACATTTAAGAAATATATTTTGGTATTTGATCAAGCAATTTTGGACAAAAATAAAACAATTTCTTTGTTATTTTCGTGCTGCATGCTGTGTGTTCTAAATGTTCTAATCAACAGGCAAATTTTTTTATTTCAGAATAGGTAAAACACAATTCTACCAAACACAATCACACATTTGTACAGGCATGTTTTGAAGAACTAAATAAGCTAAAAACAAGATGACAATACAAGAATATTGCAAACAATATTAATATCTTAAAGAAACACACACAAAAATGGGTAATAAACTACATATTTACAATATGTTATTATACTACAAGTCTTCACAATACAGCTCTCTGATAGAAGTGAATGTCAGTTACTTGTGAAGAAAGAGTGACATTTTTAGGTTCCGGTTGCTCACCTTTAAACCCTGTAATTAGCAGTATACCAGTATTTCTATAACTATATCCAATTTCAAAGATTGTTCCCCAACATGGACTATAACTTTGTAAAGAATTAGTTTTAAATACATGACATTATAGAATCAACATAGAATCTCCTTCTACTTTTACTTTGTCGTTCCTGTTTTGTAACTGGATCGACGACATGCACATTAAAATTCATCGTATTACTATCTTGGTGCTGTACTTATCTTTTCCTCTTCTCGTGGACTGTACTTGTCCGGATGCCATCTCCAGCCCTGACTCAGCGGGAGTGGGTGTTCTCTGGCTTTTCCACACACTGTCTCTGTCTGCCCCGATCAAAAGGGTTTCCTCCCCCTGTGCCAAGGGGCCGGTGCCAGCGCGGGACATACGACAGTTGGGACAGTGCTCATCGGATCCCTGTCTACCTCACTGTAACACAAGGACTGGCTTTTCACTCGGCCCATTCAGAGTCCTGGAAGCCTCTGTCTGGGTTTATGTGCAGATAAAGCAGCACTTTCTTTTGATAGATGACCTGATTTTTTACGTAACCTGCCTCAACTTTTGGCTCATCTTTGGCTTTCTCATGAAGGAAATGGAGAGCGGCGTCCCCTCTGGGAAAGGCACCAGTACAGCCCATTGCCGTGGCCAAATTACCTTGGGCATGACATTATTGTCTATCTGATGCTGTGTGAAGCGCCTGGCTGGCATACAGCACACAGCTCCGCTTGTTGGACAAATTCAATCGCTTCACATAGCTAGAGGGAGCCACCATTGATTCAGCTGGTTCACTGCAAAGCCAAAAGTCTACTCACTCTATATGTTCTGGTGGAATAAATAAAACTACACCACAAAGCATATTTGCAACTAGACAAACGGGCTAACATGAGTAATACTTTAAACAATAGGGTCCTTGTCATGTCAAGTCAACAACTTAAACTGTATTTCATTTTTACAAGAATGTATATTTTCATGGGACACTATTATATAAAGTGGCTATTTTTCAGCAATAATATATTTTTTTAAAAGTCCTTCCCCTTGGCATAACTACAACTACTAAGAATTCCTGGATGAGAAAGGTGTAACCAATGATGAAAGGCCTCAAGAATTATAATACATTTTGACCAATCAGGAAGCTGCAGAGGTGAACATGGGCTTTTCTTCAAGAAGTCTCTCTCTTTTCCGTTTGAAAAGTAACTGACATTCACTTTAAATCTATTTGTTTCAATAGGGCTGCACGATTCTGGCAAAATATCTAATTGCGATTTTTGATATTTTGGTAAAAAAAACAGTTTATATCTGTTTTTACTAAGTTCTTATAGTTAGACTTGTGTTGTGCACAATTTTGAAATTTATGAAAATGGATTGACAAAATAATGCTTCTGCCCAACAACAAAAAGATTGATTCTTGCTGTTCCAAATCTTCAAAATAAACAAAAAAATATATTTTTTCTTCAAAATTACTTACGTCTTTGCAGTATTTGTGATTGCTGTGTGACCAAAGCTTTTGAGACATTTGAGATTTTGATTGTGTTTAATCATGCAGCCTTGCTAGTTTGTGATGGTACCGTGTAACTAATAAGGCTTTAACAACCAATTAATTGAAACTAATCAATTATTGGAATATTTGTCAACTAATTTAATTATTTATAATCAAACAACCAATTATGTTACATCTAGTCCATTGAGTGGCATCGCTTTGCTTAGTTTTGGTTAAATAAATGAACAAACCCTTATTTGATGGATTTAAACAAATAACCGATTACTCAAAAAATGAATTGCCCAAATACACTGCACATATGTACCCAAAAAATATCTGAAAAATACAGAACAAATTTCTTATTTTAAAAGAGAGGATAAAAAAAACAGATAATTCTACCTTGGAATGATATATAAATTACTACTGCACTTGAAATAAGACGAAATTATTTTTCCCATTGGAAGTGAATGTCAATTACTTTTTTTTAAAGTGAAGAGAGAGATTTTTTTTTCCAAAGCAAGCACCGGTGAGACCCCCCCATTCTTACCCCCACTGTTTCCTAATTGGATGTAATAAATCTAAGTTCTTGATGCACGTTTGAGGCCCTTTGCCATCGGCACAACTATCAAATCTTAGCGGTGGTAATGCCGAGGAGAAGGAGCTGTATTCAATATATAGATTTTGAAAAATGCTTAAAATAAATATGCGATTGAAGTTACTGATGACCCCTTTAAAAACACGTGATTCAAGAATGTATAAGTAGGAGTGTGCTAAAAATAAATGTATAGATATATATATACATTTTCAGATGATAGAAATAAAAATCTTTTGACATTTCAATTTTAATAACCATTTATCTTCAATTAATGAAATATCAGTAGTATCATTTACTCAATAGTATTGTTTTGTTTATAAACATAATCAAATGTAATCAAAGTCCCCTGTATATAGTTACATATCACATAATGTCCTGCGTATCGAGTATCGTATCGTATCGTCTGAAAGATCCCCAGGCAGAGTCACATGGTCAAAAGTAGGCCTTCTTATAAAAATGAAATACAATTGAATTTGCAGAAATACCTTTAAGACTTTCTAAATATGCTCCATCCAAGATTTAAAAAAACACATGATTCAAGCATCTCTAACTTTAAATGTAATATTTTTTCCAACTCATTATAAAAAAAATAATTGTTAATTCCAGCCAGCGTAATTAAACAAACCAAAAAATCTAGTCCAAGTAAAAAGCCCTGCACCTGATTAGAGCCAGCCCTCTCCCAGCTGTTTCCGATGTACATGCCGGCGTTGCGTGAAAGCACACTCCTAAATCCCTCTTTCAGTGGAAGGCACTTTTGAATGAGCACCGTGTCCTCAGCAGGGGTTAATCGAGTGTGCCGTCAGAGGATATCATGACCTCGCACAAACATACAGCACATGCTTGCGTCTGGATGCTCCCAACCAGGATTACTGCATAAGAAGCTCGTGACCTAGTTTTCTATTTGTTTTGTTTTATGCCCTTTTCTGTAGATCCAGCCATAGACGCGTGAAATGGGAGGTTGTAGTTATGTATAGCGCGATGGCCGGGATTGCCCCCTTTGTTGGCAACCCGGATCCTAAATGCCACATCCTACAACCCTCAGCCTGCTTTTCCACTTGTATCAAGATGAAAGTGAAATGAAATCTTGCACTGTGTATATCCACATCTCATTCTTTAATGCAGAAACTACTACTTTGATAAAAACAGACCAGAAGGACTAAACCGGCTTCAAAAACATGTCAAAAATAATAATATTAGAATCGTACTATACAAACAACAACTAGTACTGCACTTCCCCAAACAACATATGATCTATGATAGATAATAGTAAGAATAATAAAACAGTGACCGTTTTTGTCAACTTTAAGTAAAATGATGTATATATAAAAATGTTAATCGGTGATATCTGATTGGGTGGGTCTACTACTGGGACACTCAGGAGTTACTCACAGGTGAAACTCTAACAATGAAAATATTGTTCCAAAGTCCATTTATGTCTGTAATTCATCTTTCAATGTGCCGCTAATATATGACAGACGTATAACACGCAAAGCGAGATGTATCAAGTTTATTTTGTCGCCATGTTGATAATTGGCTCACAGCTTATTAAAACATCTCCCAAAATTAGAATGAATGAACTGTATTTTTTAATATTTATGTTTATGATTGTATTGTCGAGGATGGTGCGAAATCTGGTGCAGCCATCTTTTTAATCTAGCCACACATTGTCCTTCACAATATGAAACTCAACTCAAACTCAAGAATTTTCAATATTGAAGAATGCCATTTGCAGTAAAACCACATTGGAAAAATTGTGCAAGACTACCGTAGTGTGCCCAGTATTTTGAAAATGTACCGTAAGCCACAATCATCCAAATAAATATTGAGTCTATTTCACGTATTGGTTTCACATTTCAGAGTAAAGTGAGGGACATAAAAATTCAATAATTTGCCCTTTTGATAGGCCCCTGACTATGGTAGGCCCCTTGGATTCAGCCCCTGCTCGCAACTATGAATGGTCGCAGTCATTTGAGGGCTTTAATTCTGGAACGGAGTCATATTTTATTTACCATCCAGCTTCAGTGAACATGGACGTGGACACGGTCAAAGTGGAAGACTGTGAAAGTGCTTCACGAGGGCCGTGTGAGGAGGGAAAGTATTCCTCTGATTGTTTTTGCTGTAGTCGACCTGAACTCTGGCTTGTTGTTGCTGTTGTTGTTGTTGGGGGAGAAATCGCTCTGAGGTACTGGCTAAAGCGTATATTTAGATGGTAAAGCGGCCTACATGTGAATAGACTGTGTGGATGAACTCATTTTGTCAGTATGTCACACATCAGTGCTTTTTTAGCGCTGGCTTCTGCTGTGCTCTCGCTGAAGTGTGCGTTTATGTGTGTTTCGCAGTTCACACAGAGGGCACAGGCTTCACTTTGATGTCTTACTTCTCTCCCAATGCTTCAAATGTACAAAGAAAAAGTGGATACGTGACACAGTATGCCCCGTTTCTACGCTCAGGGAAGTGAAAATGTGTACGTACAGAAAGCTTACCTGGGTTTTTTTTATTTTTTGTATGATTTGTGCGGCTGCAGACGACCAAGGCGGAAAGATGAACAGGTGAGACTCAGGAAATAAGAATATCGGTCAAAAGTTTGTTTATTTCTGTAATTCAACTTGCAGTGTGAAACCAATTTATGATTTAGTCTCAATACGTGCAAAGTGACATATGCCAGGTCTTTGTTAGTGTTAATTGAGATGAAAATGGCGTAAAGGCCAATTTAAAAAATATTCTAGTTTTCTGAGACGTTTTATTTTGGGTTTTTAAAAGCTACGAGCCAATCATCAAAAATAAAAACGTATATCTCACTTTGTGTCTAATGAGTCTGCCGTGTATTAGTTTCACATTGAATTACAGAAGTAAATAGACTTTTAAACAACGTTCGAATCCGAGTTTCACTTGTTGTAGACATTCAAGATAATGATGTCAAAAAAGCCACAAAACAAACTATGTACTCTTCTCTGTAAACTTCCAGTAGATTTCCAATAAACTTCCTCATCTTCAGTATTATTCAGTATTATGTATTTATGATGGGGTTTTTTCACCAAACCTGTAGTTCTTTTGTATCGTATCAATATTTCGGTTAAGCATGAATGTCGAGATACAACATTTTTTCCAGATTATCAATCCTATTATTATAGACATTTTTGGCCGACTAAAATCCTTTCCAAACAATTGAGTTGTTGACTAAAAAGGGGGCGTGGCAAATAATTGCATATCTGTCATAGACAAATTCTCTCTGGATCAATAAAGTGATTATCTATCCAACTGTACGTACAAAACATAAGGACTATTTTAGTGTGAAATCAATTAAATATTCATCAAAAATGATAATTTTGTCAATAAATTGTCAACTTGTACAACATTTGGTCATTTAAGAAACCATAAATAGACCGCTGTAGAGATTTGAAAGGGCATCATGGCATACATACCCAATACCATCAGGTCACAATTATTAAGCAGGACAATAAATACAGAATGCAAAGTTGAATTTAGACGTTTTATATGATTCGACATGTGCACCCACTTGCTACATCCAAATCTGTCTCGTAAATATGGCTTGAGTCAAACACATACCCAATATCAATCAGCGTCATGTCTATGATTAACCAGGACCACGGTGTACTGGCTTCTCTGGCAGGCTCCAGTTCCTTTCAGAATGGGGAAAGTAAAAACACGGATGCATGTATTATTGAGCACTAGCATCCCTCAGCTGCAGGTGAAGCCACCAGAATGTTGATTGTAGCACGATATCATTATTGAACAGGTGTAAGGGTCTATAAAACATCCATCTTCAGGCCAGACTGCACCCAGAGGACCAGCAGCGGAGGAGATGCAGCTGTAACGTAGCTCTGAACGTTCACTGGAGAAAATCACAACATTTTCACAGACACACATAGTTTAAAATGCATGTATTTGTTTAGAAATGTTTTATTCATCATATGCTTGGCTTGGAATGTGTGTGTATTAGCAAACCAAAGACACATTTCTGTCATCACTACACATGAGAGACAATAAAGTTCAGTGTATTCTGTTCTAGTCTTGCCCATGATAAATATTAACCCTTTAGGTGCCAAAAGTAGCAGAACCTCTCTACATCGACCTGGATTTTTTTCTCACTTCTTTTTGTTGTTAACTTCTGTTATTGATAGTAGTGGTTTGTTTCCTTTGTTGTAAAGACACAAGCACACACAAAATATGATATATACGGAATTCTGCACGACAAGTGAAAGAAAGGGAATTTCTCTGTCCTCTGTCTCTTATAGAGTTTCAGGGCACTGCCTTTTGTCTGCTTCAAATCACATTTATGAAAAAAAGATTGTCTTGGAGCCAGATCAGGATTTTGATATTGTCAACTATAGTGTCACTTTACTGGTTCTTTAGTGAGTTTAAATAGATTTGAATCAAAGTGAAGTAATCTGTGTCCTCAGAAAGTGTGGTTATGATTGAGTTATGACAGAGCTGCTTTCAAAAATCAAAAACACAGACTCAGAAATCTGAGATTTGACTTTTATCGCCACATCGCCTGGAGTTTTTATATTAACTACATATTAACAAAGGTCGAGCTGACAACATTCACTCAACATTCATTTGAATATCTTTTAATCTTTTTTAAAGAGATATTTATTATTTATCCCAAAGGATTCTCACAATAACAATTAGTGGTTGGAGCCGTCGCCTCTCAGCATGAAGCTCCTGGGTTCCACTCCTCACTCTGAGTTTGCATGTTCTTCTCTCCATTTTCTCCAGGTGCCCAGGTTCCCAAATAGAATGAAAGGGTTTGATAATTGTTGTGGGCCTGTAAATGTCCTGTTTCTAGGCCTGTCACAATAATTACTAAAGCAAATTCTTGTTCAATAATTGATGAAATGAACAATATTCTTCTGAGTTTTATATTAATCGTCCTTTATTTCCTTTGCACTAATGTGGTTTTTTTTGTATAACTAACGTTTATGTCTTAATATGACTTAAATCTGCTATTTATTTTCCCCAGCGCAGGCCTTTTAATGAAATGGACATATTTTCAAAAACACATTTCTAATAATCCTGCTTTCTTGCATTAAGTAGGTTCAATATTATTGTTTATAGCAATATTTCCTCAATCTAAATGTGAAAGTGACAGGCCTCCTCTGCCACACCTGCTCTTTCACTAACACTGTTTTTATTTTGAACACATCTGTTCATATGTGTGTGTGCATGCCTCTGTTTGTACAGATACACATGTACACACACGTGTGTACATGTGTATCTGTATGTGTGTGCATGCGTATGTGTGTGCGTGTGCATGTGTGTGAGAACATGCGTACGTGTGTGTGCGCGTGTGTGTGTGTTTGTGTACATGCTTGTGTGTGTGTGTGTGTGTGTGTGTGTACATGCGCATGTGTGTGTGTGCGCGCGCGTTATTCCTTGTTTATACTAAAACATGTAGCAGTTTAACAGTCTTGTTGTCAAAAATCTGCGGCTCTATTAGATACATGACTTTTAAATGGAAGCCCAAATGAGAGAAATATTCAAGACAGCAGAGAGGATCCGTATCCATCCTCACGACTGGAGCATTGTGGGAAGAGAAAGCCGGTGGATGTGGCGCGCTAATGGATTTGCGCAGCCGGTAAGCCGTGTATTGTGTCGGTACGCATGCACACGACGTCCCGCTGCTCGCGAACAAATGTAGGATGAGGCGGTTAGAGACGGCAGCTTGTAAATGGCTTCAGATGTGTTTGGAGGAACCTGCTCAGACCTCAGCAGAGCGTGCAGGCCCCGGATCATCACCGGCGCACGCACACTCCTCACGGTTTTCACTCTTCGCGCTGCTCTGAGGTGGCGCGCTGTAACATATTGTGCTAAAATATTCTTTTGGCCGAGAGTGTTGCGACGCACTGTTACACACCGTGAGCTTCACCGCAGGCGGATGGATGTTTTCATGGGGGGAAATTAAGGATTGTGGGTGTAATAGGTTGTGTTCATGTTCTAGAATTGTATCTCAGTATTTCGGGCAGGTGCGAATACATGGAGGCAGGTGGGAAACAAACCTTTTTTGAAAGAAAATTTGACCAAGAAAATGTCCAATTGTTTTGGATTGGGATTAGATTCACAATCTTTCTTCGGTCTAAATCTGCACTGACCAACATCATGCATACTAATATTGTCACCACTTAGACCTTTATGGGACCGTAATGAGACCAGATTCAATATTTTATTTCATTAATTTCTTCAAAGCTTATAGCCAGAAGAAAAATGACAGTACAAATACAATGAGCATATACAGGTGACACTCTGAATATTTGGAATATTTATTTGATGATCATTTAAATAAACTTAAAATGTGAAACCAGTAAATTATATGGACTTATTTACGTGCAATGGGACTTATGTCAAGGTTTTATTTGTTATAATGTTGATGATTATGGCTTAAAGTCCAATTTCAAACATTTCTAATTTCCTGATATTCCTGAGATTTTTACTTGGGCTTTTCACTGAGCTAAATATCAATCCATTTTAGTTTCACATTGTAAGTAAATGACTTTTGAGGGATGTTCATAACCTGTACGTCATTGATGCACCACACATACACATTCCAAACTTTACATAATGACAGTTATTTCATGATTTCTGCTGGAATGGAGTTGGAAGAAGAAAGAAACGTATAAAGCCCATAAGTACTGACTTCTAAACTTTAAACTTCTGTTTCATGTGGAATGGTCCTGGAATTACAGAGACATTTGCTCCAAACTAAGACGAGGAATTTGGCAGTTACCTTATCATTGGTTATGTTACTGTTTTCCGCTGCTCTCACCACAATTTTAAACCATAGGCTCTTCGGAATGTTCTGATGTCACGTGATCACAACCATAAATGACTTAATGGCAAAACTGAGTGTATATGTTTGGAAGCGCAAAAACACTTTATTTAACCCCTCTTCCAATTGAGTATCTGGTCTTTTAAATAATTTTACACGCTTGTACCATGCAGCACTCCTTACCCTTTGCTTTTGGAGAAACACTTTATTTGATCTTTGTCTTAAAGAAAACACGGTTTTTTATTTTTTATTGAAATGAAACGCAGCCTCATTCATGTTTCTTACACCAAGAAAGTCCTGGGTTCGAATCCCGGTCGGAACATGGCCTTTCTGTTTGGAGTTTTCATGTTCTCCCCTTGTCTGCGTAGGTTTCCTCCGGGGGTTCCGGTTTCTCCTACCACTAAAAACATGAACAATAGATGTGCCAGTGTGTGTGGCGTCTCGCTTGCGTCATCACCGTGTGGAGAGAATGAAAAATATCTAAACTTTCAACAATTGTAAAGCTCTTTGGTGACCTTGGTCTGTAAAATGCGCTATATAAAAAATACTTACTTATTTACCTAATTACAATACCACTGGTCATAATTCTGTGGTTAGCGCATCACTACCAAATCTAAGCACGGCGACAAGGTGTAATTAATGCAAGAGCAGCGGCAGCACCTTGTGTCCTCTATTTGCAGACACTGCCAACTTAGGTTCATTTATTGTTGTGCTAAACCAGTTAAAACCAGAAAAAGCACTAGCTATACAGTTGGCCCTTAATACAGAGGGAATATCAATATGTCCATATCATCAGGGGTTCTCTGAGGACAGCTTTTCATTTTTAGATGTTAACCAATTCCGAGTGGCAGGCTAAAAAAATGATGAAAAATATTGTTGATATTCAGATGCAAAAAAAAACCAGACAATTGGGAGTTTATAAATCTTTAATACGTGTGGAAGCTACCATCAACATTTCAGTCTGCCAATCCTCTGTAAGAAAGAAGTGAAATATCATCAAGGTTAGGCTGTCATTTTTGTCTTTGTTGTTTTTTCACGCTTCCTTTTTTGTCCTTCCCCCCTCCTCTCCTAAATTCGTAAAAAAGTGACAGCTAGACAGCGGTCTGTAAATCCAAGTAAGTAACACGAATCGTGGCTGAATGAGGCTGTGTAGGAGTATTTGCTTTAGCCACTTTTTTTCATTTGTGGTTTCATAAGGGCTTCAATGTTTCAACTTAATACTAGACAATGGTATGGAGCTGGGTTTGGCTTTGATTTCTTATTGTTCAGCGATTTCTGTGTATGTTCAGATGCAGATTTAGGTATGGCTGGGAACGATGCACATTAGGGGGATTTCAATTAGATAAGATTCAATATATTTAGACAATACGATACAGTAAAAGAAAGGCTTAAAAATAAATCATCTAAGACCCCATTTGAACAAAAATACAACACTATTCATGCATTGCTATTTCATTTAGTGAAGATGAATTGTGTTTAGAGTCAAAGCAAAATCTATATTTATTTATTCATTTATATTTATTGGGGGAAAAATATGTAAAAAATGTGTATTACTAAATAAAAAATAGATAATATTTTATTTTATTTCAAAATATTATGTTTTTATTGACCCCTAGCGTGCTAAAAAAGAAAAGAAAATATGATCATATGTATAAGTTGTTTTGGAATATATTTGTTTTAATTTTTAAAACAAATTCAGATAAAAAAGAAATAGAGAATACTTTTGGCGTAAAATCCAAACCTAGACTTTTTCGCAAGCTCTCCTAATTGCTGCACACTTCCCACTCTTCTAACACTGCTTTTCCACCTACACCTATTATCCTGCGTGGGGCTATTGGCATCCTTTGTATTCTGCTTACTGTATTTCATCTCATAAATAATGCAGGCCATTAATTTCTTATCAACTAAATCACTGCCAAGAAATGTACTATTCATACGTGACAGATTTCTGTTTTTTTCACACCAATCAAATTTTAAAAATAAATACACACACAATGCTTTAAGTGGATGCACCGACGCCTGCCAATATTCACAGTGAATCATTTAAAGGCACACGTTTTAATTTTTTCTTTTTTTTTCTTCCAGGATTCTCCGTCTAAAGGCATGAAGCAACACTGTGATTTTGTGGCTGGTCCATGACACAACGACTTCATCCCTGTCCACTGTTCACCTCCCTCTGTTCTCATCAAACCGGACGTCCAAGCACCCGCTGTGTCTTCACTGCCGAGAAGCGCCATGGCCAGCAAGAGGAAATCCACGGTCCCCTGCATGATACCATCCAAATCCAAACATGCACGCGAGGAAATCATTTTGGGCTCTCTTCCGGAGCTCCTACCGACAATCCCAGAAGATAGCATACTCAGCATCTCTGGAGAGGATTCTGGCCACTGTTCTAATAAGTCTGAGTGTGCAAGTGAGACACAGAAAGGAGGAACCTACAGCTGTCCCCCCTGCCATTTTGAATCCAGAGATCTGAACTACTTTTTGGATCACATGCACAACTGCCACTTAGATTTTCGAGCCCAGCCCACATTCTACTGTCTGAACTGTGGGATGTCAGTAGTTCGCTTTGAAGCTCTGGCTCTGCATAACGCCACTGCCCATCCAAAAATAATGGAGGGCCTGGTCACTGCCTCCCTGATGGTCAACAAAAGGGATGGCGTCACCACTGTGGAGCAGAACCTATTTACTGACGGTGTGGAGGAAAAAGAAATTGGAATTTCCTTAATCAAAACGCCCATCGCAAAGATGAAGCTTAAGGGGGATCAAAAGAAGATTGTGATTTCTCACACTGTCGAGGTACGAAAAATAGATACTGGAAAAGATATAGACCCCAGCATGCTGACAAATGTGCCTGAAATGCAAAATGGGGCTCTTAGTCGCACTGGAGCCTCCACTATGCCGATGACGTCTGTCTCTCACGAATCTGCGACGACAGTGTCCAACCATGTCTTTCACCAGCACACTCCCTCCCTTTACTCCTCCCCCTCCTCTGATTCCAATAAGGACCTTCCAAAGGTGATGATCCCCCTTAGCAGCATCCCAACTTATGATGCGGCCATGGACACCAGCAGCTTTCTCAAGACATCCTTTGGCAAGTTCCCCTATCCGACCAAAGCTGAACTCTGCTACCTAACCGTGGTCTCTGAGTTCCCAGAAGAGCAGATAAAACTGTGGTTCACAGCACAGAGACTCAAACAGGGCATAAGCTGGTCTCCAGAAGAAATAGATGAAGCCAGGCGGAAGATGTTCAATACAGTGTTCCAAGGTGGAGCACCAAAAAAACTTACTGCTGCTCCTCGGCAGGTCAATCACATCGTCCACCACACAGTTCATCCCAATTCAAAAGGACCAAACTTCCCAATGGCCAAAGTTCCTTATGGTATCATGAAAGCCCGACCTATGGGAATCATTTCTAAACATCCAAACATGTCAACCAATCCAAATGTCACCAGAGTGTCCTATTCTACTTCAGTCCTGCCGCCAAGATTCCCACCTGCTGCCAGACCCTCACCAGTACTTACCAAGAATATCCAAGCCACTGTGGAGCTAGACAAGAGTAAAGGCCTGAGTCTGGAGCTGCCTGTGAGCAGTGCAGTTCTCAGCAGCAGCAGCAACAGTCGGAGCAGCAGTTGTAACAGTAGCATTAGTAATGGTGAAACTGTCAACCGAAGACAGCAAGATAACAACAATAGCCAGGCCAACAGTTCTGCCAATATTAGCAATAATGTACACTGTGTTGCTAAAATGAATGGCAAAGAAACTTGTTCACCAACTGGATTGGGAGAACAAAATGGTACCAAAAACCCTATAAACACCAGCAAATCCAGCCCCATTTATAACAATCACATCAGCGGCACGAACAATCCTCCCGAGAAGCCCCGTAACAGTTTAACAGATGACGAATGCAGCAGCAGTCAAAAAAACACCAACAGCAGTGTTACCAGTGAATACACCACAAGCTGTGACGATGCTGCCTCGAGCCTGAACCATGCCAGCAACTCCCCAACTGACAACACCAGCACTACAGTCATCACTAAGAACAATTTAGCAGTTTCAGAGGAAAGTAAACTCAACAAAGACTTTTCTATAAAAGGCATGTCAATCCTACAGCAGCTCATTAAGGACGAAGGCCCTCTGGCTGCAGACACAAATGGGCCTGAGCTGAAACTGCATCCGCTTAATATAAACTTCAAGAGGATAAAGATGAATACAGCAGAGATTCCTCCTGAAAGTGTACAAGAACACAAGTCTGAGACAGCGGAAGGGTCTCAAACATCCTTTTCTCCTCCGTGGAGTAACAAGAGCCCACAGCAGCTGCACGTCCTCAGACAGGTGTTCTCCAGCACACGCTGGCCAAGCAGCCAGCAGTACGAGGACTTGAGTGTTCAAACAGGCCTGCCCAAGTCCGAGGTCGTCCGCTGGTTCAGTGATAGTCGGTACAGCCACAAGAATGGGCAGTTAAAGTGGCTTGATACGTATCAGCGCCTGCCTGCAAACCCTGATACCCAGACAGGCCACAGGGAGACTGAAGCAGAATTACAAAAGGACCTTCTAGACAAAAAAATACTTGCAGACCAAGAAATGATAAAGCACCTTGAAGGAGGTTTGAGCTCCTCTCAGCAGATGGTATGGCAGGATTCATACCCACCCCTGCTTGGTCTGATGGGGTCCAAGGACAGCAGCATGCGAGGAGCTCACGAGGAGCCCACACCCATGGGAGTTTTGCCTTGGTCAGAGAGCACAGAGGACCACCAGCAACCAGCAGCCGATCAGTCACTCATTGAACAGCAGATTGACACCAGTCAGGCCAGGTATGACACTCAAACTTGTCAAAATTCTGTAATTATGTATCATTGTTGTGATTGTGTTCTGGTCGAGTGATGGCAGCATGATGAGCTACGTTAATGCAACGTACAGTAAAAACATGTGTGCTCAGGTACACAACACTGATGAGCTCATCCAGATAATCAAAGAGCTGTGTTTGAAGCCCTATTTTTAGACAGGTTGGGCTTGATGAATTATAGATAGCGGGTTCATGCTAATTTATGTGAATTAATCATGACAATCGTCTACTATGATAACGGATTCCTATGAAGCAGTTCTCCTGTACACTCAGACAGGCTCTTGAGCTCTGTCTGATCACATGTTGACAGTATCTTGTTTATGTTTGTTTGTGTGGATGTTAGGGACCGCCTGAGGATGGAGCTCCTGGAGGTGTGATGAAACAGGCCCGGTCTTGCCAGGGAAAGACCATGTCGGGAGGCTGGCTTGCTCCTTGGCTGTGGTCTACCAGTGTTCATGATGACAGCAGATGTGATTGTAGCTGGACCGTAGGACTCTGACTGTAACTGTGAATACCCCTCATCCCTCCTCCAACTCCATCTGCCATCACGTTCTGCCATCGTCAAAAGAAAGAACTTCTCACCTTTTGAATCCTGTGATGTTTAAAGCCTTTCATGCTTCTTTGTGGTTGTGTGGGGAGGGTGCACAATGAGGTCAGTACGAGGGATCAAAGAAAAGAATGGGAAAAGACGCACACTGACTGGAAAACTGACTTGAATAAGCGAAGATAGAATAGGTCTGAGAGATTGTTTTTGGGTCGGATGGGAAAAGATATATATATATATTAGAATACAGTATATATGACCGAATCTGCACTATAAAAGAGGGTTTGTAATGACTGGACAAACATGTTGAGGAATTGTTGTTGGCTTTGTGATATTTTTTACTTTTTTAGCAACCAGTACTTCAGCACTGCCTTGAATTTTACATTTTCCGTTTTGTTTTTTCAATTCTATTTACTCTTCTGTAGTCACTGTAAGTCCAGATGCAATCAAGACATGTTTTATTTAGATATGTATAATTGTTGGTGATCACTTTGCAGTTAAGCTACACGCAAGAGACTATGTACAATGCACTAATGAAGACAATGCTAAAGGACCACACTGCCCCACAGTCCAGGTATTGACCGCTGTGAACATCAATACTACACTGCCCTGCAAACGAACAGAGAAAGCCTGTCACGCTAACGTTGCCTTACTAAGCTCTGTCTATGTGTTTATGACCGTCTGTCCATCACCTTGCTTTCCAGCTACTGTGCTGTCTTTAAAAGAAAAACATGAACAATTATATGCCAGTACATCGATGGTCACTGTTGGTCTATATCTGTGGAAAAAAAACAAAAAAAACTTGTGCTGCTTTCTGTACACTTGGAGATGTTTTAAGCTGTATTTGTATCAAATATTGTTACCGCCAAAAACCAATTATCAATTTGGTCCCTAGGCACTGACAGAGTGGGATATTGTGCTAGCTAGAGAGCCAAATGAGGAGAGTTTTGCTCCTCTGAATTTTCTTGTGTTTATAAACATACAGTCACTACATGAATCTTATTAAGCTGCATCTTTGTCAAGCTGCTAATAGCTAAGAACGGTGCTATACCATCCAAAGTGAAATTGGAGGTCGATCTCCTACCAGCAGTGTATGCACTTGTGTCGAATGTTAAATTTATTTTGGTTTGAAATAAATGGAATCTGGACTTACGGTGTTATGATCACTTTAAAATTTTTATGAAATAGTCTTGATCATAGAGCACTGTTGTATCATCCTTTCTACACTTATGAATCTTTACAGAATAAACAATACTCACCAAGTAACACTGTCGCGTTTGTATCACGAGGACACGCCTTTGATGAGAAGCAATTATTCCAGACACTACTGTACTAAGAATTGGGGAAAGCACGCAGCCCCACCTACTGGTGAGACACCGGTACTGCAGCGGGCGGCCACATATAACGCTACATGAAATACACACTAAAAATGTTGGTCTTTTAGGTCAAAGCTACTCTTCTGCGCATGTCCAAATACAAAACGTGTAAATTCAGGACAGGAATTATATACACTATAACGTATAAGAAATATACATCGAATACAAGTGTATGTTTATAATTCATCATGGTTTGATTTGAGTAAGTTTCTTTAGTTGATGTACAGACCTTGATTATTGAAGATATAAAGACACATTTAACAATGTATTTGTAGGATTTTATTCATTTTTCAACCTACAATGAGCTTTAAACTCAGACATGGGTAAATGCTATGACCAAAGTGTCAACTTTACATCTAATTACAAATTCCTATTGCAAAGGTGGAATAAAATGAACATAGTTCACATAAAATGGTTCCTTTATCTTTACATAATTCCAAAGTTTGTCCAAAATTGTAACAGATCATGTGTTTTTTTGGCAAGTATATATCCCTTCGCACAATTACAAGAAAAACTGACTTAAATACATAATCAATTAACAGAATAGTTCTTTTAACAATTACCAAAACCAATTAATTGAACAGATTAACGCGTGGCAATGCCAGAGAAACATTGAAGGCAAGGGATGAATAGTTCACATTTACAATGGAGAATCCCTGATAGAAGCTGTAAAATAATATTCACATTCAGCTTGCTTAAGTCAGTATTGATGTGCTCACAATATCCCCCAGACCTGCCGCGGCGTCACCTGTCATTTTAAAAAAAAGTCCAGTTTCAAATTTATTTTCAGGACTACAAATTACAACTCTCATACACACACACACTCAGTCCGTCTCCAACTTCTCCAAAAAAGGCGCATGGGTGTATTTAAGGAATTTATATTGATATTTTTTTCTGACAATATTAGATACATAATACATGGGAGGACTAAAATACAAAGTGAACAGAGGAAAATACAAAGCATTTGATACTATAGCTACAGACTTGTAGAGGTTTGGCAACACCAGTGACGGCCCAGGATCACAGTCCCAGTACCAGAGGAACCTATGCCTTAATAGGATGCGACGTCTGCACATCCACATTCTGGGCCACAAACCTTTGCCATTTCAGTGACTTTTCAGTTCAAATGGTCATAAAGATTGTTCTCAATTGTGGCCAACTGTTGAGCTCATGGAGTCTGACGTTTAAAAAAAAGTTAAAACCACAAACTTGCTTTAGAATTCATAGTCCTCCTCTGCCATGTCTAGAGCCCAGGCAAACTTCTCACGCTGAGTTTTGTTGTAGATTTTCTCGACAGGAACGCCCCACTTCTTGCACCTATGGAGAATAAAAAAATACAATATTTAAGTTATAGTGCGCAAAACTGATATAGAGTAATGAGACGACTCCTACCATGCGACAGAGATGCGAGGGTCCAGGTAGTTCAGCTTAGAAGTGCCCAGAGCAATTTGCTTGTTCTCCTCACGATCGGTGGCCTGCACTTCCAGCTTCATCAGTTGTTCCTCTATTCTTTCCACAGCCTTCTTCTTGGTCTCCACAGATCTGAGCATTAATCAAGTTAGACCCACAATCCAAATAAGTGCCTGATAAAAATGTATATATATGCGTTCATACTTTTTGGTTTTCTCGTCCCGTCGCACTTTAGCATCTGCCTTTGCACTTTTAAGTTCTCGCTTCGCATCAGAAAGCTGGTCCTTCTTGGCATCAATCTAGACAGAACAAAGACAATACAAATCCAGGCCCTTTTATACATTTAAAACTTCACCTTATGTTTACCCACCTTAGTTTGCAAGTTCTGCATAGACTTCTCAAATGTTTTGGGTGCCGCCCTCTGATGGTTGCAGAGAATAGCCACCGCTCTGTTTGCTCTGTTGTAGGACAATATCTTGGCGGGAATATTGTCCTCAGCTACAAAAAAATAATCAAATTAGATCACTTTCAAAAAACAACTTGAGGTGGGATTCTTGCACATGAACGCACGCACAATTAGTGAGCTGCTTCAACTGCTGCTGAAGAGTGATTGAGGCGTTGTAAGTACGGAACACTTTAGCTGTCAGGCCCTCCATCAGTTCCTGAAGATGTTTGTTAAGGACTGTAGTCTGAAGAAGAAAAAAAAATACAATTTAAAAAAAGACAGCTAAAAAGAAAAGGGCTCAGATTTACAAGTATACTCACATTCAGGCGATCAAACAGATCGTCATCAGGCTCTTTATTTTCCATGAACAGCTGGAGATTTTTGAACACCTGGGGGAAAATGAAAAGCCTTCTTAAAGACTACTGCACGTTTCTCAGGATGTGTGTGAATAGAAGCTCAACGTACCCTTTTCTCCACTGGGACCTGGTTGTAATAGCGAATCGAGTCTTTACCCAGGAAATCAAACTCTACCACAAACTCCTGGCCATCCTTCTCTGGGGAGAGTTTAATGTGCTCGACTCTCAGAGAGCAGCAGCCCACCGTGTCCGCAGTTTCTCCTTCCTCCTTCTCGTTACCCGCCCTCAGGGCCAGCTGGAGCACATCAGGACAGACGGATTAGCGCGGGCTTAAAATCTGCACACTGTATTTAAGCATTTCCCAAATCTATGCCAACATTTAGGCACACAAGAAATGCACCTTGTCAATAAAGTAGAGAGCCACAGCCCTCTGCCGGATTCTCATCTCTTTGGATTTCCAGTCGTCCCTGTACTGGTTCCGGATGCGGTCCACACACTTCTTAAGTCTACGGGCAGTTTCATACTTTTGCCAGTCCTTCTCCCCCTGTAAAAGCAGCCCATTGTAAACATGAGCTTCAATATTGAAAAAGAATCCCACTCGCTTTCAAAATGAACAAGACGACAGCTACCTTTATCCTGGAGCTGGGATTGAGCATGATGTATTTTATGGACCCCTGGATGTTTTCTGTCCACGACACCAACCATGTGACTTTGTTGTCATGACGAACCTCCTTCCACTTGGTGCCAGGAGGGGGCTCTGGGTGTTTGGAGTCCCTATCGAAGGGTGGATTGATTGCATTTATGGTGGGACTGATGCCACAATATTAAAAATCTATGCAAATCCTAGCATCCATAAGTATCAAAAGATGGTACAATATGACATTAGACGAAACAACTTCAATAACAAAAAACAAAAACATTTATTTGTGTGTTCAAATCTGGAGTAGAGACGTTTTAGTTTGCACTAGTGAAAGACTCACTTGCTGCAGTTGATGATGATGTCTTTGGGTCTGATGCGACGTTTGAGCATTCCCATTTTAGGATGATCTCCACGCCCCCGAAAGAGACCCGGAGGCTCGATGCGGAAGTTGGCGATACGTTCTCTGTGATTGTCCATGATGCAAAAGCCATATTCCTGCAAAAGGCGCTCATTTTCTTCTTTTAATTTCTGCAGGACAGAAACATTGTCATAATGTGGTCCAATCTCACCATAATGTGCATGTACATTTAAGACAAGACTTTACCAGCTTCTCCTCTTTAGTCTTGGACTTTCGAGCTTCAGACTGCGCTTTGAAAAACTCAGCCATTTCATTGAAGTCACACTTATTCAAGTCAGTGATTTTAGACTTCTCCTCGGAGTTCATTTCCTATAAACAAATAAACAGGAAGTTTTACCTTGGAATTTCACATGCATTTTGGATCCAGTACTTTTCTACACAGACCATAAGTGATATTTGGCTTTGCATTTCATCAAACCCTTCATAAAGCACAAGTGCAGTGGATAACATATCCATCTTTGGTAGTTCAGATTTGACAACAAATAACAGGAAATTTGTACAAAGTACGTATAGTTTACCTTTCTCCAGTCTTTAAAAAAGTTTTTACGGAAAATGTCTTTAGTGGTGTACTCGTGATCAAGCATCTTGGCAAAGAATGTGGCCACTTCTTCTGCTTCAGGACTGAGTTTCATTTGTTTACCTGCAAAATAAAATTATATTAAGATTAAATTAAAGATAAATGGTGCTATTGCTGAATGAGACAATACTAATGATATGCATTCTGAACTGTACAATTTTATTAGCAAAGTAAAACGTTCAAAGTGCTTCTGCTCCTTTTTGATCTGACCACATGGGACCGCTACATATTCTTACCGTCATAGTAAAATTTTACGCGGCTTGGCAGAGGTTCATATGGTGGTGCAAATACGGGACCTTTATGTTCCAGAAATTTCCATTTGGACCCATCAGTGGCCCTTTCCTCCTCCCACCTGAAATAAGACCAAAAAAACAGTTACACAATGTAGATTCAGTAAAAGGCAACAAGTGAACAGATCACTAGAAGAAAAACTCACCACTTCCACTTCTCCTCTGGCTCCTTTTTGGCCTTCTTTTTACCGTCAGCAACTTCTTTTTTTACTTTTCCTTTAGGTTTCACCTTTACCTAAAGTGCAACAAATAATTAATAGAATTCTTCAGTTATTTAGCGATACCTTTCATGTTCAGGGCAGACGCCCAATTGCCCCATTCCTCATGCTACGTTTTAAATCATCTGAACTAGAACTAATGAGCTGTACAAGAGTTTGATGCATGTATGTAAACAAATTGGTGGCCACTCAGCAATCACCCTTTATCCTAGTGCGTCAGGAGCAAGTGTAAAGAATATGTACGAAAGAATCAGTGCTGTGTCAGACCAGTGATGATGCAGCTTTGCCTATTCCAACACGTCCCTGTCATTCTTCCAGCCAGTATTGTTCCTGTGGTTAACTTTTGCATTATATTGTGCCACACTGGCCCACATGCATGAGTGTATGTGTTCAGCAATGGACGCCTCTGGTGGTGATTGGTGCTTGCAAGAGTATACATGGACCTTTGCCTCCATATCCCACCGCTACAAGTGTGTAGCTGCTGTGTATACTCTCAATAAATGTAATGAAGTAACTGAATAAACAGGTCAGTGCTGCTTACATCTTCATGTTTTCTTTTTTTAGCCTTCTTGTCATCTTCAGTCTTTATTTTCTTGGACTTGAATTCAACACTTGAGGGAAGAAAAAGAAAAGATTAATTCCTTGTGTCAACAGTGTCGTATTAAAGAGTTAGGGCATAGACTAGTGTAAGCTTACTCATCATCATCTCGCTCTCTCTTCAGAGACTTCTCATGTTTGGGAGCGTGGTACAAGTCCTCAGGCTCAGACTTCACATGCATACTGCTGGAAAACAAGTTTAAATAACTTCATTAAAGTACAAGCTTCAGCTGAACATTGAAAACTTAAAATTAGTTTTGTGCATATATTAAGTCATTAGCCATCAAACATAATTGCAAATAAGAGTTGAGTCTCCTTACCTGCCAAAGCCATTTTCCTTCTCCTTTTTGATTTTCCCATCTTTAATCTGAAAATGAAGAGTTTACATATGTATCAAAATAAAAACAATGAACATAAGCGCCACGTTACCTTTTCCTCTTTGCGCTTCTCTTTGTGCTTGTCTGCACTCCCATCTTTGTGCCTTATCTTTTCCTTCTCACGATGTTTTTTGTCAGACGAATCCTTATAGTCACTAAAATGTAATGAGAATCATGTAAACACGGATGTCTTATGATAGGCTGGTGCGTGACGGAGGACATACTTGTTGCTGTGCTTGGACTTGTCCCTCTCCTTGTCCTTCTTGTGGTCTTTGAGTTTGTGCTCCTTATGCTTGTCTCTGTGTTTGTGAGAGTCTGAGGAGAAAGGCACTTGGTTTACATTTATAGCAGTGTAAACCTACTGTATTCTTTATACAGGTAGGGCCCGTCACTGAATGGTGACTACTACACACACACACACAAAAAATGATTAAGACTCAGGATAACAATCACATTTAATGAACAATAACTTTTTTCAAATTATTCACAATATACAAAAAAAAAGAGAAAAAAAAGAAAGAAAAACTAAAAGGTTATTTAACGTAGAAGAAACTACAAAAACATCCAAACAGATTTATTCTGAAGATGAGATTAAAGTACTTTTAATGAGAGCGTGTGCAGTAATTTACGCTCATTCATGCGGTTCACTCATCGCACTGCCATCTGCACTTCATGTCTGGACTGTTTCAGTAGACGGGCCGCTACAGCGAAAAAGAAAATGGCGCAGAGACTAAGTCCTCAACCCCCAAACACTCACTTTCAAAGAGCTAATAGGGCATTAAAAACTCGGAAAGTATTCAAACCACGGCAGCCGATTTATACTCCACGCAAAGAGCTTTCATAAAACCACTTCACAGCATATAATTTCCATCAACAAATAGTTGATAAATGCATCCCTTTTGAACAATAGACGCTTATGCGTGAGACAGAGGACTTAGTCTCTGGACGCCATTTCTGTCCTTTGCCAAGAACTACCCTGCTACTATATCTGATCAATAAACAAATATGCCACAGTAAAAATATATAAAGTTATGTCATTCCAACTTACCATTGACTCTGGAGCCACAGTCAACCTGCAAAGTTTGAAAAACACATAAAGCACGCGTTAAGACCACAATCAAGCAAAGAAACGCTGAACTTGGATGTCAGGAGTTTATTAGCTTCCCGGCTAGCTCGCTTAGCTCACTGCATCTGATCAAATGGCTTGGTTAGCAACTAGCAACCGCTACAGCTAACGTGGGCCAGCAGGCCACAACAAATGATTCATAATGTTCACACCTGGCAAATGTGAACTTCTCACAATTTAACTTCAATGAATCTCGGCCGAAAATCGTTTGAATGGGCCCTTGTAATAAACAGTGTGGTACAATATGAGTTGGCATACACACAGTGAGCTAACGCATGCTAGCTCATAGTATTCTTAAGTTAGCAAAGTTCCATGTCAGAGCCTAACAGAGAAGACAAGTGTGCTCGCTCATTTATACGCCTATATTTTGGACCATTAACCAGGTAAACGACATTTACCTGGTTTTCGTTCTGGAAATGGTCCCCACTCATTTCCCAGAGATCTCTGTATGAAACACAGTGCAAAGTGAAGCTTTCACCGGTACCGGGATGAGCCGAATGGAGAACAGACGCTGTTGTGCAAGAACAAAGTCTCCAATACGCGGCAGTGCGCATGCGCTACAGTTTAAATGCTTCAGACCAGCGGAGCTCCTCCTTACGTGTCCCCTGACACACTACAACCAGAGAGCTCCCACTCTAACAAACATTTATTACGTATTAATAGTACGGTTATGTGTCATCTGACAGAGGGGACCAAACAAATATGTGTACTATCCATGGATCTATAATATTACTGGTACTATCCTATGTGCAGATGCAGAACAGAGGGAGAAGTAGGTAAAAGGGTAAAAGTAGATTCCAGGGGGAAAGGCACCCCCTTTCCCCCTTAGATCTACTTTTACTTAAATGCCAGAGATCAATATACAACATGTTCAACTTAATGAACTTATAGTGCACAATAAACGACATAAACTTGCTTTGCCACAAGTTTAGGCATTTACATATTATGCATATAATTATTCCAAATTTGAATTACACTTTCTTGAGATGGGAACAGTATTGGTTACATAGGTAAATTAATCAGTATTCTGGTATAGTATTCTCGATAAACTTACTATGCTTATCAAACAAAGGTTTATATTGTGGTATGGTCATGGAGCTTATGGAACACAGCGTGTGGGGGGGTCACCCCCCACACGGGATTGAACAAGTTGACCCTGCACTGGTGGTACATCAAATGGTTGTTGTATATTATGTTTTATGCATTGTGTTTTAACATTTGTCTTATATGAATTTAGGGCTTCTACAAATGGATATTGGTCTAAGCTCAGAATCCACAACGCATAACATCAATCGTGAGCATCTGGTATAAGCTGGAGCTTTCATAAATCGCTTTTACATTATATCATTGAATATCTGTGGATTGATCTTAGTGCATCTTATACAGCCTGGGGATATCTCCATTCTGGAAGATTGTTGTGAGAAAGAATGGGCCAAAACATATATATTTTTTCATTTATTGTTTATTACACAAAATTAAATGCAGTTAGTTACAGTTGTTGACAATAAGTAGAATCTGTATTATTATTAAAAAAAAATTAACCACCCCCCCTCCCCAATTCGTCTCCAGGTTGACTGTGTATCTAATAGAAATATGTTTAGCTGAGTACAAAGGGTAAATAAGGAGATAAGTCCCTAAAGAGAGAGAAAATAGATAATAAATAAATAGTTCATGTACCTTTAGAATACACCTTCATACATATTAGCACCTGACCAATACTCATGTTATATGGGTTTAGCAAAGCAGATTTTTGTGTTTTAAGGAAGAGGTCTTGCTGTTGGTGAAGCCTAAGGATCACTTTTTTGAAGTTTGCTGCGTTTATCACCCATTCCATCAATTGCCAAAACATTTCAAATAAACTCTTGGCTGCCTAAAAATTCCATAGTACTTATATGACACTTTTCATGAAGGCACTTCACATGGCTGCGGCTGTAAAGTGCCAAACTGCTCTTTAGGCACACCCACATTGCCTAGAATATGTCTAGTGTGTGTACGAGTGTTGGTGATGGTCGGAGGGGCCGATGGCACATTAGGCAAGGCAAGTTTATTTGTATAGCACAATTCATACACAAGGCAACTCAAAGTGCTGAACCAATCAAGATGGCATTAAAATAAATAATCACAGTACATTAAAAAGAAAGATAGAAATATAAAATCCCTCAGTTGTATGCACAGCTAAACAGAACTGTTTTTAATCTAGTTAATTGTCAGAGAGAAGGCCTGTCTCACACTTTCAGGAAGATTGTTCCAGATTTTAGCAGCATGAATCTGAAATGCAGCCTCCCCATGTGTCAGACCAAATATATTTGACACATGGGGAGGCTGGGGAGGCTATAAAAAGGAGAGGTGCGTTCATTAACATGCACTGCCCAACCAAATAAACAATAAATGGAAAATAAATACATACACACACACAAAGAGAGGGAGAGCAAGAGAAAGAGTACTTTAAATCCAAAAGATGGTGCTATTGTCCACATTTAACACAGCAGGGAAAATAACATTAATAAAGCCACTATTACCTTCATGTTCAACTCCGAAACTAAAGAAAATAAAGAAAGACAACACCTTGGAATTGGGTCTAAATGAAACCACATGGGCTGTGGCTCCATGAGACACCAGTACTTCTGAAATTCCACTTACAATGTGAAACTAATGTATGACAAACTCCATGCAAAGTGACCAAGCCTTTATTTGTTGATAATTGGTTCACAGTAAAAAATAAAACACATTTTGAAGACATATTTATCAAAACAAAGCTTGGAATATGTTGCTTTGCATGTAATGAGTCAATATCATATACTGTATTGGTCTCACATTATTAGTAGATTTACAGAACTGTGAGATTAGATATATTCTAGTATATATATAAAATTACAGACAGAAACCACTCCAATTTGTACAAAAGACACAATGTCGCTCATTTATTAAATAACTCCAAAACATACATCTTAAACCTTTTTAAATAAACACAATGTAAACAAAACAACAAGAACAAAATGCAGATAGCAGCATCTCTTCATGGTGACAGTTGCTGCTGTTGCTGCAGGAGCAGAGGGGGTGCTTTGACTGGGCTCTGGTAAAACAGCATGTAAGAGTCACACAACAGCCTGCGCACAAGTTCAGGTTCCTGTGAGAGGTCGGTGCACGCCAGCTCCTCCTCTGACTTAGATAAAAAGTCACCCAGCTCTGGACACGCGCGGATCTCTGGAATGTTGTAGCCGCTCTGATCATTACCTACAGAAAAGAAAATGACGATTAGCCATCATCTGGAGGACCGGAAATGTCAGGGACGTCAACAGAAAGACTTATCTAAAACTGACAAGGACATTTTTATCTGTCGACAAATGCTTACAAAACAAATCCAAGTTAGAGCTGGGACAAATACAATGTTTTTGCTGAGGGACCCAACTTTTTCATGAGTAAATACATTTTGTTTGTACCAACAGAAAAAGTGCTATAAAATGTTGTAAACAAATCAGACCGGAACATGCTGTCTTCATCTTATTTCATATCTCATCTTTTGCAAACGAGTAAAAAGATGCAGTGAGATGCTTTGGGCAAAGAGATGATTGGCTGACTGGTCCGCTCTGTTTAACTTTTCCGTCCAAAAAAGTTGATCCAAAGATGTGACAGAGGCCAGAAATACATGGTGATAAAACTAGTGTTAGCTGGCCAAATGGATTGAGCAGTGATGTCATTTATACTTTTAATGACTATTTTCTCAAGAAAACAATCTTGTTATTTAATTTACTTTAAACATTGGGTTGAATAAAAATGAAAAGACAGATTGCCATATCTTGTTTTGGTTCACTCAAAACTAACCTGGCAAGAGCCAGATTGATGATTGTGTAGAACTCTAACGCGTTCTCCGCGATATCAATCTGGGATTTCTCCCGGAGAATCCTTTCGGGGAAAGGAGGGGTAAGCAGCAGAATACTTGAAGCTGATTGGGCGAAGTGACGCTGTGTGCCCGCCTACCAAGGCTGCCGTCCAGAAATGCACAAAGCGCCTCTCGCTGTTCATCTTTCAAAAAAGAAATTGGAGATACTGCTAAAACTGACTTGATAGCCTCAGCTACGCGTCCGTCCTCCTGCGTAGCCATGTTTGTTTTGCTTCGGCCCGGCACTTCTTGCTTTCGTCAAACCCGGATATCCCGCCCTAAACCCCCAGACTGGCGCGTGATTGGCTCGCACACCCAGTGGTTCTACTCGAAAAGGTTTGGCGGGAGCGGTACAAGATGTATTCTCGAGTGTTTGTGAACTCACAAATACCGCGAGAATTCAGCTTGCAGGCAAGGTTAACTCAAAACATAACTGAACTTAATTTGTTCAAAAATCTGAAAAGAATATCCAAAACTCAATAGTAATTATAAGGTCAAAATCCCTACATATTGTAAATATATAAATAGGACTACGTTCCATAAAAAAACAGGACATCTTGGTATAAAAGTTTATCTAAATATACATGCAGTATTATAATATATATTATAATACAATCTGTTTAATACTGCTGGTGTTGCCTAATTTTTGAAACATATGAATAATGTAGACGCTCATAGTTTGAAAGTTAGGTACCACAGCTTCCATTAAACACAAGATAAGGGCTTACCGCATCGGTCCGCCATGCTGTCGAAGAAGATCCATGACTTGGAGTCCGAGCCACAGTTGACAAAAGACACGTAATGGCTGGTTTGAATGCACAGAACTGCAAATAGTTGCATGGTGTGTCTCGGCAACGGAGCATCGGTGGGCACAGTTGTTGAGACCAGCAGCGGTTTTGGAGAATGGCTTTGTCTTGTGGGATGGGTGTGCACCTTTTTGAAACAAATAAAATTATCATCAATAGGAAGATTGAGTTTGTAAAATGCAATTCATGAAAAGATAATTACTTGTTTGCTGCAGGTGGCACAGTATTGCTTGATTCTTCCTGGATGCAGCTTACGTTCGGGGAGACACGTACTGCAGACACTCAAACTCTGCCAAGCACCCGCAAAGAAAGCATTCCCTCGGACCTGCAGTGAAAGAAACACATCCCATCAGAATGAAAGTAGAAATGTATTTAGTTTATGAGAAATCGAATATCAGCCCTAACTTCTTTCCAGCGGATATGCTGCCATGGCATGTTATAGCTCATTTTAAAGGTATTTTTTTATCAGAAAACCCCCACATCATTCCTTTTACTCTAAACAACAACTCCAACGTGTAACTAGTAATAATTAACAAATAATTATTCATATAAAAAAATCTCATGAAGAATTTACAAATCTGATAAAAGCAATAATTTACTCAAAATACCTCCATAATATAAAAATAATCACAAATTCAAAAGATGAACTATAAAAAAATTCCATAAATGAAAAAGAGGCTATTTTTCCAGTCTTCGCTTCTTTTCCTAATTGCTAAAGAGCACATTAGTATTATCCCACGCACAATGTTTTATTCTGCAGCTTAAAATATAAATATATAATTTTCAGATATATTATTATTATCCATTGCCCAGTTTGAAAAGTCTGCACCACCACCAGACACAGAAAACCCATATTGGTCGATCTCTAATTAAAAGGTGTTATGCATCTGAATTTGTTTATTCTTACAATTATAAAGAAGATCTGTGATGTCGAGCTCAACCGAGGGAATGATGTGGGAAAACATCCTGTATTTGCTGCCGAACCTGGGCGTCTGTATCAGCAAACATGACGGCGTCTGGGAGAAGAAAGGCATATTAATAAACAATGTATTTGAGGTCTGAAATCAATTGAGCAGCTTTCTAATGGAAATGTGTTTTCAAGATCTATGAAAAATAATTGCAACCATTAGTGTTTGTGATTTGATTGTTTATTTAATTTGGGTTGATGAAGGAAACCACGATGCAAACAGCTTGATCCAATCAGTGGATTAAACCACAGTGAAAACAATAAAAATCAGGTTCAGGTATTTCTATGACTCTGTATTACCCCACTGCAGCAATATGTTTTTAGACCCGTGTTTGTTATTTCACCACAGGAGGCAGGAGCGTGTCCACATGAAAGATTTGCGCCAGTGCAGCAGAGGAAGGCTTCGGATTTTGAGAATCTGTCTCTGGCCGTTGAGTAACAGATATGATTTGATCCAACAAGCTGAGATTTAAAGCTGCACTAACTGACTGCACCAAGAAGAAGAAGAAGAAGATATTTTCGAATATGAGCGCTCTTTTTGCTCCCTCTCCCCGCACTCACAGAAGTTTTGCTTATAATCTTCCTCACGAGATCTACACATAAGCATTGGGCTACAAAACAGTTTTATTTTTATTTCTCTTTAAATTACAGCTATATTTGGTGAGTGTTCAGCATAATGACGCGGTTGCAAGGCGGTTTAAATGCAGGTTGTTTTGACCCGCCAGCCTGTGTCAAACAGTCTGCCCTGTGGTTTCGCACAATGGGAATGACGTTAAAGTCACTTCTTCCTTCATCTAATCAGAATCTTAATCTCTGTTACCAGACTTTAGTCCACACAATGTATTACATATGAAACCACAAGTACATAATCCCAGGTACCCACCGTGTCAAACTTTAGATCATTGGACAAACAGGACGTGTCCAGGAGCTGCTGGACTGTTGGCATGGGGCCCATCTGCTCTTTTTCCAAAAATATCTGGAAAGTGTATGTATCCTGGTACGTCTCCCCTCTGGATCTGAAACACAAATAAACTCAAACTAGGGCTGCGTACAGTACATACATTTATACAGATGAGGCGAAACATTACTTATATAGATACAATTCTTACAATTCAATCAAATTTCTAAACGATTTGATACGGTTCAGTGAAAAATACTTTTGGCCCCTTATCATTTCCTATGCCCCATTCATTCATTTATTGAAGATAAATTGTTATTGCAGTCAAAATATAAAAAATAGATACTAAAAAAAAATGTCCATGGTGTTTTTACTGCAAAGGGCAAATAAAATGAATCTGGAATGTATATGATATGTATTTATTTAGCATTTAGCATTCCAAAGATTATCTCCAACGTTAAAAAGCCTGTCTTACCTGAGTTTAAGCAAAGGCTCAATGCACAGCACCTTCTGAAAAAGCACGGTCATGAACTCCTCTGGGTCTGTAAAAAGTTACTTGTTTAGTCTGATGAAACAAATTAAATTAGAAAAGTTCAGTAAAAAATATTAAAAAGAACCTTTTTCTTCTGTGCTGAAGGAATCGCATCCAAGCTGTTTTCGAAAACTCATCACACTCTCGGCAGGCACAAATCCTTGCCTGCAACGAGTTATATTCAATGTTCAATATGAGATTTATTAAGAGGAAAAATATTGAAAATAATAATAGCAATAAATGTGAAGGCCTAGAATGAGTCTGGTGTGTGTGTGAACGGTTGGTGGTGGTCGGAGGGGCCGATGGCACATAATGGTTGCCTCGCTTAAGTCAGTGTGCCCCAGGGCAGCTGTGGCTACAGTAGTAGTTTATCACCACCGTGTATGGAGTGAATGAATAATGACATGTAAAGCGTCTTTGAGTGTCCAAAAAAGCGCTATATAAAACCGATGCATTATTATTATTATTATTAATGTTCAATAATGTACAATATTTCTTCATCTTTACTTCAGACTCAAATCTAATTGGTCCATAAAAAATTAAAAAGAGAAAGTTAATATTAATAATATTGCCCAATCCTATAATTTGAAAGAACTGATTTGAGAGTGTATTACTTAATCTGATCTAAACATGTGACGGAGACCAAAACACATGTGAAAACTAATGATAGAAGTTCGGTCAGCAAATCACTTTTTTTTTGTGATTTGATAATGTGGCAAAGTACAAACCTGCGTAAACGGTTGATGATTTTCCTCAATGTGCATGTTGTCGGTGGCTCTATGTCAAGTGGCCTCTGAAAGAGTCGGTCCAGAACCAGCGACGAGCAGAACAAACTGAATAGAAATAGATAGCCTTAGTTCTCGCAATCTATAGTTGACCTTTCATTTGTCCATTGTAGAAAAGTCAGTAGGTTTTTCCCACTGCGACTCCGTGTTGACCCCGGACAACAGTGGGAAGGGTTGGAGTATTGTTTTAACCTGTCGGCTTTTCACCACAAGGAAGACAGAAACGTGTCAAAATTACTCTAAAGCAAGCAATATAAACATTTTCAAACATATTATTCACGGACAGCTTTATTATAGAAAGATCAATGAAGGCAAAAGCACAAAAAGCAAAATAGACTGTAATGCCTATGGGAAAGTTTTTCTCCGACTTGCTCTGGTTCCTATTGACTTCCATTGAACTCCTCTAGCTCTTATTCATTTTCATCACACTCACAATTTTGTGCTTGAGAAAATCTGTAGTTTAGCGCTTTCTGTGATCCACTGTGTTTATGTCTTTAATATTGTCTTGTTTGTAAATTCCAGATAGAAGAAGGTTTAACCAATCAGATGCCTTCAGTTTGTTGACTTGCCCCTGCCGAGGTTCGTCGCAACAAATAGCCATAAAAGGAAATTAGCTCCAGCTAGCTTATGTTCAAATCAGCTTCTTCTGTATTCGGCCAACACTCGTGCTAGCGTGCGTCTGGTTTTACCTGAAGAGCGTAGCATCGAGGTAACAGGAGTTGATGTGGCCCTGGATCCCCTTCATCTTTCCAACAAGAACAGACAAAGCTTCCGTTTCTGTAAGAGGAGCTGCATGATCCTCAGACTCTTCAAAGTCAGGAACTGTGAGAAATATTACCGTAAACATACGCGCATTTAGAATTGATAGAAAATGAACAGTGGAATAAACACAACATTCCTCAGAGCAGGGCGTACAGGGCCAACACAATTATATTACTGTAAAGTGCAGAATAGATTGTATATAACCTGAAAATCACATGCTTTAAAAATTGCTATGTTGGAATAAAACAACACAATGATAACTGGATCTTGGCATCGGATAAGACAAATTATTGGCGCCAATTCATGCTTTTCCGCATACCAAGTTCTTCTGTTTGTAAGTGCAGGATGCATAAGTTACATAACACAATTGAGTCTTAAGTTGTCTGTGAAATTTCTTTTTTGAGCAGATATTGAAAACCAAAGAATGGATTGTGGCATTGGACAAAGCAGATACAAACGTCAAACCTTTTCTTCATAAAATGGACAGCAGATAATGCTTTGTATGTATTTAGAATACAACTATATTACACATTAATGATTATTTTTCTTTTTTTAATTACAACTCTAGTGGTCTGAAATAACTCAACCAAGTTGTCTGATCTGGAGTCAGAATGTTTTGAAGTAATCACAAATACAAAGGGAGAATTTAATAATACATTGTCCTGGAAGTCTGTAACCATTTATCTTTAGGGCTAAACATGTAAAAAGTGTCACCTGTTTGTTTTTCTGTCCTGAAGTCCACGCTCTCTGCACTTGAGCCAAAGCGGGCGTCAGGAGAGCACTTTGTCTTGGGGAGGAACAGGGCCTTGTTTCCAGAGCAGGTGAAAAACCTCTTCCCTCCATAAGTTCCATCAGAACAGCCTTTGATGTCATAGTCCTGAAACAAGAACAATGTTCTAGAACCCTATTTCAGCCGGAGGCAGGGGTCAAAGCAAGTCAAAGGGAAAGAAGCAGTTTTTCTTGATATGTTGAATAAGAAAATGTCCAAATGTTTTCTTGTCATTATTTGATAGGAATCAGATTCACAAACCGCATTATTCTTTTGTCTGAAAGTCCTTTTGACTGGCCAACATTATGGTGACATGAAATGTCTGTTTCTTCACTATGCTGAAGTTGTAGATTATAGACTTTAATCGAATTAATAGAGTTTTTATTTATTTTAGCATTTAGCTATTTAGCATAATTTATCTTGTGTTGCATGCTCCACATTCCTACAGTTCTGTAACTGGTGATGCAACACTGAAATTTCCCCACTGTGGGATGTTTAAAGGTTGAAGGATCTCTTAAATTATCGTTCAAAAGTTAAAATGTGAAATCGCTCTATGATATAGACATACGTATACCAAACCTTTGTGTGTTGTCATTTTGATGTTTATGACTCACAGAGCATTTTCAAAATATTGTTTATGTTTTATGGGGGTTTTTAAAAGTTGCGATCCATAATTATCAATATAACAAATACAGTGTGATACATCTCACCTTGTGTGTAATGAGTCATTTCCTATTGTAAGATGAAATACAAAAGACAAAGGACCTTTGAACAATACTCGATATATTCACTTGTAGTTCAGACAATACTATGACAAGGAAATTTGGGAAAGATTTGTTTCTTGCGGATTGGCCCAGGAATTACAGAGAAATTTGCTCTAAACTAGAAATCTGACAAACCCTTTCGACTGTTACTATATTTAAACTATATAGACTCTTTGGAAAGTTGTGATGTCACATGACTACAACCTTCATGTAAATGTGACAACACACAAACTGTTCATGAAATTAACTTACTAATTCAATACCAGCCCATTCACCGGTCTTCCCCTCGAGAGAACCTGTCCAGCGAATGACCCCATACACGGTCACTCCAGAGTTGGACTGGACCTCCACCAGAGAGCCCACCTCCAGGGGAACTGGGGGGCAGCTTTCAGGTTTATTGACTGCTTTTGAACGTGGCAGAGAGTTGATGCGGTTGACTGGCCTCTGGTGTTGACCTGCACAGAGGTATGAGGAGACATTCTTATGACATATCCGTGCACCTGTGTCACATGCTCATGTCATCAGATTAACCTGGGGCAAAGACGCCACAGGCCTCAGAGGTATGTTCTGTGACACCATGTGATCGTCTCATTTCAAAGCAACACGCCCGGTTTTTCAAGTTCACAGCATCATTGCCTAAACCCCCAAATCTCAAATGTTTTCATTAGCGTTCAGCAGAGAAGATACATATTTGGGCTGCAAGATTTTGGCAAAATATTGAATGCAATTTTTCTGAAGGACATTGTGATTGGAAGAAAGAGTTTATAAAACATAACATAAAAACAATTGCCTAATACAACATTTAATACTAATGACAATTCTTTGAGTTGTAATACTTATTTAAGTTGTGCAGATTCAACAAATACATATTCATTGTTTGTTTATATTGTTACCATTGACCTTTGTGTGTGTGTGTACTTAATAAGTTAGGCCTATGTGGTTGGAACTGTTTACTTAGCAAGTAAGTAAGTAATCTTTATTTATATAGCGCCTTTCACAGACCAAGAATCACAAAGTGCTTAAAAGGCTTAACCGATATTTTAGAAATTTTAGAGTCCAAGATTAATGTCAAAGTTGTTTGTCCAACATTATAGCCAACCAATCAGGGCTCAGGGTTAGGACTTTGGTTATGAGTCAACATTGATGTTGATTCTGGACTTCATTACTTGGTATCTTGGATCATGCAACTTAAGATATTTAAATGTATAATGTACAATCAATATATATATATATAGAAAAAGTAAATCAAGTAAATTTTTCCTAAATTTGAATGATTTATATACAGTATATATATATTTCATTTAATCATTACGATCACTAAAACAGCTTGAAAATTCTTCCAGCCCTGATCCAGAATACGTGTTATGACATTCACCTTCCTTCCACTGCACTCCGAGTGGGACAGACTGTGACGGGACAACCTGTACAATGTCTGCTGCACTGAACAGCGGCGGAGGAATGGCTTTCTTAGCGGGAATATTATGGTCCGCGTCCTATACGAATAATGAAAACAATGGACACTTTAGAACGATTGAGCATCAGAGCAGATAAAACAGGCCGATATTCTCCACAGAATCACACCATCGCCTCACCAGTATCTCCACCTCAAAGCCGAGCATGTAGAGCTCCTGCTGGCTGTCATTCCTCCCGATCTGCATGAGGTTCTTCACCAGTCCAGGCACATGTCCGCTCCTGTGCTTGACCACCACAAGGTCCTCGTGCGAGATTCCGCAGATGGCAGAGAAGAGCTGGGGGTTGCAGAGGAGTTCCAGCCGTTTGCTTGTGGAGGAGACAAAGAGCAGCAGCTGAGCCTGGTGGCGTGTCAGGGGGTACGTGTCCTCTCTCTTCACGATGCCTCTGGTCTTGGTGTGGCCGTTGTTGCCATTTCCACAGAACAGCAGGGCCATCAGCTCTCCATTCTGCAGCTCACCCTCGATGCGCCCGATGCCCCCTCTGCAAAAGCCTTTCCTGGACTTTCCGCGGATCACAATGAAGAACTTCTCCTTTGCAACAGGCTCCATACTTTACTGTTCGGCTGTGCTTGCTTCCAGTTTGTACAGTAACCTGTTCACAACATGGAATATCAAAATTGGCACGTTTACAAATTACATACATGCACAAACCATTCTACAATATAAATACAGAAGGACACACTTCTGATTTTAATTGTTTAATTAAAACTGTCAAAAGCTTCATTAGATGTTTTCTGTCATCACTACACACAGAACTGCATTCCAGATTTCATAGTTTGCTCTCAACATGTGAGCAGTTTAAACAAACATTATAATGGTAAATGTCAACACATCTAGGAAACAATTAGCAAGGACATATTACTGCCTAAAGGAAAACTCTACTAAAAGTTTAACAATCATAACCTACCTGTGAAGAATGCAGTAAACGTTCCACCTATAGTTCCAGTTTAGGTGTATTTTCAGCTAAAAACCTAAAGTATCGTAGAAGTGTTGACATTGACAGGCTCCTGTTGATGTGGAGGTGAAACTATTGTGTGGACCTTAATACATGAGTGACCACGCCCCTAGAGGCACAGCACGCCGCCCACAGATGAATCCACACCATTACACAATCAATGTCATTGCTGCTGAGGGCAGGGCAACCAGACACAAAGTAGCAACTTCTCAAATCATGCTTTTTTAAATAAAGGTTACATTTTGTCAAATCACTCGTTCAGAGAAACATAATAATTGTACAATTTTGAAAAGCTCCTTTACTTTTGTAGGGCCATACAATAATTGTTTTGATGTGTTGGGGGTTCGAATCCCACTCCCAACATAACATCACTGGCTGAGCGGTCAGATTGACTGAGGCACAGGTTAACAGATGTGAAACCAGCTCCCTCTGCCGAATGCTGCCATGTGTCTTTGGGCAAGACACTTAGCCCATATCGCACCCAGTATCTGCGTACACGTGTTTGATTGTGTGTTCCTTTATATGAATGATGGAGATAAGAGTGCTAGATAACTGTGAACATGTGAGCACCAATTGGCTCCAGTGATAATCACCCAAACTAAGCATGGTCGGGCACAACAAACAGGAAAAGAGCTTATTGATTTCAGAAAATTAGTAAATATTTACATTGCCAGCAGCTGTATGTACGTGTGGTTTGTCAGTAACCAGTGACCAACCGTTCTGGTCCTGACAGCTGAGTGACATGTTTATGTGTCTGCAGAGGAATACATGTGACATGTCCCACAGTGAGGTATGCTCCTCTGACCATATCTGCGCTCACATCTACTTTATGTAACAGCCATTATTGCTGCACACTCAAGTGTCCTCTCAGTCACCTACAAATACGCACCAATGACACATATACATTCTTGTTTTTATATTTCATACATACTTGTTTACCCTCCAAATGTTCTCTAAAAAACAGGGAAGATATCAAAAGAAAAAATAGGAACATTTTACCATAGAAAACATTTATTGCGATTGAAGATGGTCTGATGCACTGCTCTATGTTTTCATTGTACTCTCCTTAGTGCCATGTACCATCGCTGTAGTAGTAACCTATTTTAAGACTTGTTTATTACTACTAGTATTTTTTTTAAATAATGTACGTCCACAAATGTCGCCATCCACTGCTGGCGAGACAATGTATGTGGGGGCTACCATCTAGTCATAACCCACTGTTTCTTGTCAATAAAAAGAACCAGATGAAAATGAAAAACACGTGTTGGTGATAGAGGCGTGCAGCGAGCGCACAGTAATCGTAAACGGTCAGTATCCTTGAAAAAGAACAATGCAGCACGAGATGTAATAGACAAGATAACATTCTATGGTCCTGCACAAAATGACTCTTCTCCTTTTGAGCAGCAGCAGATTTGCTACGATTTGACAAATGTCGTGACAATAAATCCAAAACAAAATAAAATAAAGTCAGTACCTGAACAATGTGGTGATTACTGACGTCATACACATGCTTATATACTGTACAGCTCAAGTACATTCCTCTTCTGCCACATGGATATAGAACTAACCTGACAGGGCTTTCTGTGCATTCAATCCTGACAATTTCCATCATAAAATTCATGATGTGCAAAGGATAATATTAATAATAAAGAATTTCATTTATATTGCAGTTTTCACTTTTTGTTTTGTTTATGTTCTCCTCACTGTTATGTCAATGTTACTTCATATTTTATTGGAGGAAAACCCCTTGAGACGAATTATTTTGTTTTCATTCTTCATAAAGGCATTGAAGAAAATATGAACAAAAATATCTAAGTGTAACCTGTCAGTAAAAATAATATAATAGAGAGCTTTATTGAAACAAGGCCATCACTTTTTCTCTTTAGATTGAGACTGAGTTCTAATCTCTGGGTGAAAGATAAGGCTGAGGATTGACGCCGTACAACATATTTCATCCCTAAGAGGCGATCCAATTCCTATGACACTGAAAATAAACACCATGAGCAGTTTGAGGCTCGGGGAGCTTTGATGAGTCCAGTCATCCTCATGACAAACGAGAGACAAAGGAAAACAGGATTTTCAGGTTCCATATCAGATTTGATACAGACACTTTGATGTTTTTAATAATTGAGACATAAATCAAAAAGCTACAAACGGCACTGCTGTGCTGGTGAAGAACAAATCAAAGACTGCAGCATATAAGCTGTTTGAAAGAAAACTATAAGTGTAAATGTCATGTTGATTATTTGCACTGTTGGGTCAGTGATAATGAAACTCAACGTTAAAACGTTTACCTTTGCAGAGACGGCAGAGTTAAATCTGTGGTACCTAACTTTTTTCATAACTAATACAAACAGAAAGTCTCTTAAAACTAAAATATTGTGAACAAATCAAAACAAAACAATGTATATTTTGCATTCTTGTGAGTCACTATTTGATTGGCTGAGTGAGGCTGGTCTTCCCTTTATCTATCTGAAATATCTTACGCCAAGATGTGATAGAACCAAACACATGCACGGGAAAACTATAGTGATAGAACCAAACCGTTGAAGGGCCTGGATTTTATTGTACTGCTTAATGTTTGTGGTTTGAAAGTTCATTTAATGAATGCAAACATTACAACACTAAATATCAAGGTTTACAATCTACTTTCACGCCCTCAAAGGTCATGAGCTTTGAGTAAAAAATGAAAAGACAAGTTCAGGGATTGAATCTGTCGAACTTAAAGCACTTTAATGATCTCGCACATGTATTGAAATGGTTTTAGTTGATCAATCTCACTGTGTCAATCGTTTCCAGCACTTTCTATTTCTGTACTTTTAACTTTTAAGGTACTTGTCTTGTGCACCTTGGGGACTTTTGTAAATGTATTCCAATTTGGTTTTAGTGCAAATGGCAAATGAAATGGATCTGAATCTGAACTCTTCCTTCGATGACTGGATGGGCTCCCATGGAAGGAGCTCGGAGTAAAGGCGTTGCTTTTATATCGAGAGGAGCCAGTTCAGGTGGTTCTAATAATAATAATAAATCAGTTTTATACAGCGCTTTTTTGGGCACGTCATTATTCATTCACTCCATATCACGGTGGTGATAACTACTGTAGCCACAGCTGCCCTGGGGCACACTGACACCAACAGCCCCTCTTACCACCCCACAACTGTGACTGTTTACATCTGAGGCTTCTCGGCCCCCACCACCCCCCTCCTCCTCCTCCTCCTCCTCCTCCTCCTCCTCCTCCTTCTCCTCCTCCTCCTCCTTACCAGCACCGGGTGAGTACTGTGGTGCAAACACTGACCCCTGTCCGTCTGGCAGTGTAACGACAGTCCTGCCACTGAACTGTGCTGACTCAGTTATGCATCTGGAACTTAACAAAGTACAACAGAGTTCACTTTTTAAACCAATAGAGACTGTGTGTGTTCCTCGCACCAGCTCAGAAATGTGTTTTAACTTGAATAAACACAAATTTAAAAGAAGGACAGCAGTTAGACGGTCCAACTCTGGAAATCTAATTCCAGTTCTTTGTAATCAATCAACTAAACCCACTGACACTGATATTAATTTTAACCTTGCTCTACTTAATGTCAGATCACTATGCAACAAATCATTTTTAATTAATAATTTTATCTGTTCGTATGATCTTGATTTTATGTTTATGACTGAAACATGGCTTGACCATAATACAGGAGATGCAGTTTTAATAGAAACCTCACCACCAAATTTCAAATTTGAATATGAAACACGAGAAAATAAAAGGGGGGGGGGGCATAGCAGCAGTTTTTAAAGATCGTATTGTCTCCCATAGAGTGTCTCTTGGGAAATTTTCATCATTTGAGTATGTTTCTTTTAAAATAGAACAAAAGAAATCTTCTTCCATTCTTATTATTGTTGTGTACAAGCCGCCACAGTCATGCCATAGTTTCACTGATCATTTCACTGAGTTGCTTTCAGTTGTGTGCACAGATTTTGATGGTTTAGTCATTATAGGCGATTTTAATATTCATGTGGATAATGTTAATGACAGATACGCAAAATCTGGGACTCCTGTTAGTGCCCAGAGTCAGGACTAGACAGGGGGAGGCTGCTTTTCAGATTTATGCAGCTAAAGTCTGGAACAGTCTTCCTGAGGATGTGAGACTGGCTGCCTCTCTGTCAATGTTCAAATCCATGTTAAAGACTTTTCTTTTTTCCTGTGCATACAACTAGAGAATTTTATCTTTTTAACACACCTTGTTATTTATTGTTGTAACTTTTTGTGTTTTTAACTATTTTATTGTTTTTAATTACTTGTGTGATTCTTATGTTTTTAAATTACTTATGTGATTTTAATGCTTTTTAATTATATATGTGTTTTTAATTGTATTTTAATGGTGATGATTTGTGCATTGTGTGGTGTGGACTGTGAGGCGCTTTGTGTTGCCCTGTGCAGGAAAAGCGCCCTATAAATAAAGATTGATTGATTGATTGATTGACAATCATTCTAGGCAATGGGGGTAAAGTGTCTTGCCTAAGGACACAACGGAAGTTTGGCACTTTACAGCCGCGCCACTGTGGCTGGTGTTCCCTGAGGTCAAGTATCTTGCCAAGGACACAATGGCAGCAGATAGTGGGAGTAGATGGTGAAGGTTGGCCTTGAACCCACAACCCTCTGGCTCAAAGGCCAAAACTCTACCAACTGAGCTACTGTCACCTAGCATTTGTTTGCTCCAAATGCGATGCAGAAACTGTGTGGGGAGAAGGAATTCTAGGTGCCTCTGATCCGACTGCTGCAACAGTTGAGGTGTAAGAAAATAGACTGATGATAAAAGAAGCATGGACCAGGACAACACCTACTTCACTTGTTATTCCTTAATAAATTATTCAACACAGATAATACAGACCATATTGATGCTGAGAAAAACACTTTACTAGCACCAGCTCAGACCTACTACAAAATATTGATTGTTAGGCATGTTGAGGTATCGCTATTATATCATGAATACAGTTCAATATGAGGCTAGCTTGTGTAATGTGTAATAAAAGGAACAGAAAATAAAAAAATTCAATAAAGATAATGTTGGTTAAGAATAGGCATTATGTGCAACTCAAGTACATTTGAGGATTTTCATAACATTTACAGACGTCTAAGACACATATTGTGGCATTTGATCAATCAATTAGGTTTCAAAGGGCATAAAATAATACAAAGAAAACTTCACTTCACTTGTAGTGCATGCAAGTGTGCTTTACACCTATCTAAAGAACAATAGTAAAAATGCATAGCAAAGATTGTTTTAGACCTAAAACAAAGTATTGTTGTCTTGAATGAATGGTATTCATTCAAGACAGTTCCAGTGTTTCCCACAGGTTTGAAGGCAATGTGTGGTGGTCGTCGGCGGGGGGGAGTGGGGTACAGTGGTACAGTGGTAGAGGACAATCTTGAGGTCATGAATCCAGTGAAATTAGTCGCACACCTTTTTACAGTAATAAGTTACAGTAGATCAAAAGTGACATGTTTTGACTATTTTGGAGGTATTTTGGACCAAAATGGCTACTTTACCTCAATATTTCTCAATATTTCTACAGTAAAAGTGTCTGGTCTTTGGTACAGTGGTAGAAGGCAATGTTGAGGTCATGAATCCAGTGAAATCAGTTGCACACCTTTTTACACTGAAAAGTTACAGTAGATCAAATGTGACATGTTTTGACCATTTTTAGGCTATTTTGGACCAAAATGGCTACTTTAAATCAATATTTCTACAGTAAAAGTGTCTGGTCTTTGGTACAGTGGTAGAGGACAATCTTGAGGTCATGAATCCAGTGAAATTAGTCGCACACCTTTTTACAGTAAAAAGTTACAGTAGATCAAAAGTGACATGTTTTGACTATTTTGGAGGTATTTTGGACCAAAATGGCTACTTTACCTCAATATTTCTACAGTAAAAGTTTCTGGTCTTTGGTACAGTGGCAGAGGGCAATAATAAGGTCATGAGTCAAGTGAAATTAGTCGCACACCTTATTCCAGTAAATAGTTACAATACTTGAAAATTGCACTAGCGGACCAAATTGTGTACTTTATATATGTAAACAATAGAGTGGCTATCCTCCTGAGGACTCACAATCTGCCGGAGGAATTGCTATGTGTGCCGGGTGGCATCTCTATAAGGTTTTAATCACAAAAACGTGTCTCCCTGACCCCAGCGCGCTTTCTGTTCGATAAAAATGGGTGACTCCGAAAGGACGTTCCGCTGTTACCGTAAGTTCTCAACAAAACGCGCACCGTCTTTTCCCCGATGCGGGCCGCATGTTCATAGAGCTGAAAGATGCGGGCCACTTTACCGCGGTAAATTAATAGACACAGCTGCTTACAGCGATGATCGCTGATGGAGACGGAGACACGCGGTGTGCACGAAGGGGAGGGGCTGTGTGTGTGTAGGTCTCTGTATGTGGGAGAGACGCGTAGCTTGAGTGAGAGTTACGAAGGGCCGCCACATTTTAAACCCCCCTCCCCGCTGTCAAATTGACCGCTGCGGCGGCACTAGACGATGCATGTTTTAAATAGCGTAACAAAAAAAATATATATATAATAATACGAAACGCAATTTGTGGCGGGCGGTCTCTAATCTGTGGCGGTGCGCCACAGATTAGTCTATGTGTGGGAAACACTGAGTTCTCGGATTGGACCATGTAACAGGGTGTGTACATGTTAAAGCAGGTTTTCAGTCTTCTGTATCTGCACAGAGTGTTCTTCATCATGAGTTTGGTGTGTATCAGTCGTCAGTGGTACAGGCTGCGCTGGCCAGGCTGCTGCAGGTGGAAGCTCTGAGGATGGACCCCTTGTCGGATACGGTTCTGTCGCTGCATAGCCCTCCGTGACAAGCCATGCCGGGGCACCCAGTCTTTGGCTTTGTGCACACAGACACAGGGAGTCCCAGGGCCCACCGCTTTAGACAGAGACAGTACAGCAGGGAGGGCTTCAGCTGCACTTTTCTTTTTTTGATCCTGAGTTTCTGAAGAAATTGCACTAGAAAAAAAGATGTGATTGATATATTTATTGTTTGTTATTATTGCATTTCCTGTGTTCAAAGTTTTTGATTCTTCTTTCTGTGTTGGTGTATTAACAACTTTGTAAAATCCTTCGAGACGTCTACTGTTGTGATTAAATGCTATACAAAAATATATTGAAACATATTTGTATATTTCACTGAAAAAGTGTGGTCACACATTACAGACCTGTTTTCCAGGAGCTGGGAGCAGGTGGATCCAAGGACAGCTGTGTTTGTTTCATGGTCGATCACTGCCGCCTTGTGGTGTTCTTCTGCAACTGCCTCTGTTCAAACAAAATTTTAAAATATGTATTATTCTGCTTTACAGAAAATAATATACAACTGTAACAGTCGTACCAACCTTGGTGGCTCACAACATGCCACTCTTCATCCTCCACTTCCATAGGCCTAATGTCTTCAACAGCCTTATCTTCTGCCCCAAACAGGAGGTTGCTGATGAGTCTGAACATGATTGTTTTTCCTCTTCCTCTGTGGTTTCAGTTATCTTTTATTTTTTTTATATTCAGCTACTTTTATGAACAAACTACTCTGAAAAAAAATAAGATGTGTGAACTGGCAAACTAAATAAATAAATTAAAACAAATCATAAATAGTACAACAACAAAAAGGATATAGGATAGGATAATAACGAAAATGCAACTTTTAACTTTTCATCATTGGCATGTCAAAAGGTTGAAATGTTTGAATAATGCCCCTTCATTGATGGGGTCCATCTGTTATGGGGGAGGGGCTTGTGACAGTCATCATCTGACACAGTCATGGATCGATTAGGTTACACTATAGAAGGTAAATAGCTACAATAATAATTAACTAAAAATCTCCATTGACTTCGTCAAAAAATATTTAACGCTGACAATAATTAGCTCTGCCTTCAGATAAGTATGTAACGGTAAACACCACCATGTCTAGTCTATGTATATAACCCGTATACAATTTGAATGAGTAAAGCCACGACTGTAGTAAAAAGTAATCCGAGTTCGTGCATGTCTGTAAATGTTTTCATAGTTCTTGTTCTCCTTCTCCTCTGTCATGAACCTGCGCTGCATGAGCTCAGCTTTGACAGATGCAACAATGTCGCGTAAAGCCCTTACCTCAGAGACTTGGGATGGATCGTACGGAGACAAAACAGCGTCTTTGGCCCGTTCTCTCCCACGTATGAAACAGTTTGAACAACTGCACAAATCCGGTGCACAATTATGTCTTGGTTCAAACATCAACGGACCAAAGAAAAGGACGCCCCCTTGGCACGCCCACAACAGTCACCCACCAATCACAAAAAGGCATCAGCGACACAGCGAAACAGAAACTAATACATAAAAATACAAATAGATTATGATAATAATAGTAATAATAATGATAACAATAACAGTAATAATAATAACAATAATAATAATAGTGGTAATAATAATAATAATAATTGTAATAACAATACATATACAGTATGTATAAGTAAGACAAGACAATACAAAAAAATAAAAAATCAATATGCCTTAGGGTTCGCCAACTGCTCATCTGCATCATGGAGGAGATGAAGTAACCGTAACTTTACATATACTTTGAAAAAGTATTATGGAACATGTGAACATATTAAAAGAAATTGATCAACTATTTAAGTTATCCTCACAACAGTGAATCCTGTGGCAGAGAGCAGCAGGCAGGTGGTTTTCATGTAACGTTAGGTTTATTAAAGATGTTGAGGTATTCCTTGGACTAAACCTATATGAAAATAAATGTTTAGACATTGATCAAAGTGTATCTTTATCCACTTCAACCTGTGTTTAGAGTTATGGGCCAAACCCATGGGGACGAAGGTGAACAAGGAATGTAAAAAGCATTTTCTCTCTCACAAAAGTCTGGAAGTCCAAGTCTGACATTGACTTCTAGACTTTTGGGGTCAAAAGCAGCGTGGGTGTGAACGATCTGTAATGATGTAAATGAAAGATGCACTGACCATAGCAACAGATGCAGTGACCATAGCAACAGATTAAGGCAAGGCAAGGCAAGGCAAGGCAAGGCAAGGCAAGGCAAGGCAAGGCAAGTTTATTTGTATAGCACAATTCATACACAAGGCAACTCAAAGTGCTGAACAAGATAGCATTAAAATCATAAATAATTACAGAACATTAAAACGAAAGATAAAAATATAAAATCCCTCAGTTGTATGCACAGCTAAACAGCACCGTTTTTAACCTGGTTTTAAACATTGTCAGAGAGGAGGCCTGTCTCACATCTTCAGGAAGATTGTTCCAGATTTTAGCAGCATGAATCTGAAAAGCAGCCTCCCCATGTTTAGTTCTGACTCTGGGCACTAACAGGAGTCCAGTCCCTGTGCTCCTCAGAGTCCGGGCTGGTTCATATGGGACTAACATGTCACTAAATATATTTTGGTGCGAGGCCATGGAGAGATTTGTACACAAGCAGAGCTGTTTTAAAGTCTATTCTCTGAGCCACAGGAAGCCAGTGCAGGGACCTGAGGACCGGACTAATGTGGTCGTACTTCCTGGTTCTAGTCAGGACTCGAGCTGCTGCATTTTGAATGTACTGCAGCTGTTTTACAGCCTGTTTGGACAGACCTGTGAGCAGGCCATTGCAGTAGTCTAACCTACTGGAGACAAATGCATGGATAAGAATCTCCAAGTCTGCTTTAGACACTATGTTTTTGATCCTGGCAATGTTTTTTAGATGGTAAAAAGCTGCTGATGTTACTGATTTGATGTGGCTATTAAAATTTAAGTCTGAGTCCAGTATTACCCCTAGATTTCTGACCTTGTTAGAAGGTTTTAGGGAGAGAGACTGTAGGTGACAGATGACGCTCTCTCTTTGTTTCTGGGGACCAAAGACAATCATTTCAGTTTTGTCTGCGTTTAGCTGAAGGAAGTTGTTTTGCATCCACTCACTGATCTGTTGGATACAGTGAAGGAGTGAGTCCACTGGTCCATGTTCTCCTGCAGTCAGTGAGACATAGATCTGAGTGTCGTCTGCATAGTTATGATAGGAAACTTTGTTTCTGCGTATTAACTGACCTAACGGCAGCATGTAGAGATTGAACAGAAGAGGTCCCAGGATCGACCCCTGTGGTACTCCACAGGTCAGGGCCATATGATCTGAGACACAGTTTCCAATCTCCACAAAGTACTTCCTGTCTTCAAGGTAAGACCTAAACCAACTTAGGGCGGTGCCAGCGACGCCAACCCAGTCCTCTAGTCTCTGTAAGAGGATCTCATGGTCGACAGTATCAAAGGCAGCACTTAGATCTAACAGGATTAGGATTGAGACTTTGCCTGCGTCAGTGTTCAGCCGGATATCGTTTGTAACCTTAACGAGAGCAGTCTCAGTGCTGTGGTGGGGTCTAAAGCCGGACTGAAACATATCAAATGAGTTGTTGATTATAAGAAATCTAGTAAGCTGTAGGTAGACAACTTTCTCAAGGACTTTCCCCATAAATGGCAGATTTGAGATGGGACGATAGTTGTTAAGTACCGTAGCATCCAGACTGCTCTTTTTTAGCAGGGGCCTGATGACTGCAGTTTTCAGGGCCTTTGGGAATATTCCAGAATCAAGGGACATGTTTACTATCTGTGTGAGTGAAGGTAACAGACTGCTCAGAACAGACTTTAGAAATCTAGTGGGTAGTACATCCAGGCTGCATGTGGAGGAGCTCAAACTGGAGATTATCTCTTGGACAGTTTGATCATTTACAGGTGCAAAGTAAGTTAGCTCAAAGAGCCTTTCTGGCTGTTGGATTGTTATCTGTGGATTGGAGACAATGGCGTTTTTGATGCCTTGAACCTTGTCATTGAAAAAATGTGCAAATCATTACATTTACGTTTGGAAGTTAGCTCTAATGGCATTTGAACAGGGGGGTTTGTTAATCTATTAACTGTTGAAAACAGAACACGCAGATTGTTGCTGCAGCCTTCAATCATTTCAGAAAAATACCTTTCTCTTGTACTACGTAGCACCTGGTTAAACTCGCACAACTTATCTTTGAAGATCTTGTAATCAACCTGGAGGTTGGACTTGCGCCACTTCCGCTCGGCCCTCCGGCACTCTCTCTTTTGTGCTCTGACCGAGTCTGCTTTAGCCCACGGCGCCTTCTGCTTATTTTTCACTATTTTAACCTTCACAGGAGCGATGGTGTCCAGAACTTTCAAAACACTAGAGGTGACAGAGTTAAACAGTTCATCTACAGTAGAATACGATGCATTCTCAAAGTTTATCATTCCCATAAATAGTTCACCCGTATTTTCATTTATGTGTCTTCTTCGTACAGTTGCAGAGTCCACTGGTGGTTTGTTAGTGAAACACTGTCAAAAAATATACAAAAATGATCCGAAAGCGCAACATCGACCACGTTTACATTATATATGTTCGCCCCCTTTGTAACTAACAGGTCTAGAGTGTGCCCTTTGCTGTGGGTGGGGCCACTCACATGCTGAGTGAGACCAAAAGATTCAAGAAGAGAACTCAGCTCTTTAGCATTTCTGTCATCAACATTATCCACATGAATATTAAAATCACCTGTAATAACTAAACTATCAAAATCTGTGCATACAACTGAAAGCAACTCTGTAAAATTATCAATAAAACTGTGACATGACTGCGGTGGCTTGTATAGGACAACGAAAAGTATTGGAGGAGATTGTTTTTGTTGTATTTTAAAAGACACATATTCAAAAGACGGAAACTTCCCAAGAGACATTCTATGGGAGACAAAGTGGTCTCTGAAAATGGCAGCTAAGCCTCCTCCTTTTTTGTTTTCCCGTATTTCAGATTCAAATTTGAAATTTGGTGGTGATGCTTCTATTAAAACTGCATTTTCTGTATTTTGGTCAAGCCATGTTTCAGCCATGAACATAAGATCTAGATTATAAGAACAAATAAAATTATTGATTAAAAAAGACTTGTTACAAAGAGATCTGACATTTAGCATAGCAAGTTTCAAAGTTTCAGGATCAGCGGTTGTGGTCGGCTGATTCTTACACGGAACAAGAATTAGATTTTCCTGATTAGACTGATTAACTCCAGATGTTTTTCTGTTATGTATTCTTTGTGTTATCACTAAGGGAATGGCACAGGTGGCTTCACGACAGGGCCCCAGCCGGGTCTCTCCTCTAACTAGACTGCCAGTGGCTGCGAAGCAGAGACCCTGTGCATCCTAGTGTTTAGAGAAAAGAGGGGTAGGGGAAGGCGGGGGAGGAGGATGGAGAGGCGGGTGGTTCTTGGGAGTTGGACGGGGAGGGGTTGAAGGTGGATGGGTTTTTGGTGATGGGTTAGGGGAGGGGCAGGCTGAGTTGGGTGGTGGACGAGGGGGGAGTGGAGGTGGAGGGTTTCTTGGTGCTGAGTTAGGGGGGGGGAGGGGGGCTAAATGAGCAGGAGGGGGGGGGTGGAATACTTATGGGGTTAGAGGAGGGACGGGTGGATTTTGTGGGAGAATTTGAGTTGGACGCCCTAGGTGGCTTTGGAGGTACGTATGGGGAGTAGTTTTTGAATGTTAGATAGGACTCTTGATCTGGCTACAGTGGGTGTGAGAGGAATAGTCTTCATCGCCGATCTTATCATGCCTGCAGAGTGTTCTGGTAAATCCAGTAGTGAAGGCGGGGATAGAAAACAAAGGGAAAGGTCGTCCTCATTTTCCCTAGATGGAGTGGATGTAGCGGGGGGGACCCAAGCCGGGTCCATGGAAGGTGATGAGGGAGTCTTTGGTGGAGACAGAGGTGGTTGAGGAACCCCCAGTACAGGCCTGACTGTAGCCTGGAGTAATGGGGGAAGCTTCACGGGAGCTGTAGGTGGGGAAGGTGCTGCTGAAGATGATGGAGCAGCCACTGCTGCTGCTGTATCCACTGCTGCTGCTGAAGATGATGGAGCAGCCACTGCTGCTGCTGAAGATGATGGAGCAGCCACTGCTGCGGCTGTATCCACTGCTGCTGCTGAAGATGATGGAGCAGCCACTGCTGCTGCTGTATCCACTGCTGCTGCTGAAGATGATGGAGCAGCCACTGCTGCGGCTGTATCCACTGCTGCTGGTGGTGCTGTATATGCTGATGGCGCTGATGAAGATGTGGCAGCTGCTGATGATGCTGGGGGTGGAGGCGTTGAGCTCTTTCGAAGCCGTGGAGGTGTTGAGTTCTTTTGGAACCTTGGAGGTGTTGAGTTCTTCTTGAATCGTGGAGGTGTGGAGTTCTTTTGAGGCGGTGGGGGTGCAGAGACCTCGGGAGTCGGTGGAGATGGTAGTGATGTCTGTGCCCTTTGCTTCTTCTTTCTCCCTTTCAACGGCTGCACGCGCTGCGCAGGCTGAGGTCTTAGGGCAGATGCAAAGTTATCCATCAGCACTTTTACTCCGTAGTTGTTCAGATGTGGGCCTTTTTCTTCAAAAAGCTCGTGCCTATTCCAGAACAGATTAAAGTTTTCAATGAAGCCAAGTCCTCTGCGTGAACACTCATTGAGTAGAAATGTATTTAGCTGATACAGACGGCTAAACTTCTCCATTTTTCCATCTATATTTGGCAGTGGGCCACTAAGAAAAATTGTTATGTCCATTTTCTTGAGGTCATCCAGTAACAGCGTTAAATCCATTCGTAACTTCTCGCTTGCCTTCTCATAGATATCTACCGCCCCCGTGTGGATCAATAATGTACGCACACCACTGTTCTCAGATAACACTTTAGGCAGAAGAGTTCTTATCTCAGCAACTTTAGCAGAGGGAACTGAGACAGTGAGCATGGACTCCATGTTTACATTTTTCACCGAGCCATCTCCGATAAGGATACAGTTTGTCCTTGGTGGAGGCGCTGCAGTTTTTAGCAGCTTTGTTGTTTCAGAAAGGGGTAAAAAGCGGTTTGAAGTCTTCAGAACATTTAGTTGTGGCCTTATTTCACTCCTATTGTCATTCTTAGCTTTGTCAACTTTGGGTTTGGCTCCACAATTGTTCCAATAATTCTCATTGTTGATTTTGGGAAAAGAAATGACGTCATAACTTACATTTCCAGTCTGTCCATTCATCCCATTTTCACTCATTGGAAGAGTCGGGTTAAGTCCCATTTCTGTTTCCACAATAGATATCCGTGTTTGAAGAGATTTAAGCTGATTTTCCAAAGCACAACAGCCACCGCAGACGCTTCTCCGTCTCTTCCGTCCCGACATGACTAATGTTGATAAATTCCACAAAGCTGAAGTGTGTAGAAGGAGTAATCCTCGTTTTGTAAATAAAATGATTAAAGGAGAAACAAAAAATGTAAATAAAATGATTCAGGGAGATTAAAAGGCGAAGCAAAAGCAGAGCAGAGAGACACGACCGCTCTCTCGAGAAGCAGGAAGCAGGCAAGAGGCATGTGCAGTGTTCGTATGTCACACAATGTAAGTCTCTATAATCTGAAACTGATTAAAATGATTTATTAATCAATTTAGTTTGTGTCCAACCAATCTGTAATAAATAATAATAATAAGGGTTGAAGAAGATGACAAAGTCTGGGATCGGGTCTTTAATTCAGACAGAAGACATGTTTTATTGTCGATGGTAGAGACAGCACGAACAACACGAACACAGAATGCAAGTGTATTATACAGAGCAGAGGAGTTCTTTTGGAACCTTGGAGGTGTTGAGTTCTTAGGTGTGGAGTTCTTTTGAGGCGGTGGGGGTGCAGAGACCTCGGGAGTCGGTGGAGATGGTCGTGATGTCTGTGCCCTTTGCTTCTTCTATGTGGTCTCTCCCGTTTCACTCTGGTCTATTTTGGAGTGAATGTTACCTTACAATTTGAATTCCTTTTGAGTTATTAATGGTACAACAACAGAAAGACACACACATACACAGAGAGAGGGACACATCCAGAGAGCGAGAGCGAGATAGAGAGCGATCCATGTGCACGGGGGTTGACTTGTGAATTAACCCTAGAGCTGCTCCTCACATTCTCGTTAAGTCAGGAAGACAGCGTGTTACAGCACTATTATTAGAATAAATTGTAACCCGCACAACCACAGTCTAAAGAGCTGGTGAACCACAACATATAAGGGTTCAAGTATTAATTCACAGAAAATTCGTGTTTGTGGTGAATAAATGAAGAGTCAAGCCTTCTACTTACGTCACGACCTGTTCGCGACTGTTGGAGTGAACTGTGATGGTCAGGCTTTAAGTTACAGCTTGTTCTAATACTCTTCAGACTGTTGGCCTGCGTTCATAAAGCCCCCCTTGAATGTGGGACTGGGCTTCAATACGAACAGGAGAACCGCAAGAGACACGGCTGCTGAGCTAAGCTAACGCTACAAGACATATCACCCATTGCGCATGTGCAGAAATTGAATACGGCAGCTGTGATGGGTCATATGCACACAGAGAATACTCCCGCTGTGTTGTGCCGCCAGGGTGCCGCTCCATCGCGTTGGGGAATGAAAAAAAGTAGAGAACCGTCTTGAGTCCAGTGAGTGTATTCAATTAACCTAAATTCCCGTCTCCACCAGCCGGTCTGCAGTGATTTTCAACCAGTGAGCCGTGGCCAGTGGTTGGTTGTATCTTTGTTGGTAATCAGAATCAGAATCATTTTTATTGCCACGTAAGTAACAGGAAGTCACAGACTTGGAAAAAAGAAGTAAAGAATAGAGAATAGAGTAATGCATAATAAAAATCAGTATAAACTTCTAAGGTATGAAAGTTAAAATATCATTAATACGATTACAATTACAATATACAAGTGCATATGGTGCACACAATATGCAGTAAGCATAACTGCTTACCCCACAAGCAGTAAAGTAATGTTTTCATGGGCATAAGGGACAGTAAGGTGACTTTATAAGGGGCCGTGAGATGACTTATAAAGGGCGGGGGACAGGTTATGAGTGTTCAAGAGTCCAACAGCAGAGGGGAAGAAACAGTTCTTATGGCGGGAGGTTCTAGTCCTGATGGGCCGTATTCTCCTGTCCGAGGGGAGAGGTTGGAACAGTCCATGTGCAGGGTGGGAGAGGTCAGCAGTGATACGACCAGCCCGGCCTCGAGCTCGGGCGACGTACAGGTCCTGCAGCGATGGAAGGCTGCGGACGATCACCTTCTCTGCAGAGCGCACGATGCGCTGTAGTCTCTGCTTATCCTTGACTGTGGCTCGAGTGTAGAACTGCACCAGCATTTGTGCAGGCAGCTTGGCTTTCCTGAGGAAGTACATCCTCTGCTGGGCCTTCTTGATGAGGGAGCTGATGGTCGGCTCCTACTTGAGGTCCTGGGTGATGGTGGTGCCCAGGAAACAAAATGACTCCACCGAGGTGATGGGGAAATCCATCAGGGAGTGTGGGGGCGGGGGGACTGTGACTGTGTCTAAAGATCTGTTGGCTCTGTAGGCAAACTGCAGGGGATCCAGGAGGGGGAGGTAAAGGACTTGAGGTGGGGGAGGACCAGGCGCTAAAATGACTTCATGACTACAGATGTCGGAGCCACAGGTCTGTAGTTTAAGTCCAGTGATCCTGGGCTTCTTAGGGATGGGGACAATGATGGAGGATTTGAAGCAGTGTGCACATGGCTTTAGAGGATACAAAACAAACACTCCTCTAAGGATCTGCCACAGCGCCAAAGGTTATGTTAGCTTTGATCTTCAGATAACTTAAACAAGTGGAAAATGACATTATTACAATTTACTTTTTAAATGACAGAAACAGGATATATCAGAGTAGCCTGACTCTCGCCAGACCCTTGTAGTTCCGCCATACTCCACCAGAGGCGTTTTGCTTCATACAAGGGTCTGCGATCGAGCGAATAGCAGACTCCTTCAGCAGATCAGAAAATAATTGACCAATCAGGATTGCGGGTGTTACGTTGGGTTTGCACCGCCTTCTCAAGCGTGTCTCACGCAAGCCCCGGCGATCCAAGATGGCGCCCTATTCAAATGAATGGTTGTGCTTAGTGGCGCTTTGTGACGGCATGGGGGCTGAAAGATTAGCGGAAGTTGCCTGAACCTCGCAAAGATCTATGGGAAACTCGCAAAGATCTATGGGAAACTCGCCTGTATTTGGGCATCGTCTGGTCCTCCCGGTTCTGCGCAGTGGATGATCTCCCATAATGCGTTGCGCCAAACACGCGTGTGTGGGTCTCACACCGGGTCTCACGCACGTGCACAGAGGGGCTCGGCCGCGCTCTGACCAATCAGAGCAGTTCATCAGAGCGGGAGTTAGAGCGAGAGCCAGACGAGCAGAGTTTGTGGCACTAAAGTGTGGATTTAAACAAAACCGAAGGATTTAAGAAGAAAAAAAGTTCAGGATGACAAGGGACACTAAAATCCCCACAAAATCCGATCTTTATTAAAGCTGTAGGTTCTCTGTCAGCTGAGGTTGAGCTGTTTTAATATGCATTGAGTTCTATGGGGAAAATTTCTGGGTAGCCCACGTGAATTTAGTCTGGTTTAGTCTGCAGTACCGCGAGAATCCCCTGAGCACATGGGTTATTCAGCTACAAGCTAGTAATACCCTATCCAGTTAATATAATAGATCCATGGTCTCACGCGGCAGCGAATGGACATGAAGTCCGTGAATTTAAAAAAATTGTTTAAATATGAACAAATTAAGACACAGATTTAACGCAATGAGGCGAGATGTTGATAGTTCCATGGTGTTATATGTGTGTTTTAAGAGTCAAATGTTCGTGTAAAGTTTGGTTTAAAGCTGCACTAACTGACTTTATTTTTGTATTCATTACAAAAATGCTATTTATGTCCATGTAGTGCATTGGGATATACGTCCTTTAGAAGAAAAAGTAGCGCAGATTTGTGCTGCCGTGACATTATATTTTAGATCGAGTTTTGATGAGACAAGGAAGAGAATGTGTTTCGGGTCGCAGATTGTGACCAATCACAGCGGACCACTAGCCCCCACTTTCGTGACAAATCTACAGGTCCCTGTTAGCACAGACAGCTGAGTTAGCACAACAAGCAGCGGAGCTAACCTGAAGCTTCGTGTGTCTTCGTCACCGGTTACTGTGTCAGGGATGAAGCAGACAGAGACGGATCGTGGTGTGCCAAACTCTGGAAGTTTATTTAAAGGCACACCGCGGACTTTGTGACCTAAAGAGTTGACACATATGAGTTATTTTATATGAATACTTGGGCCAATATACAGCGCTTGACACTTGCAATGCTCCGAGCGGGGCTGCCCTCTTGAAATACCGCCCATGTAAGTTTCGAGCAGACGGACCGTCTGCCACCAGGTCACGTGACTTGGAAGAAAGACTTGCTTTACGGCTACAGGCGCTGATATACTCATGGAGCTAAGGCTTTTGCTACTCATTTTTCACCTGCTCGACTCCTGGTCATGGCTGAGGCAAGGAAAAATTTTAAACCTTCGGAGGAGGCTAAAAAGAGGAAACGCGAAAGGGATCGTGCTGTAAGCTGCATGTCTGTATGAGCGCTGCTCTTCACCTGGTTCCTGGATGTCATCGACCGCAAAGATGTCATTCCACGCAGCACGAGCTAGACGCAGAACTCCCTCATCCAGGATATAGAAGTCCATGTGTGGTAGATTACTAATGCAGCGGTCTGGAGGCTGACCACAGCAGAGTCTCTCAATATCTGTAGGCATGTCTCTACAGTTTGAACACACACACCAGTGCATGCTGTCTGAATACACACTCAAAAGACACCGGCTGACTGTTTGACTTTTGCGACAGTGCTGAGTTGCTTGTGGCCACTAGGGGCGCTAAACGTGAAAGTTGCAGGTCTAGCGCCCCTAGTGGCCAAGAGTTACACGGTGTGCCTTTAAGTTTCTCTCAAGTTCCAGTGGTTTCCTTGGTTCTTTCTCTCAGACAGAATAAAGGCAGTACACAGTTTATATAGTCATTGTCACGTCACACATCGAAAGACATACGTGTCACACAGAGACAGTCACATCATAGTCAAAATAATCAGAGTCCTTGTACAGTCCTGCACGTAGGCCATATTGCTATCTAAGGCTGAGTTTACACGGAGACAATGCGGCAGTAAAACGGTATAGTTGGATGTCGGTTGCTACCAACCGTTCATACGAAGACAGTGTTTCAGGGGGGTGAAAACGTAAGTGTTCAGATCCAGCCTGCAGAGTGGGACAACTCAGAAACGCTGCACAGCGGGGAGCTTCTTCACACCCGCGAGAGGGGAATAGGTGTGAAATCCCCCTCTGCTCTGACCCCCGCCTCCGCGCTGCTCCCCGCACGTAAATTTGGACATGCGCAGTAGCGGAGAACAAACATCAACAATAATGGCGCCGCCCACACAAACTAGCTACGTGGGCTTCCAGCGCGGGACAGAGGATAATTCTACACCTTCGTTCGTCCAAACGAGACCACGCGAAGCTCTAGGTTCAGTTCCCATGTTCACAGCTGCTGTTAAAAGGCAGAATGATGTTGGTACTCTCTGAGGGTCTGGCACAGGAAGTGAGTACACTGCCGAGGGGGGGGCTGGGCACGGGGCTGGGGGTCGTGTGAGTGTTGTAAAGTTTCTCTGCCCACTACTGGCCGGGCGCTAGAACTACATCTTTTTTCAACCTCATGTGAACGCTGAGAAATTTGCATTAGGAGCAGAGACCAGAGAGAGAGACCAGAGAGAGACCAGAGAGAGAGACCAGAGAGAGAGACCAGAGAGAGAGACCAGAGAGAGGGACCAGAGAGAGAGACCAGAGAGACCAGAGAGAGAGACCAGAGAGAGAGACCAGAGAGAGAGACCAGAGAGAGAGACCAGAGAGAGACCAGAGAGAGAGACCAGAGAGAGACCAGAGAGAGGCCAGAGAGAGACCAGAGAGAGGCCAGAGAGAGAGACCAGAGAGAGAGACTAGAAAGAGACCAGAGAGACCAGAAAGAGACCAGAGAGAGAGACCAGAGAGAGAGACCAGAGAGAGAGACCAGAGAGAGAGACCAGAGAGAGAGACCAGAGAGAGACACACTCGGGTCAAAATTCAGCGCCCTTGTACAAACTAATTTGGACTCTATATTCTCAATTCTTGCGCACAATATCCCCACCTCCGTGTCCAAATCAGCTCGCATTTTAGCTGCGGCTGTTTCCAGCTCTTGCTTTATTTTTGCTTGACTTTCGGCAATGAGAGTCTCCAAGCGTTTATTCAGTGTGTCAAATTTAATGTTCATTTGTTCCTCCAGAGTGGCTTGTAGGTTGTCCATTTTTGCTCCCAGAGACCTCATCTCATTGAGGAGCGCAGCGTTGGCATTGTCGGATTCAGTTTCTTTTACCTTACGTTGTCTCGTATTATCAGCCATTATTCCAATGAGCAGCGCTGCACAAATGTTTAACCAACGTTGTATTCAGTAATATTCGTAATCAGATTAGAATTTACTGAGTTTTTGTTGTAAAAGTATGTGCCCAAGTCACGCAGAAACTGGTCTTGCGGCCATCTTCCTTTTTTTTTTTATTTAACCTTTATTTAACCAGGAAAAATCCCATTGAGATTAAGAATCTCTTTTTCAAGGGAGTCCTGGCCAAGAGGCAGCAAAGTTACACATAAACACAACAGATAGATACAATTACATAAAAAAATGACAAATATACAGACTAAACACATCAAGTAAAACATTTACAGGTGATTGAGGCAGTCTCGAAAACTCTGAGTTTTGATTTAAAAGCATTCAAAGACAAAAGCTCGGTCAGTTTCCAGTCTCGCTGGAGCATGTTCCGAGCAGAAGGGGCTGCATGGACAAAAGCTCTTTTTCCAAACTCTGTGCGGACAAAAGGCACAGTCAGTAACAGCTGCTCATTGGACCTCAGAGCATAAGACTCTGTGCTCCTCTGTGTGAGTGATGTACAGAGGTCAGAGGTCAGGAGTCCCAGAACAGCCTTGTAAATAAAGGTGTACCAATGACACTGCCTCCTAGTGGACAGAGAGCGTACAGCTCACAGTGTCAGAGCTCTACAGTTTGTGATGAACCTCAGGGAAGCATGATAGAGTCCAGCTTTTCAACACACCAAGAGGTAGCATTCATATAAAAAAGGTCACCATAATCTAAGACGGATAAAAAAGTGGCAGAGACAAGGCGCCTTTTAACCCCAAAAGAAAAACATGTCTTATTTCGAAAGAAAAAACCCAGCTTAATTTTTAATTTCTTCACAAGTGCATCAATAAAAGGTTTAAAAGTGAGGGCGTCATCAATTATAACTCCTAGGTATTTGTATTCATGCACCACTTCAATGACATTCCCCTCAAGAGTGGACACCACTGGGGGAGCTGGAGGTAGCTTCTTATGTTTTGAAAAAAGCATTAGCTTTGTCTTGTCAGCATTGAGACGTAGTTTTAGATTAAAAAAAGAATTCTGAACAGAAACAAAGACTTTCTGCAGAGAATCAACAGCCTGCTCAAGTGATGATCCAACGCAATAAATAATAGTATCATCAGCATAAAAATGTATGTTTGCATCAAGAACATCTTGTTCAACATTGTTGATGTACAAGATGAATAAAAGGGGCCCCAAAACAGATCCCTGTGGCACCCCCTTGTGGACAGTAACAAATTCAGAGCAAAGGTCCTCATGTTTTATACACTGGGTCCTTTTTTGGAAATAATTTGCAAACCAAGCAACTGCATTCTCCGACAATCCAATAAGAAGTAGCCTGCGTATTAAAATAGCATGGTCTACAGTGTCAAAAGCTTTTGAGAGATCAATAAAAAGAGAAGCACAGAACTGCTTTTTGTCAAGTGCTACAATGATGTCATTCACCAACTTCATTGCTGCTGTGATAGTGCTGTGCCTTTTTCTGAAACCTGATTGGTATTGAGAAATGATTTCATTTGAGTAGAGAAACTTTTTCATCTGGTCACAAATAAGAGTCTCTAGAATCTTGGATAAAACACATACATTTGAAATTGGCCTATAATTGGTAAGAACTGCTGGATCGCCACCCTTGAATAAAGGAAGGACAAAAGCAGATTTCCAGACAGATGGAATTATGTTATTTGTAATCGAAAGATTAAAAATAGTTAATAGTGGCTCTGCTATAAAATCAGCTGCTAGCTTTAAGAAGTAAGGCTCAATCAAACCAGGTCCAGGGCTTTCTGTGGTCTAAGGTTTTTAGAGCTTTGTGCACTTCCTGACAAGTGAAAGGATCAAAGTTAAAACAATCTCCAGAAAACATGGGACAATCTGCAAAAGGATCCCCTATTTTTTTTTTGTAAACGTCAGGTAGAGAACCAGATGACAAAAAAATGCTGGTTAAAGCAATTTAAGATTTCAGTTCTGTCATAAACTGGGACAGAGTCTTTAAATACAAATGTCGGAAGAGTCTCTTTTATATCCACAGACAGAGACTTGATCACTTTCCAGAATTTCTGAGGATTGTTGAGGTTCTCAGCGGTAACGGACAAGTAATATTCTGCTTTGGCCTTTTTTACAAGCAAGGTGCATTTATTTCGAAGCTGTCTAAAAAAGGTCCAATCAGTGGCCAGGTTATTCTGTCTTGCCTTGTCCCACGCCTTATTACGCTCATGAATGCTGTCTGCCAGGTCTGGAGAGAACCATGGGTTTTCTCGCCCCTTTACCCTGTATTTCTTCAAAGGAGCATGTTTATTTACTACTTGCATGAAGATGTCTTTAAAAAAGTCCAAGCAAGCTCTACATCTGGTATTAGATCTAATCGTTTCCAATCCAGCATGGACAAATCATGACGAAAGGCTTGTTCATTAAAATGTTTCAGATTCCTTCTACAAACAATACGGGGTTTGCACTTAGGAATCTTAGTGTTCCTGCACGCAGCCACAACACAATGGTCACTTAAGTCATTGCAGAAGACACCCACAGAGGAGAACTTCTGAGGCACATTAGTCAAAATCAAATCAATCAGGGTAGATTTATCTGGACTTTTGGGATTGGGCCTGGTGGGAGAGGGAACTAACTGCGTGAGATTAATAGAATCACAAAACCTTTTAAATTCATCAGAAGTTGCACTTAACCAATCCCAGTTGAGATCTCCTGCCATAAGCAACTCAGAGAAATTTAACCCATCCAAAAGCTGTTTTAATGATCCTAGCGCTTCCTTTGAGGCAGATGGAGGCCTGTAGCACCCAACTACTAATGTGCAGCGATTTTACTGTATCAATATTCAAGGCCAATAATTCCATTTGTTTACTGATTGATTGAGAAAGAATAATTGAGGAATTAAATTTGGATTTAACATAGATAGCTACACCTCCACCTTTCTTAGGCCTATCAGTGCGGTAAACATTGTACCCAAGAATGTTAATGTCTATGTTTGAAATAGACTTAGTAAGCCAAGTTTCTGAAATGATAACAGCATCTGCATCTGTTGATTTCACCCAGATTCTAACAGAGTCCATCTTTGGCAGTAGGCTCCGTACATTAAGATGAATACATTTAAGACCAGACAATGATTTGAAGTCAGAAGGTGTCTGGGAGCATTGAAGCTCAGGTCCGGGATTTGGATGCACATTTCCAGCCAACAAAAGAAGTAAGGCAATCAATACCCTCTGTTTAGCAATTGATATAGGCCTACTGTCAATTCTTGGACATGTTGAAGCACCTCCATGTAATGAATTGGTGAGATAGAACAAAGCAAACAAAAATTTGAGTTTTGGGAAGTCTCTGGGCAGAGC